>JALAZF010000570.1:0-1203214 GCA_022829125.1 Lathyrus tuberosus | reverse complement strand
GACATGGGCAAGTGAGAGATAAACCATTTGTAAAGCAAAGGTACACAGCACGTGATCTCCCCTCCGCTGTACAAATTTTCCAAGTGTACAGAATGATACGCATCTGCGAGCAAAGTCGGTACAGGGTTTCCAATGAGAAAAACCTTAATGGAATTAATATCGACGAAGTTATTGATGTTGGGAAACAAAAATAACCCGTAGGTGAGCAAGACAAAGATGCTTTCAAAAGCAGTCACGTTCCCTATACTGGCAAAGTACAGGGCTTTCTTCGTCAAGAACTGGGCTGACAAACCTTGGATGCCACCTTTAGCGGTCATGTGAGTCCTGACCTCAGACTCGTCCAAATGAATTGCTCTTGCAATGATTTGATTCTTTGGAATTTCTTCCAGTCCAGAAAATAGAGGTCGATCGGTGATATGTAGATCAATCAGATGAGAATACTCCTCCAGCGTTGGTGATAGCTGGTAATCCAGGAATGTGAAATAGTGATAAACCAGATCGTAGAATTGAATGAGCACATCCATGATTCCCTCAATCACACGGACTCTTAACAGTGGTAGTAAACCTCCGTACTTGGCTCTGAAAGCCTCTCGATTAGTGATCATCCCTGTTAACCTTCTCAAATCCTCTAGCTTTGGAACCTTGAAGGTGTACGTATGAGCTCTCCGTCTACTGAAATCCATTAGTGTAATCCTTTTCTCTGATATTTGCAATCACAGTCTTAGTTTAATTTGAAAAACAGAGAGACTAGAAGAGAAGAATTTTTTGAATGTTTTAATGTTTTTTAGATGAATGCATGAATGCAGCACACAAAAACATAGAAAAAACATGGGGTCAAAGGGTCATTGTCATGAAGTCAAGGCCCTACCCATCCCCAAAGGTTTATACTAGGGTGATTTTTGTACCTGTACTCATTATCATCAGCTCCTCCCAGGAAAGCAAAACAATAAGCGAATCGCCAGCGAGTTGTAGAGCAATCTTAGAGTAAGTACCATTCACCGAGAATAGATCACCAGCCTCAAATGAGGGTAGTATCGCGTAACAACTATTCCCGATAGTTTCTGCACTACGAAAGGGTTTGGCTCCTCATCTTCTCAGACTTAACAATCGGCCCATTGTCTAGGTGAGAGAATGGGTTGCATTGGTCAGCCTCCACTGAGGTTGATGGTCGACCCCGTCGCCATCACTTATCTTAAGTGTATACTCAATCTTTTCACATGCGGCATCACACGCATTCCCATTAGCAGAAAAATAAACACGTATAGCAATTAGGAAAAGCAGTATATATATTTGTCCTAAACATCCTAGACCTTTAAAGCTATGAATCCTAAGTTCCTGACAGAGATGGGTTCCCCGACGGAAGCCCCAATCTGTGGTTTTCACACAAGAGGTGAAAAGGAAGAAGAAAAACAGAGACGCACCCCACGGTGGGAGCCATTTTTCTGTAGCGAGCGATTTTGGACGCGGTTCTTAAGTGCTGGTCGCTCTCTGCGGTTTGAGCTTAAACTACAGGTCGATTCATTTTTTATCCTATTAAAGCTGAGGAAGGAAGGGAAATAGATGTCTCCAATTAACCTTGCTTGCATACTGAGTTTAAACAGCGGTCTGTTAGGTTACGAATGCTATTAATGTGGGGGGCCTTTGTACTGGTTATTTGTATTTTTGCCAATACTGTTTTCTTTCTTTTTACCTTGACAGGAGGTTTCTGGCGGGGAACAAGGATTAGGATGTTAGGACTGATGTTTTTGAATTACTGCTTTTAATTGATGGAGATATGGGATTTTGGGTTTTTGTTAATGTGTGCTCGCTAAGATTTTTCTTTCAATCTTATGCCTACGTATTCCCGTTTACCAAAATAGGGAAATCAGAGCGTTCGTAGTTCCTCCTATTCTATGGGAGGAAATGGTTGTTTTGGTGTCTTGTTCAAAGCCCAAGACGTGAAGCGAAAAGTGGTTTATATCTTGTTCAAAGCCCAAGATATGAAGCTGAAAGGGTTTGACTTTAGAGAGAATTTGTCATCTCTAAAGAAGGGTTTGTCTGTCACAACTGTTGGGTGACTGGTTATAAAGGAGAATTACTTTAACCGGGATATGCGAATCCGGCAATGCCATAATTTCCTTTATAGGGGGTTTTTAACCTGAAGGGGAAGACTTTAACTCAGTGTAGAGCAATGCCATCTTTCCTTAGGAATTCCTCATGCTAAAAGAGGGACAGTGGCATGGATGTAGATGATCCAGAGGCTTGCCGCTTACAACGATTAGATGAAAAGGGAAGGAGTTGTTGATGTTTGTGTACTGTGAACGAGGCACAGTTTTGATGCTAAAAGGTTAATTGGATTAACCAGTGGTTTTCTTATACAAAGCCTAAGAGGAGGCTATTATGTGTCTCGTACAAAGCCTAAGAGAGAGGCTAAAAGGTTTTTGATTCGACGATAGAGTCTTTTGGTATCTTGTATAAATCCCGAGATGGAGGCTGAAATTTGTTTGGCTCAATAAGAACCTTTTTTGTATCTCGTATAAAGCCCGAGATGGAGGCCAAAGGGGTGATTGACTCAACGAGGGAGTCTCTTATGTGTCTCGTACAAAGCCCGAGAGAGAGGCTAAACGTTGTTTGACTCCGCTGGGGAGAATCATTATACAAAGCGCAAGAGAGAGGCTAACTTCACTGGAGAAGGATCATTATACAAAGCCTAAGAGGAGGCTATGGTTACTGTTCCAGTTAAGTGACAGGTCCAGTAGACTGATTTTGAAAGAGAAAATCAGTTCTTATATGAGCCACACTGTACTCAGGGATTTGATTCAAGGGTCTGGGTTATTTTCTTTTCTTTGAGGGAATGGGAAATCCGAAGGGTATTGAGACTGTCCGAGTCTGCGGGTTTCCTTCCTATTTAACGAAGGGGTCACTTGAGAATATCTTTGAGACTCAAGGATATTAGACTGTCCAAGTCTAGAGTTTCATCTTTTGTACTATGTTTTGAGAAACAATAGTAGACTCTATGAAAGGACTGTTCTATGAAGATGACTAAGTTCTGTTCCTATACCTCTAGGAGGTCATCGGGACAATTTGTACGAAGCCCAAGAGGAGGCTGGAAACTTTTAAGCAGCCGACGGGTCCTTGTATTAAGCCCAAGAGAAGGCTATCATTCCCGGAGGAAGAGATCATTATACGAAGCCTAAGAGGAGGCTGTGAATACTTCTAAGAAGCCGTAGGGTCCTTGTACTAAGACCAAGAGGAGGCGGGGTTGCTTTTAGGAAGCCTGTGAGTCCTTGTACAATGCCCAAGAGGAGGTCGATGCTTTTAAGAAGCCGACGGGTCCCCAAACCCCTAGAAATTCAAGGCAATGTTATTCACCGAGAATAGATGAAAGTCAGGAAAGTTCGAGAATTTGGAAGAAACTCAAGAGATGCCATTCACGGAGAAAAGATCGTCTCTGGGGAGTAGAGTTTCTTGACAAGTGCTTTTAAGAAGCCTGTGGGTCCCCAAACCCCGAGAAATTCAAGGCAATGCTATTCACCGAGAATAGTTCAAAGTCAGGAAAGTTCGAGAATTTGGAAGAAACTCAAGATATGCAATTCACGGAGAAGAGATCATCTATGGGGAATAGAGTTTCTTTGACAACTTCTAAGTGTGACAGTCTATGAAAGGGTTCACAGAGAATGTTACCTTTCATGTCTCCATATTGTTTAACCCCAAGAGGAGGGAAGACTGTGTCTGGTAATCCTATGGGGATCTAGTTTAGGCTATTTCTAAGAGTGATCAAGACGGCTTTACCTAGTGCTAGACGTAGTTGCCGGGGAAACTCTTAATATCTATACTATTATTACACAGTTGATATGAGTTTATGAAAGAAGACTTACAGTGAAACAGCCCCACAATACAGTTATATGTATATGAAAGCGGTAAATGAAAGCAATAACCACTTACTCGGTTGTAGAGCTTCCATGCTGTTTGGTTAGTTGTTCAACAAAGAAAGATTGAAAACAACAATATATTCAAAATCAAAGGAGAAAGTGCTTTGAAAAAGAAAGATTTGGGGCTTACAGGTCAAGGAGAGGCCCAGGGTTTTATTAGTGAGCGCACTGTTTGAATTTGTACAGAGGGCCTTATACAAGTGACTGAGGCCCAAAATGTTTTCTGTACAAAGGGATGGGTCTTACACTCTCTCAAGAGGCCCAAAGGGTTTAAAGAAAAAGAGTGGGGCTTATAACACGAGGGTAGGCCCAGTTGACTTTTCGTTTAAGATGGCGATCGCGCCGAGGTTTTCTTTTAACGCGGAGGGACTTATACAATAAGTGAGGTCCAAAATGTTTTGGTTAAAATGGGATTGGGTCTTACACTCTATTAGATGCCCAAAGTGTTTTGAATGGGTCTTATAGCTCAAGGAGAGGCCCAATTGTTATTTTGAAAAGGCGATGATCGCGCCGTTTATTTGAAAATGTACAGAGGGACTTATACAACGAATGAGGCCCAAAATATTTCTGTACAAGTGGGTTGGGTCTTACACTCTAATAGAGGCCCAAAAAGATTTGAAAATGATTTATGAGGGTTGAATTAATCCAAAAACCCTAATTTGTTTTCAAAAATGTATTTAATTGATTAAAAATTCAATTAAAATGATCAAAATTGTTTAACATATGAAAAACAAATTGTGATCTTGGATTAATGCTTCAACAATTAAGTATTGACCTACAAAATAATTAGAAAGCATTAAAAGTTGCAAAATCAATGTGGAAAAAATATTTAAAATGTCAAAAACAATTAAAATATTAATTCTTTGCAAAAATATCAATTATATGAAATAAATAATATTTTTGGGATTTTTTAGGAAAATAAAATATTTTAACATTTTTGTGAATTATTAAAAAAAGAATCAACTCAAAATCATTAAAACTCAGAGAGAAATTAATTTTTGAATCAATTAAATAAAATCACAAAATTCAAATATTCAAATTTTGAAAAAAGGCGCCAAGAACAAGCTGAAGAACACGCGCGTGTTCTGAGATTCTCAGATTTGTATTTTCTATCCAATCTCCCTGAATACTTGATTATAACATGCAATCCACATATCATTATGCTCGTCTCAACCTCACGATCATGTCTATGTCCATTAATTTCATTTAAATTAAACATATAACAAGAAATCATGAAAAATCCTCAAGAACCCTAATTTCTGCATGAAGGCTAGGATTTTGATACACGATTCAAACAATGCAATTAATTGAGGGGAAATATTCCATGCATGATTATGAACATATGGCCAAATTATTGTGCAGCAAAAATTGCATGGATCATAGAGTTAGAAGAGCTCATGCTTACCACTTGCAGCTGGTGATCGTGATTTGTGTTGGAGGTGTTACAGCTAGGTTTCAATGATGTGGATAGCTTCCCTAGGTACCAAGTGATGTGTCTGAGTGCTTGGAATGGATTGAAATGGTTTGGAATTGAAGATGGTACCTCAACTGCAAAACTGTCAAGAACTTGAGCAATTGGCTGGTGATTTTGTGAAATCTGTGTTCCAGATGTTATGTGAGTGTTTGGATCACTTCTATATGATGTATGTGAGGTGTGTGAGTGATTGGTTTGAGTGGAAAAGCTCTCAAACTCAAAACCCGATAGCTACCTTGCTAAGAAAGGCATTTTTGCCAAGAGAAAGAGATTTTGAGGAAAGCATCTGTTAGATGGCTTTGGTGTACTCAAACTGATCACAATTGAGCTCTATTTATAGTAGAGCAAGTTTGTTTTGCAAGGAATAGTGAATGGCAACTGGTAAGTAGGTTTGGCCAATGTTGTCCAATGGAAATCCAAGTCTCCTCTAGCCATTGACTAGAGGTTAGGGCACAAAGCTGTGGTTCCCTTGGTCTTGGATAAGTCTTGACTGATTTCATATGAGAATGGCTCAGTCCATGCCACCTTGATGCTTCCATTGAATGCTTCAATCCAAATTTGGGGTCTTGTCCCTATTTTGGCCATTCTAGGTTCAACATGCTATTTCTTGTTCCATGGACTTTGGAGGCTAGGCTCAGTGATTGTCCCCTTTAGATTCAATCCTCTGAGGTGTCCAAGTGGATAGGAGCATTTGAATTTGGCTGATTTTGGCAAATCGAGCAAAATTGCAAATTCTGCCTTGCCTTTGACAGATTTCAGCAAGGCAACTTTCCAATGTCATATCTCATGACTCAAATGGAATTTGGAAAAAGTGAAGGCAGATTCTGACTTAGTGAAAATTTCACTAAGTGTTGGAAAAAGTGACATTTTCATTTTTCAGCCATTTTGATCACTCCATAACTCAAAATCCTTAATGAATTGGACTTAGGTCTAGTTGAAGTTTTTGTAGAGGGTAATGAGGGCTACAAATCCATCTTTGGATGAGAAAAAATGGCCTTGTGGTTTAGGAGTTATGATCCTCCAAAGTTGGTACCCTTGTCACTTTATTTTTAACTTAGAAAATTTTATAAGTTTTTATGGTTGCCCCTTTTACAAGTTATCCCATTTTTCTTGATTTTTCTTGATGAATGATGATTCAAATCATACATTAACATCATTTTAGGGTTAAAAATCCATTTTGGTGAAAAATCTCAAAAAGTCAAAGTTGGATTTTGTGCACAGTTGACTTTTTATTAGATGAATTCCAAACTGTGCAATTCTTCAGGAAATCATGTCCTTGCCCTAAATCAAACTTGATGGACATGTTTCATGGATGTCATAGGGTGTATTGAGGCATGTCATAGGGCTTGGGAGCATGTCCTGGTCAAAAGTCAAAGTTACAGTTGACTTTCCTCGCGAAACCCTAATTGTGGTGCAGATGAAATTGAGACTTATTGCTCAAGCTTCTTGGATTAATCCATTGTTCCAAATGGATCAATATAGTTCATTAGAGACCCTCAAACCCTCTCTTGAGGTCTTGGTTCATGATTTGCACCAAAAGTCAACTTAGGGGTGAATTAGGTCAAGAAACCCTAATTCCTGATTTTTGATGTATGCATCCCCTGAGGCAAAATTGACTTGATGAATGGGTCCATGAGGTTCATGGAGTACATTAGGTTGTGTTTTGGATCTTTGGCTCATGCCCAGATGAAAATTTCCATCTGGAGGCCCTAGTCGACCAAAACCCTAATTTGGTGACACTGGCGATCTTGAAGCTTGATCCACCTAGAAGGGAGCAACCTTGTGCTTAATCCTTAAAGTGGGAGTCCTCTTGATCCATTGTGAATGCTTGAGAGGTTAGAAAAGTTGAAGATCATGTCATTCCTTGATTGATCCTTTGTCTAAGCACTCAGAGAGGGCTTGAAACCCTAATTTTGATTGTAGTGGATGCTCACCCATCTTTGGGGAAACTGACAAGGTATGATGGTTCCTCCATATTGTGATGATGATTTGCACAATGATGGGAAATCTTAGTGGTCAAAATTTGGGGTATAACAATTAGATATGGTTAAACACCTGAAGGGAAAGTAAAAAATGTGATTTTTGCATGTTCCAATGGTGTGAGTCGACTCACAACCCTGTTCTGGTCGACCCAGACAGGTAGCATTTGTTAGTGTAACCTGCGGGTATGCTCGCGTCGACTCTCCGGTTGACTCACACATCCTGCATTTGTATCTGTCAAAAACTGGGAGCTATGAGTCGACTCAAGCCATGTTTAGGTCGACGCACAGTATGTTATTTTGTGCAGATTTGCGTGCGGCATTGCTCAGGTCGACTGCATCTTCTGTATAGGTCGACTGTAACGCCCTGATTTATTTAATTGTATTTATTTATTTTATTTATGTGAATTTTGTGAAATGTGTGAGTTTATTGTATTTTACCTGCTAATTGAGTTAATTGGTTAATTTCCTTGATAGGTAAAATATTTGCAATAAATTATAATTTCTTTTCAACTTTTATTTCCCGAAAATATATTTCATCGCTGTTTATGTTTTATCGCGTTTTGAGAGCGCTTGCGAGATATTTGAGCTGAGGGGTAAAATGGTCATTTGATTAGTTAGATATTTTGTTATTAAAAGAGAAATTGAGAGAAAATGAGAGAGAAAGGAAAGGAAAAGAAAGAAAAGGGGAAGAAGAGAAAGAGAAGAGAAGGAAAAAGAGAGAAGATGAGAAAGAGGAAAATCGAGGAAATCTCCGTTTCAATCGCGAATAATCGGGTAAAGGTGAGAAGTTTCAATTATATTTCAATTGTATATGTATATGTATGTGTTTGTTTGGTTGAAATATGTATGTTTTCTATTTGGTTAGAATTATGAATAATTGATAGAAATCGATTTTTTGCGGTTAGATTTTGGAACTGTTCGTGTAGAATAGTCGAGCGAGGAGTGGGTTTAATCGGAAAGGCACGTTGGTGAGATTTGAGGGGTTTTGTGTCGAGTTATCGAGAATTGGAGTTTAGGGCATTAATGGTAAATCGAGTGGAAATCGATGTTTTCACGGTTAGAATTTGGAATAAGTTGTGTAGTATAGTCGGGTGAGGAAAGGAATTAATCAGGAATGGTTGTTTGTGTGTTTTCGAGTGGGTTTGAGCGAGTTTGGAGTTGGGATAAATTGATAAAATTAAGTTTCAAAATATTTCAAAAATATAAAATGTGTTGGATGGCTTTTTAATGGTGAAAATATTGTAGTATGTTGAATTCTGAGATCGCAGCTTTTTACGGAATCGAAATCGGAGGTCCGGAAGGTATTTAACGATCGAAAACTGAGTTTTTAACAAATTCTGTGCAGTATGAGTCGACCTAAAGGACTATGAGTCGACCTAAAGAACCTTGAGTCGACCTAAAGACTCGACCTGAGCATACCTGCGCTTGACACAAATTTTCCAAAATGTCAGATTTTGTTTTCTTCATAACTTTTGAACCGTAAGTCCGTTTTGACCCCCGTTCGAAGCTTTGGAAAGCTAATGAAATATTCTTTCTATTAAAAATGGTTTGTAGGGTAAAATATGATTTAATTAATTTGTGTTTTTGAGAATTATTCGGGCGGTCGGGTGTTCTTATCGCGTACAATGCGTGCGATCGGTATTTTATCGTGTGTTGTGCTATTGTTATATGACGTGGAACTTTTATGTGGTTTATATGATGTTGAAGCATGTGATAAGTTGTTGTAATTGTTGTGGCCTCATGGCAAAATACTTTGTTGAGTTGAATACAAATGTATGGTATTAATGTATGTTGCTGTGGGTAGCCTTCGTGGCGTGAATCCTAGTGTTGTGAGTATCATTGTATGATTGTAGGATTGTTGTGGTTGATGATGAGTAATTCTTGATGTGAATTGATATGAGTGTAGGTTCTAAAGTGCTAATTGTTGTGGTTTGTGGATTATGATGAAATGCATTGTTTATGTGAAATTCAATGTATGTTGTTTGGTGGCCTTTATGGTTTGAAATGCATTGTTTGAAGTGTTTTCAATGCATGAATAATGATGATCAGATAATTCATATGGTTGAATTGTGAAGATGCATTTGATTGTCATGAGTTCTTGTGTGTCAAGCATCATGATATGCATCTTGTGATGTCGTGTGCCCTAGTGGGTGTGAGCGACGAATCGATTCCAGAGGGAATCCGCTATAACATCGCGAGCCTTAAAAAAAATAAGAGGACCGAAAGCGATGATTATAGACGATCGTGAGCCTTATACAAAGAGGACCGAAAGCGATCGGATCATGAGACTTATGCAAAGAGGACCGAAAGCGATCCATAAACGTCGTGAGCCTTATACAAAGAGGACCGAAAGCGACGGGGAACATTGTCTACTCGACGGGGTGTTACATGAGTGGTCCTCAGTAACAAGCGATGATTCCAATAGTTTCTGAGTGAACTGGTGATGAAAATGATGGATGGATGGTACCGTATATGCATTGCATAGAGTCGTTCTGTCGGTCTCTGTTCATTTTCATAAATCATGAATGGATTGATTATGTGTGGAAAATCATGAATGGATTGATTATGTGTTAAGTTTGTGATAGCATTGGTGAATTGAGGTGCATATGTGGTAAATGCATTGGTTGTGGATAATATGTTTTATGTATAGACATGCTAGGTGATGTGGTGATGTGTTTCCATATGTCATAACTTTGGTGTGCATTATGTGTGAATGTGGTATTATGTTGGTATAGTTGATATATGCTATATGTATTGTATGTGATGCTTGTGGTGAGAATAACTGTGCATGTGAATTTTTATGTGTGTTGCATATTATTATGCAATCTTGATTTAGTTGTTATTTCTCACCCTTCTGCTGTGGTTTGTTGCTCTATGGGGCAATTGCAGATTTGTGTCTTGGAGGCTTTTGTGAAGTTTAGTTATCCATCCGTCTGTCAGTCTATCTGCTCTGATACGTAGCACGGGAGTCGGGGAACGCTTTAAATTATTTGTATACAATTGTTGAATATATTTTGTATGACTTTTGTATGTATATTTTGATGTTATAAAACAATTTATTTTGTAAAACAAGTCAGTTATGGATCTTTCCGCTTTATTCCATAATTGAGCTTTCCTTTTATATGAAAAAAGTTTCCCTTTGAGGGTATTCTATTTTGTGCTATGTATCAAAAATATATGAGCAGGGATTGTATTTTCTTTTTACTGTTGTGGCATCCTGGTTTTTGTCAGAAAAATAAATTTTTATCTACTCTGATTTAATTATGTATTATTTATTCGCGATGGGAATTGGGGTGTTACATTAGTGGTATCAGAGCAGGTCGGTCCGTCCGCCCAAGTTGTTGAGTCAGTTGTTGTGACAGTTGAATAATGTCGATGTTATTTGTCCCTTAGTATGTGTTATGTGTGTGAAACACTGTTAATGCTTTCTGGTTTTCTAATCCTTTGTCTTCAGGATTGAGAATGAGATAAGTGGGGGAGAAGCTTGTACTTCTCCAAGTTGCTTCAGGTGTGGAGCGTTGGCTCAGTGTGTTATAGATTACAAGAGTGTAAGTGTTGTTTGGACAGTGTTGTTCCCAGTTCCGGAGGGAATGCGGAGGTAAGGTTTATGTCAACTAAGGATTTGTGCCTTAGGTAGTTTTGTGCACAGGATGCAAGAAACGCTATTATAGTTTGGTGAAGACGGTTTATGCCCCATCATGATTGTCGGCTGTCTATCGACAAATTGAGGAACTGATCACCCTTAATCTCTTGTTGATAGTAGATGGAATTATGTTGGATGGAATAGACGTGTCTTTCCGGCTTTGATAGTGTGTGCAATGAATTATTTGGAATTAAGAAAATGATTACGAAATGTTTTGAAGAGTCGATGAAGATTCTTATATCGGAAGATGAGACGGATTTGAGGTTTGGACCTGCTAAGTAAGTAGAAGAACTTTTAGGACGTGAAACTAAGATGTTGTTATGTTTGTGATGATAGTGTTCTAGAAATTGCAGGAAGGCCACAGTGATGGGCCGTCAGTTGTGCATGGTTTCAGATGTGTTTTTGGATGGAACATTAGTGTGTTGACTTGAAGAGGTCCAACATGGTTGGTAAGGAAAAGGATGATAGCATGAGGTTGCGTGTTAATTAGTGAGTAGTATGGAAACTTGCGGTGGTGTTCGGGATAGCTTGAGTTTTGAATTGTGATGAATCGCGAATGATTTGAAGTTCCTTGATGGTATTACTTTTGTTATGGGTTGAGATCTCGTGTCAACACAAACCTTGAGTGAGTTGGAACCCCGTAAGAAGAATTGATATGGAATATGGTAACCAGAGATTGTTAAGCTATTTTTGGATGAATTGTTTCGGGCTCAGAATGAAATTGTGTATGGATTACTGACAGTGGAATAAGGTAACGATTGAGAATAAGTGTCCACTTTCAAGGATAGATGATTGGAATGGTTTGGTTGAGTTTGATTGAAAATACAGTTGTTGGAACGTTTGATAAGAGTGGTGAATTTTGTGAGTTAAGGCTTTGATCTATTTCATGTGACTGGTTATGGTTGTTATCATCGGATTAGGGTGTTATTTACTCAGTTAAGCTTGTATGTGAGTAACCAGTTACCCAGTGAAAAATTTTGCAAACACCTTAAGAATTATATCTTTTGGAATTTGGTTGGGCATTACAATGTACAGTGATGTTGTTCGGTGTTAGTAATGCTGCTGGAATGTTTGTGGAGTATATGAATCGTATCTTCCATATTTTTGGATAAGTTCAGAGTGGTGTTTATTAGGGATATTCTGATCTATTATAAAATCAGAAAGAGAGTATGTAGGGTGTTTGAGAATCGAGTTGCAAGTGTTGAAAAGAAAGAAATTTTTATGCTAAGTTATCCAAGTGAGAATTTTGGTTGGAAAAGGTTAGTTTTCTTGGATATGTTATTTCTGGTGATGGTATTGTTAAGGATCCATCGAAAGTAGATGCAGTTCGACATTGAGAGACTCCAAAGTTAGTAAAGGAGATTAGAAACTTTTTAGACTTTAGTTTGTTATTACCGGAGATTATGGACGGCTTTTCCAAGTTACCGTTTTCGTTACTTCGGTTGACTTGCAAAGGGTAAGTCGTTTGCTTTGGATGTTCATTGTGAGGAAAGTTTCAGAGAGCTGAAGTAGAAGTTGTCTGTGGCTCCAGTTTTGATACTGTGTGATCCCGATCAACCGTTTGTGAGGTATTGTGATGTGTCTTTGATGAGTTTAGTCAGTGTGTTAATACAAGATGGTAAAGTCATGGCTTATGCTTTACAACAATTGAGGATTCATGATTTCGAGATGATTGTGGTTACTTTATGTTGAGAATCTAGAGGATTATTTTCATGGTTTTGAGTTCGAAATGGTTGGTAATCACAAGAGTTTAGAGTACCTGTTTGGTCGGAAGGAATATAGTATGAGACAGCGAGGATGGTTAGAATCCGTGACGAGTTACAAATTTGGCTTGGATAATCCTTCGGGGAAAGCTAATGTTGTGCCTGAAGAGTTAAGTCGAAGTCTTTACATATGTCTATTTTGATGGTCAGAGAATTAGAGTTGGTTGAGCAGTTCAGAGACTTGTGTCTGGTGTGTGAGGTTGGGAATATTAAAGTGAACAGTGATTTTTTTGGCAAATATGAGAAAGAGTTAGACTTTGGACGTGAGATTGATAGTTTTGATGGTTACGAGTCATCAGAGTGCGCAGCGGAAGCATGCGTGACTTGTAAGAGTTCATAGGGTGAACATTGTAAACATGTAGGAGTGATGAGAAAATTAGACATTTTAGAATGAAAGTGTTAGGTGAAAGGTTTAAATATTATTCATGGGCTACTATGTAGATGGATGTTTTGGTTATATGTTCGATTGGTGAATCGTAGCATTGTTGTAATAATGTTGTGTGACAAGGATGTTGGTATTCAAGTTTTATGGATGTTGTTAAGGCATTGTTTATGTTGTGGAACCTTATGTTCTTGTTTCTGTTGTTGCCTCGTTTCCATGGTGATGGTTCGAGTGCGTGTAACTAATTCCTATGATGGGGAATTAAGGGAGTGTTACCTACGGTGATGGTAACGATCTTGTTGTGTTTCGATTCAAGAGTGAACCTGTGTGTGTTCGTAACTTGGGTATTCTTTGAGTCGTGAGTTTGTCGTCAAGTGCATTGTATGGGCTTTGCATCTTGTCGTTGTAGTTGTCGTTGTTGTCGTGTCGTTATTGTAGCTGCTGTTAGCTAGATGGTTTGTCAGTTTGTGTTATTCGTGGTGTGCCTAGTGTTGGCATGTTAGTTGGTTAGTCGGATGCGAGAGTCGTATCCGGAGTTGTTCGTCTCAGTTATATTTTCGAGGACGAAAATGTCTAAGTGGGGGAGAGTTGTAACGCCCCGATTTATTTAATTGTATTTATTTATTTCATTTATGTGAATTTTGTGAAATGTGTGAGTTTATTGTATTTTACCTGCTAATTGAGTTAATTGGTTAATTTCCTTGATAGGTAAAATATTTGCAATAAATTATAATTTCTTTTCAACTTTTATTTCCCGAAAATATATTTCATCGTTGTTTATGTTTTATCGCGTTTTGAGAGCGTTTGCGAGATATTTGAGCTGAGGGGTAAAATGGTAATTTGATTAGTTAGATATTTTGATATAAAAAGAGAAATAGAGAGAAAAGGAGAGAGAAAGGAAAAGAAAAGAAAGAAAAGGGGAAGAAGAGAAAGAGAAGAGAAGGAAAAAAGAGAAGATGAGAAAGAGGAAAATCGAGGAAATCTCTGTTTCAATCGCGAATAATCGGGTAAGGGTGAGAAGTTTCAATTATATTTCGATTGTATATGTATATGTATGTGTTTGTTTGGTTGAAATATGTATGTTTTCTATTTGGTTAGAATTATGAACAATTGATAGAAATCGATGTTTTCGCGGTTAGATTTCGGAACTGTTCATGTAGAATAGTCGAGCGAGGAGTGGGTTTAATTGGAAAGGCACGTTGGTGAGATTTGAGGGGTTTTGTGTCGAGTTATCGAGAATTGGAGTTTAGGGCATTAATGGTAAATCGAGTGGAAATCGATGTTTTCACGGTTAGAATTTGGAATAAGTTATGTAGTATAGTCAGGTGAGGATAGGAATTAATCAGGAATGGTTGTTTGTGTGTTTTCGAGTGGGTTTGAGCGAGTTTGGAGTTGGGATAAATTGATAAAATTATGTTTCAAAATATTTCAAAAATAGAAAATGTGTTGGATGGCTTTTTAATGGTGAAAACATTGTAGTATGTTGAATTCTGAGATCGCAGCTTTTTACGGAATCGAAATCGGAGGTCCGGAAGGTATTTAACGATTGAAAACTGAGTTTTTAACAAATTCTGCGCAGTATGAGTCGACCTAAAGGACTATGAGTTGACCTAAAGAACCTTGAGTCGACCTAAAGACTCGACCTGAGCATACCTGCGCTTGACACAAATTTTCCAAAATGTCAGATTTTGTTTTCTTCATAACTTTTGAACCGTAAGTCCGTTTTGACCCCCGTTCGAAGCGTTGGAAAGCTAATGAAATATTCTTTCTATTAAAAATGGTTTGGAGGGTAAAATATGATTTAATTAATTTGTGTTTTTGATAATTAGTCGGGCGGTCGGGTGTTCTTATCGCGTACAATGCGTGCGGTCGGTATTTTATCGTGTGTTGTGCTATTGTTATATGACGTGGAACTTTTATGTGGTTTATATGATGTTGAAGCATGTGATAAGTTATTGTAATTGTTGTGGCCTCATGGCAAAATACTTTGTTGAGTTGAATACAAATGTATGGTATTAATGTATGTTGTTGTGGGTAGCCTTCGTGGCGTGAATCCTGGTGTTGTGAGTATCATTGTATGATTGTAGGATTGTTGTGGTTGATGATGAGTAATTCTTGATGTGAATTGATATGTGTGTAGGTTCTAAAGTGCTAATTGTTGTGGTTTGTGGATTATGATGAAATGCATTGTTTATGTGAAATTCAATGTATGTTGTTTGGTGGCCTTTATGGTTTGAAATGCATTGTTTGAAGTGTTTTCAATGCATGAATAATGATGATGAGATAATTCATATGGTTGAATTGTGAAGATGTATTTGATTGTCATGAGTTCTTGTGTGTCAAGCATCATGATATGTATCTTGTGATGTCGTGTGCCCTAGTGGGTGTGTGCGACGAATCAATTCCAGAGGGAATCCGCTATAACATCGTGAACCATAAAAAAATAAGAGGACCGAAAGCGATGATTATAGACGATCGTGAGCCTTATACAAAGAGGACCGAAAGCGATCGGATCGTGAGCCTTATACAAAGAGGACCGAAAGCGATCCATAAACATCGTGAGCCTTATACAAAGAGGACCGAAAGCAACATGGAACATCGTTTGCTCGACGGGGTGTTACATGAGTGGTCCTCAGTAACAAGCGATGATTCCAATAGTTCCTGAGTGAACTGGTGATGAGAATGATGGATGGATGATACTGCATATGCATTTCATAGAGTCGTTGTGTCGGTCTCTGTGCATTTGCATAAATCATGAATGGATTGATTATGTGTGGAAAATCATGAATGGATTGATTATGTGTTAAGTTTGTGATAACATTGGTGAATTGAGGTGCATATGTGATAAATGCATTGGTTGTGGATAATATGTTTTATGTATAGACATGCTAGGTGATGTGGTGATGTGTTTCCATATGTCATAACTTTGGTGTGCATTATGTGTGAATATGGTATTATGTTGGTATAATTGATATATGTTATATGTATTGTATGTGATGCTTGTGGTGAGAATAACTGTGCATGTGAATTTTTATGTGTGTTGCATATTATTATGCAATCTTGATTTAGTTGTTATTTCTCACTCTTCTGCTGTGGTTTGTTGCTCTATGAGGCAATTGCAAATTTGTGTCTTGGAGGCTTTTGTGAAGTTTAGTTCTTCATCCGTCTGTCAGTCTGTCTGCTCTGATACGTAGCACGGGAGTCGGGAAACGCTTTAAGTTATTTGTATACAATTGTTGAATATATTTTGTATGACTTTTGTATGTATATTTTGATGTTATAAAACAATTTATTTTGTAAAACAAATCAGTTATAGATCTTTCCGCTTTATTCCATAATTGAGCTTTCCTTTTATATGGAAAAAGTTTCCCTTTGAGGGTATTCTATTTTGTGCTATGTATCAAAAATATATGAGCAGGGATTGTATTTTCTTTTTACTGTTGTGGCATCCTGGTTTCTGTCGGAAAAATAAATTTTTATCTACTCTGATTTAATTATGTATTATTTATTCGCGATGGGAATTGGGGTGTTACATCGACCGTTCGATGTTTTGCATCAATTTTAGGCTGTGTTATTCACTCTAAAATTCTGTTATTTCTCTTATGTTTTCTAGGATAATATATATATCATTTTAGCTCATTTTTTACATAACAACAAGAAACGTGAAAATTGATATCAATATTTCTCTTCATCTTCATCTTCTTCATTGAGTAAACAAACAATTACACATAATCATTTTTGTTTATGTTGTTCATTGTTTTGAAGTGATAAGGTTCATAATTTGGAAGTGTGTGATCTTCATTTCTGAGTTGAGATTTTGGTAGGTGTTTCTTGAATAAAACCCTAGGTTTTATCCTCCAAGAATCAAAGAGATTTTGGGGGGTTTTGCACAAACCATTTTGTTCTATAGGGATTCAGCCGGGCGAAGGTAACCGAAGATTGGAGCAATTGTTCGGTTTAGTAGCTGTAATCGGAGGATCGTAGAAGAGAGGTTTGAGTTCGAATTTTTGGTAGATCGCAATTGATCGAGTGAAGGTAACCGAAGAACGGTGGTTTCTTTAGTAGCGTGAGACGGTAATTAGATCAACCATATTCGAAGCACTTGATTCGTCTTGAATCAAGGGAAGAGAAGACTCAGCATCAACAATCGAAGACGTTCGAGATTTTGAATATTCATAGTTTTCTCTTGTATAAACACAATTGCAACAGTAATATATATATATATATATATATATATATATATATATCTCAATTCCATTTATGGAATTGGGGGCAGAGGTACCCATAGCGAGGACGATTGGGGAACTGTCTAATCAAATTGCGTTTGTTCTCTCTTTCCCTTAACTCTTTTACATTTCGATTTATTTGATTTTGCGAAGTCTCAATTTATCGAAATTTCTGAGGTATCGTAATCTTGAGCTAATAAACTGTTTTTTCAAATTGATACAATTCCTTGAATTGTATCTAGGAGCAGCTTAACTTTATATTCTATAGAAATTCTGCACTTAGTGTGTTTATGCACACTAGGTGTTTGATAATTTATTTCAAAGCAAAAATCGAACGCATTGCTTTTAATTGCTTATCGTTTTACCTCATTGGTTTGGATTAAACATCAAGCAAACGATATTTTGTTGATTGCGTTTTAAGTGTAGTAATCAAACTGGATTTTTCTCTTCCATACTCATTCTCAATATATTTGTGCATATCCGATCCTTTTGGTAGAAGGTTCGTGGTAGACGTACAATCCAGTGGTTGCTTCCGTTAAACATTTTAAAACTAAATTTTTGGTAACCTTTTGGGTGTAAAACTCAAGGGATCTATTCAACCCTTCCTTTTAAATCCATAGCCATCGTCTAACAGCTAGGATCTCGCAATCCTATGCCTACATATTCTCAACAGGTATGAGAAATCAGAGCGTCTGTATTTCGAAGGACTATGGGTTAGTTAGTCTCGATCGCACGGAGGCGATATAAAAGGTTTAGTTAGTTGGTCTCGATTGAATGGGGGCGAGAGAAAAGGGGAGATAGTTGTTAGTGAGCTTGCCAAGGATAGGGATCCTTGTGCCTATGTATCCTCATTAGGGAATGAGGAATCGGAGCATTCGTAGTTCACGATACTACGGTTTATTGGTGTGTTTTATAGACGATGCTAACGTTCGCATTCTAGCAGTTATGTGTATTGTCGGTTGCTCGTGGAGTCTTATGTGTTACATGTTTGCGGTAGAACGGAAGTAACATGTTCTTTTTGAAAAGGCTTAAGATTTTCGCCATCGAGGCAAGATGTCACATTTGGTTTGTGAAGGTTGATATTAGGGGTGAAATAAGTCCTTGGATAGGAACCCCTGCAGGTATTACCCAATTCTTTATCTCAAAAGATTTGTTTTGAAAATTGTGTGACAAATATAGTCACGTCTTCATATTAAAAGACGAGTATCGAGACCACACACTCTAAAGCGAGCATCCTAATACTCGGAGAGGAAGAAGTTTTCACTCAATCCCCTCTCTTTAGTTCAATATAAAGAGAACTTTATTCTTTTATTTGAAGATGTTTCATTTTGGATGGTAAATGCTTTATGACAGTGAACCCTAAAGGTAATGTCAAACACTCGGGATAGGACAATGCCTTCGCTTAACCACTCCACAACCATCCAAGTTTATTAACAAAAGAAAATTGAAAATGAACTTGGTACAAGACCAAGGTTTTTGCTTAAGAAGTGAAGACGATGAGTGAGTGAAAAAATATGATCAAGAGAATAGCCAAGCAAGACTCAAGCGCAAAAAGAAATTCACATCATGTTAAAGTACCAAGCAAAAGGCAAGCATCAAGATTAAACAAGAGGTAACCACAGAAATAATTAATCAAGAATTAATCAAGGCATCAAGAATGAATTAACAAATGAAAACAAAACCAAGCATGGAAATAATTAATAACAAAATAGAGAAAAACTATAACATAAAAACTATGCATGAGTTAGGTGGACGATGATGAACACAAGATAAGAACAGAAGAATAATCAGAATAAGAATCCAAATCATAAGTTCAAACAGCAAGAGCCAACACCCTAAGCTACGGAATCAAGTCAAGTCACAAGTTAGTAGTTAGATCGACAAAGAAATTAACTAAATAAAACCTAAACAATTAAATCTAAACAAAAATCAAAATGAAAGAAATAATTTAAGAACTAATAAGAAAATGTTTGTGAAGTTTTTATTATTTAAATGAAAGTGAATGAACTAAATAAAATAATTTAAATAGTTATAATTAATCCTAAACTATTAAAACAAACCAAACTAAAATAGAAGATCTTTTAGAAGGAGAAATTCAAAACAAAACTAAAACATATTTTAAAAGAGAAAATCTAAAATGAAAATCAAACAAAATAATTTAGGAGAGAAAATCTAAAATGAAAATAAAAGATATTTTTAAACACAATAAAAAGACATGTTTTAAAGAAAAACAAAAGGTATTTTTTAAACAAAAATAAAAGACATTTATAAATAAAATAAATGACATTTATAAGAAAAATAAAGGACATTTATAAACAAAATTTAAAAATATTTAAAAACAAAATTTAAAGATATTTATAAACAAAATCGAAAAATTAATAAACAAAACAACCTACATATTTTAAATTCTAAATTAAAAGATTAGTCGAAAAAACTGAATAAATAAATATTTTTTTGAGTTTTATTGTCTTAACAAATAACTTAAATAAGAAGATATATTCCTAAAAAAAAGCTGACAATTAAAAGTAACTAAATAATATAAATACTATAGATTAAAATAAACAATATCAACAAACATGATTAACAATATTATTGACAAAATTATTAATAAAGTATTCAATAAAGATAATTAACAAAAATTTTAACAAAGTAATTAACAAGAATATCAACAATTTTTTTTTAACAAAGTGATATTAACAAAATCAATGGCTCAAAATAATTAACTAAATTATATAAAAAGATAGTTAACTAAAATGATTAACAAAGTTAATGAGAAATATTAATAAAAATATTAACAAACATTAAACAAAATAAATAACAAGATTATTAACAAAAAAATATTTAATAAGAATACAAAAAGAAAAAAACTAAAGTGGCCAGGGAGGTGCAAACTGGTTTGGACGTGTAATATAGAGGTCTGATCTTGAAAGCCCAATTCACAAAAATAAAAAATAAAAAACAATAAACATAAAAGTCAAGAGCTCAGTTTATGTAACGAGAATACGAGATACATGTCCTCTAAATCCCTTCTCTTCAAATATTCGAATTTTTTTAAACTAACACATTTTTTAAAAAAAAAAAATCAAAAAAACTGATTTTTCAAACTATTTACGAAAATGGTCGGGTTTAGAAAAGGGTCCCAATGGTGGCGCTATATGAAATGGTGCCTCAGTTAAAGGCCACAAGTCATTTCATATGGCGCCTCAGGCAAAATTCTTTGCCCTAGAAAATTCCCTGAGGAGGAGCCAAATGAAATGGCGCCTCAGGGCATTTTCATTTTTTTTTTAATTTTATTTTTAATCTGAAATAAAAAAAAATGTGTTTTTTAATTTAGTGCATAAGCATGCTTACGAACAGTAGAAGCATGCCCAATCGTACTAAGTGTCCAAATGTGTCAGGCCCTAGCACGGCGGCACAGTAACTTATGTAATCTTGTCTATTTATATTAAGAACAAATTCTTCTGGTCTTTTCACAGGCCTGAAATTCTTCTGCTGGCTAACGGCGAAGTTCCCAGTGCAAATGCTCCAACGTTTGGGTGTTCCAGAGTCGCACCTCCAACGGAGGCTTGACTGCTGAGTATATAACTAGAGCATTTCTTTTCATCAGTGGAAACTCTTGCCACTTTTTCTCCTCCGCTGCTGATGACGACGACGGTCGGCTATTTGAGAATGAAGACGTGGTGTTGAGAAAGAGAGACTTTGGGAAATTGGTGAGGGAAGGGAGGCAATTAGGGTTTGTGTTGCTGAGTTGTTGTGCAAAAACAAGTGAGGGAGAGCCCTTATTTATAGGCTAAGGATAACCTATAAAATAATATAATTTTTAGTATATTAAAAAAATATAAATTAAACTTAAAAAAAATAAAAATAAATTTAAAAAAAAATGGCCTGAGGCGCCATTTCATATGGCTACTCCTCAGGTAATTTTTTTAGGGCAAATATATGGCCTGAGGCGCCATATGAAATGGCTTGTGGCCTCTAACTGAGGCGCCATTCCATATGGCGCCACTCTTGGGACCCTTTTCCAAACCCTGTCATTTTCATAAATAGTTTGAAAAGTCGGTTTTTTTTGGTATATTTTTTTTAAAAAGTGTGTTAGTTTAAAAAAAAATCCAAATATTCCATATCCCCATTAATTAAGGGTGAATTCTTATCTACCCACCTCAAAAAGTTGGGTAGAGTTACCCATAGAGTAAATTAGAGTAAATTGCATTGGAAAACTACAAAATTTAAATTATTAAATAAATAATTAAATATAATAAAATGATATGGCATTGATTGATTGGTTGAAGGTACACTACCCAACTTTTTGTGGTGGGTAGGAGAAGTTGTCCCCTTAATTAATACTAAGTGAATGTAATAAATAATAGAAAATGAAAACATAAAAAGGAAAGAAAAGAAAATTAACAGCAACAACATGATGTTTTCAAACTTGTAAAACCAAACGAAACATTCTCCACATATTTTGTAAAGATATAGATATATGCAAGTAGGTTTCAAAATGTGCAGATCTCCAAGGAACAATTTGTAAACCAAAATCCAAAACCAACAGAAGAGAGAAAAAATCAACGGCTATGACAACTAACCATTGATCGCTAACAGTCAGAAGTTTGGTGATGTTGTTCTTGTGAGACGAGTGTGATGGCGATGTGTTGCAACACAGAGCTTTGGCCGAAACTTTATGTCGGAGATATCGGAGGATGGTTGTTGTTGTTGCGAGTTGTTGGCATTGTTGGCGTTGTTGATGCTGAAGCTGAGTTGAAATGGTAAACCGCAGCGACGTCATCACGAAACCGAAAACAACGAACAAAACACAAGTGTTGTGTTGGCTTTATGGAGTGGCACAGTTTTTTGGAGGCTAAACAGTGGTGATGGTGTAGTTGCGGTGTGGTTGTTTTCATGGCAAAGAAGTGTTGGATTGGTGAGGTAGTACAAGAGAAAGAATCATTGTTTTTTGTTTTATCATGTGAAGCATTTAGGGAGGTGATGAGGTGAGTTGTTAAATGGAAAAAATAATGAGATTAAAGGGAGGACAAGCTAATAGATGATGCACGAAGTAGAGTTTTTCGCTTAGAAAAAGGTTATGTGGGTTAGTAAAAAAAATGAAAGAAATATGTGTCATTGGATGAACATAAATGATTTGTGGTTCTTAGTTGTTACATGTATGTGATGGTGGAGGAATTGCAACAACAAAAATGGCCTATCCCCTTTTTGTGGCAAGCTAGTGTATCGTTTTCTTTCCAAAATGAACTAGAAAGCAAAATAACTTTTCCAAACTTAATTGCTGAGGGTTACTAATAATAAATAAAAACAAAATATTTTTATTATATAAAAAGAAAAATAAATGATAAATTAATTAAAGTTAACTAAAATAAAATCCTAATTAACAAAGCAAATCTAAATTAATTCTAAATTAATTAAAGGATTATTTAACTAAAAATTACATATAAAATGAATAAAAAGCGAATAAAAAGCCGGGTATCGAAATTCCCGAAAATGGAAAAAGACTACAATAAAATTATCAGCGCAGAATAAACCTCCTGGAAAAATACAGCGTTTTGTCCGGTTTTGAAATTAGTCGGGACCAGTAAAAATGATCAAACTGATTAAAATGTGACCGAAAAGTCGTCAAAAAATAAGACGAGCGCGTCAAGTTAAACTAGGTGAAACGTAGATTAAAATAAATGACGTCTGCAAGCTCAATTTTGAAACTTTTTGTCCACTGATTTTATGCGCAATTAACTTTCAGTTTGACCGATCTGACTGTAAATCAGACAGGTTTATTCTGATCGACAGTTTAGGCAATATGCAAGATGAGATGCATGTTATGCTATGCGGATGATGCAATACGAGAATGAATCCTGATGAATGAAAATTTAAAAAAGGCAGGTCAAAATCGGGGTATGACAGTTGCCCCTATTTAATTTTCTTGAACCTAAAGGTATGAATAGCAACAACTTTCGTACATTCGAGGTAGAAGAGAATTAAATATTAGAATACTCGGAATTTTGGCTGTGAAAGGGGTGGAATGAAAGTAGTCAATCAATTGGATGGCTTGAAAAAGGCATCTGCCATTGGGGAAAGGTAATTGGTTATGGGGGATGTGGTGATATGTTTGAGATGCAATGCGAAATGAGCATGAGTGCTTTGCCAGTCTTGGAAGGGGAGACATCCCTGTAGTACTCTGAGAGGATGTGGTATAGACATAACTGAAACCTCTTCTGTAAAAGGCATAGAGATGCCTCATGATAGACAATTGTGATCTGGTTGGGAAATGATAAGGTTTCCTGCTACAAAAGGTAGAGATTACTTACAAAAGGCAAGGAAGACTATAAATTCCTCTTGCAAAAGGCAAGGAAGACTCCTGAAAAAAAGGTTAGGAGAAAGTTGGATTGGTTTTCCTTCTGCGAAAGGCAAAGAGGACTCCTGAATAAAAGGTTAGGAGAAAGAGGTTTCCTTTTATAAAAGGTAGAGAGGACTCCTCAGTAAAAGGCTGGGAGAAACTCGAGATGATATTTTCCTTCTGCAAAAGGCAGGGAGGACTCCTAACAAAAGGTTAGGAGAAACATGATAACTCCATCTACAAAAGGTGGAGGAGACTCCCTCGGGAGAAGACGATCGTATTTCCTTCTGCAATAGGCAAAAAGGACTCCAGAACAAAAAGTTTGGAGAAAGGTATTCCTTTTACAAAAGGTAGAAAGGACTCCTGAACAAAAGGTTAGTAAAAAATATATTTCCTTCTACAAAAGGTAGAGAGGAATCCTGAACAAAAGGTTAGGAGAAAATATTTCCTTCTACAAAAGGTAGAGAGGACTCCTGAACAAAAGGTTAAGAGAGAAGATATTTTCTTCTACAAAAGGTAGAGAGAACTCCAGAATAAAAGGTTTGGAGAAAGATATTCCTTCTATAAAAGGTAGAAAGGACTCCTGAACAAAAGGTTAAGAGAGACGTGATTCCTTCTGCAAAAGGCAGAAAGGACTCCAGAACAAAAGGTTTGGAGAAAGATATTCCTTCTACAAAAGGTAGAAAGGACTCCTGAACAAAAGGTTAGGAGAGACGTAATTCCTTCTGCAAAAGGCAGAAAGGATATTTACAAAAGGTAAACTAAAAAGAACCCGTGCAAAAGGCACAGGGGTGTCATACCCCAAATTTTGACCACAAGATTTCCCATCATTGTGACAGTCATCACCACAATATGGATGTACCATCATGCCTCATCAATCTCCTCAAAAGATAGTTGAGCATTCACTATAATCAAGAATCAGGGTTTTGAGCCCTCCCAGAGCACTTAGACAAGGGATCAATCAAGGATTGACATGATCTTCAACTTGTATAACCTCTCAAACACCCATAAAGGATTAAGAGGTCTCCCGCATCAAGAATCAAGCACAAGGATGCAACATTCCAAGTGGATCGAGCCTCAAGATCGCCAGTGTCACCAAATTAGGGTTTTGGTCGACCAAAGCCTCCAAATGAAAATTTTCATCTAGGCATGAGCCAATACTTAAAAGAATTACCCAATATGCTCCAAGGGACCTCATGGACCTAATCATCAAGTCAAAATAGCCTCAGCGGAAGCATTCATCAAAAATCAGGAATTAGGGTTTCTTGACTTAATTCACCCCTAAGTTAAATTTTGGGGCAAGGCATGAACCAAGACCTCAATACATGATTTGAGGGCCTCAAATACACTACATTAATCCATTTGAAACAATAAATTGATCTAAGAAACTTGATTCACAAGTTTCAATTTCATCTGGACCACAATTAGGGTTTTGAAGGAAAAGTCAACTGTATCTTTGACTTTTGACCAAGACATGTTCTCAAACTTTGGGGCATGGTTCAAGACACCCTAAAACACCTATGGAATCCATCCATTAGGTTTAAATTAGGTCAAGGACTTGATTGCATAGAGGATCACACAGTTTGGAATTCATCTGACAAAAAGTCAACTGTGCCTAAAAATGAAGTTTGACTTTTTGGAATTTTTCACAAATATGATTCCCCTAAGTAAAAAACAATGTTAATGTATGATTTTGATCATCATTCATCATTCATACCAACTTTGCAAGGTTATAACTCCTAAACCACAAGGCCTTTTTCTCAAATTCAAAGCTCAAATGAAAGTTCATCTTACATACTTTAAATATGTCAACCACAAGAGATTCCAATTACTCATGGATTTCAAGTTATGAATTGATCAAAATCACAAAAATTGGAAATGACTACTTTTTCCAAAACTTAGAAAAATTTGCAACAAGTCAGAATCTGTTCCAATTTTTCTCAACTTTGAGGTCATTTTTCATCTTGATCCAAGCTGAACCAGGTCCATTGGTGGACATCAAAGTTAAAGTATGTCATGAGAGCTTTCCAACAAGTACCAGATCATCTCCAAATTCAACTTGAGTAGGGAGTTACAAGCTTTGCAACATGGCATGAAAACCTGATTTTTCAAGACAGCATTGATGCATAACTTGTGCCACACGATTTTCTCCTTCAAATTTTTTCACTTTTCCAACTTTGTCATCTTCTAAAAACATAAAGAATCTAATGACTCACTTGCTCCATGATCAAAGAGGCAAGAAATTCAACTTGGCATGTGAAAATCATCATGGCATGAAACTTGGAATTCAAATTTGGCAAGGTAACATCAATGCAATGCATTTAGCTGTCATGAACCAAGCCTTATCAGTCCAATTGAGTCAAGGTTATTGCAAAAATCAGAAGACCTAGAGCTACCAAGACCAACTCTAGTCAATGGCCATGTGAAGACTTGGTACCTTGGCATTTAAGGAAGTGATACATGGGCATATCCAATGGATAATAGAGTGAACCGGTTGACATTCACTATTCCTTCAAAAACAAAACTCCTTACTATAAATAGAGGTTATTTCTGATGTTTTAGACCACACCAAAACAATACCAAAGCCTTGTTTTCTCACTCTCCCTCTCTTACTTCATTTTCAAGTCATTATGGAGCAATTTGGGAATCTTTGAAACCAGAGCAAATACCACTCAAATAACCATCTTAACACATTACAAATCATCCATTGGAGGTGTTCAAACCTTCATCCACATTGCACAACCTCAAAATTAGAAAGTCAACCTCCAAAACCTCATATTTTGACTTTTCAGCACTTTACAAGCCATGTCTTGATTCAGTCACTTTCAAAACCAAACAAAGCTTCAAATATACTTCAAATATCATCCTCACAGTGTCCCAACTGGTTTCCCTCATCTGTAACACCATTTGAGTGAGTTACCATCTTGGTCACTTTTGCCACTTTTGCAAGAAAAAGCCAACTTTTGTTCCTGAGGTTTCTAGTTGGTTTTGATCATCCTAAAAGCTTCTAAGGGATCAATCAAGAGTGACTAAAGCATTGGATTACTTCTGGCACAAGGATCTTGACAGTTAGCACAAGGAGCTTCAAGAGGTAAGTGCATCACAACTTGAACTCTTTTAAATATGCTTTGCTTTGAGGTTCATTGAGCATAAACATGTCATATACATCAAATGTGTTGTGTTTGAACCAATTCACTATGCTATTGTTGCTTGTATGATGAGATAGCATAGAACATGCAAATCTTGGCCTATTTTGAAATCACCATCTGGTTTTAAAATTGGGACATCTTTAGAAAAATCTAAAAGCATCATTGGATTCCTGATGAAATTCTAGGTAGGATCCATCTAAATTTTGTCAAAATCCATGAAGAATTGAGGGAGTTAGGGCCTTCATGCTAGAGGGCAAAAATCAGGTCATGCCTTGGGCAAGGGCCAGGCCAGGGCGCCTTGGCCAGGCCTAAAATCTTGCCACCCTCATATACACATGGGGTGGTTTTGATACACGGATGTATCACCACCCCAGTGGTAGCGCGCATGTGTGTCTGGTTGGGAGGTCATGGGTTCAAGACCCACCCAGACCATTTTGCCATTTTTCATATTTTTGCTATTTTTCTTTTTTTTTTGTTTTTATTAATTAATTCCAAAATTAATTTCTCACTCAATTTTAAACATTTTTTATTGGTTCTTTTTTTGAAAATTCACAAAAATGTTGAAATACTTTATTCCACAAAAAAATTGAATTTTATATTATTTATTTAATATAATTTGAATTTTGGTAATTTATTTCATTTCTTTATTTTCAAACATTTTCCAAATGAGGTTTCTACCTTGATTTTCCAAAACTAATTGAATGTCAAGCCTTCATGTGATTACACTTGACTTTTAAAAACATTTTGCAAAATTTACAAATTGTTTTTCAATATATTTGGTATTTTATATCATTTATTACTTATTTTCTTTGAAAATTATATTTGAAAAAAAAGAATTAGGGTTTCTTCTTGATCAAACGTCTTTTTCAAAACACTTTAGGCCTCTAATAGAGTGTAAGACCCACCACTTATCACATACAAAACCATTTTTGGGCCTCAGTCGTTGTATAAGTCCCGATACAACTTCAAAAATCTCGGCGCGATCGTCGTTTTCAAACAAAATCATCTGGGCCTCCCTTTGGTTATAAGTCCCACTTTCTTCCTTTTCAAACACTTTGGGCCTCTAATAGAGTGTAAGACTCAAACCCCTTTTGTACATAAATAAATATGAGCCTCAGTCATTGTATAAGTCCCGGTACAGTTGTCAAAACGACGGTACAATCACTATCTTTCTCTGGGCCTCTCTTTGAGTTGTAAGCCCCATCTCTTGTACAAAATTAAACTCTTGGGCCTCTAATAGAGTGTAAGACCCATCTCTTTTATAAATACAATAAATTTGGGCCTTAGTCATTGAATAGGTCCCTCTGTTGTTTTCAAAACTACGACGCGATCGTCGCCTTTTCAAAAGAATTCATCTTGGCCTCTCCTTAAGTATAAGCCCCAAACTTCTTTTTAAAACATCTTTCCTTGTGATTTATATTCAAATTTATAGTTGTTATCAAAACATTCTTTAATTTTCTTGAATACTAACCATACAGCTGTAACACTGGAAGCTTGCTCAACTGTAAGTTCTACCAGCTTTCTTTTATATACTTGCTCATATATATCTCATATGTATATATATACCTGTATATCTGCTTAGAGTTTTCCCCGACAATTAGGTCTAGGATTAGATTAAACCAGTGGCCACTCTTTCAACACAGTCAAAACTAGTTCCCCATAGGAAATTCCAGATACAGTCTTGCCTCCTCTTGGGCTTATACAATATGGAACAGTGAAAGGCATTATACCCGGTGAAACTTTTCTCAAGACTGTCACTATTAGAAATTTGTCAAGAAATTCATTTCCCCCCAAAGAGGATTAATTCCCGGTGAAACCTCTCTTGAATTTCTTCAAATCCTAGAATTGTTCACTAAAGAAAGGATTATTCCCGGTGAAACCTTTCTTGAACTTTTCTTAGGTTTGGACTCACAGGCTTCCTAAAAGCATCCCAGCCTCCTCTTGGGCTTTGTACAAGGACCTTCAGGCTTCTTAGAAGTTCTCAGCTTCCTCTTGGGCTTAGTACAAGGACCCAAAGATCTATTAAAGGGATAGGACAGAACCTAGTCATCTTTTGTTAAAGCAGTCCTTTCAAGAGTCAAAACATCAGACCAGTTTAGGGTTGATTCTCATCCCTTAAAACATCATACAAAGATGAACCTTTTCATACGTGTAGATTTGGACAGTCTCATCTCCTCTTGGATCTCAAAAAAACCCTCAAGTTTCCTAAAAGCACAGGAAAAAACCCTGATCATTTCATCAGTCTCCAACAGTGTTAAAACCCTCAAAGATAAAAACTCCACCTGTTAAAACTTTCATCCTAAATTCCCCAGCTAGGGTCAAACTACTGTCAATAAACCTTTAATCAGAACCTCAAGGCATCTGATATTTTAACTCTTCTGCAATTCCTAGCAAGAGTTAATTCCCCCAATTTGGACCTACCTCTGGATATCAATAAATCCTCATCAGAAATTAGCCTTCTCTTAGGCTTCATATAAGAAAATTCCCCAGCCAGCCTCCTCTTAGGCTTTGTATAATAATCATTTCTCAACATAACTTTTAGCCTCAATCTTGGGCTTTGTACAAGACACATATTCTCCAGCTGAGTCAATAACTTTTAGCCTCAATCTTGGGCTTTGTATAAGACAGATAAAACCCCACCTCAGTAGAGTTAGAACTTTTAGCCTCAATCTTAGGCTTTGTACAAGACAGACAAAATATTCCCCAAAAGAGTCAATCTCTTTTAGCCTCAATCTTGGGCTTTGTACAAGACAGATAAAGCACTCTCTTGTCGAGTTAGTATTCTTATGCCTCCTCGTAGGCTTTGTATAATGATCTCCCTAAAACAGAGTCGACCTTTTAGCTTCAACCTTGGGCTTCGATCAAGGCACACAAAAATCAACGTCCCCTCAGGGGAAATCAAAAATCTCTCTGCAGGAAGACATTTCTCTGTACATCACACATCAAAACAGACAATCAAACAAACCATAATACCAAATAACAGTTGTAAGTGTCACACTTGTTGATTCAAAAATCCAAGTTGTGGTCCATCTCTTATCCTGGTAAATCCCTTCTTTCATCTAATTGTTGTAAGTGGCAAGCCTCTGGATTACTTACATCCAAGCCAATGTCCCTCTCTTAGCATAAAAGACTCCTAAGGAAAAATGGCATTGCTCTGCACTGAGTTAAAGTTTTCTCCTTCAGGACAAATCCCCTATAAAGGAAATTATGGCATTGCTGGACTTCATGTATTCCAGTTAAAGTAATGCTCCTTTATAAACCAGTTACCCAAACAACTGTGATAAACAGATGAGATATCTCCCTTTAGAGATGACAAATTCTCTCTCAATCAAACCATCTAGCTTCAATCTTGGGCTTTGAACAAGACATAAATATAACCTTTAGATTCAATCTCAGGCTTTAAACAAGACACCAAACATCTTTTCCTCCCATAGAATATGAGGAACTACGATTGCTTTGATTTCCCTGTTTTCTTTAACGGGAATACGTAGGCATAAGATTGCGAAATCTTAGCGATCACACTATTCAAAAACCTTAGGTCCAGTACCTTTCCAAAAACATCGAAAAACCTGAAAAACAACAAAAATACTCTCTCTCAAACATTCCCAAAGAATAACCTTTCCCCTTATGACAGATAAACACCAGTAAGTAGAATTACAGAAGAAAATGCTAAACAATCTATGGATAACCATATATAGGATGGGTAATTGACAACTCCCCATTGTATAACTTGACCATGAACTCCCCAATCTCTTTGCATTTGTTAAAGAAAACATTTGTGTGCAAGGTTAGTTTTAGATTGCTTCCCTTTCCTTTCCAGCTTCATAGGATAAATAAGAAATCAGAAAGTAGCACCCAATTCCAACCAATGACGATAAAGTGGTCGCGTCACCGACAAAAATCGCATGCTACAGGGGGGACTTACAAAAGATAAGTTGAGGGCAATAACCATCCTTATGCAAAAGGCAGAGGGAACTTGCATAGGGTATTAGAACATCATTTGACCTCACACGAACAACGGCAGAGATGACATTCTCGGGGTATGACGATCATTCAGTACTTGGCCACACAGGCGTCAAGCGTCCATATTGATTGAAAGGGGAGTAGATTATTCATCTAGTCCCATATTTGTACTCAATGCAAAATTCTTTCGCGTACAAAAAGTAGCGAGAGTGCTTACAAAAGGTAAGCGAAGGGATAAGATTTCGCGCAAAAGGCAGCGAACACACCTACAAAAGGTAAGTGAGGAGATATCTCGTGCAAAAGGCACAGAACGATTTACAAAAGGTAAGTGAAGGGGTAAACACCCTGAAAGAATCCTGACAGGATGTCCACAAGAAATTCGCGTCTTCGAGAACGACTGGCTAAGCATGCATGTAATGATGCAGAATGTATGCAAGATATGTATACAAAATGCCGATGTATGTTCGGGTTGCTGGGGATATGAGGATATGGATTATGGGTAATGGTAGTGCCAAGCATGGTTTGGCTTTGGTTTGGTGTGCCAAGTGTCATACCGCAAATTTTGACCACTAAGATTTCCCATTATTGTGCAAATCATCATCACAATATGGATGTACCTTCATGCCTCATCATTCTCCTCATAGAGGTTTGAGCATTCACTACTATCAAAGATTAGGGTTTCAAGCCCTCTCAGAGCTCTTAGACAAAGGATCAATAAAGGAATGACCTGATCTTCAACTTGTCTAACCCCTCAAACATTCATAAAAGGATCAAGAGGACTCCCACATCAATAATCAAGCACAAAGTTGCAGCATTCCAAGTGGATTAAGCCTCAAGATCACCAGTGCCACCAAATTAGGGTTTTGGTCGACCAGGGCCTACAGATGGAATTTTTCATCTGGGCATGAGCCAATGCTTCAAAGCACAACCCAAGATACTCTAAGGGACCTTATAAACCCAATCATCAAGTCAATTTAACCTCAGGGGATGCATTTACCCAAAAATCAGGAATTAGGGTTTCTTGACATAATTCACCCTAAGTTGACTTTTGGGACAAAACATGAGCCAAGACCTCAAGACATGATTTGAGGGTCTCTAACACACTATGTTGATCCATTTGCAATAATGGATTGATTCTAAAAGCTTGATCAACAAGTTTCAATTTCATCAGGACCACAATTAGGGTTTCGAAGGAAAAGTCAACTGTACCTTTGACTTTTGACCAGGACATGCTCCCAAACCTTGGGACATGATTCAATACACTATTTAGGTCAAGGACTTGATTTCACAAAGGGTCGCACAATTTGGAATTCATCTGATAAAAAGTCAACTGTGCACAAAAGTCAAGTTTGACTTTTTGAGATTTTTCACAATTATGGTTCCTCAACCCTAAAACAATGTTAATATGTGATTTGAATCATCATTCATCAAGAAAAATCAAATAAAGTGGGATAACTTGTAAAAGGGGTAACCATAAAAACTTAGAATTTTTCTAAGTTATGGAACAAAGTGGCTAGGGTACTAACTTCCAAGGATCATAACTTGAGATCCAAGCAACCATTTTGGATGGTCCAAAGAAGGATTTGTAGCTCTCATGGCATACTTTAAAAGTGTCAACTACACCTCATTCCAATTCCTCATGGATTTTAAGTTATGGAGTGATCAAAATGGCTGAAAACACAAAAGTGACATTTTTCCAACACTTAGTGAAATTTTCACTAAGTCAAAATCTGCCTTACTTTTTCCAAAATGTAGGGACATTTTTCACCTTGATCCAAGTCAAACCAGGTTTAGGGGTGGACATCAAAGTTAAAGTATGCTATGAGGGCTTTCTAACAAGTACCAGATCATCTCCAAATTCCATTTGAGAAAGGAGATACAACCTTTGAAACATGGCCTCATAAACTGATTTTTTCCAAGACAAGTTTGGCAGATTTGATGCATTTTGCCCGATTTGATCAAATCTGACAAATCCAAGCCTTGTCATCATTTTGGACACATCTGAGGATCAAATCCAAGGGGGGTGATCTGATCTTCAAGCCTCACAAGTCCATGAATTTACAAGTAGCATGTCAACCCTAAAAAGCCTAAAAGAGGCCAAGACTCCAATTTTGTTTTCAAGCATTCAATGGATGCACCAAGGTAGCATGAACTGAGTCTATTCCAACTGAATGAGTTAAGAGTTATCTCTGAATCAAAGAACCATAGGCATGTGCTCTAACCTCTAGTCAATGGCTAGAGGAGACTTGAGATTCCTAAGTGATCCAATTGGCCAAAGGCCTGCTGTAGCCACAATTCACTATTGCTTGCAAAACAAACTTGCTCTACTATAAATAGAGCTCATTTTTGCTCAGTTTAAGTACACCAAAGCAACCAAACTGATGCTTTCCTCAAAATCCCTTTCTCTAGGCCAAAATGCCTTCTTTTGCAAGGTAACTCTGAGTTTTTGAGTTAGAGAGCATTTCCACCATAGCTCATGATCCAAACACATCCAATATGTCATATCTAAGCTGTCCAAACTCTCATATGTGACCTGTAACACCAAAATCACAAAGTCCCCTCTCAAAACCTCAAAATTGGACTTTTTTGCATTTTTCAAGCCATGTCATGATTCAGTCACTTTCAAAACCAGATAAGACCTCAAACACACTCCAAATATCATCCTTGAACTTTCCCAAATGGTTCCCCACGTCTGGAACACCATTTGAGAGAGTTGCCATATTGGTCACTTTTGCCCTTTTTGCAAGAAAGAGCTCAAATTTGTTCGTGAGGATTCCAGCTGGTTCCAACCCTTCTAAAAGCTTCTAAGGGATCAATTGAGAGTGTCTAAAGCATCAAATTACTTCTGGCACAAGAAACTTGGCAAATAGCCCAAAAAGCTCCTAAAGAGGTAAGCATCACAACTTGAACTCTTTGAAATATGCATTGCTTTGAAGTCCACTGATCATGCACATCTCATACATGTTATATATGTTGTGTTTGAACCAATTCATCATGTAATTCATGCCTGTAACAAGAGGTAGCATAGAAAATGCAATTATAGGCCTATTCCAAGAACACCATCGGATTTTGAAATAGGAGCCTCATCTGAAAAAACCACCACCACCATTGGATTCCTTATGAAATTCTAGGCAGGATAGACCTAAATTTTGTCCCAATCCATGGGGAAATGAGAAAGTTACAAGCTTCACGTTTTTGGCCAAAACCTTGCCTTGCCTTGGCCAGGCCAAAAACAAGGCATGCCTCATATAGTCATGGGGTGGTTTTGATACACAGATGTATCACCACCCCAGTGGTAGAAGGCGCGCGCTGCACCCTAGAGGTCTGGGGTTCGAACCCCCCTCGCCCCAGATCCTCTTTTTACCACTTTTTTCCATTTTTTTTTATATATTTTGTTATATTTTAAATGATTTAGAAAATTAATTTCTCCTTCAATTTTAATTATTTTTTATTGGTTCTTTTTGCAAAAATTCACAAAAATATTAAAATATTTTATTCCACACAAAAAATCAGATTTATAGTAATTATTTAATATAGTTGATATTTTTGGTAAATAAATTCATTTTTAATGTTTTTAAACCTTTTAAAAATAAATATTCACCTTGAAAAAACAAAACCAAATGAGTTCTAAATCATCTTGTGATTAAAAATTCATTTTTCAAACCTTAACCAAAAATCACAAGTAGTCTATTTAGACTTATTTGGTATTTTTTTTCATTTTATTCATTTTATTAAAAGGATTACTTTTAAAAATGATGAAATTAGGGTTTCTTTGATTTTCACCCTAACAAACTTTTTTCAAACACTTTGGGCCTTTAATAGAGTGTAAGACCCAGCCCCTTTTTGTAAATAAACATTTTTGGGCCTCACACATTGTATAAGTCCCCCTGTATATTTTCAAAGGTTCGTCGCCTTTATAACAAAATCAACTGGGCTTTTCCTTGAGTTATAAGACCCGTATTTACTCATTTTCAAACTCTTTGGGCCTCTAATAGAGTGTAAGACCCAATCCCTTTTTAACCAAAACCTTTTTGGGCCTCAGACATTGTATAAGTCCCTATGCGTTAAAAACAATCTCGGCGCGATCGCCATTTCAAAACAAAAAATCATCTGGGCCTCCCCTCGTGTTGTAAGTCCCATCTTTCATTTTTAAACCTTCCTTGGGCCTCTAATAGAGTGTAAGACCCAAACCCTTGTTGTACATAAACCTTTTTAGGCCTCAATCGTTGTATAAGTCCCGATACGATATTCAAAACAACAATATAATTACTATTCAAACCTTGGGCCTCTCCTTGAGTATAAGCCCCAATAATTTTGTTTTTTTACAAACATCTCCCTTTTGATTTAGGCTTAAATATACATTTGTTATCAAAAGTGTTGTGAAAATGATGACTTTAATCAAAGTATAAAACTGGTTCCTTGAATTATCAAGAACCAAAACCAAGGGTTGATGGAAAACTAAGAAAGAGAATACACGAAGAAGAAGAAGAAATAACAACAAGGATTGGGCAAATATAATTCTATTTATTATTCACTTTCACATTAATTTTTACAACAAATGCTTACAAGTGAATATCACAATTTGCCACACTCAACAAACTGAGTGTACTAGCCTATTTATAGACTAACTAGGTAACTTGCAGCCCAAGAAACCTAAACAATTAGATCCTTAACACAAGGCCCAATTCGACAGAATATAAACATTTCGACAGAATACATAAAAGAACAGACTTCGACTACTATATGTTACAAACAGGCATCAGCATGTGAACAAGCTTCGACTGCATGCTTGCCTCCTGTCGAAATACATGAAAGCTCTCCTTCGACACAGATGAGTTCGACCCAAATCCCACAAATCTCCACCTTGGATCTAACTCAGCAACAAAGGGAAACAACTAGCTTTCATCATGCAGCTTTATCAACTGCATATAGTGGAAGAATTTGCAACTTGGCAACGTCTTGGTGATCATATCAGCAGCATTGTCTTCAGTCGAAACCTTCAGCACCTGGACTTCACCACGCTCGATTATCTCTCTGACGAAGTGCAGTCTCACATCGATGTGCTTAGTTCGCTCATGATAGGCTGAATTCTTCAACAGGTGTATTGCACTTTGACTATCACATTTAACAGTGATACTTTGACCTTGAAGTTTCAGCTCCTTTGCAAAACCTTCAAGCCACAATGCTTCCTTCACAGCTTCAGTGAGGGCAATATATTCAGCTTCAGTGGTTGATAAGGCAACAACCTTCTGAAGCGTCGCTTTCCAACTGATAGTTATGCCAAACATTGTGAAAACATATCCAGAAATAGACTTTCTGGAATCCATACAACCTGCATAATCAGAGTCAACAAATCCTTCGATTTCGACTATGCTATCACCATCACAGGCTCTACCAAAAATCAAGACACTTTTCAGAGAGCCATTTATGTACCTTAGAATCCACTTTACAGCTTGCCAGTGCGCCTTTCCAGGATTGGCCATATACCTGCTCACAAGGCTTACTCCATATGCTATGTCTGGCCTCGTACATACCATAGCATACATCAAAGAACCCACTACACTAGCATATGGAATGCTATTCATATAGATTCTTTCAGCTTCAGTACTCGGACTTTGAGTAGTACTAAACTTAAACTGAGGATTTGTAGGTGTCACAACAGGCTTCGAATTCGACATACCAAACTTATCGAGAAGCTTTCGTAGGTATGTCTCCTGAGATAAGCACAACTTCGACTGCTTTCTATCTCTCCGGATGTCAATCCCAAGAATCCTAGCTGCAGCTCCCAGATCCTTCATTTCAAACTCCTTACTGAGTTCAGCGTTCACCTTCGTTACATCCTCAACACTGTTGCTAGCTATGAGGATATCATCCACATACATCAGCAACATAACAAGTGAGTTTCCAGGTTGAAATCTGAAGTAAACACAATGATCGAACTGACTTCTAGTGAAACCAATGTGTGCCATGAACTTGTCGAATCTCCTATTCCACTGTCGAGGAGATTATTTCAGGCCATACAAAGACCTATTCAGCTTGCACACATAATCTTCTTTACCCTTTTCTACATACCCTTCAGGTTGACACATCAGGATCGTTTCATCTAGATCACCATACAGAAATGTTGTCTTCACATCCATTTGCTCAAGTTCCAAATCGAACTTTGCCACCATGGCCAACAACATTCGAATGGATCTATGCTTTACAACAGGTGAGAACACATCATTGAAGTCGACTCCTTCTTTCTGAGTGAACCCCCTAGCAACCAGCCTCGCCTTAAAGCGCTTCGACATCACTCCTTCGATTCCTTCCTTGACCTTGAAAATCCACTTACAACTGACTAACCTTGATCCTGCAGGTTTCTCAATCAGCTCCCAAGTGTTATTATCATGAAGAGATTTCATCTCGTCATCCATGGCTTTTCACCATTCAGTCTTGTCTCGACTCCTTATAGCTTCCTTGTAATCTCTAGGTTCTTCGTCAAGTACCTCACTTGCAGAGATTAAGGCAAAAGCTATAAGATCTGCATAACCAAGTCTCTGAGGTGGCTTGATGACTCTTCTCGACCTATCTCTTTCCAGTAGGTAGTCATCGACAGTTTCCTCAGCCTCTTCAGCATCTTGCTCTTCGACTTCATCAGGGATATGCACTTCCGCATCACTATGCTCCACCTCAACAGGCATCTCTACCTATTCCAGCTCCTCTTCAGAGATTTCTGCACTTCGACCAACATCACCATTTTTCTTGAAAGCCATTTCGACCTCATTGAAAACTACATCACGACTTGTGACACATCTTCTGTGACCTGGTTCTAAGCACCACAACCTATAACCCTTGACTCCCTCAGGATATCCAAGGAACATGCATCTCAGAGCTCTAGGTTCGACCTTGTCTTGCCTAATGTGAGCATAGGCTAAACAGCCAAATACTCTCAGTTTGTCGAGATCTGGTGGATGACCCGACCAAACTTCTTCAGGTGTCTTCATTCCCAGCGCAGTCGAGGGACATCTATTTATCAGATAAGCTGTTGTCGAAACAGCCTCTGCCCAAAACACCTTCTTCAATCCAGCACTAACTAACATGCATCTAACCCTTTCAAGGATTGTTCGATTGAATCTCTCAGCTAAGTCATTTTGTTAAGGAGTACCTGCTACAGTCTTATGCCTTGCAATCCCAGACTCAACACAGTAACTGTCGAACGCTTCGTTGCAGAATTCAAGGCCATTGTCGGTTCTCAACCTCTTAACCTTTCTGCCAGTTTGAGTTTCGACCAGAACTTTCCAACTTTGAAATTCTCAAAAGTTTTATCCTTCGTCTTCTGAATGAATACCCATAGCTTTCTGGAATAGTCATCAACAATGGATAGAAAATACCTTGCACCTGAGTGTGAAGTATTTCTTGCAGGCCCCCAAAGATCAACATGAATGTAATCAAGGGATCCATGTGTTCTTTTCTTGCCTTTGTTAAACTTCACCCTACAGGATTTACCAAGTACACAAGATTCACAAAACTCCAGCTTTTCGACTTTGTCACCTCCTAGCAGGTTCTGCTTCCCCAATTCGACCAGGCCTCTTTCGCTAACATGGCTCAATCTCATGTGCCATAATTCTGTCTTCGACATAGGTTTCGTGGATACAACATTTGTCGAACTACTTACAACCTCAGCCTCAAGGGTATACAAGCCTTAGTTTTTCACGCCTCTCAAGACTTCCTTCGACCCTTTCATGACTCTCAGGATACCTTGCTCTCCTTTGAAAACATATCCCTTTCTATCGAATTCACCAAGAGAAATTAAATTCCTCTTAAGATCAGGTACATACCTAACCCCAGTCAATAGCTTTATTGACTCGTCATGGAGCTTGAATCTAACAGATCCAATACCTGCAATCTTGCAAGCTTTATTGTTCCCCAGCAGCACTGATCCTCCATCTTGATCACACAATTCTTCAAACACATACTTGTTTGGAGTCATATGCCAAGTACATCCAGAATCTATAATCTACTCTTCGCAAGAGTTGCTGCTCGACACCACAAGGACATCAGATGATTCGTAACCATCTTGCACTATAGCTGCATTCCCGTTGTCCTTACCTCCATGATTAAGGCGCTCATGGCACACCTTTCTTGTGTGATCCTCCTTCTTACAGTGATAACATTTGATACCATACATATCACCACCATAAGACTTCTGCTGAACCTTTCCTTTCTTCTTGTCAAACCTACCATCTTTCTTCGATGATCTTCCTTTCACAGATAACCCTTCGCCAACTGATGAAGGTTTCTGCTCCTTTCTTTCGTTCAAGTCCTTTGAATACAAGGCTGCTTGAACTTCTTCAAAAGTCAGGGACTCTCTTCCATACAAGAGAGTTTATTTGAAGTGAGCATGCGATCTTGGCAGAGCACACAACAACAACAACGCTTGATCTTTGTCATCGATCTTCACATCAATATTTTCAAGATCAAGAATCAGCTTGTTAAACGAATCCAACTGCTCAGTTAAAGCTTTGTCTTCACTCATCTTGAATGAATACAAGGCTTGCTTCAGGTAAAGACAATTCACCAGCGAATTGGTCATGTACAAGCTTTCAAGCTTCACCCATAATCCCGACGCCGTCGTCTCCTTTGACACCTGTTGGAGAACCTTATCACCAAGGCTCAACAATATTGCGATGTGTGCTTTCTCGATCATTACTGTCTTTTCTATTTCCGTCAACACAGCATCCATGGCTGCCAATCCCTTCAGCGCTTCCAAACAACCCTGATGCACCAGTAGGGCTTTCATCTTGAAACGCCACAGACCAAAATCGTTCACTCCGGTGAACTTTTCAATCTCATACTTTGTTGAAGCCATCGGATCCACGCTCACCGCACCAATTTGTTGTGAAAATGATGACTTAATCAAAGTATAAAACTGGTTCCTTGAATTATCAAGAACCAAAACCAAGGGTTGATGGTAAACCAAGAAAGAGAATACACGAAGAAGAAGAAGAAATAACAACAAGGATTGGGCAAATATAATTCTGGTTACTATTCACTTTCATATTAATTTTTACAACAAATGCTTACAAGTGAATATCACAATTTGCCACACTCAACAAACTGAGTGTACTAGCCTATTTATAGACTAACTAGGTAACTTGCAGCCCAAGAAACCTAAATAATTGGATCCTTAACACAAGGCCCAATTTGACAGAATATAAACATTTTGAAAGAATACATATAAGAACAGACTTCAACTACTATATGTAACTAACAGGCATCAGCATGTGAACAAGCTTCGACTGCATGCTTGCCTCCTGTCGAAATACATGAAAGCTCTCCTTCGACACAGATGAGTTCGACCCAAATCCCACAAAAAGTTTCTTTAATTTCTCTGAACAACTAACAATACAACATGGAAGCTCGCTCACCTGTAAGTTTTAACAGCTTTCATTTACTCGCTTTAATATATATACCTGTATTGTGGGAAGTTGCGCATGGTTAGTCTTCTTTCATTCTTTTAAATATACATCAAATATATATATATATATATATATATATATAAAACTGTATTGTGGGAAGCTGCACATGGTTAGTCTTCTTTCATACCTTTTAAAATACTTGTCATATATCAACTGTATATATACTAGTATAGTTATTTAGAGTTTTCCCCGACAACTAGGTCTAGAACTTGGTAAAGCCATGTTGGTCACTCTTAAATACAAACAAAACTAGATCCCCCGTACGATTTCCAGATACAGTCTTCCCTTCTCTTGGGGTTAAATAATATGGAACAAAGAGAAAGGCAGTATTCTCGGTGAACCTTTTCTCAGACTATCACCCCTAGAAATTGTCAAAGAAATTCTACTCCCCGGAGTTGATTTATTCTCTGTGAATAGCATCTCCCGAGTTTCTTCAAATCACAAAACTTTCACTCAATGATCTATTCTCGGTGAATAGCATGTCTTGAACTTTTCTTGGTTTGGGACCCACAGGCTTCCTAAAAGCATCCCTGCCTCCTCTTGGGCTTTATACAAGGACCCTTCGGCTTCTTAGAAGTTCTCATGCCTTCTCTTGGGCTTAATACAAGGACCCTGAAGACCTCTTAAAGGTATAAGATAGAACTTAGTCATCCTTTGCTAGAGCAGTCTTTCCGGTGTCAGACCTCAGGCCACTTTAGGGTTGATTCTCATCCCTTAATGCCCTTGCCTCCTATTGGAGGCATCATACAAAAGATAAAACTCTTCCACACCAGTAGACTTGGACAGTCTAAATCCCCTTGAGTCTCAAAGACATTCTCAAGTTCCTTCCAACTATAGGAAAAAAACTCGGGCATTCTGGATCGATCTCCAGCAGAAACCCAACCTCTCTCATAAGAGTTCCCCGACCAGGGTCAACACTATCTAAAATCAGAACCTCAAGGTATCTGAAATCTCAACTCTTCTGTGATCCTCAGCAAGAGTTGATTCCCCCACTTGGACCTGCCTCGGGATCTCAATTATCCCCGGCAAAAGATAGCCTCCTCTTAGGCTTTGTATAAGGACCTTTTCTCAGTGGAAAGCCAACCTCCTCTTGGGCTTTGTACAAATGTTTCTCCCCTGCAGAGCTAACCTTTTCAGACTCTCTTGTTGAGTCAATCAACTTTTCAGACTCTCTTGTTGAGTTAATCACTTTCCAAACTCTCTTGTTGAGTCAATCACTTTTCAGACTCTCTTGTTGAGTCAACCCCCTTTTTAGCCTCTATCTCGGGCTTCGTACGAGACAAACAAAAACACTCTCTTGTTGAGTCAAAACCCTTTAGCCCTAATCTTGGGCTTTGTACAAGACATAAATCTCCCCCTCTTGAGCTTGGGGACAAACATCTTCCCCAGCAGAGTCATTTCTTCCCAGCCTTCCTTTAGGCTTTGAGGAATGATTTTCCCCAAAAATAGTCAAACTCATTTCAGCCTCAATCTTGGGCTTTGTACAAGACACATAAAAGTATCCTCACCAGAGTCAGTTAAATTTCTTACAACAGCCTCAATCTTGGGCTTTGTACAAGACAAATACAAATCTCCCCGGCGGAGTCAAAATCCTTTTAGCCTTAATCTTGGGCTTTGTACAAGACAGATAGAACATTTTCCCCAGGAAAAGTCAAACTCCTAGCCTCCTCTTAGGCTTTGTATAATGATATCCCCAAAGAGTCAACCTCTTTTTTGCCTCAATCTTGGACTTTGTACAAGACACCGATATATATACTCTCTTGTTGAGTCGGTCATATTTAGCCTCCTCTCAGGCTTTACATAAAGAAATCCCCTAGCCGAGTCAATTAACCTTTTAGCATCAACCTTGTGCTTTGATCAAGGCACACAAAAATCAATAATCCTTCTTTAGAGATGACAAATTCTCTCTCACAAATACCCTTTTAGCTTCAATCTTGGGCTTTGAACAAGACACCAATACATCTTTTTCCTCACTTAGAATAGGGGGAACTACGATTGCTCTGATTTCCCTGTTTCATTTAAACGGGAATACGTAGGCATAAGATTGCGAAGTCTTAGCGAGCATACTAAACAAAAACTCTAGGTCCAGTACCTTCACACATCAATCAAACTTAGGTCCAGTACCTTACCAAAAACATCGGGAAAAACCCAAACATCAACAAAAACTCACTCTCCCTGTCATACTTTCCCAAGAAACTTTCCCAACCCATTACCAGATAAACACCATCAATTATAAAGTAAAACCTAAAGCTAATATCTGTGGATAACCATATATAGGATGGGTAATTAACAACTCCCCATTGTATAACCTGACCCAGGACCCCCCAATCTCTTTAAAGCGTTTGTTCAGTTAAACATTCACGTGCAAGGTTAGTTTTAGATAACTTCCCTTTCCCTTCCAGCTTCATGGGATAAATAAGAAATCAGAAAGTAGCACACTTTCTCCTTGAGGAGGAAAACCCAAAACTTCAGCGATAAGGTGGTCGTGTCATCGACAAAAATCGCTCGCTACACCAAGGAAGGCTGGGCTTAGGATTTGGGGTGCCTAGGAAGGTTAGGCTTTGGTTTGGGGTGCCAAGGAAGGTTGGGTTTAGGTTGGTGTGCCAAGGAAGGTTGGGCTTAGGTTGGTGTGCCAAGTATGGTGGGGATTTTGTTTTGGAAGGGATTTTGAAAGTGAATCACCAGACAAGAACTAGTTTTAAAGGGTAGATTTACAGGCGAGAATTGGTGGCCAAAGGGTTAAGTTATCCTGCGGGAATTGATTTTCTGTTTTATTTGTCAGACTAGAACTGATTTTCAAAGGGTTTGAAGAATGGATGACCAGACGAGAACTGGTTTTAAAAAGCTATCTACCAGACAGGAACTGGTATCTTGAGGTGATTTACCCGACGAGAACTGGTTTTAAATTTGTGCCAGTAGGGTGGATTTTGTATTTGGTAAAGGGTGCCAAGTATGGTTAGGCTTTGGGGAATGAGCTTAACTTCCCGACACTCAAAATCTGACGATGCTATGATCGAACGACAAGTGTGGATACTCCTGATGCTCTAAGTTTGGTCCTTTGTAAAAGTTGTGCTTGCTCCTAAGAGAACTTCACTTCTAACTGAGATGCCATGATGGCTTTGCAAACAACAGTATGAGCGTAGTGACGTGAATAATGCATGTTGGTTGCGCTTTTTCTCTGCCCAAGGCTATTTTACACTTGTTGTGAACTCAACATTTGCTAGTGTCTGACAGGGTCTACTTGACCAATCTTGAAATTATAGAGGGAAACTGCCCCTTTGCAATTTATTTGCCCTAGTCTGTAGGATTTTTGAATGAATCCTCCTCGATTAGAAACTTTAGGGGTGATTATACCATGGCATATCTTGAGATGATTTGCCCTAGTGTCTGAATCTGCAATGGTCAACCTTTGCTTGAGTCTTTTGAAGGACTTACCCCAGAATGAGCGTTGAAGCGACTTAACTTATGCTAATTGAGCGTTGGAGGGATTTACCCTTAATCACAAGAATCTTTGGGTGGCCTACCTTTGGCTGGTGGAGTCTTGAGATGATTCTCTGCTCAACTGACTCTTGAATGCTTTGCCCCAGATTCACAAGGTTATGAGAAGGTCTTGATTCGAGTCAGCACCAACGAATGATCAAGTTTCTATCTTATTGCACTTTGTTGGAATCTTTTTGATGTCAAGTACTTGCTTACAGTTAAAATTGTTCGCTTAGAAATGGTAACTTTAATGCGACATTCATGCAGGTTTTGAAGGAAATCACTTATTGGAATGATGTGAAAATGTGTGATGAATGGGCAATTAGTCCAAACGTTGTGCTGATTCACTGGCGTGCGAAAGATATAGCAAGAATATGACACCAATGTTGAAGATTAGCAAATTTGTGAGGAGTCAGTTTACGTAACCTTGCTGTAGTATGCTTTCAGAATAAACCCCGCCTCAATTAGGTCTTTCGAGGGTTGTAATATGGTCTAGTTCACAGTTATTTGAAACCAAGGATATTAGGCTCAAATTTTAATTTGTACCCACCCCTTCTTCATGATGAACTCCATTCCTATGTTCAGTTATGCTACACACATTTATCTTCCAAAAGGGTTGACGCTGTAAGGGTGAAGATTCAAAGTTTGCTTGGAATGGCAGTCACCTTATTTTGTTTTTGTGGATGTCAGCGACCCTTTGATGGTGATCACTGAATCTTGTTTTGCTTTCAGGATTTGAGGACCTCTTTTGCTTCTGATCCCTTACTTTTTCCTGGACTGATTTATTTTTTAAGTCCACAGGGATTGCCCTAATTTTTGCCTAAGTCACCTCTTTGGGGTGTTTGATTTAACAGGTTTTTTTTTGCTGAAAGGCTGTGACTGCCAAGTCATTGGTCATTGAAGAACAACCCACGTAATTTTTAAATTTTGCATGGTTCATTTGACACTTCAGGATGTGTATGGAGAATAGTATATGATTGATCCTCAGATCGGATGTTTCAACTTGTACTTAGATTAACTGAACACTACCCATGCCCCAGGTTAAACGTAAGGGTTTAGTAATCCGAATGAAACACCTACTTCTAGGCTCGAAGTTGTTTAACTAGGGATTAACTCCTTATCTCTCAGGTATTTGGGAATTTGAAACAACGCCTGTACAACATCAGCAGGAACTTATCCGGAATCATACTTTTTGCAATTATGGGTATTTAGTTTTCATCATCTTCCCTTAAATCTTTAATAAGACAACAACTGATAAAAGGAGTGAAATGTGGAGAAATATTGTGATTTTTTTTGCAATATATGAGAAAGGATGAATGAATGCGACATGAATATTTCAAAAAAAGCATGATCACTTCATTAACAATACCATTAGTAAGCAACAATGTCTAAAACAAAGTAGCACTTAACAGAAAAGAAACTACAAATGCCTAGAAATGACAAGATCTAAAAATTGCCAACATTGGGGATTAGGCCTTTCTTTCTTGATTTGCTCTTGGGCTAGCCTTCTTGCTCATTGAGACTAGTATGATAGCCTTTTTCACACCTACTCTTAGAAGCTTCTTCCATGACAGAGACTGACGAGTCCGCCTGACCAGATGAAGGATTGACGTTGATTTGAAGGCGTTGAGGCATAAATGAGATCAATTTGGACTCAATCAGCCGTTGTACTTGGTACTTCAAGGCTTTACATCCTAGATCGTGTGCCCAGGTGCTCCAGAATGTAATACACATCTTACATTTGCGTCATAGCCATGAGGAAGAGGTCATGGAGGAGGACCAAGTTCCTTTAGCTGGACCAATGAGTTATTAAGTAGCAAAGGGAGGAGTCAATTGTATGACATAGGAACTAGGTCAAAGTGCTTTCCTGGTCTCCTTGGGTTTTTCTGGCCTTGTTGGGCAAAGTTTCGCCGCTGATCTAGATACTGACTCAAACTTTGCGCTAGCTTCCTCTGAATCAGTCGAGGAGCTAGAAATGGCTGTTGATAGGGAAGCCTTAAAAGTCCAGGTTATGGATGATGTTTGTGAGGAAGCTCCTGATATAAGGGTAACATAGGTTTTTGTACAGGAGTGGGCATCTTTGTGGCAGTAAATGGTGCAAAGTTACCTTCTTTCGTCATCAATGTTTGCAGGATCTCCATAATCAGGTTCATCTAAGTTTTCCGTTACTTGACCTCCTCCTTCGACAGTTCTTGGCCTTTCTGAAGCTCTTCCATAGTGATCTGAGACATGTTTCCAATTCTGAGCGTATGTCAAGAAATCAGCTAGCTGGTTATAAACAGAAGGTGGTATGAGGTTTTTTTTGTCATTTTGGTTGGAGGATGATATGCAACATGATGCATAGATGCTTATGCTCATGCAATGCTATGAATGCATGCTTGAAACAAGCTCACAGCACAAGGATCAAGGGTCACAAAATCTGAGGACCACACAACAGGATATCTCTCACCTCGGGAAGGCAATCTATTGGTTTACAACAGGATATCCCACAGGTTTTCAAACAAGGTCCCATGCACTAAGCCCTCAAAATTTCTCCATCGTAACGACGATTCATAAGACGGTAATCCCTTCAAAGGATGAGCACATAGTTATCTCTTGGTAACCTTTGGAATAGGGTTCTAAAAAGGTCCTTAGAATCACAGACTCCCAGTTCAGAAACAAAAATGCCGTTACGACTACTCGTAAGACATAATCATTCCCAAAGAGGCCTCATCTGAGTGGTGGAAGTCAAACCAACTCAACAAGTCCTAAGTCTCGCAAATTAGAAAGCAACTACCTCATAAGTCTCGGGTAGAAGCCTTTCTCCTCACAACCCATCCCCAATATACCCAACAAATAAGAGAAACGCAAGATAAAGCAATAAAGCAATAAAGCAATAATAAAAGCAAACAATCCACAAATGCGATAAACAGAACTAGGTTTGGCTTACTAGGGTGAACCAGTCCCCAGCAGAGTCGCTAGGTGTCGCTACTCGAAAAATGCAACGACATCGGCGAAAAGACACAGAGTCGCCATCAAACTTTATTTATCCTAGAAGGGGAAAGGAAAACAACGAGAAAATCCCAAGAGAAAAGGATAAGATGGTCTCGCAACCAAATTATGGGTTCGGAAGCCGGTTATGCGAAAGGAAGGTATTAGCACCCCCCACATCCATCGTACTCGATGGGAACCATTCGCTTGACATATGTGTAAGGATGTTTGCTAAAGGTATTGCTTTTTAAGGTGCTCCAAAAGGGAAGGAAAAGGGTTGAGAAACAAAGATTGTGAAAGAAAGAAGATAAGGGAAAAGGCGGGAAAAAGAAAAGGTGGCTCGCCAAGACTTCTTCATCTTGTGCCTTCGTATCTCCATTAACCAATGAAGAATTAGAGCATCCGTAGTTCAGAGGACCATGGTTAAGAAAATGGGAAGTTTGCTCGCTAGGATCTCGCAATCCTATGCCTTCGTATTCTCAACAGGTTTGAGAAATTAGAGCGTTCGTAGTTCTGAGGACTACGGGTTGGTTAGTCTCGATCGCACAGAGGCGAGAAAAAAGGTTTTGTTAGATGTTCTCGATCGCATGGGGGCGAGAGAAAATGGGAGTTAGTTGTTAGTGAGATCGCCAAGGATATGGATCCTTGTGCCTACATATCCTCATTCTCATTAGGGAATGTGGAATCAGAGCATCTGTAGTTCACGATACTATGGTTTGTTGGTGTGTTTTATAGACGATGCTAACGTTCGCATTCTAGCAGTTAGGTGTATTGTCGCTCGCTCGTGGAGTCTTATGCATTACCTGTTTGCGGTAGAACGAAAGTAACATGTCCTTTTTTAAAAGGCTTAAGATTTTCGCCATCGCGGCAAGATGTCATATTTGGTTTATGAAGGTTGATATTAGGGGTGAAATAAGTCCTCGGATAGGAACCCCTGGGGGTAGTACCCAATTCTTTATCTCAAAAGATTTGTTTTGAAAATTGTGTGGCAAATATAGTCACATCTTCATATTGAAAGACGAGTATCGAGACCACACACTCTAAAGTGAGCATCATAATACTCTGAGAGGAAGAAGTCTTCACTCAATCCCCTCTCTTTAGTTCAATACAAAGAGAACCTTATTCTCTTATTTGAAGATGTTTTATTTTTGATGGTAAGTGCTTTATGACAATGAACCCTAAATGTAAAGTCAAGCAAGCACTCGAGATAGGACAAGGCCTTCGCCTAACCACTCCACAACCATCCAAGTTTATTAAGAAAAGAAAATTGAAAATGCACTTAGTACAAGACCAAGGTTTTTACTTAAGAAGTGAAGACGATGAAAACAAAATCGATCAAGGCATTGAGAATTGATCAAGGCATCGAGAATGAATTAACAAATGAAAACAAAACCAAGCATGGAAATAATTAATCACAAAATAGAGAAAAACTATGACATAAAAAATATGCATGAGTTAGGTGGACAATGATGAACACAATATAAGAACAGAAGAATAATCAGAATAAGAATCCAAATCATAAGTTCAAACAGCAAGAGCCAACACCCTAAGCTACGGAATCAAGTCAAGTCACAAGTTAGTAGTTAGATCGACAAAGAAATTAACTAAATAAAACCTAAACAATTAAATTTAAACAAAAATCAAAATGAAATAAATAATTCAAGAACTAATAAGAAAATGTTTTTGAAGTTTTTATTATTTAAATGAAAGTGAATGAACTAAATAATTTAAATAGTTATAATTAATCCTAAAGTATTAAAACAAACCAAACTAAAAAAAAAGATCTTTTAGAAGGAGAAACTCAAAACAAAATTAAAACATATTTTAAAAGAGAAAATCTAAAATGAAAACCAAACAAAATAATTTAGGAGAGAAAATCTAAAATGAAAATAAAAGATATTTTTAAACAAAATAAAAAGACATGTTTTAAACAAAAACAAAAGGTATTTTTAAACAAAAATAAAAGACCTTTATAAACAAAATAAATGACATTTATAAACAAAATAAAGAACATTTATAAAAAATATTTAAAAATATTTAAAAAAAAAATTGAAACATATTTATAAACAAAATAAATGACATTATTTATAAACAAAATCGAAAAATTAATAAACAAAATAGCGTACATATTTTAAATTCTAAATCAAAAGATTAGTCGAAAAAACTAAATAAAGAAAATATTTTTTTAATTTTATTGTCTTAACAAATAACTTAAATAGGAAAATATATTCCTAAAAAAAGCTAATTAAAACCAAATATTGACAATTAAATGTAACTAAATAATATAAATATTATAGATTAAAATAAATAATATTAACAAAAATGATTAACAATATTATTGACAAAATAATTAATAAAGTATTCAATAAAGATAATTAATAAAATTTTTAACTAATTAACAAGAATATCAACAAGAATTTTTTAACAAAGTGATATTAACAAAATCAATGGCCCAAAGAGAAAATGGGTGATGCACTGACAGTGTAAAATTTTTTTACACTGTCAACCAATCACGACCATGAATCCCGCCAAGTCAGACTGTAATTTTTAAAAAATTTAAATGACATGGCAAAATGATATATTTCTATTGGATGACAGTGTAAAACTATTTTACACTGTCAGTGCATATCCATTAAACCCTAACTAAATGATTAACAAAGTTAGTGTGAAATATTAAATAAAATATTAACAAACATTAAACAAAATAAATAACAAGATTACTAACAAACAACAACAACAACATGTTTTCAAACTTGTAAAACCAAACGAAACATTCTCCACAAATTTTCAAAAGATAAAGATATATGTATTAAAGATAGGGTTGTATTGCATGAAAAAATCAGATTATTATTATCTTGAATGGATACAAAATTACACGTCTCTATTTACAACAAAAAAACTAGGCTTAAATAGCCAACTAAGGTTTCTATAAACTAGGTTAGGAAAGTAACGGTCATATTGACTGGTTCAAAAGAAAAATAAATAATTAAATTGTAATAGCCTCGCTCAAACTAGAATGGATGTTGATCATGCCTAGTTTGCTAACATGGTTGGAAAAAGGACTGGAATGAAGTGGCTTAGTGAATATGTCAGCTGCTTGATTGACTGAATCAATGGGCACGAGATGAATAGTGTGGTCCTGGATTTTATCTCGAACAACATGACTGTCGAGCTCTATATGCTTTGTGCGCTCATGGAAAACAGGATTGGTGGCAATTTGAAGGGCACTTCTGTTGTCACAGTAGATTGTAATGGCTTGAGATATAGGAATGTGAAAGTCTTGGAGGAGATATTTGATCCATATAGCTTCACAAGTGGTGTTGGCAAGAGCGCGGTATTCGGCTTCGGAGGAAGAACGAGAAACAGTTGGTTGTTTCTTGCATTTCCATGAAACAAGCGAGGTTCCCAAGAAAAAACAGAATCCGGTTGTTGAGCGGCGAGTGATTGGGCAAGCCCCCCAGTCAGAATCCAATAATCCAGTGAGAGTCATGGAAGCCTTGCTGCTGAAAAAGAGGCCCATAGCAGGTGCATTTTTTATGTATCTCATAATTCTGAATGCAGCTTGCAGGTGTGTTTCTGTGGGAGCAGCAAGATGTTGACTAAGCCTGCATATAGAAAAGGTAATATCAAGACGTGAGTGAGTCAAATATAAAAGCTTACCTATGAGGCTTCGAAACCGTGTAGGGTCTGGAAGAACTGGTTCAGTAGTTGAAGATAACTTATTGCTGGGATCCATAGGAGTGGATGCTGGTTTAGAGGCAAGGAGACCGGTAGTTTGCAACAGGTCCAACCTATATTTGTGTTGGCAAAGAGAAATTCTTTTATTGTTTCTAGCAATTTCGAATCCGATGAAATATTTTAGATTGCCTAAATCCTTGATACTGGAAGTTTTGTCTAAGAATGATTTTATATGCTGAATTTCTTGGAGATAATCTCCTGCAAGAACTAAATCGTCAACATAAACAAGAATAGCTGTAAAAGAAGTATCAGTTTTCTTTACAAATAATGAGTAATCAGACTTAGATTGGCAATAATTTAAGTTAACTAAAACATTTGTCAGCTTGTGATTCCACTGTCTGCTAGACTGTTTGAGGCCATAAATAGACCTGTTAAGTTTACATACAAGGGATTTATTGGAAACTTTCAGGCCAGGGGGTATTTTCATGTAAACTTCTTCATCCAAATCGCCATGAAGAAAAGCAGTATTGATGTCAAGTTGGTGTAAGAACCAATTTTGACTGGCAGCTATGGATAGAAGAATGCGAATGGTGGTCATCTTAATTACAGGACTAAAAGTTTCATGATAGTCTAAGCCTTCAGTTTGGTTGAATCCTTTTGCAACCAAGCATGCTTTATATCGTTCAATGGTACCATTGGCTTGGAATTTAAGTTTGAAAATCCATTTGCAGCCAATGGCCCTTTTGTTAGGGGGGAGAGGAGTAATATCCCATGTGTTATTAGTAGTAAGAGATTGTAATTCAGTATTAATGGCTTTTTTCCAATTAGAGTCTAAAACAACTTGAGAATATGTGGTAGGTTCAGATATAGAAGAAAGTTTGAGATTAAAAAGCCTATGATTGGTAGATAAGCCAGAGTAATTAATACATTCAGAGAGAGGATAAGAGTTAGTACCTGTATTGTTATTAGAGAAGGAAGGTGTACCTTGTAACATGCTGCAATGATAGTCCTGAAGATAAGTTGGGGGTCGGGAAGTTCTTGTTGAATGGCGTGTAGGAGGAGGTATAGAGGTAGTATCATTTGACTGTGAAGCAGGTGCAGGTATGGGGTGACTAGAAGCAGGGGAGGGGATAGGAGAGTGTATGGAAAGAGAAGAATAGTCAGAATTTTGCATAGGAGAAGTGTATGTTGTAGGACTGTTAAGAGATGCAGGGATAGGGTCATTATCTTCCATGAAAGTTTGGTGATGTTGTTGGTAAAGGGGCATAACAGGGACATGTTTAGAAGAAGTAGAGGAGTGGTTGTAGGGAAAAATTGTTTCATAAAAAATGGTGTCTCTAGATAAAAACAATTGTTTATTTTGTAAGTCAAACAAGAGATGTCCTTTTGTGCCGTGTTTGTTACCAAGGTAGATGCATTTTCTTGATCTACTATCAAGTTTGGTGCGATTCCGTTTGGAACTAGTGGCATAAGCCAAGCAACCAAAGACTCTAAGAGCTGCATAATCAGGGTGAGTAGCAAATAACAGATAATAAGGAGTATTGTGATTTAAAAGTTTCAAAGGCATTTTGTTTATAAGGAACACAGCATGAGCAAGAGCATAAGCCCAAAAAACTTTGGACAAGTGAGATTGGAAAAGAAGAGCACGTGTGACACCTAAGAGGTGTTGGTTTTTTCTTCCCACTATGCCATTCTGCTGAGGTGTGTCGACACAAGAGGTCTGATGAATGATGCCTTGAGTAAGATAAAAAGTTTTTAAAATGAATTCAGGCCCATTATCAGTCCTTAGTGTCTTAACTTTAGTGTTGAATTGGGTATTAACAAGAGCAATAAAGGATTTGACTAAAAAAGAAGTTTCAGATTTGGTATGCATCAAGTAAATCCAACAAAACGACTATAATCATCAACAACAGTTAGAAAATATTTGTGAACTTGCATAGAAGGGGTAGATATAGGGCCCCATATATCCATGTGGACAAGATCAAAACAGTGAGTAGTGAAATTAGTTCTAGTAGGAAAAGGAAGTCGTTTTTGCTTAGTATATAAACAAGTATCACAAGGGGTGGGGGAAGTAGATTTGTAAGGAAAAGGAAAAATTGTATTGATTTGTGAAATAGTATCATTACAAGGATGGCCTAATCGATGGTGCCATATATTGTGAGAACTAATAGAATCGATATTAGTGTGTCTAGTGGTGGTAGTGTCAATGACAGGTTGAGTAAACACGTATAGCCCATGAATGAGATCAGCTCCACCAATCTTCTTCAGGGTATGGATGCCCTGTATGAAGCATTGGTGAGAATTAAAAATGATGTTGCAATTTAAAGTCTTGGTGAGCTTAGGAACAGAGATCAAATTAGTACAGAAATCGGGTATGTAGAGAACATGAGTAAGATAAAAATCATCATTGAATATGACAGTACCAACATGGTTAGTTTGAATCATATTACCATTGGGAAGTTTCACAGATATAGGTTGGATTGTAATAAAGTGTGTGAACATATCTTTTGAGTGACAAACATGATCAGTAGCTCCCGTATCTAAAATCCAATGACAATCTAGACTATGAGTCAAATGAAAAGTATGAGTACCTGATGCAGCCTGAGAGGATGTGTGAAGTTGGTTGACTGTAGAATTGGATGCAACAGCATTTTGATTGAGAAGAGCAAGTAGTGCTTGTTGTTGCTCGATGGTGAAACCTATGGTAGTGGATTCAGAGTTAGTTTGAGCCGTGTGCTGGGTGGTGTCTTCAGCAGAATCCTCAGCAGATGTAGATTGAGCCATATTTGCCTTCTTGAGGTAAGGTGGTAAGCCATGTTTTTTGAAGCAAACCTCAATGGTGTGACCAGGTTTTTGACAATAGGAGCAGATTTTTATGCCACGGCCACGTCCAGCAGTATTGGATTTGTTGTTGGAGTCCCAAGTTCGACCTTTATGAGGAGGTTTTGTGACCTGAGCAACGAATTTATCTTCTTCAGTGGGTGTGGAAAATTGTCGCTCTTGTCGAATAAGAAGTGAAAATACTTTGTTGATGTGAGGCAGAGGATGCATTAACATAATATTTGACCTAACTGTAGAGTATTGTTCATTCAACCCTTTTAAAAACCTGATGACATAGTCATTTTCTCGATAATCTTTGATGGACTGTGAAAGCGTGCAAGAACATTTGACAGGACAAGTACAGGCAGGGATAGGTCAAAAAATTTCTAATTCTTGCCATAGTTTCTTCAGAGATGTGAAATACTGAGTAATAGTGGAGTCACCTTGTTTGAGAGTAAAGATTTCCTCTTGCAATTCAGAAACTCTGAAGATGTCTCCTTGGTGGTATCTATCATGCAATTCTTGCCATATCTCGTGTGCGGTGTCCATCCAAAGTATACCCTCTGCAATTTCTGGTTCGATAGAGTTGGTGAGCCACGCCATGACCATAGTGTTGCATCTATCCCACGCAAGAGCTGTACGATCCGTTGAAGGGGGACGAGAAAGAGAGCCATCAAGAAAACCCAATTTGTTCTTGGAACGAATAACAACTTTAACAGAACGGGACCAAGAGTGGAAATTTTTGTTGCTCAGAGATGGTGAGACGATGGCGATGCCGGGATTGTCGCTCGGGTGCATATAGAGAGGATCAAGCATGTCAGTTTGATATGAACGAGTGTTTTGCTCATTTTTTGGTGGGGAGTTTTTAGGAGATTTATGAGGGGTCGTGGTAACTGAGTTGTCTGCGTGTGTATCCGCCATGAAAGCAGAGGAAAGAAAAAGAAGATGAAGAAACGAAAAAGAAACGAAGATTAAGGAAGAGATATGATTGGTGGAAAAAGAGGTGTGTGGGCCCCTAAAGAAGAAATGATAAGAGGAGAAAAATTGGTCCAATAGGAACGAGAAGAAAAGATATCAGAGCATTTAAGCTGATACCATATTAAAGATAGGGTTGTATTGCATGAAAAAATCAGATTATTATTATCTTGAATGGATACAAAATTACACGTCTCTATTTACAACAGAAAAACTAGGCTTAAATAGCCAACTAAGGTTCCTATAAACTAGATTAGGAAAGTAACAGTCATATTGACTGGTTCAAAAGAAAAATAAATAATTAAATTGTAATAATATGCAATTAAGTTTCAAAATGTGCAGATCTCCAAGGAACAATTTGTAAACCAAAATCCAAAATCAACGGCCATGATAACTAACCATTGATCGCTAACAGTCGGACGTTTGGTGATGTTATTATTGTGAGAGAGTGTGATGGTGATGCGTTGCAACACAAAGCTTTGGCCGGAACTTTACGTCGGAGATGTCGGAGGACGGTTGTTGTTGTTGTTACGAGTTGTTGACGTTGTTGTTGCTGAAGCTGAGTTGAAATGGTAAACCGCAACAATGTCGTCACGAAATCGAAAACAACGAACAAAACACAAGTGTTATGTTGGCTTTATGGAGCACGATTTTGTGGAGGCTGAACAGTGGTGATGGTGTAGTTGCGGTGTGGCTGTTTTCATGGCAAAGAAGTGTTGGATTGGTGAAGTAGTACAAGAGAAAGAATCACACAATTTTTTATTTTATCACGTGAAGCAGTTAGGGAGGTGACGAGGAGAGTTGTTAAATGGAAAAAAGAATGATATTAAAGGGAGGACAAGGTAATAGATGATGCAGGAAGTAGAATTTTTCGCTTAGAAAAAGGTTATGCGGGTTAGTAAAAAAAATGAAAGAAATATGCGTCATTGGATGAACATAAATGATTTGTGGTTCTTAGTTGTTACATGAAGAGTGTTTGTGATGGTGGCCTTGTTCTTGAGAAAGTTCATTTTTGAAAGAAGGTTGTTTGTGGAGTGAAAAAGAGGAAGCTTTGTTACATTTATGGACTTGTTTTTGAAAGAAAAAAAGGAAGTGGTTATGGAGAGTGAGGTTGGTGTTAGGTTGGTGAAAGAGAATGATAGTTACAGTAAAAAAACAAGGTTGTGTTGCAAAGGTTTAGATGGTGGTTATGCTGAGTTTATGGTGAGGAGCTTGACATAGTTTTGAGAGGAGTTTTTTGTGTGTTGAAAAGTGGAAAAAATGAAGAAGAATACAAGGTAGTCTGATGTACATATGTGTTGTCTAGAAAAACAATTTTCCTTCCTCCATTTTCATTGATTCACGCTGAGAGTGTCCCTTCACATGGGGCGCCTATTCCCTTTTTGTGTAGTGGATGAATTGCAAAAACAAAAAGAAAATGGTCTATCCCCTTTTGTTTCCAGCTAGTGTACTGTTTTCTTTCCAAAATGAACCAGAAAGCAAAATAACTTTTCCAAACTTAATTGCTAAGTGTTAGCAATAATAGATAAAAACAAAATATTTTTGTTATATAAAAAGAAAAATAAATGATAAAATTAATTAAATTTAACTAAAATAAACTCTTAATTAAATAAGCAAATCTAAATTAATTGAAGGATTATTTAACTAAAAATTACAAATAAAATGAATAAAAAGCGAATAAAAAGCCGGGTATCGAAATTCCCAAAAATAAAAAAAGACTGCACTAAAATTATCAGCGCAGAATAAACCACCCGAAAAAATATAGCGTTTTGTCCGATTTTGAAATTAGTCGGGACCGGTAAAAATGATCAGATTGATCCAAATGTGACCGAAAATTCGTCAAAAAATAAGACGAGCGCGTCAGGTTAAACTACGCGAAACATAGATTAAAATAAATGATGTCTGCAAGCTCAATTTTGAAACTTTTCGTCCACTGATTTTACACGCAATTGACTTTCAATTTGACCAATTTGACTATAAATCCGACAGGTTTGTTATGACCTACATTTTAGGCAGTATGCAAGATGAGAGGCATGTTATGCTATGCGGATGATGCAATTCGAGAATGAAGCCTAATGAATGAAAATTAAAAAAAGGCAGGTTAAAATAGGGGTATGACACCCGTGCTTTAGGGCTAAGTACTGAGATGGCTACATTAGAACCTTTACCACCCCGCACCATTGATCTGAAACTTTTAAGAAATATGTGATTGTGTAGGGTGATGAAAGAAGGAGGTTACTACCTCAAGGTTCATAATGTAGCAATCAAAAGTGTTGTTTTACCTTGCACTAGTCGTACAGATGTACGGAACAAAAGAAACTGGACCTATGATTTGCAGGTCCCACCGTTTACCGGCCCGTTACCACTAAACATCCCACAACATGAGGATGATGGGAACGATTTTGAGTACGAGCGGAGGAACATATCACCTATTCATAATTCCCCTCCCCCACATGTACCACCTGCACGCACCGCACCCTCTTTTACTCACCCTTTTGCAGGTACATCTTCGGGCTACCACTTTGATAAGGATTTGCATAGAGAGCAAAGAGTCCGTGAAGAGGAACATGAAGACCCATTTTGTGCCATGTACGAACAATAACAAGGAATGATGGACCTCATGCGAGAATCTCAAAGACAGATGAATCGTTCCATGCAATCGATCTTAGAAGCCCAAGCCACCTTGGCGGTCTAAGAACAACGCCAACAAGCGTACTTGACGAGTCATTTCCAATATGTGGAGATGAATCAAGCTTCCATGCTAGGGGACCTCCAAATATTGCAAGAGTCAAACGCCTTACTAGCCACTGCAGCAGGAGATTTCACAGAGTATCTGTCACTACAGCAGGAACTGTCATCCGAGACATCCAAACCAAGGAGGATAGGGAAATATTAGCCAACAGTAGCATCATCCAGGTTCCACCTATCTTTTCTTACCTTTTATCGAAAAATTGGGGACAATGTTCGATTTAAGTGTGGGAGGGGATATTTACCGCTTTCATTTTTCTTTATGCTTTCTAGTTCTTATTGTTTTCTAGTTAGTTTCATTTATGCTTTTAGTTTATTTTTAGTTAATTACATGTGCTTGCCGAGTTGTATGTGTAGTTGGTTGATTTCCCCCATTTCTTGAGCCATAGCAAAAATTTGAAAAAGAAAACAGTGAAAATTTTGAAAATTTAGGCTGTTAGACAAGTTAAGGATAGGTTGCAGAGACTTGGAAAAACTTTTGAAAAATTGATATCGTCTTAACACCATAAGTTTCCTAATTATAGAGATCGATCTGGATACTTATTATGTCGTAGCCTTGAAATCTCACCCATTTTTAAGTCCTTAAGTAGTTTATTTTAGCAGTCTGCACCATCTGATTTACCACTAAGTGAACAGAACGATGCAAATAGGTGAATGATCCCGTAAAAATAAAGAAAAGAAAAAAATATAGTAAAAACAACAAATAATTTGAAAAAGAATCTGCCTTCTAAGTTAGGTGACCCTCACCCGGTTACTTAGCCCAATTGTAGTGAAACTTCTAAAAATTATGCTTGTATGTCTGTGTTAAATAATCAAATTATTGAACGTTGACACAATATGGATCATGATCACTAATAGGTTTGTTCACCATATGACTACAAATAACGGGCTTAATGTGATTGCTCCTGAATGAAAAGGGATGAGTAAGTTATGCCTAGGTATAATAACATTATGCAGTTTTGTTTGTATAAGAAGTAGACTTATGACCACAAATGTGGAACGTGTCACTACAATACCCTTGGTTCATGAGTTAGTACCCATCGAAGCAACCTTGATTGAACTCGAGTCTTTAGCCTGGATTAAGTACTTGTGTGTTGCTATTTTTCTTCTTATGCTCATGAAGGTTTGCTTGAGGACAAACAATGGTTTAAGTGTGGGATATTTTGATAACACCGAAACACAATGCATATTTGACTCGGATTGCACATGTTTTATCATTATTTTATTGTTATTTTCTTGTATTATGATGGTATTTTGTCTGGATTTTAGGTAAGTAGCCAAATGAGAGCCGTTCACGAAGAAACAAAGCGAAAAGGGTGAAAAGCGGATATTTTGGTGAAAATTGTACACATGGCGTCCAACATGGTCTTGGCCATAGAGGTAGCTGTGAGCTGGATCAACTCTCCCACGTCCCAACGGTCAAAAGACCAAGCCATGTCCACTTTGTGAAGATGGTGGTCGCCATCCTTGTAAATGACGTCCTGGTCAAAGGGCAGTTGGAGACTTCACCCATGCTCACCATTTTTTCCTCACACGAATTCTGAAGCAACTACTTGACTTCTAAGGCATTTACTAGTATAAATAGGATCTAGATTTCATTTTCTTATTGATCGTGAAGGCTGGATCAGATCCTGTAGAAGTGGGCCACCAAGTGCGTCAAGGATGCTGGTCGTATGGAGAGGAGGGGAGGTGTACCTGCAAGGTACTCCGACGCTCAAGTAAGAAAGGGTCAGAGAAAATGGGCAAGTACAAAGTATTAGTTCATAGGGTGAATATTGGATACCTGACCCTCTCAAGCGAGAGGGTTTATATAGAGCCCCCAGCGCGTGGCCAACGGTCCTATTTTCGGGGTGAAATAACCGTTTTCCCCAAAGAATAGGTAACTACCTAAACTAGCCGTTATGTCGGGCAGGGTGCCCAAAACTAGTCGTTATGTCGAGCATAGGCATAGTTTCGGGCATCTACCCACAGTTGTTAGGGGAGCAATGGAGCCGTGCATAACGGGCAATTATTTCGGGGAGGAGTGTTGCATTCCTTACCCGGTTGGAGGGGCAGAAAGGTAACTTTTGCCCCTCTGTGGATTCCAATAGTCATAATTTGAGCCATCTAGAATAGGGGGTCTATTCACAAATCCACCACACTCCTTGTCCATTGCACCAGAAAGTAATATCCCTAGATCTCACCCAGATGCAGAGCAGGATGCCTGCTCTGATACCAATTGAAATTTTGGTATCAGATGTGTGATGTTAAGTGCGATGTCACAACAACACACTCTGCTAATATAAACAAGGCAATAACAAGCAGTAAATAACACAATGAATTGTTCACCCAGTTCGGTCTAACTACCTACGTCTGGGGGCTACCAAGCCAGGGAGGAAATTCACTATTAGTAGTATTAAATTACAGACTCAACAATCCCAGTTGACATCTACCTAACTTAATCACTACCCAATGACACTTCTACCTAAGAAACCACTTAGGTATGAGAAACCACTCACTCCCTAAATCACCTCAGTGATACAATCCAATGATTACAAATTAATCACACAAATTGATTATGCTTAATAGCTTTGATCAAGAACAATTAACAACTCAAAAATAGTAACACCAATTCAAACATGAATGGTTTACAAAACACACACGAAGACACAAATGACACTCAGTCTTTAGCTCTCTTTCTTCGTTTTTTTTCAACAAGGGTTGAGGCTGCTTTAAATATAATTCTGACTTGGGCTTGGACCTCTTCCAAATATCTGATTTGATTTGTTATTAAACAGAATTTAAAACAGATTTGATCTTCTAATCTTTTTAAATCTTTTCAAATCAACCCTAATGTTAGTTACATGATCTGCTCCATATCTGATTGAAAATATCTTCTCCAAGATATTCGCATCTAATCTCTCTAACAGATCTCCTCAAAATAAACCAACACGCGCAGCCCTAAAACATCATAACCTGATGTTCTGATGTTCTGATAATTGATGTCAAGACATCAAGTTTAACATCAGCAAATAAACCTTCAACCCTGCAACAACTAATGTTAGGAACCAATGTTAAGACATCAGACATATGACATCAACATTGTTCAACTTTGTTTTACCAAAATTTCAGCCAATACAAGAACTAACAGAAATGGCTCTTGATGAATATTTTGAGGTGTTTTTCGATGACGAAGAAAGAGCTCTTGAAGATTGTTTAAAAGAACTTGAATCTCTCAAAGAGTTGCAACCGTGGGAAGTAGAAACGGAAGAGTTAAAGAAGGATGTGAAACATGAGAAGTCACCACTTGAACTGAAGGTCTTGCATTCCAATGTAAAATATGCGCTTCTTGATTACGGTGGTAACAAGTCGGTTATCATTAGCAACGTTTTGTCCAAAAACGAGGAAGACCGTTTAATCCAAGTTTTGAAGAAATATCAAGATGCAATAGGTTGGGTTCTTTCCGATCTTAAGGGAATTAGTCCATCTTATTGTATGCACAAGATTCTTATGGAAGAAGATTTCAAGGCGGTTGCTCAACCACAACGCCGCTTGAACCCAACTATGAAAGAGGTGGCGAGGAAAGAAGTTGTGAAGCTTTTGGATGCGGGAATGATCTACCCGATCTCTGATAGTCCATGGGTACGCCCCATGCATGTTGTTCCTAAAAAGGGTGGCATGATCGTTATCCGAAACGATAAGAATGAGTTGATCCCAACAAAGATTGTGACGGGGTGGAGAATGTGCATTGATTATAGAAGGTTGAACACCGCAACTAGAAAATATCATTTTCCACTTCCATTCATGGACCAAATGCTCGAGAGGTTATCTGGGCAACAATTCTATTGTTTCTTGGACGGATATTCGAGGTATAATCAAATTGCGGTTGACCCGGCGGATCATGAGAAAACGGCTTTTACTTGTCCCTTTGGCATTTTTGCGTATCGAAAGATGCCTTTTGGTTTATGTAATGCGCCGGCAACTTTCCAAAGGCGTGTTCAATCTATCTTCTCCGACCTCATAGAAAAGTCAATGAAGGTGTTTATGGATGATTTTTCCGTATTTGGAGCATCTTTCGACTTATGTTTGAAAATTTTGGAAACTGTCCTTGAGAGGTGTGTTAAGACTAACTTGGTGTTGAATTGGGAGAAGTGTAACTTTATGGTGACGGAGGGAATTGTGCTCGGCCACAAGGTTTCTTCCAAAGGCCTTGAAGTAGATCAAGGGAAGATTGAAGTAATCGAAAAGTTGCCTCCTCTTACCAAGGTCAAAGGAATTAGAAGCTTCTTAGGGCATGCGGGATTCTATAGGCGTTTCATCAAAGATTTTGCAAAGGTAGCAAGGCCTTTGAGCAACTTGCTCAACAAAGATCAGGTATTTCTCTTTGATGATGAATGTCGTATTGCTTTCCAAATTTTGATTGAAAAACTAATTACCGCTCCAATAATCATCGCACCAAATTGGACTTTAAATTTTGAACTAATGTGCGATGCAAGTGATTATGCCGTTGGAGCGGTGTTAGGTCAAAGGAAGGACAAAACTTTTCATGCTATACATTACGCAAGCAAGGTATTAAATGAGGCACAAGTAAATTACGTCACAACTAAAAAAAAATTACTTGCTATTGTATACGCACTTGAGAAGTTTCATTCTTACCTAATAGGGTCAAAAGTGGTTGTCTACACGGATCATTCGGCTATAAAATATCTGCTCACTAAACCGGATTCGAAGCAAAGGCTCATCCGTTGGATCCTTTTGCTTCAAGAATTTGATTTGGAAATAAAGGATAAAAAGGGTTCAGAGAATTTAGTGGCGGATCATTTGTCTCGTTTGATCAACGTGGAGGTAACTAAAGCTGAAAAGGAAATCCGAGAGGAATTTCCCGATGAAAAATTGTTTAAAGTCCAAGTTAGGCCTTGGTTTGCAGATTTTGCTAACCACAAAGCAACCGGTTGGGTGCCCCAAGACCTAACTTGGAACCAAAAAAGGAAGTTCCTGTCGGATGCGGATTACTATGTGTGGGATGACCCGTATTTGTTCAAATTAGGAGGTGACAACCTTTTGAGAAGGTGTGTCACGAGTGAAGAAGCCCAAAGTATTCTTTGGCATTGTCACAACTCGCCTTATGGTGGCCATTTCAATGGTTCGAGGACGGCCACGAAAGTCTTGCAATCAGGCTTTTATTGGCCTACTCTCTTTAAAGATGCTAATCTTCATGCGCAAAGTTGTGACACTTGCCAAAGAAGTGGGGGAAATGGAGAAAGAGATGGAATGCCCCTTCAAAATTTTCAAGAATTTGAAATTTTCGATTGTTGGGGCATTGATTTTGTTGGTCCATTTCCACCCTCTTTTGGAAATGAGTACATGTTAGTGGCAGTTGACTATGTGTCGAAGTGGGTTGAAGCGATTGCTTCACCTATGGCCGATGGTAAGACAGTGATTAATTTTTTAAAGAAAAACATTTTTTCCCGTTTTGGCACTCCTCGGGTTCTCATTAGTGATGGCGGGTCACACTTTTGCAATACATCTCTTGAAAATGTTTTAAAACATTATGGTGTATCGCATAAAGTGGCGACCCCTTACCACCCACAGTCGAACGGGCAGGCCGAGGTGTCGAACCATGAAATAAAAAGGATTTTAGAAAAAACTGTGTCAAGTTCGCGAAAAGATTGGTCGCAGAAATTGGACGAGGCTTTGTGGGCATATCGGACCGCTTACAAAGCTCCAATTGGCTTAACTCCATTTCAAATGGTTTATGGTAAAACATGCCATTTACCGGTTGAAATGGAGCACAAAGCACTGTGGGCCCTTAAGCTACTGAATTTTGATACGAACTTGGCCGGAGAGAAGAGAAAATTACAAATTCAGGAATTGGAGGAAATACGGAATGCAGCATATCATTCCAGTTGGTTGTATAAAGAAAAGGTAAAGAATTATCACGATAAGAAGATCCGGCAAAAGGACTTCCAGGTCGGCCATTTGGTACTGTTGTTTAATTCTCGGTTAAAACTTTTTCTGGGAAAATTAAAATCAAAATGGTCAGGACCATTTCGTGTGAAAGAGGTGAAAAGTTATGGAGCGATTGTGATCGAAGATTTAGAGAAAAAAGACAGTTGGACCATAAATGGCCAACGCTTGAAAATCTACCTTGGTGGTAACTTTGATCGCAATAATTGTTCTGTTCTCCTCGATGTTCTTAATTGAGCATCTTGGTCTGTCTAGCTTATCCGACGTTAAACAAGCGCTCGTTGGGAGGCACCCCAATTTTGTAAGTTTTTATCGTTTTTACTAGTGAATTTGCTATTTAACCGTGTTTTTTGAAAAATTGATGTTGTATGTTGTTTAGGGTGATGTTTTGAACTTGTGGATGTTGAATTTTTGCTGCTGGGAGGGTTTTTTGTATTGCAGAGCACGCTTGGCGCGCAGGCGCGCACTTTGCGCGGTTTTGAAAAAAATGACCCCTTACTTCCAGCAGCGAGCGCACTTAGCGCGCAACATGTCCCGCTAAGCGCGGTGTGCGGAATTTTGAAAAAAAATATAGTGTTTCTGGGCTCACAAAGCTGTACCCGGCCCAGATTGGGTTTTATGTTGTTAGGGTTCTGAGGTTTTACCTTATTTCACCTTTTTTCACTAAAAACTTCCCTAACTTCTCTTCTCCTCCATTTTCAAAATTTCTTGTGAGCTTCTTGGGTTTTTGTGTGCCCTAACTCCATTTTCATCATCTTCTTTCTCGTCTTCATCTTCTTCAACAGTAAGTTCATACTTTTATTTTATTTTTATTTTATCATTTTGAAAACCCATTTTGGGTTGGTTGTTGCATGATAAATGTTCATAATTATACTTCATCTATGTCTTCTTTAGTTATCAATTTACTGTTTTTGGTGCTTAAACTGATATGAATGCTTGTGGTTAGGAGTTTCAATTTTAGAATTTAGGGATTGTAATTTTAGAAGTTAGGTTTTGTGAATAATTTAGTTTGTTTTGATTTTGGGGATTCGTACTGTACATCTCTCTGTGAATATGGCTGTGTTTAGGAAGTAGAATATCCATTGGAACCTTCTGTTGCAGAGGGGGGTTTTTCTGCATTTCGCAGAGCCCGCTCAGCGCGCTCCTGCGCGCTTAGCGCGGTTTAGGATTTGCAGAAAAATTCCCCTTTTTTGATTTATGTTCTGCTTTCCTTTGATTATTCTATGTAATTGTTTAAGAATTTAGAAATTTTTGTATGCTGTTTTCACTAACATTTGGGGCTGTTTTGTGTATGTTTTGTTTGTTCTTCTTTTCAGATGTCAGGGCGCAAAAAGCAACGACTGGCTGGTTCTACATCAAACCCAAACAGACGTGCTCCGTCTGGCCCTTTCGATAGAACTCGTTTTGTTGGTTTGGAACAATAACAACATTATGTGCAGCTTGAAAGAAGATCGATTTGGCCAGACAGAATTATTTTACTTGATTCAGAGGGACCCCACAGGCACATTGCTCATCATGTCCAGGGTGTAGGTTAGGATACACTTTCTTCACCCTACCCTGAGTACCACATTGACATCGTGAGGGAGTTCTTCGCAAATGCGTTTCCCTCCAATGGTGAGCCGTTCAATTTCAAGACTTGGGTTCGGGGTAAGGTTATCGATTTCTCACGGGATGCTATAAATATCTACCTTGGCAGCCCACTCGAGCTGGGAGAGGGTGAGCTTTGTGATTATGGGAAGACGTTGGCTCGACATAATTGGAATGCCGACCAACTTAGAGATGCCTTATGTGTGTGCGGGGGAACATACCTAGTAAATGCTAATGGAGCGCCCCTGAAGTTTGCAAGAGGTGTGTTGGATACTGCCGCTCAACTTGTTATGTCTGTTGTTTTACACAACCTTAAACCACGGAGTCACATCTCTTCAATTCCCTTGGAGACAGCTTCTCTGATTGCTCATTTACTTAGGAGCCATAAGACCGTAGATTTCGCACAGATTATTGCCACTGAGATGAAGAAAATTGCTGTGAGTGGTACATCTTATGGTGATCGAGTAGCTTGTGCCCTTACTTATCCAGGGCTTATTATGGCATTATGCCATAGGGCGCAAGTTACTCTCCCGACCCATGGGTGTGTTAAGCTTGCTGTTATGGATGATGGTTATGTCACTTGTCATTGCATGAGGGTGCTTGATTTGGATGACGTTGCCCCAGTAGCTGCTTCTGCCCCTACTGGACGCGGGCGCGGGCACGCTTATGATCCGAGTGCTGAGGCCAATTAGGCCATGCACGAGGCTCATCAGAGGGCTCTCTTATTTATGCATGATTCTATGGTGCAGTTGTAGTTGCAGATCCGGGAACCACATGTGGATAACCAGTTGAGGTCTCGCGAAGACCTCATGACATATGCTCGTTGGCCTGAGGGCAAGCTTGGTTTTCCAGAGGGGGCAGGTGGTAATGATGATGCAGGTGACGGTGATGACGACGATGGTGATGATGGCGAGGGCGTTGGAGCATCTAGTTCTAGTTCTTACTGATGATGGGTTTGATGTATCTTTTGTTTTTTGTTTATGTTGCTATGATTAGTATGTTTCTTGTATTATCTACTGTTGTTTAGGATTTTTGTATTTTTCATCCGGGCGAATGTAAATTTTGGATAATTGTTACATTTTGTTTGGTTATGAATGAATTTTCCATCCGGGCGGATGATGTTCTATGTTTATCATTTTTGGTACAAAATTTTTTGTTGTTTGTTCTCTATTTTTAAGGTAATTGATGGATGAAGCAAGTTTGTTTCTTTGTACTAAAGTGATGTGCTTCACCACATTGATGGTGATGATAAATTTATGAATTGATGCACAATAAGGTACTCTGTTTTGTGCTTTGTAGAATGTTAATATGTACATGAACTTTTTGCTTTACATAATTTTCATGCTTTTCTTCATTTTGCATATTTGTTCATATTGGAATCAATTAGGACATAACCACAAATGTGAGTTCCCTCCATTGTTTACAAATTATTGAGGGGTTTAAGTGATTGTTGCTTACTCAAGTTTTTTATGTTTAATCTTACTTTTTGTTTTGCAATTTTGGAAACTTGGAAATGATCAAGGCAATTTTTGAGTACTATGAGTAGAACCACATTTCCATAAATCACTTCAAGTCACCTTGTGAGTGTGTGATCTTTAGAAACCTCTCTTGAGCCTAAAACGAAAAATTTTGTATCCGTGAAGCATGAACCCGAACTTTAATCGCTTTGAAGAGCATTCTTGATTTAAGTCTTAGTATTGTTGAAGTTGGGGAGATTGGTTCATTGTGAAAAGAGAAGAAGAAATTGTGGGCAATGCATTCTCGATTGAAATCAAAAATAGAAAGAAAATAAAGAAAAGAAAGAAATAGATTGAAAAATCAAAAGAGAAAGAAAAAGACAATTGTGGAAATCAAATTTTATGAGATAGAATGCATTGTGAGAATAATGTGAAAGTTTGAGCAAGATTGGTTGTTTAGAAAAGAAAATACTCTTCATAAATTTTACCCTCTCTTGTTCAAAGGCCATGTACATATGACCCTTGTTTCTTAACCCCGACCAAGTTACAACCTATGAAAGTCCTTTTGTGATCTTTGTTTCCATTATTTTCATTAAATTGTGAGATGATTGCATAAATTATTTTGGATGTGGCACAATTGCTTGTGAGTGTGGTTTGTCCCTTGTATATATTGAGCTTGGCTCATTGGAATAAATCAGGTGATTCTCGTTTGAACATTTGTTTGCTTATGATGAGTGCTTGTTAATTATGTTTAGAAGTTAGTTCATATACATATTTTTATTCTGTCAGAGCTAAGCATTACTTGCAGGCGTATCAATTCGGTTTGAACCATTGATTTTTGTTTATGTTTGCTTATCGGGTATTCCTCTTGCTTCTATCCTATTTTACCTTTGTTTGAGGACAAACAAAGAAACAAGTTGGGGAGAGTTGTTAGGTGCTAAAAACTGTTAATATTTAGATTAGTTTTTAGCACCTTTTTGTGATCTTTATTTGTTAATCCAAGCCTTTTCCCATTGTTTCCGGTTAATAACCGTTTTCTAGTTAATTGCATTAATTGACTTATCTATTTAACTTTTGTGTTTTTATTGTAGATTTTTGCATGGAAGTGTAAAGATTGGAGTAAGTAGGAGTGGGAATAGGCCAGGCCGGCATACAGGGGCCTATAGCCTAGCCTACTTAAGGCCAGGCCAGGCCAGGCTTTTTTTAATAAAAAGGTCAGGCTTAGGCTTTTTTAAAAGCCTATTTAATTAAATAGGTCAGGCTTAAGCTATTAAAAAAGCCTATGAAGCCTTATAGGTCGGCCTATATTTTCATATATATTAAAAATATGCTAAATAGGTTATCCAATATATGCATATATATTAGAAAAAAGGATACATATATTGACCTATATATGCATATATATTAGAACAAAGGCTAAATAGGTCGGCCTATATATGTATATATAGGTCAGCCTATAAAGCTTCTTAATTAATATGGAATAATTGAGAACCATAATGAGAATAAGGCTTGTAAATAGGCTTTCAGGCCAGGCCAGGCTTTTAAAAAGGCCAGGCCAGGCCAAAAAAGAGAGCCTATAATAGGCCATAGGCCAGGCTCAGGCCTTTTAAGTTTATCGTAGGCCAGGCCCAAGCCTTATAAAGCCTAGCCTAGCCTAGCCTATTTCCACCCCTAGGAGCAAGGAAGGCCCCACAAAAGCAGTTTTGGAAAATAAGCATTTTTGGAGCATGCTTGAAGCGCGCTCAGCGCGCTCCTAGCGCGATGGTAGAAGTAGTTACAGAGAGTTTCGCACTCAGCGGGGTCCATAGCGTGCTCAGTGCGCTCTTTAGGCGGTTTATTGTAAAGTGCAGCGCGCTTAGCGCGGTGCTGCGCGCTTAGCGTGCTCTGCGATCCTCAGCCCCCTTTTAAATAATCTCTTCTGTATTTTTCATACTCTCCTTGATACATTTTTAGAACAAAACACCTTGTGAACACTGTAGCATCCATTTTGGAAGATTGGAAGCATCATTCATCGAGAAATCGTCATTGATGCTTGATATTCTTCTTCATCTTCTTGATTGTTTAGCTTCCATGACAATGGAGAGCTAATTTCCCTTTTGTGTCAAGGTTAGATGGTAGATAAACCTTTCTTTTGCATGTATATGTATTGACTCTAGCTTGTGAACTCTTGGATGATGAATGTATGATGAAAAACTTTGTTTCTATTGTTTATTCTTTGTGTTGGTTCATGATTGAGAAATGTGTTCTAACACCTTACCTTGGTTTTACATCCATCAATGTACATTGGCTAGAGATAGTAATGTGTGTTGATGCTCATAAATATTGAACTTTAATGTTGTTATTTTGATAGTTTGAGTGAGAGATCATCAAAGGATCAAAATGGTAAAACTCACAATATGTGTTAGAAATAAACATATTGGGAGGATATGTGATTACATTTACCGTCTAAATGAGTTCATTACTTTGTCGATTCTATCCGCAAAATGGTTTGTCGAACCCTAATCTTGACATGCTTCTTATAAATCGTTAAAACAAATCATTTTACCGCTTATACTTAACTTTGAATGCAAACTTTCTGATTAAAAACAACAAAAACCCCTTGTTACTTTGAAGTTTAAAACGTATAGAACTGTAGAACGGCTGCGATATCACCGAAAAATATCTGTGGATCGATAACAAAACCTTAACTCTATTTGTATTTCAACAATGCTCTTGTGAGGAACAAGGTCGGGGCAGTCCCTCCGAAGTCTCGGTTTGCTGGTGCCCGTGTTCCTCCTCTCGTGCAGTCTGCTGTGGGGGCCTCTTCTTCTCCTACTCCTGCTCCACGGGGGTCTCCTCTTCCTTTGACTGGTCAATCCAAGCGGCCAAGGTTTAATGATGCTGTGGATCTCACTCGGGCGTCGGAGAAGAGGAAGTCCGAGCTTCCTCCTTGCATCCATGATCGGAAGTTCTTCGAGGGGAACTCTCTGATTGTGCCTCGGGCGGAGTCTCTTCGCTTAGAAAGTATGGATCGCCCGAGCAAGAGGGCATTGGTGGCTCAAGACGCTTCTGCCTTGACCAGGATGTTGGAGATGGAAGCTGTTTACGCCAAAGGGGACTCGGCAACTGAGGCCGAACTTACTGCTGCCCGCGCTACCATGGCGTCCCTCAAGGAAGAAGCTAAGGGTGTCGACGATGCTCGGAAGAAAGCTGAGGAGGAGGTAGCTCGGTTGAAGGAGGAGAACTCCACGCTGGCGGCAGAGAAGAAGTCTGTCGAGGAGTTGATCCAGCGGCTGAGGGCAGCCAATGCCCCGGGTGACGATGAGCCGCAAGACGCGAAGGAATTGAAGACAATATCCGAGCTAGTTTCCCGTTTGCTGACGGCCGAGGATGATGTTATTGTTGTCGCGGAGGAGTCTTTCAAAAACGCCGTGGCTCAACTGCGGGTGGTGAATCCCGAGCTTGACTTTTCCGACGAGGGTACCCACTATCTGGCGCACGTTGAAGATGGTCAGATCGTTATGCCCGATGCTCTCCTTACCAAGGATCAGGCCGCGGAAGACCAGGGGCCCCAGTCCGAGCCTGCCGAGCACATGGAAGAGTGAGGAGTTTGTGTTTTTGATGTTGTAATTTGTCCGGCATGCGTGCCGTGTAACTGTTGTAATTTATTTTGGGGGGGGCGTGGCCCCAATCTTATCTAACTCAATACAATCGTGGTCCTCGCGGCCACATATTATGTTAAGTTATTATATGTTTTATTCTGCCATCTGCATGATTTTACTTGCTTTTATCTTTCGCTAAGTGTTGTACTCATGCTCGTTGTGAATGTATGTCCGCCCGTGATAGGGGGTATTTGACTTGTGCGAATAATTTAGGGGGATTGCTCGTTGTAGATGTGTTCGACAGTGAGGGGAACTGGTCGAACGGTCGGGAAATATCCTGGCGGGGGTGCGGAGCTCAGGTCGCGTTTGAGGCCTGAGTTCGCGGCGTGAACGTCCCATCGCGAGCTGGGGTTCTGCCAGTCATGGTACTTTGACGAAGGTGATGCTCGATCGAGGATCGCTGTCGAGCAGTTACCCGGCTCGTTACTGAGCGAGGTTCTGCTTTATTCGTATGCGACGCTTGTACCTAGACGTGCATAGTGGTCGGTAGTTAATGCCCGTAGTTGTGACGGTCGAACCGAGAATCAGGGCCTTAGCTATAGTATTGTTTTAGCTTTTTCGGCGTTCCATGGTCGAGCAAGTTCTTCCCCGGTGAGATGTTCTAGGTAGTAGGCCCCATTTTCTGTTTTTGCTCGGACGCGATAGGGTCCTTCCCAGTTGGCTGCTAGTTTGCCTTCTCGAGAGTCTTTGTGGTTTCATTTTAGAACAAGGCTTCCCACGTCGAACTCTCATCGTATCACCTTGGCGTTGTGCCTGATGGTAATTTTTTGTTTCAGTGAGGCTTCGCGGAGGGCTGCCCCGGTTCGGATTTCCTCGACAAGGTCGAGTTCTTCTCGCAATGACTCTTCGTTCATCTCCTCGTCTAGGGGCGACTCTGTCCGCATAGAGGGCACGTGAACTTCGAAGGGAATTACAGCCTCGGTTCCGTATGCTAGACAGAAAGGTGTTTCCTCGGTCGTTGAGTGTGGAGTTGTGCGGTATGCCCAGAGTACGCTGTGCAGTTCCTCGACCCATGCCTTCTTTGTTTCGTCCAGCCTTCGCTTGAGGCCTCGAAGGATGACTCGGTTGGCTGCTTCAGCCTGCCCGTTTGTTTGAGGGTGCTCCACGGATGCGAAGTGCTGCTTCGTACCCAGTTGGGCGACAAAGTCTTGGAACTTCCTGTCCGTGAATTGCGTCCCATTGTCCGTTACTATTGCTTGGGGGATGCCGAAACTTGCAAGGATGTTTCATTTGTAGAAACGCAGGATGTTGAGGGAAGTTATTTTGGCTAGAGCTTCCGCTTCTATCCATTTTGTGAAATAGTCTACGCCCACTATTAGGTATTTGTTCTGACTTGATCCTACCACGAAGGGTCCTAGTATGTCTAGGCCCCACCAGGTGAATGGCCACGGGGAGGACATAGCCTTGAGCTCGTTAGGCGGAGCCAGGTGCATGTCCCCGTGTCGTTAGCATTTATCGTATTTCTTCACATGTTCTTTTGCGTCGTGCTGCATGGTCGGCCAATAGTATCCTGCTCGGAGGGCCTTTCGGGCAAGCGACCTTCCGGCGAGATGTTGGGCATTGATTCCTTCGTGGATTTTGCATAGGATGTGCGCGACCATTTCCTCCTCGACACATTTGAGCAGCGGGATGGAGAATCCCCACCTGTAGAGTTTATCTTCGACCAAGACATAAGAGCAGGCTCTTCGCCTGATTGTGCTGGCCTCCTTTGGGTCAGACGGAAGTTCGTCTTTGGCGAGATAGTTGTAGACGGGGGTCATCCAACAGTTGTTGTCGCGGATCACCTGCACGTCGAGTGTCAGGGAGGCCTTCTCGGTGCTGGGTCGAAGAAGTACTTCCTGTATGATGGATTTGTTTCCGCCTTTCTTCTTTGTGTTGGCTAGTTTGGATAGCACGTCTGCTCACACGTTATGTTCACAGGGAACATGTTTCACTTCCACCGTTGTGAACTTCGCCCTCTGCTTTTTGACCAGGGCCAAGTATTCGGTCAGGTTGTCGTTTTTGGCTTGATATTCTCCCCAGACCTGGAGGGCCATGAGTTGTGAATCCATGCAAATGATGACCTCTTCTGCGCCTAGGTCCTCGGCCAGGCGAAGCCCAGCGAGGAAGGTCTCGTATTCAGCTTGGTTGTTGGAGGTTGGGAATGACAGGGTGAGTGATACTTCGACGAAGATTCCTTCGTCGCTTTCCAGTATGATGCCCGCGCCGCTTCCTGCTGAGCTTGAGGCACCGTCAACGAAAATGGTCCATTTGCGCGCTTTGCTCGTGGGGGAGTCTGCGAATGTCATTTCCGCGACGAAGTCGGCCAGAGCTTGGGCCTTGAGGGCTTTTCTGCTTTCGTATTGGATGTCGAATTCGGACAGTTCTAACGACCATTTGAGCATTCGACCGGCCATGTCTGGTCGTCCGAGCAGCTGCTTTATGGTTTGATTTGTTCGAATCACGATCGTGTGAGCCAGGAAGTAATGTCTTAATCTTCTGGCTGCATTGATGAGGGCCAGCGCCACCTTCTCTATCTGTTGGTATCTTAACTCTGGTCCTTGCAGCGCTTTACTCGTGAAATATATGGGTTTCTGCCCGTCAGGTGTCTCGCGAATGAGAGCTGCGCTCACTGCTTCGGTCGCCACGGCCAGGTACAGGTACAATGTTTCGCCATTGTCCGGGCGAGAGAGGACCGGTGGCTCTGAGAGTGCTGGTTTCAGATGGATAAGGTCCTTGTCACACTCCTCGGTCCATTCAAATGTTGCCTCCTTGCGGAGGAGTTTGAAGAATGGTAGGGCGTGCTGGGCGGACTTAGCCACGAAACGAGATAGTGATGCGAGCATCCCGTTGAGGGACTGGATGGATTTTTTGGACTTGGGCGTAGGAAACTCGGAGAATGCCCGACATTTATCGGGATTGGCTTCGATTCCTCATTCCATTAAGTAGAAGCCGAGGAATTTGCCTGCCCGGACACCGAACGTGCACTTCTCCGGATTAAAACGCATTTTGTATTTCCTGGCCTGTTCGAAGACCTTTCTCAAATGGGCAGTATGATCGGTTTCCTCGTGGGATTTTATGATCATGTCGTCCATGTAGACTTCGAGCATGTCGCCTATTTCTCCCCGGAATACCTTGTTCATCATTCGTTGGTACGTTGCTCCGGCGTTCTTCAGGCCGAAGGGCATTACGTTGTAGTAATAGTTGCCTGATTCGGTCATGAAGGTCGTATATTTTTTGTCGGACATTGCCATCGGAATTTGATTATAGCCCGAGTAGGCGTCCATGAATGATAAAAGTTTAAAACCAGTGGAATTATCAATGAGTTTATCAATATTGGGGACGGGGTAGGCATCCTTCGGGCATGCCTTATTGAGATCGATGTAATCAATGCACATGCGCCATTTTCCATTAGATTTTTTAACTAGTACAACGTTGGACAACCAAGTGGTGTACTTGGCCTCCGAAATAAATTTGGCCTCGAGGAGGTCCTTTACAGCTTTTTCAGCAGCCTCCGTTTTCTCCGGAGACTGCTTTCTCCTACGTTGTGCTACGACATTGACGGCCGGGTCGATTGTCAGCTGGTGGCAAGCAACGGACGGATCCAAGTTGGGCATTTCGGCGGCGCTCCATGCGAAGAGGTTGCCATTCTCTCGGAGGCATGCTTTGAGCTGCTTCCTCGCAATGTCGGGAAGGTCTGCTCCAATCTTCACTCCCCGTTGGGGGTCGTCGCCGAACATAATGATCTCGAAGTTACCATCCGAGATTGGGCGCATCGGATGGGAGCTGTTGCTGGGCGGGTTGACTGAAACTGCTCGTTCCTCCTGCTGGTCTTCTTCCTGGAAGCGACTGTCGAGGTCGATGAAGTCGACTTGGGGAAGAGACTTGGCTTCCTCGGAGCTGCTCGGCAATGCTGGCTTGCCCGATGCTTTCGGCTTGGATGCAATGGTGTTGAGCCCCTTTGTAGCTGCCTCGAAGCACCGTCGTGCAGCTTCGATGTCGCCGTGGAGGGTGGCGACCATCCCTTTTGAAGTGTAATACTTCATCTTTAGGTGGACTGTTGAAGGCACCGCTACCAACTCGGCCAGAGTTGGCCTTCCGAAAATGCACTGGTAAAGTGACGGGCAGTCGATCACCAGAAATTGTACCTTGACAGATCTGGCTGTCTCAGCTGATCCGAAGGTTACAATTAATTCGACGTAGCCCCATGGCTTGGTCACTGATCCGTTGAATCCCTGTAAATCAGACCCTACATAGGGGGTAAGGTGTGATTCGTCCAGCTGAAGTGTTTAAAACAACTGGGAGTACATGATGTCGACCGAGCTGCCCTGGTCGACGAGGATTCTGCGAACGTTGAAGTTCGCCATTCGGGCTCTGACGAGCAGAGGTATGCTCGAGTTTGGGGAACCGCTGAGGAGTTTTTCTCGGTAGAAGGAGATGGGGACGGAGCCCTTCTGGGCCTGATCGAGCGTGGTCACTTTATTGGAGCTCGTGTTGATCAGATGCTCGAATTTGTGTTTCACGGAGCCCACAGTGACTTTGTCGAAGCCCCCGCCAGAGATGAGCATGGCGGAGGGAAAAGTCTCCCGCGGGCTGTGGGCCGCGAAATAAGCAGGGGCGCTGAGCCCGTCCGGGATGTAGAAGTCCTCTAGTCGCGATATTGACATAACGACCTGTATATTGGCGTCTTCCGAGGAGGGTACCTCCTCTTCTATCTTCTTGGACTCCTGGGCGTCCTGCCGAGGAGTGTCCTTCTTCTTCGCGAACTGTTTCAGGTGGCCGTCCCTGATCAGTATCTCAATGGCATCCTTCAGGTGGATGCAGTCCTCAGTAGTGTGGTCGTGACTCTTGTGGAAACGGCAGTATTTTGATTTGTCCACATTTGGTCTGGCCGGCAGTTGTTTGGGGAAGCGGACCTCTGCCTGCTTGAACTTTGAATTGGCACATTCGGATAATATTTTCTCCCTGGAGACGGCCAGGGGGTGTAGTCATGGAAACGCCCGGAGGGTCCCTTACTGTCGCGGGAGTCCCGTGGATGGTCCTCGCGCCCCCGTTCACCCCGACGAGATGTCGAGGCTTCCTCTCCTCTGGAGGCCCGAGCGTTCTCCTAATGGCGTGATTCTCGGACGTTGCTGGCCGCAACCTTCTCTTCGTACTGAATGTGCGATTGGGCTTTGAGGAGGATGGCGTCTAAGTTCCTCGGTGGTGCGAGGCCAATGGCTTAAGAAAACTCGGAGCCCGGGCGGACCCCTTGTTTGAGTAGAAACTTCTTCATTTTGTCTGTTGTAGGGACCTGTACTGCTTCCTTGTTGAACCTCTCGATGTACGCGCGGAGAGGCTCGTCTTTTTCTTGGATTATGGCCCCAAGGGAGGCCTCGGTCTTGGGGTGACGGCGAGATGCCGTGAAGTGCTGTGAGAACATCCTGCCCAGCTGTCTCCACGAGGTAATGGACTCCTCATGCAGTTGCTTGTACCATGTCATCGCTCCCTTTCGGAGCGTGGTCGGGAACAGTCGGCATTTGATGGCACCCCGTACGTCGCGGTAGTCTAACAGCGCATTGATGTTCTTGATGTGCTCGTCGGGGTCAGTGGTTCCGTCGTACGTGCCAAGCGACGGGGGTTTCTCCAAGCCTTTTGGGAGACGGGTAGCCAAGATCTCTTGGGACAACGGGCCGTGAAGCTCGTCGTCGCTGCTAGAACTGGTGTATGATGGGGACTGAACGGGATGTTCGCGGCGGCGGTTCCTCCGGGGAGAAGGGGAACGGTTCCTTTCCGGAGAAGATGAGCGGTTCCTTCGAGGAGAAGGTGAGCGGGCCCGTCCTTTAGACTTGACCGGCGGAGATTGCTCGTTCCTTCGAGTCCTCTTGTGGTCATGAGCGTGCTGGTCACGCGGAGAGATCTGGTCGCACTTCCGGGTTGTGCGAGGATCAGGCTCTTGGCGCAGTCTTCGGTCGATGTCTCTCCGGGGCTGCGTGCTCCTTGACCGTTGCTGGTTCCTCTGCGGAGGAGGGGATCTTGGACGGTTGGACTCTTCTAACGTCCCGATCCTCTCGTTTTGCTGCAGGATCAGCGTTGGGCGGAACTGGAACGGGCTCGACGTCAAGTGAAGACTGATCGTTGTTGCGATCAGCAGGGGTAGGGGAAGGAGAAGCAGTGGCTCCATCCCTTAGAAAGCGGGCATCTCTGAGGAGAGATGGTTGGCCGTCAACGTCGGATTTGTTGATGGGGAGGATGGTGGTTTGGAGAGCGTCCTTGGTGCGATCTTGGAGGCCATGATCGTGATGATCTTTGAGAATTGTTTTGATCTTCGGTTTTCGAGGAAAGAAAGATGGGGAGAACAATGATTCCCACAGACGGCGCCACTGATCGTGAAGGCTGGATCAGATCCTGTAGAAGTGGGTCACCAAGTGCGTCAGTGATGTTGGTCGTATGGAGAGGAGGGGGTGTACCTGCAAGGTACTCCGACGCTCAAGTAAGAAAGGGTCAGAGAAAAGGGGCAAGTACAAAGTATTAGTTCGTAGGGTGAATATTGGATACCTGACCCTCTCAAGCGAGAGGGTTTATATAGAGCCCCCAGCGCGTGGCCAACGGTCCTATTTTCCAGGCGAAATAATCGTTTTCCCCAAAGAATAGGTAACTACCCAAACTAGCCGTTATGTCGGGCAGGGTGCCCAAAACTAGCCGTTATGTCGGGCATAGGCATAGTTCCGGGGAGCAACGGAGCCGTGCGTAACGAGCAGTAATTCCGGGGAGGAGTGTTGCATTCCTTGCCCGGTTGGAGGGGCAGAAAGGTAACTTTTTCCCCTCTGTGGATTGGACTTATGCAATTTGGGCCGCTCTGGACCAGAAGCGGATTGGGCTATGTCTAGCCATTGGTCCAGTCCAGAACACTTATCATCCAAACTTAGTTGCAGCTTAGGCATATATTTCACATTTTTAAAATGACAATTCTTCACACCGGAAAGTTATCGTACCGTGGTTGTAATCAAGTTTGGAGCACCGTAGACTTAGAGTTATAATCTTGCCGCCATTAACATTCTAGTTGTACCAGATTCAAGTCTCCAATTGGAGCAGGTTTTTAATATAATTCCACATTTACTTTCTTTATTTCATCAAACCGCTTTTACTTTGTTTATTTTATCTCATCGCTTTAATTTCATTTATTTCCTCGCACTGTCTTACTTTGTTTATTTTTTTCGCACGGTTACTTACTCGCTTTATCTTGTTATCGCAAAAGATTTATTTTCAAAACCATACTTTAAACGTATCATTCTCGTTGTTTACTTTCAAAACCCAATTGCACATGTAGAACTTTATAACTCAAAAATGTCTTATCCTAATTATCAATTATATGTTTTATCGTTTACCGTAATCATGTCCAGCTAAATCTTTAGTGTTGGAATGTGAGGACCGTCGATTCGATGGTACTCCATATGTTGTCTCTGTAGGAACACTTTTGGGGCTGTTTTGACTTTAATACAATTTTTCTGTGGTTAATTTGATTGGGTACTACGAAAGTAGGACCGTGATTAAGCCGGGTAAGATCGGAAGCCGTCCGACACTTAAGGTAAAAATTGGTTATTTTTTATTAGGAAAAACAATGAAAGCGATTTGTTAATCAATTAGGAAAGTTTAATATTATTAGAAGGAGATTTCGAAACTATTTTCGGACGCGTTTATAGGTTTAAGATACGGTTGTCCGAGCATATATCGAAGACCCTTGTAAGTTAAATTTTCCAATCAAAATCAATTTTCAACTAAGCTAAAGAGGTGATTACATAAAAAAAGGGATTTTCTACTTTAACGCAATACACGACCGGTAGCGTGAGCGACTGGTATAGATTAAAGATTAAGTCTGGTTCCGATTATGCTAATGCGACGGTTCCTTTTTAATTAATTCTTTTTCAAGGAAGAAAATATTTTCCCAAAAGTAATTCTATTAAAAAGAGGGAGTCTGAATTTATTTAATCGTTATTATTTACGTTCTGCGCGCTTTCCAAACCGTTTGAATTCACCTTAAGTAGAATACTGTAACAATAAGAAAGCACACTTCATTAATCCAAAGAGGGGAGTCTGAACTCCATCTCTAATTTTTACACTCGACACACTTCATTAATCCAAAGAAGGGAGTCTGAACTCCATCTCTAATTTTTACACTCGGCACACTTCATTAATCCAAAGAGGGGAGTCTTAACTCCCTCTCTAATTTTTACACTCGCTTTCTCTCTCTGTGTTACTCATTTTCCGTTCTCTCTCTTCTCTCAACCTTAGGGTGTGTTTGTTTCAAGGTTAGAAAAAATATTCTCGGGAATATGACTATGTGAATGTAATATTCCTATGTTTGATTCAAGTTTTAAAAAATTATTCCAAGGTATTTTTTATTCCCAAGAATCATATTTACACATGGTTCTTCTATTTTTATTCCAAGGCTTAAATGGTGGGAATATAATATTCCCATGGGAATAAGTTCAACCAACCATAACTTCCCACCACCAATCAAATTTATTTAAATTTTTATTTTTTTAATTTTAAATTATATAATTTTATAATTATTCCTAGGAAATTTTAATTTTTACCAAACACATAAGTAGGAATAAGATTCCTAGAAATAATAATCCTGGGAATATAACACACCCTTACAAACACAAAACATACACACCTATCTCACCTGAACGAATCAAACGTGACCAAAATCTAAGAACTGATGAAGAACACTATGAATGTTCTTCATCATTTTTTCTAGATTTTTCAAAACTAACCCAAAATCCAAAAATCAAAACACAAACCTACCCTAACCCTCCATCCTAAACACAAATATGTGCTTGAAATCAACAACAAACATAAAAAGCAAACAAATCGAGCCCTTAACCCCTACGAAGCCTAACCCTAATTTTCATTAAATTTATCAAATTACACATGAGTACAACATGATATCAAAGGGAAAATGAATAAAGCGAGCACAACAACAATGAAAAAAGCAAGAAAAATTATCAATTGAAACTCCGATGAAAGTCTTCACACTTCGGCACAGTGGATGCGATTTCCGGGGACGGTGAAATTGCAGGTAACTCTTCTTTTTCTTTCTTGCTCCTTCTTCCCACGTCTTCTTTTACTCACTTCTTGTTCTACTCGCTGGTTCTAAAATTCTTTGTGTGTTGTGTTCTGAGATTGTGGTGGCTAGAGGTTGGTTTGATGGAGGCCTTACCTCAGTCTAATTAGAGCTTCGATGTGAAGCCTCTAATTAGCTACATATTGAGATTTTGTAGTAAGGGTTAGAGGATTTGCAAGGGAGCTCAAAATTTCACAAGGTTTGAATATGGAGGCTACTGCTTAGGGTTGTTGGTGTGAATTCTTATCCTTTAGAATGAATTATGCTAGGCCTTATATAGGAAATATATTAGGTTAATTACGTGAGTGTCTGAGGGAGTGAAGATATTTTGCAAAGTTGTTGCCAAGTTGTATATTAGGTTAACAATTGAGTCGATTTATAATCCTATTTAACATAAAAGAAAATTCAAACTCAACGGTCACTTTATTTTATTTTATTTTAAAATAAATTAAAAATTTTAAATAAATTTTCACTAAAGATATGATAATATCCAATTAAAACTCATGGATCCCATACAATATTGTTATAAAAAGAAGGGTATATTTATTTTAAAATAAATTTTTTTATAATATCTAACTAAAACTAAAACTAAAACTCATAGGTCGGTCACGTAGAATTTAGTTATAAAAAGAAAGGTGTGTCTATTCAAAGGATTATAATTATAAATCTTGGATTATTATTCCCTGATACCAAAACTGGAAGGAAAGTTATCGTTGCCTTAGGGTTTTCTTCCAACTTCTTATATTAGGGTTTAAGTTTTTCTGTGATGGCGATTTCGCACGAGCCCTATCCTTCCGAAGACGATTTGCTTCGAAATCCTCTCAGTCTAAAGTTATGGTCGAGCTATCTTATAGCTTTCTCAGATTCTCCCTTCAAAAAGCGGTTTGTTATTTACGAGAGAGCACTCAGAGCTCTTCCCGGTAGCTACAAGCTGTGGCACGCTTATCTCCGCGAACACCTTGAAGTTGTTCGCAGCCTCCCTGTCACTGACTTGCAGTTCGAAAGCCTCAATGACACCTTCGAACGTGCCCTCTTAACCATGCATAAGATGCCTTGTGTCTGGACGATGTATCTTCAAACACTTACTCACCAGAAACTTATCACTAGAGCGAGAAGAGCCTTTGATAGAGCACTCCGTGCACTTCCTGTTACTCAGCATGATCGTATCTGGGAACAGTATCTTTCTTTTGTTAGTCAAAAGGGTATTCCGATTGAAACGTCTCTTAGGGTTTATCGCAGGTACTTGCAATATGAGCCTGATCATGTTGAAGATTTTATTGAGTTTTTGATTAATTCTAGGCTTTGGCAAGAGGCGGCGGAGAGGTTGGCTTCGGTGTTGAATGATGATAGGTTTTATTCTATTAAGGGTAAAACAAAGCATAGGCTTTGGTTAGAGTTATGTGATCTGTTGTCTAGGCATGCGAATGAAGTGTCTGGGTTGAATGTGGACGCGATTATTAGGGGTGGTATTAGGAGATTCTCGGATGAGGTTGGTCGATTGTGGACCTCACTTGCTGGTTATTACATTAGGAGGGGTTTGCATGAGAAGGCCAGGGATGTGTTTGAGGAGGGTATGTCCACTGTTGTTACCGTAAGGGATTTTAGCGTCATATTTGATTCCTACTTGCAGTTTGAGAATAGTTTTGAAGAAAATAAAGATGGGGCGAATGAGAAGGAAGAGGAGGAGGAGGAGGATGACGACGAAGATGTTCGTTTCAAATATGAAGATTTTGAGAACAAGATTTTAAGTAGTGGGTTTTGGCTGAATGACAAAAATGACATTGACTTGAGATTGGCTCGGTTGGAGTATCTCCTGGATAGAAGGCCTGAGTTGTCTAATAGTGTAATTTTGCGTCAAAATCCTCATAACGTAGAACAATGGCACCGGAGGGTGAAACTTTTTGAGGGTAACCCCACAAAGCAAATTCTCACTTACACGGAGGCTGTGAGGACGGTTGATCCCATCAAGGCGGTGGGAAAACCTCATACGCTATGGGCTGCCTTCGCGAAGCTTTACGAACAGCACAATGATCTTGCCAATGCTCGGGTTATTTTTGACAAGGCGGTGCAGGTAAACTACAAAACTGTGGATAATTTGGCTAGTATCTGGTGTGAGTGGGCTGAATTTGAGTTGAAACATAAGAATTTCAAAGGAGCACTTGATCTTATGAGGCGGGCGACCGCAGAACCATCTGTTGAGGTGAAACGAAAAGGTATTCAGAATTTTACTTGTTCCCATTAAATTTCACAATGCACTCTACATTTTATTTTTGTGTTTGTGTTTGTCAAGAAGAGTTAACTAACTATTGTGTGTATATTCTGCTTTTCTTCTAGTTGCGGCCGATGGGAATCAACCGGTTCAGATGAAACTTCATAAATCTCTGAGATTGTGGACCTTTTATGTTGATTTGGTGGAAAGTCTAGGTGATTTGGAGTCTACTCGGACAGTTTATGAACGGATTTTGGATTCACGAATAGCAACACCACAAGTAATAATCAACTATGCATACTTTCTGGAGGTATGGAGCAACATTTATATTTTAGTACACTATCTCTTTTGGTTTTTACTTCTGCTGGTTTTGGTTCATTGACATATTATTGTTAATTGATTTTGACTTATATAGGAGCACAAATACTTTGAAGATGCTTTTAAGGTTTATGAAAGAGGAGTGAAGATGTTTAAGTACCCTCATGTTAAGGATATTTGGGTTACATATCTATCTAAATTTGTCAAGAGATATGGAAGGACTGAATTGGAGCGAGCGAGAGAGCTCTTCGAGAATGCGGTTGAAATGGTATGTTCTTTTAGTTTCCTTTTGCTGCTCTCATCTATGAGTTCTTCAAGTATTCCAGTATATGCTAACCCTGCTTGACTGAACAGGCTCATGCTGATGAAGTGAAGCCTCTGTATCTGCAGTATGCTAAGCTGGAGGAGGATTATGGACTAGCGAAGCAAGCTATGAAGGTTTATGATCAAGCCATGAAAGCTGTACCCAGCAATGAGAAGATGAGCTTGTATGAAATATATATTTCTCGTGCAGCTGAGATATTTGGCGTAGCCAAAACACGAGAGATCTATGAGCAGGCAATTGAATCTGGTCTTCCAGATAAGGATGTGAAAGCTATGTGTTTGAAGTATGCCGAGGTGGAAACAAGTTTGGGAGAAATTGAGCGTGTTCGAGGTATATATGTTTTTTCTGCAAAGTTTGCTGATCCATTGTCTGATCCAGACTTATGGAATAAGTGGCATGAATTTGAGGTTTAGCATGGAAATGAGGATACATTTAGAGAAATGCTTCGAATTAAACGGAGTGTGTCTGCAAGCTACAGCCACAGCCAGGTTATTTTAATTTTTCAATTTTCAATTTCCTAAGATTCATCCTTCATTATGTTGCATTTATTCTAAACTTAGTACTATTGTTTTTACAGATACATTTTATGTGGCCTGAGCATCTGATGCAGAAGGATCAAACTGTGGATCTTGATGGAGTGGAGTCACAGTCGGACGGAGGGATAAAATCTAATGCAAACCATGAGGAGATTGTGTTACCTGAAGAAAACGACTCAGAAGGTGATGATGATATGATTGAAATTGCAAAAAAAGATGTCCCGTCTGCTGTTTTCTGCGGTTTGATTAGAAAGAGAGATGAGATTGAAAATGAAAACCGGTTTGGTGCTCTTGAGAGAATTAAGAAGCTGAGAAGGAACTAATTAAATTGATGATTTGTATTTTGTAACATTATTTAAACCATAGTGGTTTAACTGAATTTTGACTTGTACATAGATGTTTGTATGTATTAAATTTTATAGGAAGAGGAGTTTATGTTAATCTGTTGATCATGTTTGCAAACAGGTCTGGAAAAATATGTTGGATTTTGCAATCAATTAAGTGATACGTTGAAGACTTAAACTAACTCTTGTATTAAGGTACAAGAGAATGAATGTTTTCTGTTAATCACTTTTCATCGTTTGAAAATCGTATTCTATTATTTGAGAAATAAAAGTAGAATATATATTTTTTTGAAATAAAGAAATATTATATATATCTCAAAAAAACAGTACAAAGCATATAGGCGACCCAAAGGTCTTGCCACCAACACGACAAAAAAAAAACAAATGATACCGACACGCTACATCAGCAGATTTGCTACATGGGATCTGTATTTAGTCTTTTGCCAACCGCTAAAAGCTACACATTCTTTTATGTCTTTTATCACCTTATCTTTATCCTTTTGACCTTCAAACACAACTCTATTCCTATAATTCTAAACTCCATAGACCACTTCAGTAGCAGCAAGTTTGAGTAGATCCTTTCTCCATCCTTTCCCTTTAGTAGTATTGACTAACCAAGGGAGCTCATCTTTCCAGTTTTTGGGCCTGTGATGAATATCTAACCATTCAAGAATATCTTCCCAAATTCCCTCAGTATCCTTACAATCAAACAATAAGTGGTCAATCGTTTCCTCTTCATTGGTACACAGGCTGCACCTGTCATCATGAATCATGCCCAGTTTTTTTAGCCTTGCTTTGGTGGCCAATCGACCATGGCACGCTATCCACATAGTTTGGACAGCTCTTGGCCTAGCCATGTTGCGATGAATTAACGAATGCCAGCTGACAGTATTACTGTTATCGACCAATTCCAAGTATACTTTCATCATATGAAACTTTTTCCTAGTTAACATATCTTCCCATAGTCTATGTATCCCTCTAATCCGTTCTCTTTGGGTGAGAATTCCATTCAAAATCCAGGAACAGCGACTTTTATTCAGCGCACAGTTAAATATAGTTTTTCCTTTTAAGTAATAACTATGCACCCATTTGACCCATAAGTTATCGCTTTTAAGGCAAATACTCCACAGACTTTTTAACATTGTAATAGTATTCCATACCTCAAGATTGATAATGTTCAGACCTCCATTCTTCACTGGGGTGCACATCTTCTTCCAAGAAATTGGACTTTTCCTACTGATGACATCTTTGCCCGTCCATATGAAAGAGCGACAGACAACATTTATCTTGTGCAGAACCTTCTTTGGGAGAGGAAAACAGCTCAACCAGTATTGGGCTATAGCCTGAGAAACACTCTTAACTAGTTGTACTCTTCCTGCTGTACTCAGGAGTCTAGCTGACCAGTGCTTCATTCTGGCAGTAATCTTATCAATTAATGGAAGGTAGTGGATCACATTTAATCTCTTACCAGATAGAGGCACACCTAGATATCTGATTGGCAGTTGACCCTGATCAAAGCCTGTTTGGTCTTTAATGTCCTGAATAATGTTTTCTGTCATACCAGTACAGAAAATTCTACACTTGCTTGGATTAATGCTCAGCCCAGTTGATCTTGAAAAGTGTTGGAAGGCTCCAAGAATCAGCTCTATAGAAACTTTGTCACCCCTGCTGAACAGTAAGATATCATCTGCAAAAGACAAGTGAGTTAAACCAAGTTTTTCACATTTACTATGGTGATTAAAGTTAGGATTGGTTTGCATCTTAACCATAAGCCTATTCATATATTCCATCATAATCACAAACAGAAGAGGGGAGAATGGATCACCCTGTCTGATTCCCCTTTTAGCATGTAAAATATCAGACATCTCACCATTTATATTGAACCTATAACTGACAGTATTGATAACCTTCATAATCCAAGCAGTAAATTTATGAGGCATCCCCAACTCATTTAGAACTGTCTCCAAGGCACCCCAATCAATCATATCATAAGCCTTTTGGAGGTCTAATTGAAGCACACATCTAGGAGTCCCTCCTTTTCTGTCATACCCTCTCATTAACTCAAAGGCCAACAAAATGTGGTTATGTATAACCTGACCAGGGATAAAGGCAGCCTGACTTTGGTGGATCACTTTTTGTAGCACCCTACCAAGTCTACTAGTCATTATTTTAGAGATTACTTTGTAGAAAGTGGTGCAACCAGCTATAGGTCTGTAGTCCTTAACATACTTGGCATTATCACTCTTAGGAATGAGAGTCACAACTGTGCAATTGAATCCTTTCACCATAGTACCATTGTCAAAAAAATCATGGACAACTTCAATAAAATCCTTTTTAATTAGATTCCAGCTCACCTTGAAAAACTTTGCCCCAAATCCATCTATGCCTGGAGATTTCAAGTCCCCTATATCCTTCAGAGCCTCTGTAATTTCTTTTTCAGTAATTTGGGTAATCAGGTTATCTCCATCCTCTTTAGTGATTTGTTTACCTCTTCTCATTGCCTCAACATCAATAGCTTTGGTTGTATTAGCATAGGTACCCATCAGGCCTTTATAGTACTCCATAACCTCATTGTGAATCTCTTTGTGATCATCTATGATAGTCCCATCAGCCTTATACAGAGTGTTCATTATTTTATTGTGTTGTTTGGCCTTTATGGTAGCATGGAAGTAGGCATTATTTCCATCTCCCAGTCTAAGCCAATCTATTTTAGCCCTTTGCACCAGCATCTTTTCTTCTAAGTCATTCCAATACATCACTTGATTAGTGCATTGTCTGACTTTCTCAACCAGGTTACTGTCCATTCTGTTTTGGACAAGGTGCTCTTAAGCTATATCCAACTCTTTTCTTGCATTCATCAGTTGGTATCTCACATTACACTTCTGCTTATTAAACTCAGTCAGGTCTCTTTGCAGTCTCTTCAGTTTCTTCCATAGAATAGACATGGGCTTTCCCTGGGTATGTTTATTCCAGTTATTTATCACCACCTCATTATAGCCTATCATGTCCACCATACAGTTATTGAATCTGAATCTACCTTTCCTCTTCTCTATTTGACTAGTAGCTTCCACACACAACATTGCATGATCAGAAACATTGGGAGGGATGATCTTCATCTGCATATCAATATGATCCTGGAACCAGGCAGTGTTACTAATCAGTCTGTCAATTCTTGAGTAAATGGTGCCACTAGTGTGCCTATTACTCCATGTGTAGTAATCCCCAATGCTGTCCATTTCACTGAGACCTGTTCTATTCATCATGTCTATTAGATCCCTGTACTCATTGTCTGTAACCAGCTTTCCCCCTATTCTATCATTGGCTGTAGTAACATTGTTGAAGTCACCTAGCACACACCAAGGTCCCTGCTGCCTATTATGAATTTGAATCAAGTCCTTCCACAAAGCTTTCCTATTCTCCAATTGATTGTGTGCATAGACTGCAGTCATCCAATACTTAAAGCCCCTTTGGTTGTCATATACACCACAATGTATGAATTGGTCTGTACTCTGCACAATCTTGATGGTAACTCTACTATCATCCCAAGACACCCAAATTCTCCCATTATAATGGTTCAGATAATTGTCAATGTATCTATTGTGTATCTTGAGTTTACTTCTAACTTTATCAGCTTTATCCTTTTTCACTCTAGTTTCTATAAGAATCAAAATGACTGGCCTTAACTTGTAGAGATGGGAGCTTATCTCTCTTAGTTTACCAGCTTTATTCAACCCCCTTACGTTCCAAGATATAATCATGGTCCCCTATCAAGGGACACTCCAGGATCATTCAAAATCCTAAGGGCATCAAATCCATTCATAACATTAACTACGGGGGTTTTACCATTATTCTTACCTCTATCCCTTGTTGCTTTGTTCACTATGGTCCAGTTGGCATCTGGTTGCTGGTTCTGGTTCTCCTTTGGTGTTATGACTTCACTTGTACTAGCAGTGTTATTTGTCATCATTTCCTTGGGCTCGCTTTCCTTCGTTTGTTCAGATGGTTTTTGCTTTGCTCTCCATTGTTTGTCTATCTGATTAGCTTTATCCTTGCATTAGTGACCCAGTTTTTTGCATCTGTCACAATACTTTGGCCTCCATTCATACTCCACATTCTGAATAACTCGTCTGCCTGAGCAGTCCTTGATGGGAATCTCCTTTACCAATTCCTTCGTGATATCAACTTCAACAAATATACGGGCATAGGACACTCTAATCTTGCTCGCCATACACTCATCTGTCATCAATGGCACTCCAATTGCACTTCCGATTCTGTTAAGACTCTTTGCCCCCCATAGGTGTAATGGAAGTTGAGGTAATTTCACCCATAGGGGAAGGGTTCTCAACATGTCCTGTTGCAGATTAAATTCTGGTTTCCATTCCATCAATAGGAGGGGAATGTTACGAATTGTGTACGGACCTTTCTGTAGAACTGCATCCCTTTCCGCAAATGAATGGAATCGAAGAATGAAATATCCCTCATCATTGAAGAACATATTAGGTAGCTTGACGAAATTCCACATCTTCTCCATGAATCTCTTAATAGCATTCATGCTTAAATCTTCTCTCACCGCGTATATGATCAGCGCTGAACTCCAGAACTTCAATTCCGATTCAATATCTTCTTCCTGAATTTCAACTTCAATCTCACCATTAACCTTCGAAGGCACGATGCATTCAAGAGTGAGACCTTTAGATGGATTTCTGTTATCACTCACCACATCTACCCACAGTTTCCAATCCTCTTTGATCTCAGTTTCAGTTTGGATCGAAGGGCTCTCTATGTGTTTTAGGGTTTCGTCTTCTTCATCTACAATCTCTTCAACCACTACTTCAAGCTGAGCATAGTCATGGTTTTCCTCGCCATCGTTTAGAGTTGCCGAACTAACAGGTACAGTCGGCGTTGTGAGAACTTCCGGTGACGGCGGCACCAATCATGGTTGTCCCCCGCCCCCTCGACCTCGTTTTGCCCTAGTACGCATCAGTCTCTTGTTTTTAAATATATTGAAAAGGTGTATGATGAATTTATTACTTCAACAAGTTTTATATACTTTTGTTTATGTTTTTGTTTTGGTAAGATTAGTTATTAATTTACTTTGAATAAACTTTCTTGGATATTTGCTAATAATTAGTTTAGGTAATGGTAGAACTTGGTGTAGGGTAAATTTTATTTAACTAATATTTTAAAAATTTTAAAGTTCTACAAATCAATATAGCAAGTTAAAAGTATATTTAGTGGGCTTATCCTCTTGGTTGGGCATTGAGAACTTACATAGTAATAACATAGAAGACCATTTGATCCAGTGGAATACTTTTCTTCTTGCGCGGGGCGTCGGCATCAACAATGCGACGGGTTTGTGGTTGGTATGTTGCTGGTGTTTATGGTTACTTAGAAATAATATTATGTTTAGAGATGGTAGTTGAGATGGAGGGTTAGTAGAACATAATATTATTATTACATCTTGGTGGTGGATCGGGAAAAATATGAAGAGACCGTTTACTTGTAATTATTATAGGTCTGTTTGGCAAGACAGGTTTTGAGCTTATAGCTTATGTCTTATAGCGTATAAGCTCGAATGATAATAAAAGACCTGTTTGATAACATTCTTTTCATCACGAGCTTATAGCTTATTTTATTAGCTTATAGCTTATTTTTCAGACGCTATTTTAAATAGCGTTTTAGCTTATAGCTTATAGCTTATAATTTTTCTTCCACTTTTACCTTTATTATTTTAACTAAAACCCACCATTATCCTTTATAATTTATTATAATTTAAAATAAAATAATAATTATTAAATATCTTTTATGTCATTTTATTTTATCAGATAATTAAACCGCTAATTTTACCAAACACTTCAATTAGCTTATCAGCTATAAGTCATCAGCCATCAGCTATAACTTATAAGCTATCAGTCATAAGTTATAAGTTATCAGCTAACTTATCAGGCAACCGCTATTTTTACCAAACAGAGCCTATGAATGGGTCACGTCATCTTGTGATTTTATATAGGGTGCTTTTGTTAGGGAGTGGTGGTAATTTTGTATACGGGTTGGATACCCCTTTGTATCCGTGATATATAAATTTTTTTGCTTATATATATATATATATATATATATATATATATATATATATATATATATATATATATATATATATATATATATATATATATATATATTTTGCAATCATCAAATTATTTAAAATGTTTGATTTTAACTGAGAATGATGTTATTCAAACAAAAAAATCACTTCGATGTCATTAACACACATCACCACGTATATGAATTTTAAGTGTTGATATTCAAACATATAAAATATCCACGTAAGGGGTTTAGGTCTCAAAATTTTTTAGTTATAAAAAGGTTTCAAAATTTTTTAATTTGGTCATAAATATTTAAATTTTATTTATTTTTACATAAAATCTTATTGTTGAGTTAGTTGAAGAGAGTCTCCCTATCTTGTAGGTCTTTAGTTCAATTCTTGTTAAGTTTTAAATTTAATTTAATTTATTTTAAAGGCCTCATTTTAAAAATTTCTTTATGCCTCTAATCGGGTTGGACCGACCCTGTATCTATTATTATAAGACATATAAAATAATGAGATTTTCTTATTACACCCTATATACTTCTAATGCACCATGTGAATTTTCACATATACCCCCCGATTTTGGAGATATATCTCTGAACGCACCTTTTGCAAATTTCTACATAAGTTCAAAATTTAATTTAATTTATTTATTTTGAAGGTCTCATTTTAAAAATTTCTTTAAGACTCTAAGCGGGTTGATTCAACTTTGTATCTATTATTAAAAGACATAAAATGACGAGAATTTCTTATTACACCCTATATACTTCTAAGACACCATGCAAATTTTCACATATGCCCCCCGGTTCAAGAGATATATCTCCGGACACACCTTTTACAAATTTCAATATAAGTTCAAAATTTGATTTGATTTATTTATTTTGAAGATCTTATTTTAAAATTTTATTTAGAGCTCTAAGCGGGTTGGGCCGACCATATGTCTATTATTATAAGACATGAAATGACGAGAATTTCTTATTACATTCTATATACTTCTAACGCACCAACTGTAACGCCCATATATATATATACATACATCAAAGCATATATTATACATACATCAAAGCATATATTATACATGAATAATACGCTTGGTACTGAAATATACAAGTTCTTAGTAACACAGTATACATATAAATGCCCAAAAAGCCTAATACAACAACTATGGCATGTTATATATACAAGATGTTCCAAAAGACACTAAGAACTAGATCAATACAATGATCTCAAAATAAACGCCATAGCGGAAGCCATGTTATCCCAAAAGCTACGATCCGTAAGGAAAAGTCAAACCACTTTGTCCTTACCCTTCGCCGAACCTGTAGTACCTGTGATGTAAACAACAACGTGGGGTGAGATACATCAAATCTCAGTGAGTTCGCTATCTTATAAGTCCTCTCGGCTTTACAAGGTTCTAAACAGCCTAACTCAAGTCAAAGGGAAGGGAAGTGACTTTGAGTACTCACACACACTATATGGATCCACACTCGTGAGTCTGTTAACTCACAATCTATCATTAATCGATAACCGTACCAAGGCATCCCCTCTTCCTGTCCGCTTCTACGTCTAGAAGACGACCCGAGTCATGGATCCTTGTAGTTAATTGGCATACGAATGGATTCAGAATTAAGGGATGCATTATCACCTCAATTCGTCACTTCTCATGGCCTCTCATGCCATAACAAGTCTCTACCCGTAGGATCCATCATACTATAACATTGGGAATCAAACCTGCCAAGTAGTAATGCCTGCATTCAGAGGAGCTCGAGACTCATGAATGCCTCTCAAGGGCGATGGTTACGATTACATGATCATACACACCAATGAGATTGTATTAAACAATCACCCGGCCATATTAGCCTTAAGACCTCTTTTGTCTTTCTTCAAACACATACAATCAAATATGATCCATACTAGTGTAATTAATTTCGTACCCTTTGATACTAGACGCACGCCTCGGCCTCTCATGCACGAGCGTCGTCGCTAAGTTATTCAAAACTTTCCTAGCCGTTACTAGGTTCAAACATAATTTAATGGTAATATTTCTCACTCTACCTATTTCCCCTTTTAACATGCATACATTCTCAAACATGTTTAACAACAAGAGAAAATAGGTAAAACATAAGTCAATTGCATAATAGGATCACATAAACAACATATCAAATATCCTTACTTTCATTCATTTTCCTCTAAGAACGTCCCGATCCGGGTTACGGATCAAAAGTTATGAAGAAAACAAAACTGCACAAACTGTCATGTTCGCTAGGCGAACCTCCCAGCGAGCGTTCGCTTCCGCCTTCGCTAGGCGAATCAACAATCAGAACGAAACAGACCTAAAGTTCACTTCGCGAACATTCGCCTCGCCCTTCGCTTCGCGAACACCTTAGCGAAACAAGGCAGAACCAACCAGCACTGAAAAGGCACAAAGTTCGCTAGGCGAACGTCGTTGGCGAACATTCGCTGACCTTCGTTGCCGGCTTCGCTAGGCGAACCCTCGAAAGTTTGTTTGCTGCGACTCGCCCCAGATTCGCTAGGTGAAGCCTGGAAAACCCAACTTCCCCACAGCGCTGCTGTTCATCCAAAATCAATAATTTGACCATCCAAAACACATCCAACCCTTAACATAACAACCAAAACACAGTATAATCATAACAACAATCATTTATAGTGCATTTCATCCGTTAGATTCATGATTTTAGCACAATTATTCATTTTCTCACAATCTCAACCTAACTCTAAAACTCATTAATTTCTACAACTAAGGCATCTATCTAGAACCCACCTTGAATAGAGGATGATGATGAAGAAAATGAGATGATTTGGTGAACAATGGGTGATGATCTTGATCTTGAGTTCTTTGGAAATTTTCTCCTCCTTTTCCTCCCTTTCCTCTTCTTTCTATCTTTATCTTCCTTTGCTTCAATTGTGGAAAAAGGGTGGAAAAGAAATGATATAGTAAGACGTCATCAATTGTAACACTACTAATTGCCCAAAAAGTCTCTAAAGTTCCAATGCTTAAATATCTCAGAGTCAGATAATATTAATTAGATTTACTCTGAGATCAACCGTTACTCTAATTATCTTTGCAGATAATTTCTCAGAGTACACTAGAACTCAGTTGATCACAACTAATATTATCCAGAGTAATTAAAATACGGGGTATTACACCCTTCACCCTAAACACCCTTCATTCTCAATCCATTTTTCACTCCAAATCTCCATTCTTTTGGTTCAACATATCATAGGGAGCAAAAGAAGATATAATTTCACATAAAAATTGTTCTTTTCCCTCTACATTGCTCACATTAATCATCAATTTTATCTGAAAAAACTTATGTTGTGTCCGAAAATGTATCTTCGGAATGTATATGAACTTGTCTCGAGATGCATTTCCGGAAGTTGCGTGTGCTCATTTTTTCAGTCATTTTGCAGCAGTAGTTGAACTAATGTTGTGTTATTTTTTTAATTGTTTTCTATATATATGGTGTGCCCTGATGTTTTCCTAAAATAAGTTGTTTCGCCGAACATTGTTTCTCTGAATGTTCAAGGGGTTGTTGTGAAGGCGATAGATGTTGGCAACGACTTTAAAAACAAGCAAAAGTTTGAATCTTATGATCAAATGCTTGAATAGATTCATATGGAGGTCTCTAAAATTGGATTTGGTGTGGTTATCGGAAGGTCCGATAATGGTTCGGATAGAAGATGCGCCTTTGTGACAATGGTGTGCGAAAGAAGCGGGAAATATTGAACTCCTCTCCGGAATTTTAAAAGAGACGACACGAGTAATAGTAAATGTGAGTGTCTGTTTAAGGTTCATGGTTACATGTTGGCAAACAAAAATTGGAGATTTAATGTGATATGTGGTTTGCACAACCATGATTTGTGTCTAAAATTAGTCGGTCATCCTAGTGTTTGTCGGCTCAAGCCGGAAGAGAAGAAATGTATTAGTGACATGATCTTGAATCTTGTTTAACCGAAAAATATTCTTGCAACATTTAAATGGAAGTGATCCGACAATATATCAAATATCAAGCAAGTGTATAATATTCGGTACCTCACTAACAAGGCAATTAGGAGGGATAGAACTGAGATGCAACAACTCTTGAAACTGTTGGATGATAACAGGTACATGTCCTGGTAGCGAACGTGCGATGATGGAGTTACGGTTAGAGATATTTTTTGGACTCATCCTGATTCCATAAAGTTGCTCAAAATGTTTTCTACTGTGCTTATACTTGATTCAACCTACAAGACCAACAAGTATAGACTTCCATTATTTGAGATGGTTGGTGTTACCTCAACTGAGAAGACATATTTTGTTAGTTTTGCGTTTCTTGAGTGTGAAAAAAGGACAATTTTACTCGGGCATTAGAGGTGTGTCGGCCACTTTTGAAGGTCCAAGATGAGACGCCTAAAGTGATTATTATCGACTGCGATACTGCATTGATGAATTCAGTTGCAAAGGTATTTCTTTCTTCATATGCATTACTTTGTAAGTATCACATACACTACAAGAAATTTTGCATATACCAACGGACATCTTTAGTGACTGTAAAAAAAGAGTTGGTATAGATAGTATTTAAAGACCAAATTACAAGTCATCGGTTGGTATAGGGTCTCCAATACTCTTAGATATAAGGCTCTTAATTTTTCACTCTAGAAAAAAAGTCTCCTTTGCTAGAATCGAACCGAGGACATGAATATAATAGTCTTTATTTTTTTACTTTACCTTTTATTTTATAAAATAATTTTTTTTGTTAGATTTTTTTAAAATAATTTTAGGGAACTTAAAGTTGTAAAAATTCCCAAATCAACAAAAACGCTTCTCCTACTTCTCCGTGAAATTATCCCACGTAAAAATTTTCTTGTGAATTCCTTCCCTCCTATCAATTTGTGTATCACCACCGGGATTCATTCTCCCGCGTCTTCACTTATGCAGCATCGATTCTTATTATATGGCTTTTGTTAGGGTTTGTAATTTGTTGGCTTTTGCGTCTGTGACTTCTTCTCTGGAACCGCAACTCGGAACAACCCGTGCCGTCTTACAGGTTTTCTTGATCAAAATTTCTACACTTTTTATTTTTTGCTTATAATTCTTTGAATTTGTAGTAAAATATGAAAGATTAATCCTTTTCGATAGCTTCCATGGTTATTTTTGTGAATGTATTTATCTTTACTTTATTACTAGGGTTTATGGCATGAATACTGTTTAGTATAAATGAAAAGCTCAAACATTGTTTGGGAATTGAAAAGCTCAAACATTGGACCCTATTTTGTTGATTGAGAAGATCTCAGTTAGTTATGTTTTGGGTATGAATGAAATTTTGAGTCAAGTAGTTTACTCAGTGAAAAATCCCATCTTGCTTGATTTGTAGAACAAATAACTTTTTTCTTAAAATTGATATCAAGTTTCAAGCCTTATGGAGTATTGTGTAACTGAAATGAAGTTTTATTTGATTTATTTGATTATTTCCTTAGAGACATTTGTGTAGCCGAGCATTGTCATTAAGGAAATGAAGTTTTATTGATATCATGTATCCTAACAGCAAGTGACACGTACCACTATTATTTCCTCAACATTTTCCCTCTATGGTTCAAACATGTTTTTCTTTAGAAATTAGAGTTTTGTCATTCCCTTCTACCCAATCTCCCAAGGTTAAAACCAATAAAAACAGTAGTGATGACTATATCAGTACACAATTGTTCATACTATGTATTGTTTAGATAGTGTCATGAACCAATCATCTCATAATCCTAATTTATATTTTTGAGAAAATTAACTAACATTACTTTCTAGTTTGTACTTCTGCATAATTTTTTATTCTAATTTTTGCTAATTCTATTTTACAAGACATAATATGTCATTCCCATGCTCTTTCATTTATTTTAGATAATTTAGTTAAAATGTTTCAGTTAAATTTTTCAAATGGAGAACAGAGGGTGGGTACGTGATCCGACAAAAGAAAGTGAAGAATATATTCGAGGGGTTAACGAATTTCTTGAATTTACTTTTCAAAACTCAGCGGAAAATGGAAAAATATTGTGTCCTTGTATACAATGTGTTAACTGTGATTCACATTGTCGCTCAAGTGTTTATGAACACTTAACTGATCCGCGGCGTGGATTCCTTAGACGTTATACGCAGTGGATATTTCATGGTGAGAGACCCACAACTTCAATTGGTACAACTGAACAAAATTTTGAAATGGAGCATGACATGGACGGGTTACTTCGTGATGCTTTTACAATTCCTTCTTTAGAAGAGACAATTGCTTGTGAAGGAGAAAAGAATCCAGAAGTAGGAGAAAATGTTAAGTTTTAAAAATTGGTGAAAGAGAACGAACAAGTTCTTTATCCAAACTGTAAGAAGTATAACAAACTATCCTTTATGGTGAATTTGTATTATTTAAAGTGTCTTCATGGGTGGAGTCATAAGTCATTCTCTATGTTATTTTATTTATTGAGAGATGCTCTACTAGAGGGGAATGTTTTGCCAAAGTCATACTATGAAACAAAGAAGATGATTTCAGGGTTAGGTTTGGGGTATGAAAAGATACATGCTTGTCCTAATGACTGCATACTGCATTGGGATAAGCATATCAATGATCACGTATGTCCAAAGTGAGGTACCTCAAGGTGGAAAACAACAAATGAGGTTGTACAAGATAATGGAAAAGAAACTTCTGAAAAGCGTAAGAACTTACCCGCAAAGATCTTTCGGTGGTTTCCTTTGAAACCGAGGCTGCAAAGGTTATTCATGTCATCTAAAATTTATAAATCAATGAGATGGCATCATGAAGGTAGAATGAATGATGGGTCTCTTAGGCATCCAACCGACTCACTTGCTTGAAAGGAGTTTGACGCTCGATATACAACATTTTCGTCAGATGAACGTAATGTTCGATTAGGGGTTGCTTCTGATGGCTTCAATCCTTTTAAGACAATGAGTATAACCCATAACACCTGGTCTGTCATACTAATTCCCAATAATCTTCCTCCTTGTATGTGCATGAAACAATCATTCTTCATGTTATCGCTACTAATTCCAGGCCCTAAAGGTCCTGGAAACAATATTGATGTTTATCTACAACCATTAGTACAAGAGCTGAAAGAGTTATGGTTTGATGGAATAGAAATATTTGATGCCTACAATGTGGACTATTAATGACTTTCCAGCATATGCAAACTTATCTGGATGGAGTACTAAAGGTCAATACGCTTGTCTATGTTATGGTATTGAAACTTCCTCACGATGGTTAAAGCATGGTGGAAAATTTTGCTATATGCGACACCGACGTTGGTTAGCACCTAACCACAAATGGAGGTTAAATAGTAGGGATTTTGATGGAACAAAAGAGTCAAAGGGTCCTCCTAAAAGACGTGATGGGATTCAAATTTCAAGGCAAATAGATGAAATTAGAGAAGAAGGTCTAGAGAACGAGGCGTAACCTTGGAAAAAGAAGAGTATTTTCTTTGATTGCCTTATTGGGAATACAATGTATTACGTCATAATCTCGATGTGATGCACACTGAAAAAAATGTTTGTGATAACATCATTGGTACATTGTTAAACCAAGAGGGAAAATCCAAGGATAATTATAAGGCACGTTCTGACCTTGTAGATATGGGCATAAGAAGTACGCTTCATCCGTAACCAAGTCCCAATAGTAGTACAATGCTTCTGCCTAGAGCATGTTATCAAATGACTAACAAAGATAAAGATTCTTTTTTCAGTGTTCTCAGAAATGTAAAAGCTTCGGATGAATGCTCATCAAACATCTCACGTTGTGTGCATCTCAAGGAAAGGAAGACACTCGGCTTAAAAAGTTATGATTGTCATGTTCTAATGCAACAACTTCTTCCGGTGGCATTAAGGGGTTCATTGCCGGATAGAGTCACTTTAATTATTATCGACCTCTTCAATTTGTTTCCGCTCACCTTATTCCGCTCACCTTATTTCGAAACCAATCACTAAATTAATGTGGATTTTCTTGCACAATTAGAATCTCTAATAGCTTTAACACTTTATCAACTGGAAACAATCTTTCCTCCATCATTTTTTACCATTATGATGCATTTGGTAATTCATTTGGCATATGAAGCCAAAGTTGTTGGACCAGTACAATATCGATGGATGTATCCTATTGAGAGGTAATGGTTCTTCATTTTAACACATCATTTTATTAATCTCTTAAATAAGTTATTATTGATGCTAAAACAAAATTTACTTTTAGATTTCTGCTCACTCTGAAGTCATTTGTACGCAATAGAGCACATCCAGAAGACTCAATTGCAGAAGGTTTTTTGGCCAATGAATGCTTGACCTTTTGTTCACAATATTTAGTCGGGGTTGAAACTAGGTTTAATAGACCTAGAAGAAATGATGATGATTCTACATTGAAAGATAGTGCGCCCTTTCTACTTCCTGTTGGAAGACCACTAAGAAAGAAAAAACAACAAACGTTCCAGTTAGGGAAGCACAAGAGAGTGAAAAGAACTAAGCTTGATGAAAAAGAGTTAATGCAAGCTCACAAATATATTCTTTCTAACTGTGACACAGTCACTCTATTTATAGAGTAAGAAACCAATCATATTTCACTTTTACATTTGCGTGTCCATTGTTTTTACTCTTCTAATTATGTTATCATTATTTTTAGAGAACACATTGGACTTCTCAATAGACAGGCTTGACCACATGGGCTGTCACAACTTGAAGTCGATGAACAACATAGCAAAAAATTTAGTGATTGGTTTCGAAATAAGGTGAGCGGAAACAAATTGAAATCTTTAATATTTATTTGCTCCTTATTTCATGTAGCTAAATATTTTTATTGAATTATTATAGATTCATCACTTGGATGAACAAAGGAGCCAAGAAATTACTCATGAACTTAGATGGCTAGCGCGTGGACCAGTTGAGGTAGTAAGGAGACACATTGGTTACACTGTTAATTGTTTTAGGTTTCACACTAGGAAAAGAGAGAGATACTTGAAGACTCAAAATTCTGGAGTAGTTGTAAAGACAAAGACCTCAAACGATGAAATTAATTACTATGGAGCAATAACTGATATAATACAATTGGATTATTCTGGAAAGTACATAGTCGTGCTATTCAAATGTGATTGGATTGATATCAAGAAAGGTGTCAAGAAAGATAAGTTCGGGATGACACTTGTGAATTTTAAATTTTTGAAACACACTGGAAAAAATCTTTGGGATGACCCGTTTGTTTTTGCATCACAAGCAAAAAAGGTGTTTTATGTATATGATGAGAGAAACAAGGATTGGTGTGTTGCTCTAGATGCAAAGGCGAGGGATGTCTATGATATGGGTGATGAAGATTCCAATGAGGATGAAGAAATCAATGAGCAGCCAATACACAACACAAGCAAAGCTACTCAAAATGTTGACACTTTAATTGCAGTTTCAGTTGATGAAAATGATTTCTTTAAAGTTGATGTTAATAATCAGATTGAAGAAGAAGAGGAAGATTGGGAGAATATGTTTTAATTTTGAATGATTTATTAAACTTATTATGTTTAGCATTTATTTTTAGCATCTATTTAGATAATACATTGTTTAGAATATGTTTTAATTTTCTTTTAGTGATTGATCTGCTATATATGTTTAACATTTACTTAGATAGTGTTCAACATCTGTTTAAAATATATTTAGCATCCGTTTAACATTGTTCAACATCTATTTAACATATGTTTATATAATCTGTTTAACACTGTTCAACATCTATTTAACATCTGGATTATGGATTCTGCATTTGCGGTTTTTTAATATGCAGCAAGGTGTTAGTACATGCATTTAGTATCCAGGTTGAATTCTAGATTCTGGTAGGTTTTTCATTTGTTATAATTTAATGTAAATATATAGGAAGTTGGCTTCTACTGTTCATGCTTTGCCTGCACTTGTGCCATACTTAAAAAAATATATCATGTGATGTCTTTCTTTAATAATTATGGTATATAAAACCTCTAAGTTATTTATTCAAGTTACTTTTATTTTCTTATTTGATATTTGAGTTGTTTGTGATGTATCATATGTATACAGTATGTTATGAGAGTATCATATGTTTGTGATGTATACAATATGTTATGAGAGTATCATATGTTTGTGATGTATCATATGTATACATTAGCATATGTATGCAATATATATCCAATATTTTCTTATTTTTCTTATTTTCTTGTTAGCTTGTTAATTTAATATATTACAGCAATAGTAGCAAAGAGAAAATTGAATATTGGGAGTCGTAGGTCAAAAGACTCAAACCTTGTCTCATGTCAAGGAAGTAATGCAGAAGAAACTCATCCAACCTCATCTAATGCCCAAAGAAGTAATGTTGAAGAAAGTCATCCAACCTCATCTCATGCCCAATGATGTAATGATGAAGAAACAAGGTCTAATCCAAGTCAAGTGGAAGTTGGCATACATGAGTCTGAAGATTCTCACTTTATTCCTTCTGATGTAGAAGCAGAAAAAGACCTACAAATTAATAAAGGTTTGAATTATATATAAATGTTATTAGGCTCTTATATAGAAGTGGAAGAAGACCTACAAATTAATAAAGGTTTGAATTATATTTTAATATCTTATGTTTTACTTGTAGATGTTCAACCTAAAAAAAAGAGAGGCCCAACAAGAATGTTAGATGTATGGGAAATGGACATTGAGAGTTGCATAATTGTTAATTTGGATAAGTATGGTAGATCCATTGGTCCTGAAGGTACGACACTTACTCGTTTCATAGGGAGTTTGGTTCGAAGGAAACAATATGCTTCCATTAAATACAAATCTTGGAAAGATATGCCTGACAAGGAAAAAGATGTAATGTTGGCACAAATAGAGGTATTATATATACAAATTTATATTTAAATTATGATGAACCAATTTTTTTTATCAATAATAATGTTTTTACTAAACACATCACTTTTTTGTGTAGACCATATTTGAGTTCGTTCCTCCTATGAATGACACTACAAGACAAATGTTGAAACTTGAGATGAATATTAAGTGGAAACAATGGAAGTTTGATTTAAAAGCAAAGGCATTTGACCTGAGTAAAACAGAAGAAGAAGTTGCTTCCTTTGCACCAGATCGCCAAGTTGACCCAAATCAATATCGTGAATTGGTTCATCATTGGTTTTTTAAAGAAGCCAAAGTAAGTCAAATTGAAAAGAGATTTTCTCATATTATAAAAACATTTGGACTTGGTTTCTTCTTTCGACTAACATTGTGTTGTATCAATTGTAGAAAGTAAGTAAAATTAATAGTCAGAATCATGCTAAATATGAGGATATTCATTGTATGGGTACAAAAAGTCTCCCAAAATTGATCAATGAAAAGGTTTGTTAATATTTGAACTTTTAATTGAGTAAATTGTATTAATAAAACAAATTACTTATAAATTGTTTGTTTGGTATTAGAAAAAAAAAAGGCTAAAGGAGTTTCGCCCACACGCAAAGAGATTTACATAGATACCCGTACTCGTAAAGATGGTTCAGTTGTTAATGAAAAGGCTGCAAGATTGATTGTAAGATTTCTTTTCATTCATGTATTTTTGAATTTGTGACTTCTATTAAAATGTTGTGTGAAATTAATGGAATGTACTGGCTATAGAAGACATGTTCTCTTGAATAGAATTCATACTCTTATGTTTATGTTTCTTATGTTTATGTTTCTCGTATAAATGTTTTTGGGATGATGAATAAATCTTTTCCTTTTCTTGATATGTTGTATTGTTTATGGGTGTCAATTGTGTGGCAATGAGAGACTGTTGACATATAGCTTACAAATTATGTTAAACTTGTTTATGTATGCTTCATATATGTTTATATAGTTTACAAATTATATATTAACTAAAAAACCATGATAGCATTAGGAATTAACTATCAATTACTCCAATGATGCTTTTTTGCAATTTCGTGGTTTCTAGCTTTTATTAATTGAAACAGAATTTGTTTTACTGAAACTAATTCCTTCTTCATCTGCTTGTGCAGCTGCTACTGATACATATTATTATTCTTTTGTGTTTCTTCTAATAATTCACACTACAATTTTTTTTTTTGATTAATATGATTTCATACTCTTATTTTTTAGGAACATACTTTTATTCTGGCTTAATATGATTTCATAATCGTTCAGGAACATACTTTAATTTTTACTTGGCTAATATTCTCTCTGTTGTGTGACAAATATTGGTTTCTTATTTAGTTCTTGCCATGTTGCATTTTGTCTTATCCCATTTATTATAATATTTCAGGAAGAACTAAACAAACATAATAATGAGGCTGAAACTTCTCAATCGGTCCAAAATACACAAAGTCATATGCCTTGAAATGATGACATTTATTCCCAAGTAAAAAGACCTGAAAAGAGGGGACGTGTGCGTTGTCTAGGAAATATTCCCAAACCTAAAAAATCAAAAGTTTCCTTGTCTGAAAATCAAGAGTTGAGGGATGAGCTTAAGAAAATGCGAGAAAGTCAAGAGAAGACAAATGTGTATATTGCAAATATGATGTCAGTGATACAAAATCGATTATCTTAAGAAGATTTGAATGTTATTTTACAAGCTGCAAGACAGGTATATTTTAGTTTACTCTTTGAGTTCATATTTCAAATATTATAAAAACATTTATTAAGTTGAGTTTATAACTTATATTATTTTATTTTCAATAGGCTACAGATGCTTCTAGTGTCCCAAATTAGACAAATTTTCGAAGTCCAAGCACTGATGAAGATGGAAGAGAGGAAGAATAGAAACTTCTTTTATCTTAGATATGTTTTTTTTTTGTAGTAGCATATATTTTGGTGGTTGTTATTATATAATTGACATTAATTTATTATTTTGATATGTTTGTAAGACTATTTTGACAATATAATTGAAATTTTCTTTGATTTTGCTTTAAATTTTGTGTGGTGCATATAGAAAAATATTTCTAAAAAAATTGATTATTAAAAAATATTAATTATAGAAAAGAAATATTTGTAAAATAAAAAGAGAAATACCAACCGCTAATTTCGTCCTATACCAACGGAAGTACGTGGTGGCTAAAGTTATCAAATAGTGAAATTAGTCGTTGTTATAAGATATTTAAGACAGGAAATTATCGTTGGTATAGAGAATTATAGTTGACGGAAGCAAACGTCCGTTGGTGTAGGGTTTTTAGACTTTTACCAACGGTTTTTGGACCTTTACCAACGAATTTGTGTCGTTGGTAAATGTCAATTTTCTTGTAGTGATAACAAAGACTGTGAGAAGTCATGTTAAACCCATGGTAGGGACGAAAAAAATAGAGTCTGAAGGTGGAAAATTGGTGAAGGCGGGTGTGATTGTTGAAAAAATAATGGATGCTTGGAATCATATAAAAAATTCTTCCACAAAATAACTATATGTTGATTCCGTTATTCATTTCCAGAATGTGTGTGAAAAGTATCCAGATTTATAGAAATATGTTGAAACTACAATTCTTGATCAGGTGAAGGAGAAGATAGTTTGTACGTGGAATAATAATGTTAGACACCTTAGAAATTCAACTACTAAAAAGTTGAGTCGGCCCATGCTACTTTGAAAAATTGGTTGCGAAATAGTAAATGAGATTTGTGTAGAGACTAGGACTCCGTGAACCAAAGGATTCAAAACCAGCATAATGAGATACAAACAACATTTGGTTAGAGCATCACGGTTTTGGAACACAGATTTAAAGACAACATTTTATAGTCTCTGTTGATTGGTAGCATTTCTCAGGCGGGTTTGAACTATATTTTTTATGAGGCTAAACAACCTGATAATGTAGGCTCCGATAGCGCAAACTGTGGATGCACTATTGCGTAAACATATGGTCTCCCATATGCTTGTACTATTGCTAAAAAGGTGAAACTTGGTGAACCAATAAAAATGGACGAGGTTTGATCTCATTGGAAGAGACTTAAGTTCGATGATGATGGATGCATGGATGACGGGAAATCAAATGCCTCTATTATGACTGAATGGGAAGTGATACAAGAGAGATTTTTGAAGGCTGGTGACAGCATGAAACTCCACATCAAAGAACAATTGAGGAAGATTGACTATCCCGAGGCCACTGATATGAAACCACCTTCTCAACTGGTAAAAACAAAAGGTGCTCCCAAAAAAATGAAGCTTGCACCGAATTACAACTCGACTACACTGTCTCCTTCATATTTTGAACATGTTAACAAAGTTTTTCCCGACTCAACGACTTTAAAATCTCAAAAATGTGTTGTGAAAGAGGCTCGCATTAGCAAACCATCTCCGACGCCGCTTCCACTGAAGATTCCATTCATTGATGAGATGATGATTTTTATGCACAAGTATATTGAGCGGATCATCAATGTCATGGGGGACGGTAATTGAGGTTATTGAGCCGTTTCACCTTTACTCGATAAAGGAGAAGATAGTTATGCACTTGTCCGACATCAACTTATCTAAGAGTTGAAGACGCATAAAGAATCGTACGCGTGATTGTATGGAAATAAAGAAAAATTCAATGCGGTTTATGAGTCTTTTGTTCCTTGCTTGAGCAGTCCGGCACCGGAGGCAATATGGATGGGCTTCCCAAATATGGGTCACCTAATAGCATGTGTATATGATAGAATGTGTATTGACCTGACACGCTATGGTTTTTCGGATACCTTTTTCCCACTACGCACCGCCCCACCCCAAAATCCAAATGATCGTATCATGTGTATTGGATGGCTTTCAAAATCAAGTCATTTTGTTTAAGTTTACTTGAAACCGGGATACCCATACCACTTACATCACCGGAGTGGACGACTCATTCAACAGCAAAAACTGAGACGTGCCTGGATCATTTTATGGAAACTATGCAAGAATTCCAGAGATTAAACAACATTGAAAAAGAATCGAATGCACAAAGTCTAAGGGGGTACCACCTATAGATTTATTCGGCGACATATGTTTTGATTCGTTTTGATTTCTTTTTTTAATCAGACAAATAATTGTATGTAATTGTGTCTCAATATAAATGAAATGTTATATATTCACCTTTTCTCCATATTTTGTCTTTATGTTGTTTTTATATTCCCCATTACAACATTTCTTTTTTTGTAATTGGAAAAAATGGTTCTGTTATATGGTTATGGTGTGGATTTGGTTCAGGAGAAGTATGCATCTCCGGAACAAGATAATAGGATGCATTTTCAGAGATATATCTTCGAAATCAATGTGGCACTTAATGAATGGTCCAAATTGATCCTTGCCTTCTATAAATTTAGGTTATATAGTGTTGTATTTCACACAAACTCAAAATGTCTCAAATGTCACAAATAAAAATCTGTTAGTATGTCGCAAATGTGTCCTTCACCGACTCTACACTCGACTAAACGTTCAAGCTCGCCTGTTGGGCGCTTGCTTCATATTAGGGCAATTACCATAGCTTCTGTCCTTTGAGTTATACCTCTTAGGGCCTAGTAAAATTAACCCAGTCCACAATCCCTCAAGCACTAAGTCTTGGAAAGGAATAAGTGATTAACGAGTATAGCCCCACAACACCTCTATCACGGGGCTTGGAAATCTGTTCTACTAGATGCCTTGGATACTTCACCCAAACAAGATTGAGGCAAGTCCCTCATGTGAAGCTTTAAGGAATGTCCCTCAAGCGTCACCAAATGTGGCATATAAAACATTAAATTATTCTAATGACGGGGTTGTCTTGGGAAGGAAAAACAGATTGGGACCTTTATGTGTTAGAGACGTGGGGAGTCTAAAAACAACCATTAGCGTGCTTAGTGAAAGTCATCATTGCCTATTTGATCTAGTTTCTAGTTCTATAAAAGAGAAATTTCATCCCATTTTCAAAACATGTTATCACACCCTTCATTCTCATAGCAAGTAGTTCATCTTCTCCACTTCGACCTTACCTCCACCAACTCACAAACCTCTTTGCACCACTTCTTCCACCAAACTTTAACACAAACCTTCACGTTCTAACATAGAAATAAGCGGCCTCCTAACCACCATCATTTGCTGGCATCGAGCTACAAACCAGTTTTGGCCAAAGCTTCTACGTCACCTAACCAACTCATGTCTGTCATACCCTAATTTTTACCCCTAAGATCCCACCTCATTTGCATCTTTACAATGCACCAATATCACAAACTTGGTTCTCCTTTAACCCTCTCATCCTTGGGTTTGTCTTTGCAGAGATCACCAAACACCTTTTCTTTGTATCTTTTCATTTATGTTTATATACTTTATGTTTCACTAACTACTAATAAAAATACCAAAAATATGTCTTGTATCCTTTTGTTTCTTTGCAAGGTAGGGTGTTATATCAAGAACACCAAGCATGATTCATCGGCTACGGTTTTTCTCCCCCAAGGTTAAAGTGTGGACAACCATTGTTCCTCAAGGGCTATCTCATCAAACCATGGGTTCTAATATCAAAGTACAAGGTTTCAAGCATCATTCAATCTCAATTTTTATCAAAGATGTCTCAAGGTTTAGAAGCTTATCTCTGAAGAAAAGTCAAAGGTTCATGTGTTTATTTCCATGTCTTCATCAACAAGTTACCTCAAGCTTTGGTCAATTTAGTCAAAGGACATTCAAGGGCACATTATCTTGAGTTCATATGATTATCCATGTGCCTTGAAATGCAATACAAGTCCAAGATCATAAGTTGATTCCAAGAGGTTTGACCTAAAAAGTCAACATTTCAAGTCAAAGTTCAAAAGATCACAAATCCTTCAATTCTCAACATTTTTTAATGCTTATTTTTGTATATTACTCTTCTAAACATCCTCTTCAACTTGTCTTTACATGACAAGATCCAATTATGCTTGGAGGATCCTCAAAAGTTTGAAGACATTATAAGTCATTTGTGGACTTAGTGAAAATTTGCCTATTTTCAAGTGACTTTTTCTCAACTTTCAAGAATCATAACTTCTTCAATTTTTAACATATGGAGCTCATTCATTTTGCACAATATCACATGTGATACCCTCTACAAGATTTCTTCAATGGTCAAAGTCAAATTGTGCTTGGAAGCCCATGAAATTCATTGATACATTATAGGTCATTTTCAGCCATTTGGACTTAGAATTTTTCAAGCTTGGTTTGCCAGTGCCAACTTCAACATGACTTAAATTTTTGCTCAAATATCTAAATGAAAACTTTCTTGCCACATTGTGATCTTTGTTATGATGTTAATCAATTGCAAAAAGAAAGGGATAAAAAAGTCTCGTGTATAAGATGCCTCATTGATGTAAACATGGTTACTTGGAACTAAAGATTTGCACCATGATCAGATTTTTACCTCAAAAAAAACCCAATTAAATTCCAAATTAACACGCATTTTTGAGCTAAACATGATTAGAAGTTCCCTGAAGCTAATTGACTCCTAAAACGCATCATTTGGCTGAGTTTTGAAGCACATGGAGTCACACTTTTCTCTTGAATGGTGCACATGAATTCACTCAATTCGGGATCATTCCACCCCTATCAGAATTCCATCATCATCTCCTATAAATAGAGGATTCATTCCAATCATTTCTCAAGATTTTGATAGCCAGAAAACCCCTGCTTCACTCTCAAATTTTTTCAAAAAATTTAGTTATCGTGTTCTAATTTCTAGTTTGTTTCAACTCAATTTTCTGATTCAATTAGCTCCATCATACTTCTCTGAAGCTTCTACAACAAGAATCAAGCTCTAAGAGTCCCTGAATCGTGCTGACCAAATCCAGTTTCAGAGCTCCTTTGATTGTTTTTGGACAAGGTAGTTTGAAGCTCCATTTTCAATCAAACAAGTTACCACAATGTAGTCCTTTGCCTTTTGATTGTTTCCCCTAACCTAACAGGTGTTGATAGCTTGTGTTCATCATTTAATTTTTATTTTCATGATTTTCATTTTACTGTGTTTTCTCTACAATTCTCTATACTCTCTTTCAATAAATGAAAATAGAGTATGAGGTTAAGTTCGCCTTGATGAGACGGTTGCAATGATAGTGGTCTCGTGCCCTAGCTTTACCACTTAGCAATCTTCAATGAGAATCTCACTGGAGAAAATGACCGGAGAGGTGGACGATGACTTTCAGAGATGAGCCACGTTGGCTGTTTGAAATGTTTTGATTGGATAATTTCAAATGTGATCCTGAATTATTTTTGAAGTACTTTCCATCGTGCTCTATCATGTGAAGGCCATCAGATCTGCCACATCAATTAATGAAATCAGATCTGACGCGCTTTCTTTTTTCTCATTATTTTCTTTTTCTGATTTTATTTTTAAATTGCATTTTCATTCAAAAACTCATAGAAAATTCATTTTAACTCGAAAAAATCCTAAAATAATTTCTAAAATCCTCTTTTATTTTCCTCTTTCTGGTTTTATATTTTTCATATTTTATTTTCATCATTTTCTATTTTTCATGATTTTTCTCATTTTTGAAGCATTTTAAATAGTTTAAAAATTGTTTTATGCATTTAAAAATTCTCAAAAATTTTATATATCATTCTTGACTTGTTTCTGACTTGCATAAGTTTTCTTGACCATTGGTGATTTTATTTGAATCATCATTTTCATTTTCATCTTTATTTTCATTTTAAAAATAATTTTAAAAATAATTTTGATTCATTTTAATTCATATTCTTGCTTTTTATATTTGTTTGACTTGTGTTGGCCTTGGATATTGGTTGATTTGGTCGCAAGTTTCATCAAACTTAATGGATATTGGGTGTTGATGGGGTGAAAACCCTAATCCACCAAAATGGATTATTGATTTTGATGATAACTTGATCATCACATGGATCCAATTTGGTTTTGCTATCTTGTTTGATCCTCTCTTCTTCATCCCTTTCTTTTTCTTTTTCACCTTTTTTTATCAATTGGAGGATGTGTAGGCCATCTTGTTCATGAGATCTTGAATGGTGCTTGATGAACTTTCATAATTTCAAATCTACCATTTGATTTATCATTTGATCAATTGAGGTACTTTAGATTTATGCATAAGTTTGTCCAAAGTATCGTGAAAGTTTGATTGATGTAATGGATCCATCTTTCCTTGACTTAAGTCTTGATCCACCTTGTTTTGACTTGTGCTACATGTTTTAAGAGTATGATATTTATATCATATCTCTAACATGTATGGTACATAAATTGTTATTGACAGTCCTCCCATAGTATGATCTTCCTTATGGTCCAATTTTAGATATGATTCATTTTTAGTTTAGATGTCAATATCCTATCTCCCTAGTATGTAGATTCTTTTCCACCTAAGAGAGCTAGTGGCATACTTGTTGATTTCATACAAGTTAGGATCTCAAAGGATGATGCAAAGTGTCATACCCCAAATTTGTCCTACCTGTATATTACCTTTATCTGCGTTTCCATCAACTCACCATTATTCAAAAATTCAAAAAATATGTTGCTTCTGCTTTCATTTTCTTATTGTCTAAACTCAAGTTGTTTCAAGGTTGAATTGGGTTTCAGGCAGGGCAATCAGGTCAGGTGTGTGCAGGATTTTTTGAGGTTCATTTGTTTTTTACCTAATCTTGGTCAGGTAGGAGTTTGTTTCATGATTAAGGCTAGGGTGTGCATAATTCAAGTGCTTTATGTATGAGGTTCAAATTAAGATTTTTGTGACAATTCAAGTTAATTGTGTATGGATAAAGTTATCAGGCTGTGCTGAATTCAGATGTTTCATTGTAGAGAATCATATGGAATATGTTCCTTTCAATTAGGTTTTTTTTTGGACAACATAATTCATATTTTAAGTCATGTTCCACTAATTCCAAGGCATTTTCTTGCTCGTTTGGTTCATTATGAAGGGTTTGGTTTATTGGTATTCAAGTGGCAAGGTGCAGATGGATTCATTGATTCAAAGTCTCAGTTTATTCCTAGTTCAAGGTTAATTCAAGATTTACTTTGATTCAGTGATCCACTTCCTTCAAGATTCACGATTTATGATAGATTTCTTTTCAAGGATTAATTCTGTTCTAGCCAAAAATGGTCAGAACACCAAAAATGCTAGTCTCCTCCTTTAGGGCAGAGAAGACTACATTGTCTATACTGCAAAGTATGTTGAGATGAATATTCAGGGATTTAAGGACTATACAGGTGTTGTATACTACCTTAAGATGAATGTCTTGCTTAACCCTCATGTGGGAGCCCCTCAGTATGTAGTGGATATGTCTGCTTTATGAACGTCACAGAGTCCCCTTTCTAGATTCCTATAGGACCCTTTATATAGTGTAATTCTTGGTCTAATGGCCATTAATCCCCTTAATAACGTTTGTAACTGCCAACCATTAATTTAGTAACAACCTCTATTTAACCAAGTGTAACTGTCTCATCAATGGTTCGTAACCGACGTCTATTGAGTTTTGAACCGGATAACCAACCAACCCGACCAGCATAACTCGGCCAGAGACAACTCAACCAGATAGCTAGGCCAGGTACATAACTAGGCCAGATAGCTAGGCCAGGTACACAACTCGGCCAGATAGCTAGGCCAGGTACACAACTCGGCTAGATAGCCAGGCCTAGTACACAACTCGGCCATATAGCTGGGCCTAGTATACAACTCGGCCAGATAGCTAGGCCAGGTACTCAACTCAGCCAGATAGCTAGGCCAGGTACTCAACTCGGCCAGATAGCTAGGCCGGGTACTCAACTCGGCCAGATAGCTAGGCCAGGTACTCAACTAGATTTATACCCGGTCTTGGTCGACTATACAACTCGACTAGGAAAATATATTTGGCATGTACATAAGCCCCCCGAATTCGAATTCTGATCTAGGAATCTAGTATTCGGTCATCGGGAAATTATGGATATATTTGAAATATGTCATGTTGTAACCCGGTCTTCTTCCCATACCCTTACGTGGTCTGAATTTTGTAAAAGTTTTTCGGATTCCCATAGCTATTTACTTATGGCCTCATGCGAGTTTAGTACCTTATAGGTACCCATTATGCCCGAGTCGGAGATACATCTTACCCAACTTTTGCATATGTAAAGGGCCCGATTACCCTGATTGTACTTATGCTTACCAAGGTCATTCATTCTGTTTGGTCAGTCACTGACTAGACTATCTTCGGTAGTATCACAAAGTAGTGAAATTAATGTTTGTTTATCCTTGACTTTTGAGTCGATTAGACAGAGGTTTTTGTTTTAACCCAGAATTTTTCCTTACTTGAGGATTTTGAATATGCGTCTGGAGCCCCTTGGGGCTTTATCCGAGTTCATATCTATTGACACGGGATTTCGACTGACGGTGGGAGCCGGAGATTCCCATGGCGCGTCGGCGCGAAGGGTACATCAATGTGTCGAGTCGACACCAGCAGAAAGGCACGTCGGAGAAACGGCGACAAGCCTTGGCGTCGGATGAAGATGAGGCGACGAGCTAAGGACAAATGCTTAGGAGGGAAAAGTTTGAAACTTCCAAGACTATGGGAAGTTGAAAAGAAAGTGGGGTGCCACGTGTCAGCTTTAGAAGACGTTTGGGTAGACAAACAGTTACATTTTAGGCCTATATAAGGCGCTGTACTTTTCATTTTCAGGGGTCGCATTTTTTGACATTGTAAGGGGAGAATACTTAAAGTACCAAGCTTAGAGAGAAACGAGTTCACTCCCGCAAAAAATGTACACTTGCGTCCAAATTTACTTAATGCAATTTACTTCCAGCATTTAATTTAAGTCATTGTTTTTCCTTATTTTGCTCAGCCTTGCCTTTATTTCTTCGTTTTTGCACCCAACTCGCTAAGAAACTCTTTGCGTCACCTAGGTCACTTCAGCGTGACAACTTGCACTAAAAAACCGATAAACTCAAACGCAGCACAAGCATATGCTTCCAATTCCTTGTTCCAGGATTTGTGTGGCTGATCCCGCAAGCGAACCTGCGACGGAAGGCCAGCGGTTGTTCGCGCCGGCGAACAAAGTGGCACGCCCGGTGGGACTCGTGTGAATTGAGTATATGTTTTTACGTAGTGGTAAGATGGTAATACTACGACCGAACGAAGAACCGTCCCCGACGGAAAGTACGGTGGGAACACAGACAACGGATGTTGGCTCCAGTACCGTATCAGCGGGGTCAACCACTCCTAGAGGACCAGTCGCAACGCTGCGCCGTAACGACCCGAGATCGACAATGGCAGGGACTACGGGGCAATATATGCCTAGTGTCACCATGCCTATACCCAGATCGTATGGAATGCCAACAAAGTTCATGTCAAGTTTGCATTCTAGCGGCCATTTATTTGGGGAAAGTTCGTCCCCAGTATTGTCAACTTATCAGGGGACAGGACACGTGTCGAACCAGATGGTTCGACCCCCAGGATTCAACCTTTTCTCCTATTCCATACTAACCTTTACCTCTAGTTCCGTCGCGATCATGAGGCAACAGATGGATGAGAGTAATCATGAGATGGTCCACATGTTGACTCAACAGATGGGTACAATATTAAGACCACTGATACAAGAGTCAACACAGAGTTACCAACAACTGGCGACTCAGATGACACGAATCAGTGACTTCTTAGGCGTCCCTAGGGCTCAGGGTCGACAGAGCCAACTGTCATACCCCAAATTTTGACCACTAAGATTTCCCATCATTGTGCAAATCATCAGCACAATATGGATGGACCATCATACCTCATTAGTCTCCCCAAAGGTGGGTGAGCATTCACTACAAACAAGATTTAGGGTTTCAAGCCCTCGCAGAGCTCTTAGACAAAGGATCAATCAAGGAATGACATGATCTTCAACTTGTCTAGCATCTCAAATATCCACAATGGATCAAGAGGACTCCCACTTCAAGGAATAAGCACAAGTTTGCTCCCTTCTAGGTGGATCAAGCCTCAGGATCGCCAGTGTCACCAAATTAGGGTTTGGTCGACTAGGGCCTCCAGATGGAAATTTTCCTCTGGGCATGAGCCAATGCTTTAAAGCATAACCTAAAATGCTCCATGAAACATCATAAACCCCATCATCAAGTCAATTTAGCTTCAGGGGATGCATACATCAAAAATCAGGAATTAGGGTTTCTTGACCTAATTCACCCCTAAGTTGACTTTTGGGACAAATCATGAGCCAATACCTCAAGACATGAGTTGAGGGTCTCTAACATACCACGTTGATCCATTTGCAACAATGGATTGACCCAAGAAGCTTGAGCAACAAGTTTCAATTTCATCTGAACCACAGTTGGGGTTTCGCGGGAAAAGTCAACTGTAGCTTTGACTTTTGACCAGGACATGCTCCCAAGCCGTGGGACATGATTAAATACACCCTATAACACCCATGGAACATGTCCATCAATTTTGATTTAGGTCAAGGACATGATTTCCTGAAGAATCGCACGGTTTGGAATTCATCTGATAAAAAGTCAACTGTGCACAAAAGTCAAACTTTGACTTTTTGAGATTTTTCATAAAAATTGTTTTTTAACCCTAAAATGATGTTAATGTGTGATTGGAATCATCATTCATCAAGAAAAATCAAAGAAAGTGGGATAACTTGTAAAAGGGGTAACCATAAAAACTTAGAAATTTTTCTAAGTTATGAAAAAAAGTGGCAAGGGTACCAACTTTGGAGGATCATAACTCCTAAACCACAAAACCATGTTTCCCAATCCAAAGCTTGATTTGTAGCCCTCATTACCCTCTACAAAAACTTCAACTAGACCTAAGTCCAATTCATTAAGGATTTTGAGTTATGCTTGGATCAAAATGGCTAAAAAGTTAAAATTGACATTTTTCAGCACAATGTCCCAACTTCAAGGCTGTTTTTCTCCATGATCCAAGTTGAACCAGGTCTAATGTTAAACATCAAAGTTGAAGTACGTCATCTAAGCTTTCCGAAAAGTCCTAGAACGTCCATATAGCATACTCGAGCAGGGAGTTATGGATCTTACAAAATGGCTTGCTGAAGCTGAATTTTACAAGGCAGATTTGCACATTTTTTGTGCCACACGAATTTTCAAGCCTTGTCATCAGTTTGGACACATCTAAGGATCAAATCCAAGTGGGATGATCTGATCCATGAACCTCCCAAGTCCAAGGAACAAAGAAAAGCATGCCAAAGCCTAGAAATCCCTAAAAGAGGGACAAAACTCCAATTTTGGTTTGGAGCATTTAATGGATGCTTAGAGGTGCCATGTACTGAGCCATTCTCATCTGAAATTAGTCAAGACTTATCCAAGACCAAGGGAACCAGCAGCCTGTGCCCTAACCTCTAGTCAATGGCTAGAGGAGACTTGCATTTTCATTGGCCAACATGGAACAAACACCTGCTGCAGTTGCCATTCACTGTGGATCCCAAAAAAAACTTGCTCCACTATAAATAGAGCTCATTTGTGTTCAGTTTGAGTACACCAAAGCCATCAAACAGATGCTTTCCTCAAATTCTCTCTTTCACTCCAAAATGCCTTCATTAGTAAGGAAATTCTGAGTTTTTGAGCTAGAGAGCAATTCCACTCAAACTAATCACACACACACCTCATATATATCATATGTAAGCTGTGCAAACCATCAAAAGTGACCTGTAATCACAACATCACAAAGTCACCTCTCAAAACCTCAAAATGACACTTTTTTGCATTTTTCAAGCCATGTCTTGATTCAGTCACTTTCCAAACCAGATAAAACCTCAAACACACTCTAAATATCATCCTTGAACTATCCCAAATGGTGCCACACATCTGGAACACCATTTGAGAGAGTTGGCATTTTGGCCGTTTTTTACCATTTCGCGAGAAAGTGCACAAACTTGCTCCAGAGGTTTCCAGCCAATTCCAACCATTCTAAAAGCTTCTAAGAGGTCATTTGAGGTTGTCCAAAGCATCAAATCATTTCTGGAACAAAACACTTGGAAGGTTGCCCAAAATCTCCAAAAAAGAGGTAAAATCCACAACTTGAATTCTTTGAATCATGCTTTCCTTTGTTGTCCACATACATGCATCATATTGAACAATTCTTGAGGTAAAAATGTAGTCCTTAATGTGTATGTTGTGATCCTCCCACTGTTTGCATTTTGACATGTTTTTATGTGGAATTTTGGTTGTTTTGAAACCATGTTCAGTTCTGTCTTTTCTTCATTGGTGTGTTCTATACATTAAGTTTTAGTTTGCATGAGTAACACCATTGGATTCCTTGCGAAAAATCGGTCAAGATAGGTTTTTACGAATTTCAATTCCGATGAAAATTGAGAGAGTTACGCGCGTTGGAAATTTTACGCGAAACGGCGTCGAATTAACGATAGCGGTTCTGTTTTTTTCGCTTTGTACAGTGAGTTTCCGTGTGCGTGAATAATACCATTGGATTCCTTGTGAAAAATCGGTCAAGATAGGTTTTTACGGATTTCAATTCCGATGAAAATTGAGAGAGTTACGCGCGTTGGAAATTTTACACGAAACGGCGTCGAATTAACGATAGCGGTTCTGTTTTTTTCGCTTTGTGCAGTGAGTTTCCGAGTGCTTGAATAATACCATTGGATTCCTTGCGAAAAATCGGTCAAGATAGGTTTTTAGGGATTTCAATTCCGATGAAAATTGAGAGAGTTACGCGCGTTGGAAATTTTACGCGAAACGGCGTCGAAAACAACGATAACAGTTTTTGTTTTTTAATTTCTGCGTTTTGTGCGTCGATTTTCCATGTGCGTGAGTAATACCATTGGATTCCTTGCGAAAAATCGGTCAAGATAGGCTCTTGCGGATCTTGATTCGGTTAAAAATCGAGAGAGTTACGCGAGTTGGAAATTTTACGCGAAACGATGTTTTTACACGCAGCAGCTCTGGTTTTTTTATCGCTGCATTTTGTACGTTGAGTTTCGGAGTGCGTGAACGATACCATTGGATTCCTTGCGAAAAATCGGTCAGGATAGGCTTTTGCGGATCTTGATTCGGTTAAAAATCGAGAGAGTTACGCGTGTTTGAAATTCAATGCGGAACGATGTTTTTAATCGATAGCAGTTTTTGTTTTTCAATTCCTGCGTTTTATACGTCGATTTTCTGCGTGCGTGAGTAATACCATCGGATTCCTTGTGAAAAATCGGTCAGGTAGGTACTTCCGGATTTTGATTCCGATAAAAATCGAGAGAGTTACGCGTGTTGGAAATTCGGCGCGGAACGATATTTTCAAAACGATAGCAGTTTTTTTTGCATTTTGTGCGTCGATTTTCCGTGCGCATGAGTAATACCATCGGATTCCTTGCGAAAAATCGGTCAGGTAGGTACTTCCGGATTTTGATTCCGATAAAAATTGAGAGAGTTATGAGTGTTTGAAATTTGATAAAAACGTGTTGAAAATTAAAGTTTCGGTACTCGTTTTTACCCCAAAAAATGTCGAAAATGATATTTTGATATCTTTTCTCTTTTTCTTACTTTTTATTTTTAAAACTCAACCAATTTTTTTCACATAACAAAAAATCATCATTTTCCAATTCGTACCCCATAATATTTTAATCCAAAAAAATAAAAAATAAAAAATATTATTTTTAATATATTTAAAAATAGTGTTGTAAATTGTTTTAAATGCTTTTAAAATGATTTCTTTTTTTTTCTTGATTTTTAAAACCAAAATGATTTTAAATATTTATGTTAATAAAAATTTTTTTTCATAAACTTTAATCATTATTTAATGATTTTATTTGATATTTTTATCATTTTTTACTTAATTTTTCTTGAAAAAATGCCTAAAAAATGAAATTGGGGTTTTCTTTGATTTTCACCCTAACAAATCTTTTTTAAACACTTGGGCCTCTAATAGAGTGTAAGACCCAATCTTTTTTTTACCAAATCATTTTTGGGCCTCATTCATTGTATAAGCCCCGATACCGTAAAAAACAAACGGCGCGATCGTCGCCTTTTTAAGAAATAACTATGGGCCTCACCTCGAGCTATAAGACCCATTCAAAACTTTTGGGCCTCTATTAGAGTGTAAGACCCAATCCCCTTTTAACCAAAACAATTTCGGGTCTCACTTATTGTATAAGTCCCTCTGCGTTAAAAGAAAATTTCGGCGCGATCGCCATTTTCAAACGAAAATCAACTGGGCTTCTCTTTGAGCTGTAAGTCCCATTTCTTTTCATTTTTTAACACTTTGGGCCTCTATAAGTCCCGATACGTTAAAAATCTCGGCGCGATCGTCATTTTCAAACTGAAAATATTTTGGGCCTCTCCCTGAGTTGTAAGCCCCATCTTTTGTACAAAAAATACACTTTGGGCCTCTAATAGAGTGTAAGACCCAACCCCTCTTTTTTATATTTTCTTATTATTTTTTAATAATTTGGAAAATTAATAACTCCTTCAATTTTGATTATTTTTTATTGGTTCTTTTTCTGAAAAATCACAAAAATAGTAAAATATTTTATTCTACAAAAAAATCAAATTTATATTATATATTTAATATAGTTGGTATTTTTGTGAATAAATTCATTTTTAATTGTTTTTAAGCATTTTAAAAGTGAATATTCATCTTGAAAATAAAGACTATGAGCCTCCCCTCGTGTTGTAAGCCCCATTTCTTTTCTTTAAACTTTTTGGGCCTCTAATAGAGTGTAAGACCCAATCCCTTTGTAAATACCAAAATTTTGGGCCTCAGTCACTTGTATAAGTCCCACGGTGTTTCCAAAACCTCGGCGCGACCGTCGCCCTTTTCAAAATTAACCATTGGGCCTACCCTCGAGTAATAAGACTCATTTCTTTTCTTAAAACTCACTTGGGCCTCTTGAGAGAGTGTAAGACCCATCCCTTTGTACAAAAAACCTTTCTTGGGCCTCAGTCACTTGTATAAGTCCCTCTGTACAAATTCAACAGTGCGCTCACTGATAAAACCCTGGGCCTCTCCTTGAGCTGTAAGCCCCAAATCTTTCTTTTTCAAAGCACTTTCTCCTTTGATTTTGAATATACTGTTGTTTTCAATCTTTCTTTGTTGAACAACTAACCAAACAGCATGGAAGCTCTACAACCGAGTAAGTGTTTACCCGCTTTCATTTACCGCTTTCATATGTATATAACTGTATTGTGGGGCTGTTTCACTGTAAGTCTCCTTTCATAAACTCATATATATATATATAACTGTATTGTGGGGCTGTTTCGCTGTAAGTCTTCTTTCATTAACTCATATCAACTGTGTAATAATAGTATAGATATTTAGAGTTTCCCCGGCAACTACGTCTAGAACTAGGTGACGCCGTTTCGTTTATTCATAGAAATAGACAACTAGATCCCCAATAGGATCACCAGATACAGTCTTCTCTTCGGCTGTCCTCATTAGGAATTGTCAAGAAACTCTACTCCCAAGATGAATGTCTTCTCCGTGAATGGCATCTTTGAGTTTCTTCCAAATTCTCGAACTTTCCTGACTTGACCTATTCCTTGTGAATAGCTTGCCTTGAATTTCTCGGGGTTTGGGGACCCACGGGCTTCTTAAAAGCATCGGCCTCCTCTTGGGCATTATACAAGGACCCACGGGCTTCTTAAAAGCAACTACGCCTCCTCTTGGGCTTCGTACAAGGACCCTACGGCTTCTTAGAAGTGTTCACAACCTCCTCTTAGGCTTCATATAATGATCTCTTCCTTCGGGAATGATAGCCTCCTCTTGGGCTTAGTACAAGGACCCGTCGGCTTCTTAAAAGTTTCTAGCCTCCTCTTGGGCTTCGTACAAATTGTCCCGACGACCTCCTAGAGGTATAGGAACAGAACCTAGTCATCCTCACAGAACAGTCCTTTCATAGAGTCTACTATTGTTTCTCAAAACATAGTACCAAAGATAAAACTCTAGACACGGACAGTCTAACTTCCTTGAGTCTCAAAGACATTCTCAAGTGACCCCTTCGTTAAATAGGAAGGAAACCCGTAGACTCGGACAGTCAATACCCTTTGGATTTCCCGCTTCCTTAAAGAACAGGAACAACCCAGACCCTTGAATCAAATCCCTGAGTACAGTGTTGCTCATATAAGAACTGATTTTCTCTTTTAAAATCAGTATATTGGACCAGCCACTTAACTGAAACAGTCACCATAGCCTCCATCTCGGGCTTCGTACGAGATACCAAAATTCTCCCCAGCGGAGTCAAACAACGTTTAGCCTCTCTCTTGGGATTTGTAAGAGACACATAAGAGACTCCCTCGTTGAGTCAATCACCCCTTTCGCCTCCATCTCGGGCTTCGTACGAGATAAAAAGACTCTCTTGTTAAGTCAAACCTTTAGCCTCCATCTCGGGCTTCGTACGAGATACAAAGACTCTCTTGTTGAGTCAAACTTTTAGCCTCCATCTAGGGCTTCGTACGAGATACAAAAACACTCTCTTGTTGAGTATAAAAGATTCTCCTGTCGAGTCAACCCTTTTAGCCTCTCTCTCGGGCTTCGTACGAGACACATAAAAACTCCCTCTTGTTGGGCCAATAGCCTCCTCTTAGGCTTTGTATAAGAAAACCACTGGTTGATCCAATCAACCTTTTAGCATCAAAGCTGTGCCTCGTTCACAGTACACAAACATCAACAACTCCTTTCCCTTCATCTAATCGCTGTAAGCGGCAAGCCTCTGGATCATCTACATCCATGCCACTGTCCCTCTTTTAGCATGAGAAATTCCTAAGGAAAGATAGCATTGCTCTACACTGAGTTAAAGTCTTCTCCTTCAGGTTAAAATCCCCTTTAAAGGAAATTATGGCATTGCTAGGATCCGCGTATCCCGGTTAAAGTAATTCTCCTTTATAACCAGTCACCCGACAGTTGGGACAGACAAACCCTTCTTTAGAGATGACAAATTCTCTCTAAAGTCGAGGTCCTTTAGCTTCACGTCTTGGGCTTTGAACAAGACACAAATAGACTTTTCAGCTTCACATCTTGGGCTTTGAACAAGACACAAATAGACCCTTCAGCTTCACATCTTGGGCTTTGAACAAGATACAAACCACCTTTCGCTTCACGTCTTGGGCTTTGAACAAGACACCAAAACACCCATTTCCTCCCATAGAATAGGAGGAACTATGAACGCTCTGATTTCCCTGTTTCGGTAAACGGGAATACGTAGGCATAAGATCGAAAGAAAAGATCTTAGCGAGCACAATCAACAAAAAACCAAAATCCCATATCTCCATCAATCAAAAGCAGTAATTCAAAAGCATCAGTCCTAACATCCTAATCCTTGTTCCCCGCCAGAAACCTTCTGCCCAGGTAAAAAGAAAGAAAACAGTATTGGCGAAAATACAAATAACCAGTACAAGGCCCCCCCACATTGATAGCATTCGTAACCTAACAGACCGCTGTTTAAACTCAGTATGCAAAGCAGGGTTAATTGGAGACATCTATTTCCCTTCCTTATTCAGGTCACAATAGGATAAAAAATGAATCGACCTGTAGTCAAAGCTCAGACCGCAGAGAGCGACCAGCGCTTAAGAACCGCGTCCAAAATTGCTCGCTACACCCACCACCTCGACCATAGACTCCCCGTCGTCAGGACGAAGTCTTCGACGAAACTTTAGAATAACCCCGTGAGTTCGAGGAGATTCCAAGGAGAGTTCAAAGGCCTCCTGTTATTGTCCATAGGAACCAAGATCCGGATTTTGTTGTCCAACAGGTTCGACAAGACGCCTTGGCTGGAGAACATAACTTGGAGGCCGTAGTCAAACGTATCATGGTCTGTAATGGGGTGAACCCAGGCCTTCGACGGCCGACGTATACATCCCCATTACCTGATTTTGTGTTACAAACAGAATTTCCAAGGGGTGGAAAGTGCCAAAATTTACCAAGTTCGCTGGGGAAACTGAAGAGTCCACCGTCGAACACGTCGTTAGGTATCAAACCGAAGCAGGCGACATAGCGAACAATGAGGACTTGAACATGAAATATTTCCCAAGTTCCCTCATGAAGAATGCGTTCACATGGTTTACCACGCTGCCCCCTCAGTACATTCACACATGGGCACAATTGGAGAGACTGTTTCACGAAAAATTTTATATGGGACAGTCGAAAATAAGTTTGAAAGAGTTGGCAAGCGTCAAACGCAAAGCCACGGAGTCAGTAGACTAGTACTTGAATAGGTTTAGACTTTTGAAAGCACGATGCTTTACTCAAGTCCCTGAACACGAATTAGTCGAAATGGCTGCTGGCGGCCCGAACTATTCGATCAGGAAGAAGTTGGACATGCAATATCTTAGAGATATGGCGCAACTGGCTGACCGGGTTCGCCAGGTCGAATGATTGAAAGCTGAAAAAGCCCAGTCTAACAGATATCGTAAAAAAGAAAAAGTATCCTATGTGGCTGCTGACGAATAATCGTCCGACGAGGAAGAATCCGTCGACGAAAGTGAAATCCACGTGGCTGAACTTAAGCCAGGACCTCCCTATGCATGCAAGCTGTTGAAACCATCGAACGGGAAAAATCCCGCCGAAACTAACAAGACGGATAAATACGTCGCTAAAACTTATACTTTTGACGTTTCCAAATGTGATGAAATATTTGATTTACTGGTTAAAGATGGTCAAATAATTATTCCGCCTGGTTTGAAAGATCCCCCTCTAGAACAAAAGAAAAATAGGGGATTTTGTAAGTTTCATAATTTCCTTGGTCATAAAACAGCTCAATGTGTTCTTTTCAGGGATTTGGTGCAGAAGGCTTTGAAGGAGGGTCGGCTCCAATTTGGCGAGAAGCCAAAGATGCAGGTTGACACCGACCCACTGAAGGTTGAAGAGGCTTTGTTTCAGAAGTGTACAAATGTTTGATGGTCGAAGCTACTGAGGGCCTCGACAAACAACCAATGGCTGAAGTGGTAGAATGCATGATGGTCGAAACTACTGAAGGTTCCAACAAGAGAGCAGAGGATAAACTTGAAGCAGTGTACCCCCAGGATGGTCGAAAGCCGCACTATGCCCCAGATGCAACGCTGTGTTCGATGAGAAAGCTGCTGAGAGATATGAGGCAAGCAAGAGAGAGGTGCTGCCAGAAAACAAGCCGTCTGTCCCCAGGTTTGTGTTCTACGGGAGCGGGGTCCCTCGTCGAAATGAGGAGTACAGAAAGCTGTTCCAAGGGGCAAGGCCTAAAACTTTTGTGCCCCCATCAGACTCCCCACAGGAAAGGTGGATGGCACCAGTAAGTCAGAAAGGAAGCAAAAGGCCAAAGTGGAAGGCTCTTGATTTGGAAAAGGAGGCGAATGTCGCCGATAAAGGGGTTGAACCAGCAGGATATAGGGTATCCCCTAACTACAAAGGAAAGAACCCTATGACTAGGACCCAGTGGAGGCGCTATCAGCGCAGTAAAAAGGCTGAAAGGGAGGCTACGACTTCAAAAGTAAAGCCTGTCGGAACATCTGGACAGAAGCGCCAATACCCAAGAGGAAGATGGGTAGAAAAGAACAAGGTGGCGACAAACCAGACCATGACAGTAACTGTGAACACATCAGGAGAGAAAGAAGTGGTGTCGACCCAGAGTTCAAAGTGTACTTCGCTGACAGAAAGCAAGAAAGAGCCAGAGTATACTCCTCAGTCAGATAAAGATGAGCCAAAATACTCTCCTCAGTCAGATGAAGAGTATGACCCATCACCTAAAGGAGATTTTGACGAAGACATGTACGACGACACCAATGATGACACCTATGGCAAAGATTTCATGGTAAATTGTGGTATCGTGTCGGTTCTACCAGCTGAGTATGACGTGGTGTCTGAAATCTCTGAAACTGAAGAAGACTTCATCTCTGGTGAAAATGCGGATGACAAGCCACTATGCTATTATGTGATGAACAGTGGCGTGCTTGAAGAACAAACGGCTATGTTTGAATGTCTTAGCCCTGGGATGATGTATCATTTAAAGCCGTTATTCATAAAGGCGAAGATTGATGGGGTGTCTGTCAACAAGGTGTTTGTGGATGGTGGAGCGACTGTGAACCTAATGCCTCACAATCTGTTTAAGAAAATTGGAAAGACGGAGGCTGACCTCCGACAGCACAACATGGTTTTGTCCAACTATAAAGGCAAGACCAGCAACATCCTGGGGGTTGTCCAAGTGGACTTGGCAGTGGGTACAACCAACAGGCTGACACTCTTCATGGTCATCAAATCGAAAGCAAACTTCAATCTGCTGTTGGGACGGGAGTGGATCCATGGAATTGGGGGCAGTACCGTCAACAATGTACCAGAGATTGATCATTTGGAGGAAGGATGACATCGTCGAAAATATTGAGGCAGACCAAAGCTATTACAAAGTCGACGAAGCCAAGGGTACCAAGAGGTCTTTTGACCAGCACTTAGCAAATGTGGCTCCTTGTGATTGCGGATCAGGGTCTTACACCTCTGTCAACACGGGTCGTGTCCTGAACCTGGACCCCGACTATGGGTTCATCTGGGATGCTGCCGACGAAGGTATGGAGCCAATGGAAATGCCACCAACGGGGTGGCCCACTACTGGTGAGAATGACTGCTGAGTCAGAAAGCATGACTCAAATTTCAGCCTATCTGGCTGAAAACAGAAAGATGTCGGCACTGGAAAAGGACGAAACTCTCCAACTAGCTAAGGGAGCCGACCGTGACAAAAAAAGCCAATGGCTCACAAGGCCAAAGGGAAGCTGTAGAAAATCAGAGGCTTGACGGTATTTACGATGATGAGCCTTTAGGGTTCGAAAAAGGCCCAGATCATGAGCTGCAGAGAATGCAAGCCCAGGACCCGCTTGAGGAAATCGACTTAGGGGATGGAACAAGCAAAAGGCCCGCCTACGTGAGTGCCAAGGTAGGTCCAACAATGAAAGCCAAATTGGTTAAAGTGTTGAAAGAATACAAGGACTATTTTTCCTGGGATTATGGCGAAATGCCTGGTTTGAGTCGGAGTGTAGTTGAGCATCGGCTCCCAATCCAGCCAGGCAAAAGGCCAGTTAGGCAACACCCTCGACGTTTCGCCCCGGAAGTGACGTCGAAGATCAAGCAGGAAATTGAAAGTCGGTTCATCAGAACTGTAAGGTATGTAGAATGGATAGCCAACATAGTTATTGTTATTAAGAAAAATGGGACCCTTCGAGTGTGCATCGACTTTAGGGATTTGAACAACGCTACTCCTAAAGACGAATATTCGATGCCCGTGGCAGAGATGTTAGTTAACTCAGCCGCGGGATTTGAGTATTTGAGCATGCTCGACGGCTATTCCGGTTACAATCAAATTCTCATAGCCGAAGAGGATGTCCCCAAAACCGCATTTCGATGCCTAGGAGCTTTGGGGACATATGAATGGGTGGTGATGCCTTTTGGGTTGAAAAATGCTGGGGCAACCTACCAAAGGGCTATGAATGCTATATTCCATGATTTTATTGAGAATTTTATGCAGGTATACATTGATGACATAGTCATAAAATCGTCATCAGAGGATGGTCATCTCGACCACCTCCGACGCTCATTCGAGCAAATGAGAAAATATGGATTAAAAATGAATCCACTAAAATGTGCCTTTGGTGTTCGTGCAGGGGATTTCCTGGGATTCGTAGTCCACAAGCGAGGCATCGAGATCAACCAGAACAAAACAAAGGCAAACCTAGATCTCAAGCCTCCAACGACAAAGAAATAACTCTAGTCTTTGTTGGGAAAGATAAATTTCTTGAGGAGGTTCATCTCAAACCTAAGTGGCAAGACGAAAGTGTTTTCACCACTGCTCAAGACCAAGAAGGAAAGTGAGTTCCGCTGGGGGCAAGAGCAACAAGAGGCTTTTGACGTAATCAAGGAATACCTTACGAAGCCTCCAATCTTATTACCACCTAGTATAAATAAAAGCATGAAGTTGTACATTGCAGCGTCAGATACGACCATAGGCAGTATGTTAGCACAAGAGGATGATGGTGGCATCGAAAGACCCATCTATTACCTTAGTAGGATATTGATAGATGCTGAGACTAGGTACACTATGATTGAAAAGCTGTGCCTATGTTTGTACTTCTCATGTATGAAATTAAAACAATATATCAAACCAGTTAATGTTTATATTTCGTCGCATTTTGATGTCATTAAGCATATGTTGTCCAAACCTATTTTGCATAGTCGAATTGGGAAATGGGCTCTAGCGTTAACTGAATTCTCCCTGACATATGTCCCTTTGAGGGCGATGAAGGGTCAAATAGTGGCAGACTTCATTGTCGACCACGCTGTAGTCGAAAAGTCGATACATAGCATCGACATCGCCCCGTGGAAATTATACTTTGACGGGTCGAGCCATAAAAACGGGGCGGGTGTTGGAATCCTGATAATATCCCCACAAGGAATTCCAACTACCTTTAAATGCAAAGTCGATGGCAAGTGCTCAAATAACGAGGCAGAGTACGAAGCCTTAATTACTGGTCTTCAGATACTCAAAGACTTGGGAGCCAAAGAGCTTGAGATAAAAGGAGACTCAGAATTGGTGATTAAACAAATCACGAGGGAGTACAAGTGCGTAAAGGCGCATCTCTTAAGTTACTTTTCGCTGGCGAAGCGCTTGTTGGAACATTTCAAAATTGTCAACATCTCGCATGTGCCAAGGACAGAAAACCAGAAAGCTAACGAACTGGCACAAATTGCCTCTGGTTATAAAGTGTCGGAAGGTAAGTTGAAGGGCTTCGTCGAAACTAGAAAGAAGATGGTGTCGAACGTACACACACCATCAAGTTGGTCGATATCCAAAGTCTCGATGAGCTTGGTCAAAGGTTTAGAAAGTTGTGAGGTTTTCGTTAATGATATGCCACCAACAGACTGGCGAAGGTCAATTATAGAGTATCTGGAGAACCCGTTGGGCAGCACCGATCAAAAGACTAAGTACAGAGCAATGAGTTATGTCCTAGTAGGAAACGAGTTGTTAAAGAAAACTCTAGAAGGGGTATTGCTCAAGTGTTTGGGAGACACTGATGCATATTTGGCAATTTCTGAGGTTCATAGTGGGGCTTGTGGAGCGCACCAGGTTGGCCAAAAAATGAAATGGCTTTTGTTTTGACAAGGTTTCTACTGGCCCAGCATGCTCAAGGATTGCATAGATTTCGCGAGAGGATTCCAGGATTTCCAGAAGCACACAAACATCTAGCTTATCCCAGCCAGTGAATTACATGTGATTGTCAAACCATGGCCTTTTCGAGGATGGGCTTTGGATGTAATAGGAGAGATTCGGCCAGCTTCGTGGAAGCAGCAAAAATTCATCCTCGTAGGAATAGACTATTTCACGAAATGGATAGAGGTTGTGCCTTTGGTAAAAGTGGATCAGAGCCCATGATAGACTTCATCCAGAATCATATCTTGTATAGATTTGGGATACCTGAGACAATCACGACAGATCAAGGTTTTGTGTTTGTGGGGCAGAAGATGCAAGAGTTTACGGTGGAAACAGGTTTCAAGTTGGTTACTTCGACGCCATACTATGCTCAGGCGAATGGTCAGGCCGAAGCAGCTAACAAGATAATAATTGGTTTTATCAAGAAACACGTTGCGAAAAAGCCAAAGAACTGGCATAAGACGTTGAGTCAAGTGTTGTGGGCTTGTCGGACATCACCCAAAGAGTCAACCAACTCTACTCCATTCCGTCTAACCTACGGACACGACGCTGTGCTACCCGCAGAAGTATGCTTGCAATCCATTAGAGTGCAACGAGAATATGAGATTCCGTCGGAACAATACTGAGAAATGATGTTAGATGAACTCGTGGACTTAGACGAGGAAATAATGGTGGCTTTAAATGTGTTGCAGCGCCAAAAGGCCCGAGTCGCCATGGCATACAATGAGAAAGTCCAAGGGAAAACCTTTGCCGCAAACAATTATATTTGGAAGGCGGTGCTACCCATGGATCGACGAGATCGAATGATGAGAAAATGGTCGCCCAACTGGGAAGGGCCATTTCAGGTAACACGAGTGTTTAGTAACAACGCATACGAAGTGCAGGAGTTGGGAGCAGACCAACGAATCTTAAGAGTAAATGGGAAATATTTGAAAAGATACAGACCCATGCTACAAGAGGTTCACATCAAAATATAGTTTTCATTAATTTAAGGCCAAGAATGGCTTACAAAATATGGTTCATTACATTATACCAACATACAAACTAAGGAAATTCAGGAAATCTAGCCTTAAAATCATCAAAGAGGATCTTCTCATGAACTATCTTGCTCTCAAGAAGAACCTTTCGTCGTTGCATGCGGCTGATAGCATCTTTAATCTTCATAGCCGTTTCGACGTGAACAAGCCCTTGAGCTACTTCGTGGTCGATGGTTTCTTGAGAAGGCAGGGGCTCAGCTGAGTCTAAAGAGGCTTTTTGGTGTTCGACCTCAGCAATCTTTTTTGTCAGCTCTGTTATCTGGGCTTGATATTCAGATATCTGTTGGTCGAAAGCTTGGAATTTGTCGGAGTGCTCTTGTTTTTTGGTTTCATAGTCCCCAAGCTTCTGTTCACAGACGGAGCTAAGATGCCACTCACGTTTCATGTCGTCGTGGCGGAACCAAATTTGGGCGTCGGCCTGATGATGCATAGCGAGGTCTTTGGCCATTTGAGTGAAGAAGGCTTCGAAATCGATCAGGTATGTGGCCATGGGGGCAGGGAGTTGGAATTCAGAGAGTTCATTCAGAAGGTTGAAGACGTCATTGGCTATTTCGGAATCCTCACCGACGACCGCCAGAAACTGTTCTTCAAAAAGATAAGACCGCAGCTGTTGAAGTTTGAGATTGAAAGAAGCATCCACTTCTGGAGTTGGGATTGCGGTCGAACTGGTGGGTCGAATCTCATCGGCTGCCCGGTGAAGTTTGTGCAATGCTTTCAGAGTCACTGCTGGATTTGTTGATTTGGCTGCTAAGAGTACCTCCGGAGTAAGAGATTCCTCGACAGCAGGTGAAGCCCTCTCTGGTTGGTGTTTAGGGATTTGGTGTTTCTCTCCGATGTCAGTATCCACGGCGGGCGAAGGATTGATGGTCACCCCAGGAAATGCATCATCATGCTCAAGGTTGTCATTTGAAGGAGGAGGCTTCTTCGCCAAGTTTTCCTCGGGCATGAGTGGGTGAAATTCATCAATCTTTTGGGGACTTGGCGTAACGGCGACACCAGCAGTAGGGTCGTCTACGGCCGATTCAGTATCACCCTCACCAACAGCGGTCGAAGTAACCACATTTTCCTGCAAAAGACAAAATGCCAGTGAGCTTCGTCACCCCAAGGTCGTCTAGGACACAAATTAAGTTGAAATACCTGCACAGGAGGTGTTGTCTTGGGAAGGGCAACAGAAGGAAGTGGTTCGAAAACGTCTACCAGATTTCTTGGGACGACTGGGGCCACTGTCGAGACACTGGGTTTTGAAGGTGTCTTTCGCATTATAGCCTTTTTCTTCCTCACTAAAGTGGTAGATGGAGGAGATGCTGGAGCTGCTGCAGTGAAGACTCGAGAGTGAGTACTCTCATTCGACTCAGTCCTTTCCGGGGAAGGCACTTTCTCAGAAGCCTGCGCAGAAATAATGTGAGAACAAAGGGAAGACAAGGACGCGGAACATGAAAATAAAAAATACCTGTAGAAGGTTGGCCCTAGGTTTTTTGGCAGGCCTGGTGGAAGTCGATGCAACAGTCATTTCTCGTTTGCGCCCCTGAAAACAAAGCTGAAACTAGTTAGTTCAGATCTATGGGCAAACGAAATCAAGAGCCCAGGGTTTACCTTTGTCGAAGTATCCTCTGTAGGGTCGACATCTATGGCAGGGGCTGTAGTCGATGGTTTAGGGATACCAGCTATAGTAGCAAAGGCGTCGACCACATTTGCCAGGAAAAGATTTGGAGTGAAAGCTTGAGTTTGATACTCTAACCACCAAGCCTCAAATTCCTGAGTAGTAAAAAAGGAAGGCTGGAAAGAGAAAACCAGTAGCTCCAGGTGTTGAGAGGCTCTGACAAACCTCATGCATGCTTTGTGACCCACGTGAGTCAAGCGTCGACTGGACCGTACTATATCCTCAGAATGTCTCACTAGGGGCTTTGGCAACATCTGGCTCAGGCCGAATTGTCGGGCTACCAAATTTGGACAGTAGTTCATGAAACCATATCCATTGTTCCCCGTTTCGATGCGGAAAGAAATCATGGTGGGAGTGAGAAACACCCGCCATATAGCATTCGACTACGCAGCAGCTTTAGGGGAGGCTCCAGGGAAAGGGCTTCTAAACCAGTCAGGCCCAAACTTACGCTCCACAAATGGAGCCATTTCAAGAACGAAAGAAGTGGTTTCCACGAACATACTGAGATACCTCGTAAAGAGGGCTTGTCTTGGAGTTTCTTGGGTGGTCATCAAGGCAAGTCGCATTCCCTCGACAGAACGTGCTTTGTTTAGACGCTCCATCATTGCAGAGGCTGGATATCCTAATTTGTGCTCAAAGGTGGCGTTGAGCCAATGTTGCAACAGCCACATATGCCCTGAGATGTTTAAGGCTTTAGTGGTTTGGTGGAGGAGTTTTAGTCTCATGACCGATAGGCCAAGAGAATGGTAGAGAGAGGCCAACAGAAGTTTGGCCAGAGATATCTGTCGGCCTTCGTGGATCTGAGTGGCCAGACTGATGAAACTTTTGGCTATTTGCAAGGAGCCAGGGCAAAACATATAATATGACAACCAGAGGGTCAAGAAGGCAATATGTTCTTTATCAGAGACTTCTTTAGAGCGTTTGTAATGATGATCTTCGATGTAGTTTTGGAAGCTAGCACGCTCGAAGTCGAAGGCGTTGTCCGTCTCCAAAGTCGGGTCGAACGTCTCACCCAGTGGCGAAAGGCCAATGATAGCCGCCACATCGAAAAGTGTTGGCGTGAACATACCACAAGGAAGGTGGAACGTGTTTGTCAATCCTTACCAAAAATACATCGACGCCAGCAGCAAACAAGGGTTAACCCTGTTGGCGGTTCTGGAGAGTTGGATGGCGTCGAAGATACCATATTCCTTCCATTGCCTTTGGCGTTGCCCTTCGACTTTGTCGAGCCAGGCGAGGTAGTCTTTGTTGCCTGGAGTAGGCATGGATCTGAAAACTTGAGACTTGGGTGCCATGTATTTGAGGTCTAAGGTGCCCCCTTTCTCGAAAGCAGGTGGGATCGTTTGGTCGAAGCAAGGAAAGAACTTCTGGAGTTCTTGTGGATTAGGTTTATTGTCTGGAAGCGGGTTGTGGAAACCACACAGCTTGTTCTTCACCGCAAATGGGATAACCATTTGGCGGCACCAGTTGGCCACCACCGTCTCATCAGCAGAGGATGGTTGAGGAAGAGGATGAAGTGTTTCCGTTTTAGAGAGTACGTACGCGACTGGGTTGTTACCAGTGGTTTGAGGAATGTGAGTTGTAGGGGTTCTTGATGAAGCCATTGGAAGAAAGCAACAAAAAAAAGGTGCAAAGTTTTAGGAAGGGGAAATCAAAGTCTAGGTTTCAGAGCGAATAACAGTTTCGTGAAGAAGGATCTGTGAAAAGTGGTAAGGGTTCCTGAGGAGGACTATTTATAGGGCACATGCAAAAAATGAAAGATCAAAACTTTTCAACTTCTGAGAGTAAGTGGGGTTTGGTTTCGAGGCCCATAACTTAGACGAGACTAGCCATCATGGCGTTTTTCTTAGAAATTGTGGGATTGAGATTGCCATCATCATGTCAGACGGCGCTTGCCACGTGCTGAGAGAAAAGACAAAACGATTGGCCAAGGCGTCAAAAGAAAAGCCGTAGAAATCCTTCAAGAAACCAAAAAGCCAAATTTCTCCATCGACACAATATTTAGTCGAAACTGGCCTTTTGGGGGGAAATTTGTTGACACGGGATTTTGACTGACGTGGGAGCCGGAGATTCCCATGGCGCATCGGCGTGAAGGGTACGTCAAGGTGTTGAGTCGACACCAGCAGAAAGGCACGTCGGAGAAACGGCGACAAGCCTTGGCATCGGAGGAAGATGAGGCGACGAGCTAAGGACAAATGCTTAGGCGGGAAAAGTTTGAAACTTCCAAGACTATGGGAAGTTGAAAAGAAAGTAGGGTGCCACGTGTCAGCTTCAGAAGACGTTTGGGTAGACAAACAGTTACATTTTAGGCCTATATAAGGCGTTGTACTTTTCATTTTCAGGGGTCGCATTTTTTGACATTGTAAGGGGAAAATACTCAAAGTACCAAGCTTAGAGAGAAACGAGTTCACTCCCGCAAAAAATGTACATTTGCGTCCAAATTTACTTAATGCAATTTACTTCCAGCATTTAATTTAAGTCATTGTTTTTCCTTATTTTGCTCAGCCTTGCCTTTATTTCTTCGCTTTTGCACCCAACTCGCTAAGAAACTCTTTGCGTCACCTAGGTCACTTCAGCGTGACAACTTGCACTAAAAAACTGATAAACTCAAACGCAACACAAGCATACGCTTCCAATTCCTTGTTCCGGGATTTGTGTGGCCGATCCCGCAAGCGAACCTGCGACGGAAGGCCAGCGGTTGTTTGCGCCGATGAACAAATCCTGGTTTAGATACAATATCTAGGGGCGTGTATGCTAAGTCTCCCTGAGCATGAAATCCTCAGGAAAGAAGTGTTCGAATACGACAATATTCTTGGTTGTTCACATAGAAGTTTTTATTGAGTTTAATATCTTTCGTTGGGAGCCCCAAGCGGCTTTTAGACTCAGTTCGCTTATCTTTATCCTTGGGTGTTTAACTTAGGATATATGCGGAGTCTTCCGGGTACAAAGTTCACTGAAGTGAAGTACTTTATCTGAGTTGTGACGTAACCGAGAGAGTTCGTCTGCTAATTTCTCGATTTTTTGTAAGCGCCCGAATACTCGCGGTGTGATGTATTCCCAAGCTGGGTTTCCTGGGTACAAAGCCCATAAAAGTTAGTGTCCAGATATAAGATACCTGGCTTTATGCCAGCTTGGGATGATTTATGAAATCAACAATGGTGATTTTAAAACCCTTCGAGCCTATCTGATGTTGGGCGATCATCCACTTGTTCATATCTTCGAGCTAATGAGCCTCAAGCAAACTTTGTTAAGTCTGACAGTTACCACAATGGATTTTATCTGTCCGGTTTAGAATACTCTTTTGCCTTTTAAGGTGGGTATTATTTCACTGGTGATCAATTAGAAGCCCCAGATTTCATTAGATAATGGTCAAAGTTTTATTAACTTGACCGGGTTCAAGGCATACCAACATAGCCGAGGATCCGCAGTATTTGTCCGTTTTATGGATTTTCATTACTCGGAGGCGGGGTTGATCAGATGCACCTTGATCCCACCCTGGTAATGTATTTAACTATTTTTGATGAGAAGTGTAAGGTTTTGCCTCTTACACAGGAATATTTATTGTAGAACTCGACTCTTTATATGAGGAGTGTTTGTTATGGAATCTAACTGTTTAATCGAGGAGTGTTTTCGTAGTACTCGACCCTTAACTTGGGAATGCGTATAATTATGATTTTTTCCTGTGGGCTTTGTGCTTTGAGCTTCCCTTTGTAGCCTTTATAATAGTATTGTCATTTTGCTTTGACTTTTCAGCATAACTTAAAATAATCACGTGCATATATCCTAGCCCCTCAGGCACTAAGTTTATAGGACTTAAGTGTCCGAATATAGTGTGCCAGGTATTATTTTCCGGCCATATTATCTGTTCTTGATTTTATTCAAGATTTTGTATATGTCAAGACACAAGGCTAACTACAATTTGGGAAGTCCCTAGTCATTGTGTATGTGTAGCCTTGATGTTTTAAGAGCCCCAAACTCTTATAAGCTTAAGAGTCGAATAATGTTGAACTCAGATGTCTTTTTTAAAATTTAAACTTGTTTTAGACTTGCTCCGAGCTCTTATAAGCTCTTAGTCATTGAGCATGTATAACTTTGAGATTCACAAGCCTCAAGTTTCTTTTGGTGTGCTTAGGCTTGGATATTTCATCATTTTCATAATTGATTGTCCGACCTGTGCACGCGGAACAAGTCGATATGTTTATAAGTGTTTGTTCAACCCGTGTACGCGGAGCAAGTCAACACGTTTATGGGAGACCTATGTATGCAGAGCAATTCAACACGTTTATAGGAGTTTAATCAACCCGTTTATGGGCGACTTATGTACGCGGAGCAAGTCGACACATTTTATAAGAGTTTATTCAACTCGTTCATGGGCGACCTATGTACGCGGAGCAAGTCGACACGTTTTATAGGAGTTTATTCAACCCATTCATGGGAGACCTATGTATGCAGAGCAAGTCGACACGTTTTATAGGAGTTTATTCAACCCATTCATGGGCGACCTATGTACGCGGAGCAAGTCGACACGTTTTATAGGAGTTTATTCAACCCGTTCATGGGCGACCTATGTACGCGAAGCAAGTCGACATGTTTTATAGGAGTTTATTCACCCCGTTCATGGGCGACCTATGTACACGGAGCAATTCGAAACGTTTTATAGGAGTTTAATCAAACTTCATCCCGACTTTGTACTTGAAAAACAGATTGAGAGTTTTCAGTCGGTTAGTAATAATTTTAAGATATTGTCTTCTATGAATTTGTCTTCTAACATCTTGGTTTCTTCTTAGCATAATGTGTGCCGACTTCTTCTTGAGAGTTTAGTTTCTCACGTTCCGAGCTCATCCTATCTTATTTAAAAGCTAAATAAAGGTAGGGTGACTCCTGCCCACGCAGGGGATAAAGGACGACACCCATTGCTTAAAGGAAGTTCTAAGTAGTTTTTAGAAACTATTACAGATGGATGAGAAGTTGGTTCTCCTAACTATATACATAATTAATCAGAAGCATAAATTCGTATCTGACTATCCCTATAACTACTTTGATGTCCTCGCTTGAGGAAATTATTCTTTTAAGGTTAACTCCATCATCTCGATGTCTTTATAGGAGTTTCGAAGTAGTTGCATGGACTACTATTCTTCATAGCCCTTTTTATACAATAATAGAAAATTTTGAAGCATAAACTTTAGTCTTGTTATGCTTGTCGGTCTTGTAGATACTCTTGATTGATAAAGTATGTGATTTTAAGTTTTATTAACTTGCATGTTGTTACCTTTTAAGTTTTCTCCAATTCCAATTAAGATGATGATCCAATCACTTTGAACCCCAAGTTTCCAATAATACCGACCATGGCATTTTCAACCATATTTTTGAGACACTGTGCCAGTAACTTCTACACAGGAATTCAAATGCAAGTGAGACATTGGCTTATAATCATCTTATATCTAACGTCCAACATAACTCGGCCATGCACAACTCGGCCAGATAGCTAGGCCTGGTATACAACTCGGCCAGATAGCTAGGTCAGGTACACAACTCGGCCAGATAGCTAGGCCTGGTACACAACTCGGCCAGATAGCTAGGCCAGGTTCACAACTCGGCTAGATAGCTAGGCCAAGTATACAACTCGGCCATATAGCTAGGCCTGGTACACAACTCGACCAGATAGCTAGGCCAGGTTCACAACTCGGCTAGATAGCTAGGCCAAGTATACAACTCGGCCATATAGCTAGGCCTGGTACACAACTCGGCCAGATAGCTAGGCCTGGTATATAACTCGGCCAGATAGCTAGGCCAGGTACAAAACTCGGCCAGATAGTTAGGCCTGATGTCATACCCCAAATTTGTCCTACCTGTATATAACTTTCATCTGTACTATCTGTCCATTAACTATTATTCAAAAATCCAAAAATATGCTGCTTTCTTTTCAAGACCAGGGTGCAGTTAGGGTTCTGGGCTTATTCAAGTCAGTTGGCGTGGATAAAATTATCAGGTTGTGCTGAGTTCATGTGTTTCATCAGAATTCAGTACATTTCCAGCTATGGTTTCGTGCAGTGGTTTGAGTTTCATATTTCAAGTCCTGATTCAAATTGCAAGGCAGGTTGAGAGATTTGGTTCATCGTGATTTAGAGGACTAAGTTCAAGGTTAATTTCGTTTTGATTCAGTGGTTTGGGGTTTTAATGGATTCAAAGTGCAGGATTTAGTCATGATTTATTTTATTTCTCAAGGACCAATTCAAGATTTCATTTATTTTCAAGTGGGAATTCAAGAAGTTGGGATTTGGTGTTAAGTGCGATTCTTGAGTTCGATTCAAGATTGATATTAATTGGAAAAATTCAAGACTTAATCACCATGGCTATGTTTTTTAAATAATTTGAATCCAATGTGGTTCAAAGTCCATATTCTACAATAAAAAGAAATCATACATCCATCACAAAAAGTCTACAAAAATATCCATCTTACAAGTCCAAGAGATACAAGACATGAAAAACCCAATTTAGCCAAAGCCATCACCATATTTTATACATGTCCTTTGCCAAAAGAAGATATGCAAAAACTAGCCAAATTTCCAAAATAAAGAAGAGAATAGTTCATGAAAATTTACAAAGAAGTGGCCCATTACAATTCAAAGTTCATTCATAAAAAAGGCGGGGTTACAAAAGATTCACATTTTCAAAAAGCCCATAATTGTTTTTGGGTAAACAAGACAAATAAAAAATTTGTAATTCAAACCCACTGCAAGTTACAAGACGGTGCAAAATTATGATAATTTCCTAGCCAAGAAGTCACACGCACATCAATTGCCAACACTTCCAAGATTGAAACAAAACTTAGCTACTAAAACCAAACCATGAAACCTTGACAACACGCAGCAGCCAGCCTTCCTTCTGCCAATCATTCCTTGCTAGCCTTTATTACGCCATCTGCAGTAAAGGGATTAAAAAAAGAGCATCACCACAACTTGCAAACCGTAACGTAATACCACACGATGCCCAAGTTGACACAACCTCCATTTTCAATGTACTGTGAACGACAATCAACCCCACCATTTGCGCACTCACGACCTGCACAAAACAAAAAAACGATTCATGATTCACAACTTGTAGCCATAAACCGTTGATAATACACCACAACGGCACAACCCCGCGTCACAACCTAATCGAATGATTCATAAACAACAACCTGTACGAAACGAATTGCAAAAACGAATATTCCAAAACTGTCAACATTCATAGAAGAAAAAGATTTGTGACAGAATTGAAGAAGAATGTAAACGAAATCCATTGAAGAAGATGAAGAAGAAATCAAGTTTGTTACAGAAACAGTTAGCAAATCGTAACTGTGTAAAATCATTCTTGTTTATAATGAAAATGGCTATGTACAATATATATTATCCATACAAGAAATGAATGGCTATAAAGTAATCTAGTACTACACGTGTCACTCATCTATACACCATAGTAAAAAGGCTATATGTATGCTAATATCCCCCCTCAAGTTGGGCAGTGGATACTACAAACTCCCAACTTGTCTAAATTGCTTTTCAATGAAGGAGAGTGTAGAGGCTTGGTGAAAATATCAGCTAGCTGATCATGAGTAGAAATAGGAAGTAAGTGGATAAGCTTGGAGTTGATATTTTCACGAACCACATGGCAATCGATCTCAATGTGTTTTCTACGCTCATGAAAAGTGGGGTTATGAGCCAAGTAGATAGCAGACTTACTATCACAAAAAACAGATGCCGGTTGAGCAAATTGAACAAGAAGATCATGAAATAGAAAATTCAACCATTGAAGTTCACAAGTAATGGAAGCCAAAGCACGATACTCTGCCTCAGTGGATGATCTAGATATTGTGTGTTGCTTCTTAGATTTCCAACATAAAAGAGATGATCCTAACATAACACAATATCCAGTGACAGATTTCCTTGTATCAGGGCACCTAGCCCAATCAGAATCAGCAAAACCAAAAAGTTGTAGTTTGCTAGAGGATGAAAAACAGATGCCTTTTGCAGGAACAGATTTCAAATACCTGAGAATCTGAGTGGCAGCTTGGAAATGAGGAACACGAGGCTTAGAGACATATTGGCTCAAGTGTTGGACTGCAAAGGAAATATCTGGTCTTGAGTTAGTGAGATATATCAGCCTTCCAATTAACCTTCTATAAGAGGAGGGATCATCCAAAAGTGAGCCTTCATCAAGTGTAAGTTTAGAGGCTGGATTGAATGGAACTATAGATGGTTTAGCAGCAAGGAGACCAGCATCCTCCAAAAGTTCAAGTGTGTACTTCCTTTGATTGAGAAAGATGCCAGTGGAAGATCTAGCAATCTCAAATCCTAAAAAGTAACGCAGCTGACCAAGATCTTTAATTCTGAACTTTTGATCCAGAAGATGCTTGACATGTTTAATCTCAGTCATAGAGTTACCTGCCAAAACCACATCATCTACATAGACAAGTAATGCTGTAAATTCATGGTTAACCTTTTTAATCTAAAGAGAGTGGTCAGCCTGAGATTGAGTATATCCAAGAGAGAAAAGAAAGGAGGATAGCTTGGAATACCATTGCCTGCTAGCCTGTTTTAGGCCATAGAGAGACTTGTGAAGCTTACAAACCTTAGATTCACCATAGCCAGACACACCAGGAGGGAGGGTCATATAAACTTCTTCATGTAAATCACCATGGAGAAAAGCATTGTTAACATCTAATTGCTCTAAGTTCCACCCTTTAATGGCAGCTAGTGATAATAGAACTCTGACTGTAGTAATCTTAGCTACAGGGGAAAAAGTGTCAAAATAGTCAATGCCCTCCATCTGTGTATAACCCTTTGCCACTAACCTAGCTTTGTATCTCTCAATAGAACCATCAGCTTTGTGTTTAATTTTGTCAACCCATCTGCAACCAATAGGGGTTTTATCATGAGGTAAATCAACCACATCCCAAGTGTGGTTTTCTTCAAGAGCAAGCAACCCTGCATTGATGGCCTTTCTCTAACAGTCATGTTTGTTGGCTTGGTTGAAGGTTTTTGGTTCAATTTGAGAGGATAAGGATAGGCAGTAATGTTTGTATGAGGAAGAGCAGTTATCATAGGATAAAACAAATGATAAAGGGTAAGGTACTGCAGAAGATATAGGTGTATTTGAGGAAGAATTATGAGCAGTATGATAGCAGTGGTAATCTGCCAAATAACTAGGAGGGTGAGATATTCTATTGGAGTGTCTAGGATTATTAGTGACGGAAGGATTATCTGTAGTGGAGGTAGGGTCAGGCTCAGGGGTAGGTGTGAGGCCATTGTGTTGCTCAGAAGGTAAAGGTAAAGGAGCTGATGAAGTACTTAAAGGAGTATTGGTAAGTACATTTTGATTATGACTAGAAGTATGAGGACTGGATATAGTACCAGGTCTGTTCAAGCTAAGATTAGGGGAAGGGCTAGAAAGTTGATGTAAGTCATTATTGACAGGCTGTAAATGTGAGTTAGTATGCTCTGCAGAAAAGAAATTGGGAGAGGGATTTGGTACTTGATTTGAGTCAGTAGGATCATCATATAAAGGAGATGGCATAGAAACAGAAGTATTGGGAACAGGGGTCTGGGTCTCATGAGTTTTAAAAGGAAATTGTGTTTCATAAAAGACCACATGTCTAGAAACAAACAGATTATGATTAGTCAAATCATATAGAATATAGCCTTTAGTGCCTTCCTTAAAGTCAAGAAAAATGGCCTTTCTAGCTCTAGGTGCAAATTTAGTTCTATGAGCTTGTAAAGTAGTGGCAAAACTCAAACAACCAAACACTTTTAGATGGATAAGAATAGGTGGTTCTTGGTATAACAATTCATAAGGGCTCTTGAATTTTAAAAGAGGTGTAGGCAGTCAATTAATAAGGTGTGTAGCATGCTGTATGCAAAAATTCCACATGTTCAATGGGATAGATGAATGAAAGAAAAGTGTTCTAGCCACATTCAAAATATGTTGATGTTTTCTCTCTACCACCCCATTTTGTTGGGGTGTTTCAACACAAGACTTTTGGTGAACTATGCCTTTAGATAAAAGAAAAGCATTGAGGGCAATAAACTCAGTTCCATTGTCAGACCTTAGGCATTTTAAGGAAGTTTTGAACTGATTTTCAATATCAGCTACAAATTGAATTAGGCTATTCTTAGTTTGATCTTTGGTTTTAAGAAATATGGTCCAAGTATATCTAGTATAATCATCAACCAAAGTCAAAAAATATTTATGTCCTAAAATTGATGTAGTAGAAAAGGGTCCCCATAAATCAGCATGCAAAATTTCAAAAGGAACAGTAGACACAGTTATGCTATTTGGAAAAGGTAATTTCTTTTGTCTACCAAAATGACAAGAATCACAAGGTTTATTATTTTGTGTATAGGGGATAAAGGGAAAAACTTTGGAAATACATTTCAAACCATCATTAGAAATGTGGCCTAGTCTTAAATGCCAAAGATTACAAGAAGATATAGTATTGGAATGAAAAGCTTGAGAATGATGAGTAGCATCAAGTACATATAGTCCTCTTTGGAGATTAGCTATACCAATCACTCTCTTGGAATGGTTCTGCAGAATTGTACAAGAATTGGCAGTAAAGTTAACATGACAGTCATTGTTATGTACAAGTTTAGCAATAGAAAGAAGGTTAACATGAAAAGTAGGAATATACAAAACATTATGCAGAGTTAAAACAGGGGAAATAACTATGCTACCAGATATTGAGGCAACTACTTGGGAACCATCAGGTAGGCTAACATGTACAGGAACTATGGTTTTATGTGAGTTAAAAGAGGCTAGGTCATAAGATATATGGTCTGTTGCACCAGTATCAAAGATCCATAGTTTAGGATTCTTACCATGATCATTTGAAGAATGAGAGTTCAAAACAAATGGTGAAGTGGAAATGGAGTTGGCTTGAGGTGTAGGGTTAGACTGTTGAATTAAAGCCAGAATGTTGTTGTATTGCTCTTGTGTAAAACCAAAGCTTGGTTGTGAGTCATCAAAACCTGCATGAACAGAAGCAACAACAGACTAATTTGATGAATTGGAATTTTGAGGTTTACCTTTACCTTTATATCCAGGTGGGTATCCATGCTTGAGGAAACAAGTCTCGACTGTGTGATTAGTTCTACCACAGTGAGTGCATACACGATTATGCCCTCGAGCACCACCTTGTGACTTGTGCTTGAAAGGTGTCTGACCAGTCTTGCTATTAGATTGACCTACAGAATTGGTAGCTTGAAAAGCAGTGGCCTCTTCATTTGATGTATTAGCAGGGACAACAATAGAACCTGCATAATTCATTTCCCTTTCCTGCTGAATTACAATTGAAAAAGCCTTGTCTATAGTAGGAAGTGGCTGCATTATCATGATTTAGGATTTTGAATGTGTGAACTTTTCATTCAAACCCTTGAGGAATCTGATAACATAGTCTTGCTCACGATATTTACGGATCGAATCAGCTGCACCACATGAGCAAGGAATAGTGCAAGAACAAGCTTGGATTGGTTTGTAGTTCTCCAATTCATCCCACATCACTTTCAACTGAGTAAAATAGTTGGAAACGTCCAAAGAACCTTGAAGAAACTTATACAAATCTTCTTGAATGTCGGAAATGCGGAAAATATCACCTTGGGAGAAGCGAAGCTGTAAATTCTTCCATACTCCAGCTGCACTTTCAATTCACAATACAGATTTAGCAATAGAATCCGAAAGAGAACGATGAATCCATGCCAAGACCATTGTATTGCAACGAATCCAAGGAGCATACAAAGGATCCGAAACGGGAGGCTTCGTGAGAGTTCCATCAACGAATTTGTCTTTGTTCTTGGAGATTAAAGCAATGTGCATCGATCTTGCCCAAATGTGATAATTTTTATCATCGAGAGGAGGTGAAACAAGAACGAGTGAAGGATTTTCATTCGGATGTAGGTAATACGGATTCGAAGAATTTGTGGAAAAGTCGGTGAAGCTCTGGTTAGCCATAAGAACTAGATAAAAGGAACGAAAAAGGAACAAGAAAAATGATTAACCTATTGCAATCAATTGGAGAAGATGAAGCAATTGATTGAACGGAGAAAGAGAGACAATGGCTACCAGAGCATATAGGCTCTTGATACCATGTCAACATTCACAGAAGAAAAAGATTTGTGACAGAATTGAAGAAGAATGTAAACGAAATCCATTGAAGAAGATGAAGAAGAAAGCAAGTTTGTTACAGAAACAGTTAGCAAATCATAACTGTGTAAAATCATTCTTGTTTATGATGAAAATGGCTATGTACAATATATATTATCCATACAAGAAATGAATGGCTATAAAGTAATCTAATACTACACGTGTCACTCATCTATACACCATAGTAAAAAGGCTATATGTATGCTAATAAAAACACCTGCAAAATCAATCTGTACAACAAATCAATTGCAATTTCCAGCTCACAGTATTTTTCTTCCCCAAACTACCCTCAATACCTCTATAAGAACAGACCTCCCATTCACTCCCAAAGCAAGTTCCATCGAACCAAAGTTACTCTGCTCCAAACACTAATTATTCATCACAACAACCTTTCTCTTCAAACCTTCAAATATTTAATCCCTTCAACACCTCATCTTCTTCCTAAAACACTCCTCCTTCTCCTTCAATAACCACTTGACCTTCCTTTTCCTTATCAACCACAAACTTAAACCCAACCTTCTTCTTCCATTTTCAACAAACTCACAAACCTCAAATCATGAACAGAAAACCAGAACAGAGAGATGAAGTCAGATTTTAGAATCAAGAAAAGCCAATCGAAATTGAGGGATGGAAAACGAATCGGATGCAAACCTGGACGAACTCGAGTGGAGAGTTTGAGATCTGGAATCAAATTGATGAGAAAGAAGATGACCTTATTCTTCCAGTTTGTTTTCTCGTCGATTTAGCTTTTGACCTTGTGTGGTGTTTCTTTTGTTAAACAATTGTTTATGGTGACTGTTATCATAACCGATTGATGTTTAAAGGTGTTTTTCGTTTCATTTTGGTTTGGTTTTTTTGGAAGCACATGATCTTTTGTTGTGATAGATTACTGGGCCGTGAAGCCCATTTTGTTCCTACGGTCTTAATGCACATTAGGTTTTTTCCCAGATGTTTTGGTTTTCATCATTGTTTAGGTAGTGGGCCGTGAGGCCATTAGGCCTGTTTTGGGATATATCTCTTTTCCTTCACCACCAATTGCTACCATGCTAAACATCAATGGGTTTCATGACTCATTCTAGTTTCTAACCTTCATGTCTCTTGTTAGGGGTGTTCATTGGTTCGGGCAAATCCGAACCAAACCGAAATCTAAACCAAACCAATGTGTTTGGGTTGGGAATTTTTTCAATTCGGGCAAAAACCGAACCAAACCAATTAAAACCGATGTTAATTGGTTCGGGCAATGGATTTCTAATTTGCTACCCGTAAACCTGAATCAAACCAATAACAATCAACATAATTAATTTATATAATAAATTATTAATTTTAATTAGGTTATCACTTATTTATTGAATGAAGAGAAAAATTGTTATAGCAGTTACCAAGTACAAACCATAATGAAAGAAACAAAAAGTTATAGTCTCTGGACATTTTCAATGAAAAACGGAACGACATCTTTCAAATTATCACAAGCATATCAATCAATGATGAAATATAGAGAAACCAAAAATTACAACCATTATAAATCAAACTCACAGATTGCAAACTACAAGTATTCGCAAACCACAACCTTCTTCCCAAATCACAAAACCTCAAATCACAAGTATCAACAAATTGCAAACCTTTAATTTTATACTATGGAATGAAGTATGAGTATGCAATAAAATTGTTTTAAGTTATTGAATATTTAAGTGAAATACAACAACTATATGACTAAGGTGGTCATAACTTGTTTAAAAATATGTGTGGCATGTGTTCAATATTTATTTTTCATAGTGTGTAAACAAATAATTTTTAAAAAATATTTTTGTATATTTATATTTAATTTATCCGATCAATCCAATCCAAACCAATCCATTATTTTTCGGATTGGTTTGGTTTGGGTTTTATTGCAAAAATATAGAAATCCAATCCAAATCAAACCATTTATTTTTCATTGGTTCGGGTATCGGATTCTCTCAAAACCGAACCAAACCGGCCCGCGAACACCCCTATCTCTTGTCTTTTTTTAATAAATTCAACTTGTCTTTTAGATTTTGTTATTTCTTATGGTCTATTTAGTCTAATTATTTTTTCCAAATTAAGTTTATTTTATTTCATTTCCATTTCATTTTTAGGGCCGGTGATATAACAAAAATCATGATTGGTTGATTTATTCAAATCAATAAAATCTTGATCAATATGAGACAATTTTCTTTTTTATTGGTCAATAAAAGTCAAATACCAAAGATTATCGATTTATCGATTTAAATCTTGATTAAGACGAGACCATTTCAATTTCATTTCGATTTCCACTTCATTTCGCATCCTCTTCTATCTTTTTTTTTCATTTTCGATCGATGAAGTCTTTCTATTCACGAATGTTGATGGTTGAAGCGATTAACCTTCATTATTTCAAATCTGTAGTGAGTGATCATCAAGATCTCTTTCTATACTTTAGAATCGTGATAGGTTACCTTTGATTAATTGATGAAAGTTTGTGATTAAGACGAGATCTTCACCTTTTCGTTTTGTGTGGCACAATTTCATTGGAGAATGATCCTCAATATCATTTCTCAATTGTGTTTTAGCACAAAGATTAAATTTTTGCAACCTCCTATAGCATAATATTCATCATAGATCGTGCTACGATGGTTTAGCGCTACATGTCCCGTATCGGAAAATGATTCTTCGTGGCCCAAACCTATGTTTGCAAGCCTAACAACTAATCAATTAACAACTAACTTTACTTTCCGTCAATATTATCTTGCTTTTACTTTCTGTCAATATTATCGTGATCATATTATTCATCTGTTCATATTCATCATATTCATACTTGTTCATTTAACTCTCTTCTTGTTTCTTTGTTCAAACATAATTCAAAACACACTAATAAATATCGAAACCATAAAAGACTAATTGGTGGGTTGTTGGTTACTTTTCCGAGCAACGGAACTTAGACTTTGTACAGAAACCCTAACACAGAGCTTTTGTCCGACTCTCGCTCAAGGCTTAGTTTAGGACACCTCGCGCACACACGGCTTCCTCTTGGGCTACCTTACAATGAGACCTTTTATTTCATGTCATCCCATGTATTTTACATGTACCCCCGCTCCCATTCCGATGTACGCATTCGTGTTGCTTTAATTGTGGTTTGTTTACTAGGAGCACCCCTAGGGACTAGCATAGACAACCATTTCCAAACTAATTCTCGATTCGTCATCGAGCCCATTTTCAAAATACCCCCCGTAAGTCGATTGTTCATTAGCATTCGCCATCAACCTCATTCTCATTTCATCGTGGTTTCGTTACTAGGAGCACCCCTAGGGACTAGGATCGATCCACACCCTTTTTTTCAATCAAACTCTCGATTTGTCGTCGAGCAATTTTCAAACAAATCTCTTTTCAAACAAACCCTCGACTCGTCGTCGAGCCATTTTCAAAATCAACCTCAAACCAAATTCTTTTTCAAACTAACTTTAGCGCATACAAATAAACCCTTGATCCAACATCAAGCAGATTTTTACAAATAAACTTCAAAACGACTAACAACTATTGAAATTCTTTTCAAGGTGAAAAATAAGGGTTCGAGTCTTTGATCTCCCTTTGGTTGTTTAGGTGCGGGTTCTCTTACTCGTGTGTGAGCAATTGACGCCTCTAAAACATTACCAACTCTTCCCTCTTTTCGTGGGCGTACCACAAACTACGACTGCTCTGATTCTTTATTCTCGTCTGAATAAAGATACGTAGGCACAAGATTGCGATGATCTTGGCGAGCACATTTCCATCTTTTTCCGTCAAACCCCGTAGTCGAACTACGATTACTCTGATTACTCATTCTCGTCCGAATGAGCATACGTAGGCACAAGATTGCGATGATCTTGCCGAGCACCCTATCCTAAAACCATCCATTTCCTTCTAGCATCGTTTCCCTTTATCTTACCGCTAAGCATTTTATTTTTTAGAAGAAAACAAACAAGCTTAGCTAACGAGCATCACAATTTGAATCAAGAGGTTCCCGCTTAGTACAACGGACGTGAGGGGGTGCGCGTACCTTCCCCTCACATAACCGACTCCCGAACCCGGAATGTGGTTGCGACGACCACGTTCTTATCCTCCCTTAAAGGTTTTCTCAATATTTTCCTTTCCCTATTTTGGGATAAATAAAGTTCAGTGGCGACTCTGTCGAATCGTTCCGCGCCTTTCGCGCGAGGGTCATGTCTTCGATGAAGCAATTTTTTCGAGGTGCGACACCTGGTACACAACTCGACCAGATAGCTAGGCCTGGTACACAACTCGGTCAGATAGCTAGGCCTGGTATACAACTCGGCAAGATAACTAGGCCAGGTATTTTACAGAAAACCATCAAATGTAACTAATCGATACCAGATTAACCATCTGAGTTATCCGTAGATTAAGGATGTTTCCAATTAATCAAAACAAATAGAAACAAATAGAATGATTGTGTGAAACTTATCTGAGTAAAAGTCGTTGCCGTAGACTGAAGTTAAATTGGATCCTAGCCTGAGCGTTGTCGCGGCGATTCACGGAATCTTGCTAGTACGCCTGAAGGAATGATGTGCGATACTGAGGTTGTTGACGGGGGATCTCATAGGGACTGTAATGGATATATCAGATTTGGAAGCTCCGCCGACTTCGTAAACGTTGTGACCTTTGCCATGTCACTTTGGCATAGGGATCTGGAAGAGACAATGTTCGCTGCTCATAACATGAATATGGGTATAGAAACAGGAAAATGACTTTGCTCATTCATCCTGAATATCTTGTGTGGCCCGGGAAAGTTTTTCCGGAGCCCCACGGTTGGCGCCAAATGTTCTAGCCAAAAATGGTCAGAATACCAAAAGTGCTAGTCTCCTCCTTTGGGGAAGAGAAGACTATGCTGTATATACTGCGAAGTATGTTGAGATGAATATTCGGGGATTTGAGGACTATACAGGTGCTGTATACTACCTCAAGATAAATGTCTTGCTTAACCCTCATGTGGGAGCCCCTTAGTATGTAGTGTATATGACTGCTTTATGAACATCGCAGAGTCCCCTTTCTGGATTCTTAGAGGACCCTTTATATAGTGTAATTCTTGGTCTAATGGCCATTAATCCCCTTAATAACGTTTGTAACCGCCAACCATTAATTTAGTAACAACCTCTATTTAACCAAGTGTAACTGTCCCATTAATGGTTCGTAACCGACGTCTATTGAGTTCTGAACCGGATAACCAACCAACCCGGCCAGCGCAACCCGACCAGACACAACTCGGTCAGATAGCTAGGCCAGGTACACAACTCGGCCAGATGGCTAGGCAAGATACACAACTCGGCCGGATAGCTAGGCCAGGTACACAATTCGGCCAAATAGCTAGGCCTAGTACACAACTCAACCATATAGCTGGGCCTAGTACACAACTCGGCCAGATAGCTGGGCCAGGTACTCAACTCGGCCAGATAGCTATGTCGAGTACTCAACTAGATTTATACCCGCTCTTTGTCGACTATACAGCTCGACTAGGAAAATGTATTTGGCATGTACAAATTCTATCAAATTCAAGAGCATAATTCAATAATTTAAGTGGAAAGCGTAAGGATCAAATTGTAAATTGCCAAAAGTTTCTACAAAAAAGATCTTGCTCATGAAAATATTGCAAATAAAGACCATTACACAAAAAGAGTCCAAGAGTCCATTACACAAAAAAAGTCATCAAAGCCCATGGTATGAAGCCCATTCAATCTAATAAAATAAAAGGCCAAATGAACCAAAAATTACAACAATCAAGCCATTCAATGAACTACATTCCAAGAATACTACACATAAAACCACTGCAAGCCTTTTGCAAAAAAAAAAGCTACTACAAGTTATAAGCACAACACGCAATTGCAAGGTTCCAATTCACAAGCGAGCCAAAGTTGTCCTTCACGCACACTATTTCTAACTGCTACACACCTGCGCGAAACTTCCAAATCCAACCCAAGGTATACAATCAAACAAGCCATGAAATATCCAAACTGCCCACAAATGAGCTGAAGCTTAAAGCCAAGTAACACGATCACAACATATCAGCAGCTACGCAAAAATTCCACTCCAAGCCATTTCAGTGACGAATATCCACAACTTTTCCGACCCCACGTGATACACGCACTACTTTTCACGCGAGGCAAAACACCCTTTACAACAAACCGACTCCACATCACACCACCTACAAATGACAACAACAAACCTTTTAAAACGTTGTGTACGTAATCAAAATGCAAACGAATTTACCTTTCACAAATTCCTCACTTCATCTATAAATAAATGCTTCTCTATCACTCTATTTTCAAGTTTTATAAAGCCATTGTTACGCTGCAAAATCCTCCCTTTCACACCTTAAAATCGCAAACAAATTCCAATCCATTTTACACAACAAAGCTCACCCTTAAAACTCAAAACCTCACAAATCCTTCACCAACCATGCAACCTTCGAATCTTCTTCACAACCTTCAAACAACCCAAACACAAACCAAACGAATCAACCCTTGAACCCTTCAATCGATTCCAAAGAAACCCGCAACACCAGTAACCGTTTCACACGCAAAACCGAGATTGAGACGAGATTGAGAAACGAAAAATAGAGGAAATTGAATTGAAAAGAGAAGAGGGAGTTGAAAGCTGAAACGAAACAAATTAAAAGGATTGAGAGAGAAATTGAAGGAGATGAAAAGGTTGCCATGTTCTCGTTTTGATCTGTGCTGATGTTAATGTTATTTCCCTTTGCATTTCTTGACTTTGCTTGTTGGTTTTTAATAATAAAAGGAGCATAACTGTGTTTTGCTTTTAAAAAAATGGAAGCTGATGATCTAATCCATTGCCTTGCCTCATTTAGACCTTGTGGAATCCGTTTTTTCTTAAACATATTTGGAAAATTTTATCCCTTACCCCTACAATTATACCCATACCCCTACAAAAAAAATTTTATGACCAAAATACCCTTGTATAAATAGTTAAAACTCAGAAAATTTTCATTTCCGTTTTCCACAATTTCAAGTCATCCGGAGAAGATTTTAAAGCACTGCATTCCGGAACACTTCCAACAAGTCTTATGGTTCACAATTTCAACCCGGAACACATCAAGTAAGTCTTCCGGTAGTCTTTTTGTTCCGAAAGTCATGGAAGATGTCTTTCGGTTCAAAGAATTTATGAGTTTGTTTTCCGGAACTCTTTAGTGAAGTGTTCTGGAACGCTTCCAAAACATGTTAAACCGGAACTCTTTACTAAAGTGTTCCGGAACGCTTTTTTTTTTATTTTTTTTAAAATTTTTTTTTTAGTATTATTTTTTTTTAATATTTGTTATTTATGTTTTTATTTTGACAGTGGTGCACACACGAGACAGAGACGGTTTGATCCCTAAGCATAGTCTAGGACGGGGCGAATCATCGCGAGTGGCTGAGGAAGAGCATACTGGTGCATCTGCTTCAGCAGCACAACCCGTTGGATATCCAGGAGGACCGTACGATACCTCTCTTTTGGTTACGTACGAACATCATATTCTAGACATATATGGTTCGGTGAGGTAAATAAACTACAATTATTTGATATTGAATAAAATTGGAATTTGTTATGTTGTAATTTATAATATATTTACGTTTAATTGTTTTCATGAGAGGGGTTCGAAGAAAGAGCTGAAGGTAGCAGGACATGGGTTGAAGCTGGCTCAGAGGGTTCCACAGCTTCTTCCTAGAGAGATGGAGAATTTGATAGCTAGCTCTGGCTTAGCTTCACTTCAGAGGACCAGTATGTCGAAGATAGATACGAACTGGTATCTGCATTTGTGGAGAGATGGCATCTAGAGACATCTTCATTTCACATGCCATTTGGTGAGATGACGATTACTCTGGATGTCGTCTCTTGTCTGCTTCACTTGCCCATCAGGGGAGTCTTCTGGAGCCCTCAAGATATCAGCGAAGGGCATGCTGTTGATTGGGCCGTTGATTACTTGGGAGTTTCACGGAGAGAGGTACAACAACAAATCCGTGCCTGCAGGGGTTCTTATTATAAGCTGGAGTGGTTATACGATCTATTTGTCCTGCACAGAGCCGCTTCTAATTGGACATTAGCGACTAGAGCTTATTTGATGATGTTAGTGGGTTCTACCATTTTTGCGGATAAGACATTTACGCTTGTGGAGGCACAATACCTTTTGCTATTTATTGACTTGGGGGGCTTATCAGGATACGGTTGGGGAGCAGCTGCGTTGACTACCCTTTATAGACATCTCGGAGATGCTTCCATGTTCAGCTGTAAGCAGCTCGGTGGTTATCCGACTCTCCTACATGTATTTATTTTAATTTAGTTTATTTTCTTGTAATTAATTTTATTTAGTATATTAATTTTATTTATTTAGTTTATTATGTTATAATTAATTATTTTAGATTAACTAATAGTATTTATTTTGTAACAGTGCTGGATTCATGAGTATTTCCCAGCACTTGGAAGAAAAGGAGAGAATTGGACACCAGCTACTAATTTTGGTCTCCCTCGAGCGATGAGATGGTCCTATAAGCAAGGTGTCCTGAAGGTGGATGACTTGCGACCTATTCTGGATGAGCTGACACCTGACGATGTCATATGGTGCCCGTTTGAGAACCATAGAGCATGGCGGCAGTTTGATGAGTTGTGTCTGTATATGGGGTGTCTGAGGTGGGGTAACATTATTGTTCCATACTTGCCCGACAGATGTATGCGTCAGTTTGGGTATATGCAGTATGTTTCACCTCCACCTCTTGATTATACGATGGCTGGTGATATTGATGTTGAGTGGATTAGTTACCATCAAAGTGTTACAGATGTGATTCGTCCGACAGCACTAGCCACCACCCCATCTGAGACAGTTGATGGATATCTTCAGTGGTATTATCGTGTTTCGCATCCTCGTCTCATACCCTTTTTCCATAACTCGTCTATTGCCCTACTCATATCCACCTCTGATCCATCATCTACGTCTTCCTCCAACTTACCTTCCATACTTAGTTTCTTCCAATGAACATGCACAACATCTATTGGTATCGATATACCACCAATTCTATATCCTATCAACTCACAAGCACAACGTAATCCATAGGTTGTTCTAAGAGTACAACGACATATTTCCTTGTTAGTTCCTACATAATCAATCCGTGTTAACTCTTTAGCAATGCATCTCAATGCAGCTCGAGACACTGAACCTCGTAAGATATTGTAAAACGGGCCTACGTGGGTATGCTCAACTTCATAAAAACTCTTTTGAAAAGAAGCTCTAATGTTGCCCAGCTGTAACTTTAAGTTGTCATTCATAGCCTCCCAACATTTGACCATGTCACCAATACTGTTCCCCAACATATACTTTAACTTCCAATGAGCAGACTCAACCCTAAAAAATAATACATATTAAAAATACAAAAATACAAAAAAAATATACAATTTAGAAATACTTAAAAAAAAATACATACCGATTAGTCGTCATGTTACCCAAATGTAGCACTTGATCAATCCATGCTCCAACAAATCTTTGTCTATGTGGTGTCAACCATGTGTCCTTCACATAATCAATAAATTCATTACAATCAACACACGCCTGCTCAAGTAGCTTCAACCGTTGATCATACTCAATCTCATCACTAGCCCATACAACTTCAGTCCATAATTGGTCAATTGTCTCTTGCTTTTCACGAGCCACGTATTGTTTCCGTTTTGCACCAACATTTTTGTTAATATGAAATCGACATAGCAAATTGATCGACCTTGGAAACACAGTTTCAATGGCTTTCATCAAGGCAAGATTTCTATCTGTCACAATCACTTGTGGGCACAAATCTTTCTTCACAAACAATTGTTTGAGCTTATCTAACACCCAACAAAACGTCTCAGTCTGCTCTGACTCAATATATACAAATGCGACAACAAAAGTCAACTCGGTTGATGTCATGCCAATAATTTCAAACAGCGGTTGCCTATATTTATTTGTCTTGTAAGTGCTGTCCATAACTAACACGATAGGAAAAATATTTAACAACTTAACTGAATCTGGATGAGCCTAAAAGATATCTCTAATAACTTCAGAGTCATCTCTTTTTCTACACCAATAAACATAACCTGCACCTTCAATAAGCTTAAACAAATGTTGTATCTCACTTCTAGGACCTCTGATCTCTTTTTCAATCGTACTCTTCTGCTTGTATATTTGTGTGATCCGAGTGACATTGTCTGGATCTTGCTCTTGCAAGGAAAGCAATATATGTCTAGGTGGAACCTTTCTCTTTGTCAAATCAACAACATGTTGCTTCTGATCCGCTGTCAACCTACCGACAAATGTGTGACCTTGTAATGTATCAGGCATACCATGGTTATGAACTCCACATTTTACATCAACCTTCCATCCAGACCCATCTTTCACTAGAGTCGACCTGATTTTAAATGGACATCCACATTTTTTCGTTGCACTTTGGGTTCCACTACGACTATCCTTGTGTTTCCCACCATTATCACAACCAAATATTAATTTGTTACTTCTACCTCACTTGCCTGTTTCAATATCTGACCGAGTGATGATAACTGTTACTTTATTCTGAATTCTGATCTCTTTAATCCATCTTATCACCTCTTCTCGTGTACCAAATCTTTGATCAGTTGAAAAAGCATCAGACGTATCTACACATATTTGATCTTTATCGCTTATTTGCAGAGGAATTTCTTTACCTACATAAAAAAAATAGAATTACAAAAACAAACCGGAAAACTCAGAAAAAGTGTTCCGGTGAACTAACTTAACAAACCGGAAGACTCACAACAAGTGTTCCGGTGAAAAAATTACCAAACCGGATTTCTTAACAATAGTTGTTGCGGTGAAAATCGGATAACAATCTATTTATTAACCTGCATCGCATTTCTTTTACAACCGACTTTGATTTATCCAAAGGAAAGGTTCAAGATCGTTAAAAAAACCTAAAGGGGGGATATCTAAGGTTCGGGGGTTGGTTACGCCTAGGGAAGGTATTAGCACCCTAAACGTCTGTAGTACTCTACGGGAACCTCTTGTTTTAAACTTGTTATATCTCACTCGCTTGCTAAGGGTGCTATGCTAAAGGTTGAAACCCTAGGGGTTTATTTCTAAGTATACTCGACAAAGCATCGCACTTTGCGCCTACGTATCCTTACGGGAGTGGAATCAGAGTATCCGTAGTTCACCGATCTAAGGGTGAGGGATAGGAACCATTACCTATGGCCAAAGTTCCAAGGGGAAATGAGTATGATTCATTTTAGAGTTCACGATAACTCTCTAAATCTACGTTATAAAGGGGAAAGTGAGTTCTCATGATGATGAGAATCACATAGAGTGTCAGAACTCCAACCTACTTTTAGTTATGATTTCATTGACTCACGATAGCCAAGAAATATGGGTGAACCTAGAAGGATAAGGTATGATGACTTTGAAAGTCAATTTAAGGTGTTCTCCCTTTGGAATGGGGGGAAGGATAACAGTTATAAAGATGCTAAAAGATAACAAGTTAATAATTCAAATATGGTGATGCAGTAAGACATGAATAGGATGAGATGAAATAAAATAGAAATAGTCTCGTCTTAATCAAGACTTAAATCGGGAAATCGATAATCAATGATTCTTGACTTTTCATCGACAAAAAAGGTGAATAAAATTTAAATAAAGACAAAGTGATCTCGTGTTGATCAAAGTTTTGTCAACTCAATGAAGTCAACCAAACCAAGAGGTTTGTTATGTCATCGACCAAAATAAAGAAAAGTGGAATCGAAATGAAAAATAAAGCCGGTCTCGTCTAAATCAAGAATTAATCGAGAAATCGATAATCTTATATTTTGACTTTCATTGACCAACAAAAATAAATAAAAAGTGGCCTCACATTTGTCAAGACTATATTGACTTGAAATGATCAAAGTCAAGATTTGTGTAACGTCATCGGCCTAAATAAAGGTTGATCTCGTCCTAATCAAGATTTAAATCGGTAAATCGATAATCTTGATATTTGACTTTCATAGACCAAAATAAAATCGGAATAAAAATCAAGTTGGTCCCGTTTAAATCAAGATTTAATCGACAAATTGATAATCTTAGATTTTTAACTTTCATCGACCAAAATAGAAAAAAGAAAGTGGCCTCCTACAAATCTAGATTTTAGTGATTTTGAAATGATCAACAAAGTCCAGATTTTTATAATGTCATTGGCCCTTAATAATTAAAAATAAAATCCAAAAAAGAGAAATTAAAATACTAAGATAACGATCTTAAAAAAACCTATTTTAAATGATAATATGTTAGAAAACTTATCATAAGAAAAAAACGAATGTTAAAACTATTTTTTCTAAAACAAAACAACATAAATAAAAATGAGGGAGGCGTATGAGTTGAAAGAGTGTGCGAGCAGAAAAATACACACGGGCCTCGAGCCCATTCGTAACACCAACAACCACAAATCATATGGATCCAACAAAAATCATGTTTATCATTTAAAACAGCAATGAAAAAATCAAAAGATCAACTATTAGAAGGAAAAGGGTGGAAGTAGCAAACCACGATTGAAAAAAATAATTTTAGAATAAAACAAACTCAATAACCTATAGAAACAACATTAGCCGCAAATCTCTTTGTCCTTCTTTTAAAACAAAACAAAACTGACAATGAAAAATGAGGAACAAGGGTGACGACCCAAACGGCGCAACATTAACCTTCTCCGCTTCTCTCGGTCAAGTTTCGATCGCTTACGATCTCACTCTCTTCGCTCTTAGTTTGTGATTCCAGGTTCGTGTTTCGATTTTACTCTCTTTCTCTTCTTCTCCCTCTTTCTTTGGTTTTTTGGATGTATTGAAATCCATTTGGGTTATTCTGGTTGTTGAAGGTTTGATACTGAAGTTTTGAAGATTGTTAGAGGATTGTGTTGTTTTCTTGGATATGGGTTTTGGAAGGAAGGATTTGAGTTGATGATTAGAGGTTCGGTCGATTTGGGAATCTTGAATGGAGGTTTGCGATTTGTGAAGAAGAAGGGTCGGCTTGGTTCGTTATTGTTATTGATGATAGGCGAATTTGTGGGGTAATGAAGATGGGTGTGGAGAGTTGTGTTGCTGTTGAAAGAGGTGAGAGGTTTGGATGGTTCGTACGAGTTGAAGGTATTGAAGGTTGAAGTGGTTTTTGATTCTGATTTAGGTTTGAGAAGAAGAAGATTTGAAAAGGTTGAATTCAGATTGGTAAGGTTTTGATTGGGTTCGATGAAGAGGGGATCGGTGAAGGGTTCGTGAAAATGGGAGCTTTGAGGCCCAGGTTTTATGTTGCTGTTGGTTTCTTTTGATTGTTTTTTGAATCCCCCCTCCTCTCCTCTCCTCCTCCTCCTATATACCCAAAACTTGTTCCTTAAATTTATTTTGAATTTGGACTGTTGTTGAATGGTCATTTTCACGGTTCGTACGGTTTCGAAGGCGATGCAGGGTGTAAGCAGAGGGAGAGATGAAGATGGTAAGCTCTGAGTTGCTTTTTGATGAACCAAGTCTTGGAAGCTGAAATGGGAAAGGTTGAGCCGGATACAAATTGGGACAAATTGATGAGATTGTTTCTTTGAATTTCCTCTTCCAATCTGAGCTCGCAAGCATGACCAAGGAAAAAGAACTAGCCTGAATTGTTTTGCCCCTTTTACTGTCCACGCGTCGTTTCTCCAATGGTCAGAGAAGTGGTGTTGAAAAGTCAAAGCAATTAAGCTGATTCCCATTGGTCATTTGCAAATAGAACTTGACCAATAATGATCCAAGGATTAGACAACGTGGACCAATTGGGTTCTTAATGAAAAAAGTTTTAGCTTTCTTTTAAATTTGAAATTATAATATGACTAATAATAACATAATAATAAAATTAATTAATAACCTCATTTAACTTAGTTAGAAAAGTATTAAAATTAATATAATTAATTAAACCAAATTTTTTTAGAAAGGATTAAATTGAGGTTGAAAATTAAATTAACAAAATAACCATTTTAAATATAAAATAAAAAAATCATATTGAAATTAAATTAAAATAAAAGCAAATAAAACACTAAAATAAATACTAAATTAAAATATAGAGAAAAATAAATAAAAACATCAACTAGCAAAAAAATGAGGGTAAAATTTGGGGTACAACAGTTGCCCCTATTTAAATATCTTCACCTGATGACATGAGAAAAGAAGATCATCATGGGATTAAAGGTGAAAGATATTTAAATACAGATAACCGAAAATTTTACCCTCATATGCGCAGACATGCAATGCAACAGACATGATGCCAAAATTCCGAAGATGCAAAGATGCAAACACAACAAGGCGCCAAAGGACAGACAGGAAGCAAACACAAGATGAGCTTCACTGGGGAAGGAGGAAGGTTAGTATCCACAAGGAAGATCCATTGGGGATACAAGCTGACCAACAAAAGAGACTCACTGGGGAGACTCTAAGGCAACACTAGAGATAGAAAATAAAAGGGTATTCTCCACTGGGGAAGGATCCAGGGAGATGGACGACAGGTTCAAATATAACCAGACGACATTGGGGAAAAAGCACAATCTTACTGGGCAAGAAACCAGAAAGAAGACATGATCTCCACTGGAGATCAGTTGAAACAAAAGGAAAAACACCCGAAGAAGAGAAACTTCTGGGGACTTCTTATGCTGAAGAGTTCAAACGGGATCTTCAAGAAAAGCCAGAAAAGACAGAGACAAACTCCGCGCGCCAGATAAAAAACACCTGGAATGAGCAATACAGGTTCAAGATAACCTGATATAAGCAAACGGTTCACGATAACCGAAGATAAACAATTGGATTTTAAATGGGAACAAGGTTAATGAGTCAAGAACAGACTCTGGAATCCAAATAAGAGTTGGTTGAGATAACACATAATCTGCTTTATGAAGGAAAACCGGTATGAGCCAGAAAGGTAACCTCATTGGAGATAGAACCGACGATGGGCCCAATAAAGGTATCTAGAATGATTAATCATCAAGGCTAAACATGACTAGATGACATTCTAGAAAGGATCCGCAATGAAGGTTGAACCGGAGAAACGGTCTTCACTGGGAAAAGACATCCAAAGTGATGGAACAACAGGTTCAAGTATGACCGGTTGGCACTTTGGAAAAAGAAGAACCTTATTGGAGATATAAACAAAAAAATGGGCTCCAATGAAGGTATCTAGAATGATTGATCATCAAGGCTAGATGACATTCTAGAAAGGATCCGCAATGAAGGTTGAATCGAAAAACGGTCTTCACTGGGAAAAATACATCCAAAGTGATGGAACAACAGGTTCAAGTATGACCGGTTGGCACTTTGGAAAAAGAAGAACCTTATTGGAGATAAAACCAAAAAATGGGCCCCAATAAAGGTATCTAGAATGATTGATCATCAAGGCTAGATGACATTCTAGAAAGGATCCGCAATGAAGGTTGAACCGAAAAACGGTCTTCACTGGGAAAACATCCAAAGTGATGGAACAACAGGTTCAAGTATGACTGGTTGGCATTTTAGAAAAAAAAGGAACCTTATTGGAGATTGAACCAAGAAATGGGCCCCAATAAAGGTATAGTATCTGATAGGTTAGTACCGGGGTTGCATAACTGAAGGCAAAACTTCTTGGGGGATGCCCATTATGGTTGCAAAAAGGCTGAATAGTACCAGAGATAGATAAGCTGCTTATAAGAGACTGCCACTTATCGCCATAGAAAAACAAGCTTCTTCAAGAGATTGATGCTTCAAAGATATGTTGATATCACAATAATGTTGGAGAAATAATCATGTATCCAATGAGGATCAGTAAAAGATGCTTCCTGCGAGACATAGTGCAAAATAAATGCACATTCAAAGATAGGTCAAAAATCACACTTGTCAGGGACCAAAGTTCAATCTAGGAACAAGCTAGAAAGAAACGGTCAAACAAGACTCCAATTGAGGAAAGAACTCAAATGGGGTTTATCTTATCCAAATGTGGAAAAGATAACTGAACCAACCATCATCCACGAGAATCAAACTCTGTGGGGAATTCAGAAAAGAATGGGCACTTTATACCTAAGGCTGACAACTCTATTGGAGAGAATAGACCAACCCAGTCACTTGGGGAGACAAACGCCAAAGTGAACAAAACAGGAAAACACCAGAAAGGGAAGCCAAAAAAGCTAAGATGCTAATGCATATGAGTCTTTATGCCATGCTTATGCTTATGCTTATGCTGACAAAACAGACAGAAAGCGAAACTGGAGATGAAATACACGTCTCGACAAAAGGATATCCAGCCAAACCCGACAGGTTAGACCAATACTGGGGATGAATAAGTAGAATCAGCAACTTCACTAGTGAAAAGAGTATTCCACTTGAGGTATAACATCAAAAGGATCGCCGTCATGAGCTTGATTTCTTTGTTGGAGGAGAATCCATGGAGAATTGTCAAGATTAGCTGACGTAACAACTTATTGGGGAGTTAGCAGAGGATATCACAAGAACAAAGTGATTTTGCATCCCACTGGCATAACGATCATCTTTAGATCTTATCTGCCCCAGGCTATATGGTCTGTCAGAAGACGATAACAAGAGGATTTTATAGAAGAATTGACATACAAGGTATTTCAATATCTTCAAACTCTTGGAAAGATCTCGGTGTAACTGTCCCAGATTAACTGCGTTCACACAACAAGGTCCTTGAACTTGCTTCAGACTGGTTTTTTGACGATTTGGGGAACAAACTTGCCCCTGTCAGCTTGGTTGATCTATGAAGAAGATGTCCCTGACTTTTAGAGATTTATTGAATGTCGACTTGACTGCCTCTGATTAACTGGTAGATGTAATACCCCAAAATTTGCTCTCCTTCTTTGTCATCATAGCATGGCATTATCATTTATCATATCATATCCATCTCATTAGCATTGCATTGCATTTAACATAGAAAAATGAAGCATGGCATCCTTCTTACCATCAGGGCATGTGGTCAGGTGGAAGGTGGACAATCAAGGAATCATTCAAAGCACAAAAAGGTCAATCAAGTTGGCTCTAGGCAAGCCAAGAGGTCTCTCATGGCTCATACTATCTCAATTGATCTTCCAAAACCTCAAGGAAGTGAGATTCAATGGGAGATTGAAGCATTACATCTACACTATGCAAGAAGTCCAAAAATTGAAGGAAAATCCTCAAAAGAGATAGCTCATTGATTCAAAATCATCCTCAAATGGTATATCTCATCATCCTTTAAGAGGATACACAACATACTCTGAGGAATTTGGATTTGAAGACTGCACATTTTTCTCCTAGGAGGTGGGCCCAAAACTAGGGTTTCCCATTAAATCAGGGAATCTTTGATTTTTTGAACAAAACTTGATGTCATGGTATCCCATATGTCCTTAAGTGTATGTATGTGGAAAATTACATCTCAATTGGTTTTAGAAGTGGTTCAATTGGAAGAAAGATCAAGAATTAGAGAAATTGGGGCACAGTCAAATAATCAGAGGAAAAAGTCAACTCTTGACTTTTTGAGGCCAAATTCATGAAATTCATGTTACATATGTCCAATGTACAAAATTTGATCAAGAAACTCCAAAGGAATCATAAAAAAATCAAGATGTAAAAAGTTGCCATTTTTGGATGAAGTAGGGTTGCTAAAAATAGCAAGTTTTGGCCATTTTGCATCAGAGTTTGAACCAAGGCCATTTAAATTTGGAGCACCAAATGAAAATTCCACTCTGCCTCAATGAAAGGCCTTGCTTTAAGCTTCAAATCCATGTGTGGAACATCTCCATTGGATAAAAATTGAGTGAGATATGATTGATCAAAGTTTGAGCAAAGTAGGTCCAAAACTAGGTCATGACCAAGATTTTCAGGGCACGCGCGCAGTCATTTTCTCAAACACTTGGTGGGCCAAATGTATTGATCAATTACTCATGATTAGAGGCTTCAAATGGAAAATCTTTCAACATCAAAGTTGTTCCTCTATGTGAGATCTTCAAAGTTGGTGTTTATCAATTTTTCATCTGATCAAAGGTTAAGGAGTTATGATGGCTCAAAGAATGGTCATTGCAACTGAAATTTGACCAGGTCACAACCAGGTCATGCCACAAGTCTGCGCACCCATGTACCAGCTTCTTTTTCCATCTGTTTGAGGTCATTTTTAGACATGTTTGAGACCTCATTCCACTTCAATTTCCAAATCAATATTGTGCTCCAATGCATCCTCTTTCCAATGAACCCATAAACTCCCTAATGCAGCCATTGAGTAGAGAGAAAAACCTCCACAAACTACCCTATGTTGGCATGGATACATTGACAGCATGTTGCATGATTTTGGTTCACACACACCACAAACACTTCTTAACCTCAGCTTTCCTCTTTAAACCAAGCACACATGACATAAAACTCATACACTAGCACGTGCCTTGCATGGAAATAGAAAAAACAAGCTTGCTGAGCAAGTTTCTAATGCAACACCCTTTGCCATTCGTTTCTCTTGCTACTTCACCATAACTGTCATGAGATTAACCTCACCATAACCCAGCCTTGATCACTCGCCCCCTAACTAACTTGACTCAGTTAGTTAGGGTGGACTCAGTTAACCACCTTGACTCACCCTAACTCAACTCATTAAACCGTGGTAAGCTCACACTATAAAAGAAATCACACACTCCATTTTCATTTTTCAGTTTTTGACAACCACATTTCTCTCCAAGAACACCTCAAACTCTCTCTACTTTCTCTCTGATTCCACACGATTTCAACACTCTTCTTCCACTTTTCATCTGCATTATCATTGTTTGGCATTGTTGAATCAAGAGCAACAAGAACAACTCCATTTCTGCAAGTTCAGTACCATTGCAAGCTTCAACATCCTTCATCTATTTACGAATCCATAGCATTTATTTTGCTAAGTTTGAAGATCTAGAAGCTCAGCATATCAAGCTTTCCTCTGGTTTTTCTCAACATCTCCAATTGCTCCACATTTTCAGGTTTCATCATGCACTCTTCTTCATTCGATTCTCTTTAGTTTTGATTTATTTTTGCTGTCTTAAGCTTGATAGAAGCTCTGCTTACTCCGGCTAGTTGATAGAGCTTCTTAGAAGCCTAGATCCAAAACTTAGGGCATGATTTAATCTCCTCTGTTCTCTATGTGTGTGCTTGGTATGTGAAAAACAATTGTGAATTCTTAATCTACGTGAGCTCAGCTTCATTTTGGTATAATAGTTGGGCATTTCTGGGACATGTGAAGTTGCAGACGGTGGCGTGTGACCGGAGAAGGTGACCGGAGGTCCCTCTCCGGCCGGTGGTTTTTAGTTAGGGTTTTGGTTGCAGTTTAAATCATGGCCGATGGATGTGTGTGATCGTGTGGTCCAAAAGTTGACAGCACATTAAAATTCACGTGCAAATCATGTGCACCATTTCTGAATTTACTTAAACATTGTGTGATGCAGTACATGGTAATTTGTGTGTGACCTCATGCGCGTGTGTTGGATCCGTGTACTTTGACTTTTGTTTGACTATGACTTAATCTGATGGCTTGGATTGCTTTGACTATGTTGACTGAAGAACACGCTAGTTATGGTGTTTTGCGTGCTAATTGGACTTAACCAGATTGATAATTACACCCCCATGTATTGAAGCCCAATGATTTTGAACTGTCCAATTGCTATGTTCATACCCCCCTGCATTTTGCATTTATTTTTCATTTTTATTTCTTTCTACACGTTTGATTTCTAATTTTTAAAAATACCAAAACATATTGAAAAATTCTACAAAAATTCATGTGTATTCTTAAAACATTTAGGAAATTTTTCATGATTTTATTTTCTGATTTTATGACCTTTTTGCCCCTGTTCCATAATTTGCTTTGAATTTCCACTTAGATGCATTCTAAGCATGATACATGAATTTGTTTAATTTTGTTCTTGCTCATTACCAACTATTTTGACATGATTTTTTTTGCATTGATTCACTAATACATTGAAGCATGTTAGAGGATTTTTGTTTGATTTTTTAGGTCACTTTATGACATGTTTTGATGCCTATATTTGCACCACTTTGCATGATGTTTCAATTTGACCTAATTGCTTTGTTTGAAGTCATTTTGCTCTGAATTTTTACATGCTATCTTGATGTATGATGCATTTCTGACTTAGGCATTCCAATAATATGCTGGCATAATTTTCATGAATCCATTTGGTTTTTGTTTGATGCATTACATTTGAAGTATAATATATGTCATGTCATTTTAACTTTAGTGCATGTTTGCATGAATTCTTTTGTGCATATTTGTATGAGCATTTGCATAGTGGTATGAGTCATTCATATGATATTATAGGTCTTTGATGCACATTATAGGTCATCTTTACATGTTCATTTCAATTTGAACTTTGTGCATCATTAACATGTATTGTTTGCACTTTCTTTTTGAGTTTCCATCTCACTTCTTCTTCTATTACTTCTTGAATGTCTTGATGGTTGATTCATGGATACTTTTGAGATGTTCCTAAACTATTTTCCATTTAGTTCAATTCTGGTTGTTGATTTACATGTTCCATTTATGCATGTCCTCTTCATTTCTTTCCATCTTTCATCTACCCCTTCTTCTTGTAACATGTTTAAATGCTAATGGGTGTTGATTATTGCTTATTCACTTGCATTTGTATGATGATATTCACTTGTTATCCACATGATGCACATTCTGGTTATGATATTAAGATTTGATTTTTCATCTTATTCTTTTGAATTTTAATGTGCATTAAGTGCTTTTTATTCCTTATACATGTTTCTACTGTTTACTAACCATGTAGGGGCTTTGGTAAGTTTCAATTGAGTGTGGATAAGGAATCCACATTCAACTTCTATCCTTTCTCTTTTACAATTCCATTTTATGTTTTGCTAAGCACTTATGTGTTTTCTTTTAATAACTCATTACTTTCCCTTTTTGAATTACAATTCATCTTCTACTTTGGAAGTGAATTGTTTAATTCTTTCTTTATTTAGACTTTAGGTTGAAACCTCACAAACCTTTAGGATCACTCCCTTTAATCTTCAATTAGGATTGAGTCTTAGTCCATATAGGTTTTACCTTTTCTCCTCTCTTGAGTCTCTTTTCTCATCTCAAAGAAAATTCAAAACATATAATAAAGGTAGGCATTTATTGCATTTAGGCCTTTCATATAAAGAAAAGATTATAAGGGGTCTTCTCTTGTAATCTTAGAATGTGTAGCATATAGCCCATCTTGGGTCAATGTGTTAAACATTTGATCTTGTATGAGGGACTTAAATGCAATACTTGTTGAAGGTGCAAATAATAAAAAACACTTCTTCATTTCTTAATTAACAAAAACACTTAATAAACACAAGTATGCTAGTGTGTTTGAACCTTGACAATTGGAGCTAAGTGTGGGGGTCTTCTTCACTCTTAGTGTGCTTTCTTACCCATTCCATCTTGGAATGTGAGAATGTACACATTCCAGTGACTAAGATCCAGATACACTGTCATATGCAAACAAATCCAAAACACTTCCTTCTAAAAGACAAAAACAAACAATAACGTCTTTCCTTCGGGAATTCTTTTCTCACCTCATTCACTCTTAGCGTACGAACGCGCTTCTACTCGTTCTTTTGCAAGACGGTAACGCACTCGGACCAGCGAGCCTGCAACACCTGAGCTAGAACGTAAGCCGTTCTCTAAAAAACACAAACAATTCATCCCTAGTGAGGGGAACTACGTCGCTCTGATTCTCATGTTCCCGATGAGATACGTAGGCAGTGGGGTAGGGCCCATGCGAGCACTTCTTTTATTTTCCCTACCTTTGTTTCTTTTTCTCTCTTTTTCCTTTTCCTTTTTCAGTTCTTTTTCCAGCATCTTTCCTTACACCCTTTGATTGAAACAAGCAAGCGTGGATCCCATCGGGTACGATGGACGCGAGGGGGTGCTAATACCTTCCTCTCGCGTAACCGACTCCCTTACCCTTTCTCTTGGTCGCAAGACCATGCTCTTTCCTTCTCTTCAGGTTTACGCGGTGTTTCCTTTCCCTCTCTTGGGATAAATACACATTGCTGGCGACTCTGTTCGGTGCCACTTTCGCGTTTGTACTAGGATGAAAATCCCGGGAGCGACAGCTGGGGACAATTTGAGGTTGACCTATTGCTGGTCCATCCCTAAGCGAGTCAATCCTAGCGCTTGTCTGTGTTTCTTGCATTGGGTGTTTACTGTTGTGCTATATTTACCATTTTATTGTATGGTTATTTACTGCTTTACTGTACATTACTGTATTTACTGCTTTTTAGCACTACATATCATATTATTACTGTTGTGTTGGACTGTGCTATTTTCTGTTTGGCGGGATGGGATTTCTGAGAGATAAGTCCATTACACAGGCTTGAGTATACACTTAGAATTAGAGTGGAGAGTAGTGGGACCTACGTGCCGTTTGGAGTGCGTTGGGTGTTCACGAAATTCACAGCTAGACGAGGCTATCTTGGGACACGTCGTGGCATGCGCATCTTGCGTATTCCAGGATGTAGATCTAGAGAGCTGTCGACTCTAGTGACCGATCATGAGGACCTTAGTGGAAATATCCCTTTTTAGTGGTGACAATGGCAGACCACATTCTGTGGCAAACCCATTCGCACCCGAGGGCCCACTTTGGAACTTGCATAGGATGACTTTTATTTTCTAAGGGGAGTCAGTGGACGACCTCTTTGATTGGCATAGCATTGTATCCTACGGGCTGAATGTGCTATTGCTTCTCAAACCTCCGAAGCTGACAAGCCTTATTTTCTAAGAACCACATGTGAGTATGGGCGGGATGTTTACAGGTTTGCAGGAAACCCAGCCTCCTACCTACCTTACTTGTGATTCTATGATGATTTCAGACATTGTATCCTATGACAGTGATTTAAGTGTTCATCTCAGATATTGCCAGATTCAGCACAGAGACACAGTGCACACAGTTCAATACAGACACCGACACTTGATTACCTGATCACATGCCCTTTTGCATTGCATTATCATATCATAACAGTTATGTTTGTAATTTTCAGGTGCATAATACATTTCTGATTCCAATCCATGGGTTCAACAGAGATCGTCGCCGAGAGAAAGAACAATGTGTCTTACAAGTTTCCAGATCCTGTCTTGGATTCATTGCTCAAAGTTATAGATATGGCTGGTCCGGGTATTCTTGATAGGTTTCAGAAGAGCTACGGGAATTTGGTTGGGATGGTCCGTACAATCACCAAGTATGAGCATGATGCTTTGCACACTCTGCTGCAGTTCTACGAGCCTTCGTTGAGGTGTTTTCTTTTTTCAGATTACATTTTGATGCCAACACTGGAAGAATTCTCATTTATTTTGGGAATTCCGATCACGTCGGCAATACCATTCTTCTCTGGTAGTTCTCCCAGCGTAAAAGAAATTGCTGCTGCTTTACAAATGGATCAGACATTGATAAAGAGTGGTGTGAGCAGTAAAAATGGAGTCAGCGGATTTCATTTAGAATTTCTGTCTGGACAGGCCCAAGAGGCTGCAAGTGCTAAATATTGGACGGTTTACAATTCCATTCTGGCTCTCTGCATATATGGCCTAGTTTTCTTTCCCAATCAGCAAGACTTTGTGGATATGCAAGCAACGAGAGTTTTTGTCCTTAAAAATCCAGTCCCTACTTTGTTAGGAGATTTTTATCATTCCGTGCATTACAAGAATGAGAAAAGGAGGGGAGGATCTGTTAGTTGTTGCACTCCACTGCTGAGTCATTGGTTTTTCAAGCATTTGCCTCAGACAGGTGCCTTTGTGGAAACCAAAGATGTGGCGAAATGGTCTAAACGATTGATGAGTTTAACTGCTGATAACATTGTATGGTTTGATCACCGGTTATTGAGAATAGAGCTTGTCACAAGATGCGGAAATTTTCCAAATGTGCCTTTGATTGGCAGAAAAGGAGGGATCAATTATAATCCAGTTTTGGCCATCCGACAGTTTGGGTATGCTTCCAGGGATCCTCCTACAGAGCAAGATGTGGAAGAATCTTTATTCTTTACAGGAACTAAAGATGCGAAGGTGGTAGAAGTAGTGAATGCTTGGAAAGATAAGCACAAAATTGGAAAAGCAGTTTTTGGAAAAGGAGATTGTAGATCTTATCCTGAATATGACAGGTGGATTGAAACGAAAGTAAAGGAATTGCTTTTACCCTTTTCAAGGGGACCTCTTTTATGTGCAGTACAGCCAGAACAACCCACTATGGTGGCTATTGAAGAATGTGAGAAGTGGAAGAAAATGGTCAGAGAGTTGCAGATAGAGAATTCTGGAATGAGCAGATGTCTTCAGAAAGCTCTAGCTGACAACAAAGAGTTGGAAAAGAGAGCCTTGAAAGCGGAAAAAACCTTGGCTGACAAAGAGGAAGATTTTGATGACCGAGCTCGGTACTTTCGGAAACTTACTTTGGGAGCAGATGACACTAGTCAGGCTCACAAGATTACAAAACAGGCTTTAGCCCGAAGCAAGGATTCATTAGCTCAACTTCGTCAAGCTTGGGATGAAGTCAGAATTGAAAATGCCGAGTTAAAGGATCAGTCGAAGACTAAAGACGAGGAGCTTAAAAAGGCACATGAGCAGAGGAGAAAGTATCGGGAAAGTCTCGATAAAAGTCAAGAACAGTTAGAAGAAGCTAGAAGCCAGTTGAAGAATACCAAGAAAGAGCTTGAAGAAGTCATGATAGAAAGGGAGATACTCAAGACGCAAGCCGGCATAAAGAGACACAAAGGAGTGTGTGATGACGAAGCTCTGATGCTGCATATGGGTTCTTTAACTGAAGCTCTTGAGAAAAGGGATGTCTTGATCAAAGAGATGATTGAAAAGCCGAATCACCAGCGTACCCGTATACTTTTTGAGGAGATCAAATACTCAAGTGATAAGCTGAAGGGTGTGGAATTGTCAGACTGATGTTCTTTTCCTTATATTTTGTTATTAATGGTTACCATCAGGCTTGTTGATGGATCCATTTTTCCTTGTATTGCATTTGCGGTTGAATCTTTCTTAAATGTACTTGAATATTTTGTTGAATGAGTATGAGCAGTTTTATTCAGGATTATTTCTTATCAGATAGCCGCACACAAGCACATGACCATGACACGTCTCTTTATATCACAATTTCTGGTCTTCAGATTTCTGTGGTTGGATTGGAATCAGGGTATAAAGTACCTCGGAAATGACAAACATGGCATTGCATGGCATTGCATATCATTTTGCATTTTTTGTTACTTGCTTTTCAGGTACTCGTTGCGGGGTCTCTAACCTTTATTTGGTTTCAGGCAGTATAGCGGAGAGTCATATTCACCGATATTCGACGCGAAGGAATCAAGTAAGAATCATGGATCAAGTGCAAAGTGATTTGGCGGAAATGAGGGCACGTATGGACCAGTTCATGACCCTCATGACTGGCATGGCGCAAAATCAGGAGAGACTGAGGCTTCTGGTAGAGCGTCCCGACAATGGGCCCGAAGGTGACCAACATGACAATTCACAGGGACACGGCATCCCTCCTCCCGGTGGCAACCCTCCTCCTGGTGGTAACAATCGGGGTAATGGAAATGGTAGGCATGCTGGTGTTACTCTTGAAGATACTCTGGAAGACCAATTTACTCTACTAGATGCTGATGTGGGTAATCAAGGTGATCGAAGGTATGAGGAGTTAGCAGAAAAGATCAGGGCCATAGAATGCAAGAACTCTATGGGTATTGATGTTACCAGCTTGGGGCTGGTCTCAGGAGTCAGAATTCCCCCTAAATTCAAGCCTCCCACTTTCGATAAGTATCACGGCAGTGCATGTCCCCAAACGCATCTTCAAGCTTACTTTGGGAAGATTTCAGCCCATACGGATGACGAGAAGCTATGGATGCACTATTTTCAGGACAGTCTGGCTGGGGCATCCTTGACCTGGTACATGAAGTTGAATAGAGCTGCTGTGAAGAATTGGAAAGATCTGGCAGAAGCGTTCCTGAAGCAATACCAGTATAATATTGACATGGCGCCCAACCGCACTCAATTGCAGGGGTTGTCACAGAATGCCAAGGAGAGTTTCAAAGAATATGCACAGAGGTGGAGAGAAATGGCTGCCCAGGTCCAACCTCCCTTGTCAGACAGAGAAATGGCGGATATGTTTATGGGCACCTTGCAAGGGGCTTATCTTGATAGATTAGCTGCTTGTCCGTCAACTGGATTTGCTGATATTGTGATTGCGGGAGAAAGAATAGAAAGTCTGTTAAAGCTTGGAAAGATCCAGGATGTGAGTGGGGCTGGCTCTTCGGGGACGAAGAAACCGTTTGCTAGTAACCAAAAAAGAAGAGAAGGTGATACGAATGCTGTGTTTAGAGGACGAGGCAGAGGGCGTTCTCGAGCTTATTATCAGGTAGATGCTGTAACAATCCCCACACCGTCTGTTCAGAAACAACAACCCCAACAACAAGTTCAGCAGCAACAACCTTTTTTCCAGCAAAGGTCTAGACAGAGGGATCGTAAGATGGATCCTCTCCCTATGACTTATGTCGCGCTATTGCCCAGGCTACTCGAGTTAAAGTTGGTAGAACTCCGTACTATGAAAGCTCCGGTTGCTGGAAACCTGCCACCTAACTTCGATGCTAATGCTCGTTGTGAGTTCCACTCAGGTGCTCAGGGGCACTCCATTGAAAAATGCTGGGCTTTCCATCATAAAGTACAAGATTTGATTGATGCTAAAGCCATCAATTTCTCTCCCGCTCCTAATATTACTCAGCATCCCATGCCTGATCATAGCGCAGCAAATGTGTACGCTATTGAAGATGGGAGGATATTGAATTTGGTGTTAGACGTTCATCAAGTGAAAACTTCTTTGTTGGTTATAAAAGATCGTTTATTGAAGGGACAGGTGTTCCCGGGCTGTAATCAAGATTGCTCTGAGTGTATGAATCAGGAGAACGGTTGTGATAAGTTGAAGATGGGTTTACAGAATCTGATCGATGAAGGATGTCTACAGTTCGACAGAGTCGTGAAAGACACTGATGAAATATCAACCGTGACCATCTATTACACTCCCGCTGAGATTCAAATGCCGGTCAATGCAGTTCCCGTGGCGAGTGTTGCGCCAGAAGGGCCCAGTCCTGTCACTATCACGGTGCCAGGACCAATTCCGTTCACATCCACGAAAGCTATCCCATGGCACTATGGGGCAGATGTATATTACGAAGGTAAAAAACAGGAAGTTGAGTCATCAGTCAGCCCAAATGTTGATAACGTATGGGGTGTAGGGGGCTTTACAAGGAGTGGAAGGTTGTTCGCTCCCCAAACCTTGAGAAGTGATAAGGAGGTAGAAGCTGCAGCAAAGGCTAAGGGTAAACAGGTGGTTGAAAGTGCGCCCACACCTGAAGCAGAGACAAAGATTACTTTTGATAAGGAAATGGAAGAATTTATGAAGATAATCAAGAAAAGCGATTATAAGATTGTGGACCAATTGAATCAGACCCCTTCAAAGATTTCAATCTTGTCACTATTGATGTGCTCTGATGCGCACCGACAGGCGTTGTTGAAAGTGTTGAAGAGTGCGTACGTGCCACAAGAAATTACTGTTAATCAGCTCGAGGGCGTAATCTCCAGTGTTAATGTTAGCCATGGCTTGGGCTTTACAAGTAGAGATTTGACTGTTGAAGGAAGAAACCATAATAAGGCTTTGCATATCACGATGGAGTGTAAGGGCGCAGTGTTATCTCATGTATTGGTAGACACTGGTTCATCACTCAATGTCTTGCCCAAGAAGGCATTAATGAAGCTGGAAGTTGATGGTTTGATCTTAAGGCCTAGTGAATTGGTGGTCAGAGCATTCGATGGAACTAGACGATCTGTGTTTGGTGAGGTGGAATTGCCCGTACAAATTGGACCACAGGTATTCAAATCCATGTTCCATGTAATGGACATACAACCTGCATATAGCTGCCTATTGGGACGCCCTTGGATTCACGGAGCCGGGGCTGTTACTTCTACTCTACATCAAAAGCTGAAGTATGAGTTTGAAGGGCAGGTTGTGACAGTGTGTGGGGAAGAAGACATCTTTGTGAGTCACTTGTCTACGTTCAAGTACATTGAAATGGATGGGGAAATTCATGAGATGCTGTGCCAATCATTTGAAGCAGTCAATATTGACGATGCACCTGAGTCTTCTTCTGTACCAGTTGGGGCTGGTACCTCCATTTCATCTTACAAACAGGCTGTCGAAGTCGTCAGGGCAGGCAACGCCCAAGGTTGGGGCAGGTTGATAGAGACCCCAATGAAGGAAGACAAATTTGGTATTGGTTATCATCCCTCTACAACTTCAGATGCGGGGAGCAAGGGACCCATTACTTTCAATAGTGGGGGAATTATCTACATGGACCAGTCTTGTGCAGCCACAGAGGATAGTATTGACAGTGATTGTGACCTGGACAACTGGATACGCCCTCGTGCTCCGGGACAACAAGTGCAGAACTGGTTCGTTGAAGAAGTCATCCGGGTTACTCTTCGGACAGAGTAATTTTTCTTTGTTTTTTCTAACCATAATGCATGACAAAATCTTGCGCTCTGCCCAAGGCGTATAGATTCATTTGTAGGGCCACCATGGTTGCATTTGCAATGTTTAATCATTAATAAAGGACGTTTTGCAATCAAATTTTTGTTCTCTGTCTTTCAATTTTTATTTTTGCACAAAAAATATAAAATGGCAATGTTTCATTTTCTTTTGTTTTGCGTAAAAATAAATTCTAAAATAAGGCATGAACCCGTTCATGCAGACTTGATCCTCCGGATACCACTGATAACGATTTTGATATGGCCATGTATGACTTTGACAATCCGATTTATCAAGCCGAAGAAGGGGATGGGAAAGATTGTGAACTTTCTGAAGAACTGGCCAGATTGTTGAAACAAGAGGAAAGGGTCATCCAGCCTCATCAGGAGACTGTAGACATCATCAATATTGGTACCAAGGACGCCAAAAAAGAGATCAGGATTGGTGCCAGCTTGCAAGCAGATGTGAAGCAAACTTTGACGGAAATGTTGCGCGAGTATGTTGACGTCTTCGCCTGGTCGTATCAAGACATGCCGGGGTTGGATACGGATATTGTCGTGCACAGGCTACCATTGAGAGAAGAATGTCCGCCAGTCAAGCAGAAACTTCGTCGGACTCACCCCGACATGGCCTTAAAGATTAAGGAGGAAGTCCAGAAGCAGTGGGACGCTGGTTTTCTTGCTGTGACAAAGTATCCTCCATGGGTAGCCAACATCGTGCCAGTACCGAAGAAAGATGGAAAAGTGAGAATGTGTGTGGATTATCGAGATCTTAATAAAGCTAGCCCGAAAGATGATTTTCCACTACCTCATATTGATGTGCTGGTCGATAATACAGCTCAATTTTCAGTGTTCTCATTTATGGACGGGTTCTCCGGGTACAACCAGATCAAGATGGCACCTGAAGACATGGAGAAGACCAAGTTCATTACTCCGTGGGGTACATATTGTTATAAAGTAATGCCTTTTGGGTTGAAAAACGCAGGGGCAACGTACCAACGGGCGATGGTGACATTGTTTCATGACTTGATTCATAAGGAGATCGAATGTTATGTAGATGATATGATTGCCAAGTCGAGAACAGAAGAGGAACATCTGGTTAACCTGAAAAAGCTGTTTGAAAGGTTGAGAAAGTTCCGTCTGAGATTAAATCCAAACAAGTGCACATTTGGGGTGCGTTCTGGAAAGTTGCTAGGTTTCATTGTGAGCGAAAAAGGAATCGAGGTTGATCCTGCCAAGGTGAAAGCAATACAAGAAATGCCTGAACCGAGAACAGAAAAAGAGGTTCGTGGTTTCTTGGGTAGATTGAACTACATTGCAAGGTTCATATCTCACCTAACAGCCACGTGTGAGCCAATATTTAAATTGTTAAGGAAAGATCAAACGGTCAGGTGGAATGACGATTGCCAATTGGCATTCGATAAGATAAAAGAATACTTGCAGGAACCTCCGATTTTAATGCCTCCAGTTGAAGGGAGACCGCTGATAATGTATCTGACAGTGCTTGAAGGTTCCATGGGTTGTGTTCTCGGTCAACATGACGAGACAGGTAGGAAGGAGCATGATATTTACTACCTGAGCAAAAAGTTCAATGATTGTGAGTCCCGATACTCAATGCTTGAAAAGACATGTTGTGCGCTTGCATGGGCCGCTAAGCGATTGAGGCAATATATGGTTAGGCACACGACCTTGTTGATTTCAAAAATGGATCCTATCAAGTACATTTTCGAGAAACCAGCATTGACAGGCAGAGTTGCACGGTGGCAAATGGTCTTGACAGAGTATGACATTCAGTACACTTCACAAAAGGCCATCAAAGGAAGTATCTTGTCCGACTATCTTGCGCAACAGCCGATTGATGATTACCAACCCATGAAGTTTGACTTCCCTGATGAAGACATCATGTTTCTCAAAGCTAAAGACTGTGAGGAACCACTTCCGGAGGAGGGGCCAGACCCTGAATCCAAATGGAGTCTGATGTTTGATGGGGCTGTCAATATGAATGGGTGCGGAGTTGGAGCAGTTCTTATCACGCCGGAAGGTGTTCATATGCCGTTCACTGCCCGAATAACTTTCGGATGCACCAACAATGAAGCAGAGTACGAAGCTTGTATAATGGGGATCGAGGAGGCGATTAATCTACGGATTAAAACCCTTGATATATTCGGTGATTCAGCTTTGGTAATCAATCAAGTGAAAGGGAGTTGGTACACGCACCAAGCAAATCTAGTGCCGTATAGAGATTATACGAGGAGATTGCTGACATTTTTCACAACAGTGAAACTGTACCACATTCCTCGAGATGAGAATAGGTTCGCTGATGCCTTGGCCACTTTGTCTTCTATGATCAAAGTGCAAAGATGGAACCATGTACCTAAGATTGAGGTATCCCGCCTTGACAGACCAGCATTTGTGTTTGCGGTCGATGCAGCGTCTGATGACAAGCCATGGTTTCATGACATTAAGTGTTTCTTGAAAAGTCAAGAGTACCCGTCCGGGGCATCGTCCAAAGACAGGAAGACGTTGAGAAGGTTAGCTAGTAGTTTCTTCCTGAACAAAGATGGCGTGCTGTATAAAAGAAATTTTGACACGGTCTTGCTTAGATGTGTGGATAGACATGAAGCAGACTTGTTGATGATTGAAGTGCACGAAGGCTCTTTCGGTACCCATGCCGGAGGGCAGGCAATGGCTAAAAAGTTGTTAAGGTCGGGATATTATTGGTTGACTATGGAGTCAGATTGTTGCAAATATGCCCGCAAATGCCATAAATGCCAGATCTATGCAGACAAGGTGCATGTGCCTCCAAATCCGTTGAGCATCATGTCGTCGCCTTGGCCGTTTGCCATGTGGGGCATTGATATGATCGGAAAGATTGAGCCCACAGCTTCCAATGGTCATCGTTTCATCTTGGTGGCAATTGATTACTTCACCAAATGGGTTGAAGCCGCATCCTATGCCAATGTTACAAAACAAGTGGTCGCTCGTTTCTTAAAACGGGATATCATTTGCCGATATGGAGTTCCCGAAAGAATCATTACTGATAATGGTTCTAATTTGAACAATAAGATGATGGCTGAGTTATGCCGGGACTTCAAAATCGAACACCACAATTCTTCTCCGTACCGCCCAAAGATGAATGGTGCGGTCGAAGCGGCCAACAAAAATATCAAGAAGATTGTACAGAAGATGGTTGTCACGTACAAAGATTGGCATGAGATGTTACCATTTGCTTTGCATGGGTATCGAACGTCGGTACGCACGTCCACTGGGGCAACCCCATTCTCACTTGTATATGGTATGGAGGCAGTGCTACCGGTTGAAGTAGAGATTCCGTCCCTCAGAGTCATGATGGATGTTAAGCTAGATGAAGCTGAATGGGTACGAGCCAGATTTGATCAGCTGAGCCTTATTGAGGAAAAGCGATTGGCGGCTGTATGCCATGGGCAACTATATCAGCGCAGAATGAAGCAGGCATTTGACCAAAAGGTGCGTCCTCGGGTTTACAAAGTCGGAGATGTGGTACTCAAAAGGATCCTTCCTCCCAATACAGATCACAGGGGCAAATGGACTCCTAACTATGAAGGTCCATTCGTGGTTAAAAAGGTCTTTTCGGGCGGAGCTTTATTGCTTACAACCATGGATGGCGAAGACTTTTCATCCCCTGTCAACTCGGACGTAGTCAAAAAATACTTCGCATGAATAGACCCGCTGGATAATAAGAATAAAAAAAATCCAGGCAAAAAAGGGCATCCCGGCGAACCAAAAACAGAATAAGGTTCGGGCAAAAATTAGGGATATAATTGAAAAAATTTTGTACACCCGGTAAGTTGAAAACCCGAAAGGGCAACTTAGGCAAAAAAGGGTATCCTGGTGGATCGAAAACCTGAAAGGGCGGTCCACACAAAAGAGGGATTTAAGCGAATGACTGCAGTCTGAGTTATCTGTACCCATTACCGTTTGAACAACTGACGTTCTGAAGAATAGGAATCGGTCTGATCATTCCTCAGAAGGCAAGGTCGGGGAGTTTTGAAGACATACTGGTCATAACAGAATGGAAACTCAGTGGAATTCCGTTTTCACATTGCCATTAGGATAGTTTCTTTTCTCAATTTTCAGCGATCACCTCTTTCCAGGGATTGCTTCCAGATGTAATTGCCTATTCTGGGCTCTCAGTCAATAAATTGAATTTCAGTAAAAAGCTTTCTATTTTTGTTTTATTGCTTTGTTTGCAAAAACGTCCTAATTGTTGATAAAACATTGCATTTGAAAACATGGCAGCCTTGCAATAACATGCGCAGAAAAATATTTGAAATTACTTCGAATGTTGAATACTCCCGGATGGTGGATTCTAGCCACGCAATATTCGGGGCATGTGGGCATATTCTTTTGTTGCAGGTAGCAGGTGCAGATGATTTTAAACACAAGACCAGCAATAAATCACCCCACGCAAAAGACTGGGGCAATTATGGGTAAGGAGATCGGCGTTCATCGTTCGGTCGACGGTCGGTCACGACGATTCGATATCAACGAACTGAGTTCAACTGGGTATCGTTGTATCTTATTAAGTCGATTCTCTCATTCAGTACTTCCAACAACTACAAGCTTTTCTGTGTCGATAACGGTCACAGGTTCCCCAAAAGGGTGGTCTCGTCGACACCGAAACTGATGGTCATTATCCCCAGCGAAGTCACAAGAGTTTGAAGAGGCTAGATCTTCTGTAAAATCCTCTTATGACATCCTCTTCGGGGACGAATTGTTGTTTTGTCCAAGCATGGGGCATGTTTGTTTCCCCAGCATGAAGTGTTGATCATCCCCAGTAGAGTTTGAGGACAGTTGGTCTTCTGTAAAATCCTCTCAAAAGGCATTCCCCAGCACGAGACGCTTTAAAGCAGTTTTCTCCAGCAGAGTTTGTTATAAACTCGTCATCCCTAACGGAATTGTCTAAAGGGAAGCTCGCCTAACATGGGGCATTGTAGTACTTATCCTAAGCTCGACAGTCATATTCTTCAGCAGACTACTGTGGATTTGCTTTGGGTTTCCCCAACAGATCTCTAAGGACTCTTCCTAGCAAGTTGCAGGGGAATGTTCTAATCAGGATTTGCATATCCCTGGCAGAGTAGCCCTGATCCCCAGCAAGATTGTGTCTCTGGTAATGGTATCCCCACAGGGGTCGGCATCGAATCTTGTCAGCAATACTCCCCAGCTGAGTTGGTGTTCTTCTCCCTGCAGAGGTTTATAAGATCGGCAGAATCTATTCCTCAACAAGGATGGTACAGTCTTTCCCCAGCCGGGTCAAAAGGTGGATAACCCCTACAAAGGGTCTTGGATTGGATAGATCCCCAAGCAGAGTTTTTATGACTTTTCTCCCCTAGCAAGACGCCATGCAAAGAAATTCTCATCCCCAGCGGAATCGCTGTGACCAGAATTCGTTCCCCCAGCAGGTGAAGTGATTACTGGCAGATTTATTATTCTTCAAGTCCAATTTATTTTTGGCAAGCTTGGCAATTCGAAGCAGACGGATTGTTCATTCATTCTCCAGTGGAGAGGTTATCCTTTCAGGAGTCTCCAAAGTCAAATCATTGGTCATGGCTCCTCAGCAGAGTCAGCAGAGATGTCTGACACAGATGCAGAGAGTAATACATTTTTGCAAATTCTAAAAGTCCAACAGTGGATTGGCAAAAGTCCGTCTTCGGGTGGCAAAAGTCCAACAGTGGATTGGCGAAAGGTCCATCTAAGGGTGGCAAATTCTAAAAGTCCAACAGTGGATTGGCAAAAGTCCGTCTTCGGGTGGCAAAAGTCCAACAGTGGATTGGCAAAAGTCCGTCTTCGGGTGGCAAAAGTCCAACAGTGGATTGGCGAAAGGTCCATCTAATGGTGGCAAATTCCAAAAGTCCATCTTCGGGTGGCAAAGCAGCTGAAAGTCCAACAGTGGATTGGCAAAGGTCCATCTAAGGGTGGCATATTCTAAAAGTCCAACAGTGGATTGGCAAAAGTCCGTCTTCGGGTGGCAAAAGTCCAACAGTGGATTGGCAGAAGTCCATCTTCGGGTGGCACGAAGCTGCAAAGTCCACCAGTAGTGTGGCAAGCCAGTAGTCGTCTGGCGTCGTTCAAAAAGACATTTCCAAAGTCCACCAGTAGTGTGGCAGGCCAGTAGTCGTCTGGAATTGCATAAAAGACGTTATTAAAGTCCACCAGTAGTGTGGCAGGCCAGTAGTCGTCTGGAATTGCATAAAAGACATTATTAAAGTCCACCAGTAGTGTGGCAAGCCAGTAGTCGTCTGGCGTCGTTCAAAAGACAGATCTCTCCGACGTTTCATCGAGGACTCAATCCAGCAGTCTCGTTGGGTTTATATCCCTTTTTCTTCTTCACCCAGAGCAAATTTTTGGTTATATTTGGTATTCAATCACTATATACCTTGAAAGTCCGAAAGCAATCGCTTTCAGGCATTCAGGTCTACAGCGCTTGAATAGGGGCAGCTGTAATACCCCAAAATTTGCTCTCCTTCTTTGTCATCATAGCATGGCATTATCATTTATCATATCATATCCATCTCATTAGCATTGCATTGCATTTAACATAGAAAAATGAAGCATGGCATCCTTCTTACCATCAGGGCATGTGGTCAGGTGGAAGGTGGACAATCAAGGAATCATTCAAAGCACAAAAAGGTCAATCAAGTTGGCTCTAGGCAAGCCAAGAGGTCTCTCATGGCTCATACTATCTCAATTGATCTTCCAAAACCTCAAGGAAGTGAGATTCAATGGGAGATTGAAGCATTACATCTACACTATGCAAGAAGTCCAAAAATTGAAGGAAAATCCTCAAAAGAGATAGCTCATTGATTCAAAATCATCCTCAAATGGTATATCTCATCATCCTTTAAGAGGATACACAACATACTCTGAGGAATTTGGATTTGAAGACTGCACATTTTTCTCCTAGGAGGTGGGCACCAAAACTAGGGTTTCCCATTAAATCAGGGAATCTTTGATTTTTTGAACAAAACTTGATGTCATGGTATCCCATATGTCCTTAAGTGTATGTATGTGGAAAATTACATCTCAATTGGTTTTAGAAGTGGTTCAATTGGAAGAAAGATCAAGAATTAGAGAAATTGGGGCACAGTCAAATAATCAGAGGAAAAAGTCAACTCTTGACTTTTTGAGGCCAAATTCATGAAATTCATGTTACATATGTCCAATGTACAAAATTTGATCAAGAAACTCCAAAGGAATCATAAAAAAATCAAGATGTAAAAAGTTGCCATTTTTGGATGAAGTAGGGTTGCTAAAAATAGCAAGTTTTGGCCATTTTGCATCAGAGTTTGAACCAAGGCCATTTAAATTTGGAGCACCAAATGAAAATTCCACTCTGCCTCAATGAAAGGCCTTGCTTTAAGCTTCAAATCCATGTGTGGAACATCTCCATTGGATAAAAATTGAGTGAGATATGATTGATCAAAGTTTGAGCAAAGTAGGTCCAAAACTAGGTCATGACCAAGATTTTCAGGGCACGCGCGCAGTCATTTTCTCAAACACTTGGTGGGCCAAATGTATTGATCAATTACTCATGATTAGAGGCTTCAAATGGAAAATCTTTCAACATCAAAGTTGTTCCTCTATGTGAGATCTTCAAAGTTGGTGTTTATCAATTTTTCATCTGATCAAAGGTTAAGGAGTTATGATGGCTCAAAGAATGGTCATTGCAACTGAAATTTGACCAGGTCACAACCAGGTCATGCCACAAGTCTGCGCACCCATGTACCAGCTTCTTTTTCCATCTGTTTGAGGTCATTTTTAGACATGTTTGAGACCTCATTCCACTTCAATTTCCAAATCAATATTGTGCTCCAATGCATCCTCTTTCCAATGAACCCATAAACTCCCTAATGCAGCCATTGAGTAGAGAGAAAAACCTCCACAAACTACCCTATGTTGGCATGGATACATTGACAGCATGTTGCATGATTTTGGTTCACACACACCACAAACACTTCTTAACCTCAGCTTTCCTCTTTAAACCAAGCACACATGACATAAAACTCATACACTAGCACGTGCCTTGCATGGAAATAGAAAAAACAAGCTTGCTGAGCAAGTTTCTAATGCAACAGCCTTTGCCATTCGTTTCTCTTGCTGCTTCACCATAACTGTCATGAGATTAACCTCACCATAACCCAGCCTTGATCACTCGCCCCCTAACTAACTTGACTCAGTTAGTTAGGGTGGACTCAGTTAACCACCTTGACTCACCCTAACTCAACTCATTAAACCGTGGTAAGCTCACACTATAAAAGAAATCACACACTCCATTTTCATTTTTCAGTTTTTGACAACCACATTTCTCTCCAAGAACACCTCAAACTCTCTCTACTTTCTCTCTGATTCCACACGATTTCAACACTCTTCTTCCACTTTTCATCTGCATTATCATTGTTTGGCATTGTTGAATCAAGAGCAACAAGAACAACTCCATTTCTGCAAGTTCAGCACCATTGCAAGCTTCAACATCCTTCATCTATTTACGAATCCATAGCATTTATTTTGCTAAGTTTGAAGATCTAGAAGCTCAGCATATCAAGCTTTCCTCTGGTTTTTCTCAACATCTCCAATTGCTCCACATTTTCAGGTTTCATCATGCACTCTTCTTCATTCGATTCTCTTTAGTTTTGATTTATTTTTGCTGTCTTAAGCTTGATAGAAGCTCTGCTTACTCCGGCTAGTTGATAGAGCTTCTTAGAAGCCTAGATCCAAAACTTAGGGCATGATTTAATCTCCTCTGTTCTCTATGTGTGTGCTTGGTATGTGAAAAACAATTGTGAATTCTTAATCTACGTGAGCTCAGCTTCATTTTGGTATAATAGTTGGGCATTTCTGGGACATGTGAAGTTGCAGACGGTGGCGTGTGACCGGAGAAGGTGACCGGAGGTCCCTCTCCGGCCGGTGGTTTTTAGTTAGGGTTTTGGTTGCAGTTTAAATCATGGCCGATGGATGTGTGTGATCGTGTGGTCCAAAAGTTGACAGCACATTAAAATTCACGTGCAAATCATGTGCACCATTTCTGAATTTACTTAAACATTGTGTGATGCAGTACATGGTAATTTGTGTGTGACCTCATGCGCGTGTGTTGGATCCGTGTACTTTGACTTTTGTTTGACTATGACTTAATCTGATGGCTTGGATTGCTTTGACTATGTTGACTGAAGAACACGCTAGTTATGGTGTTTTGCGTGCTAATTGGACTTAACCAGATTGATAATTACACCCCCATGTATTGAAGCCCAATGATTTTGAACTGTCCAATTGCTATGTTCATACCCCCCTGCATTTTGCATTTATTTTTCATTTTTATTTCTTTCTACACGTTTGATTTCTAATTTTTAAAAATACCAAAACATATTGAAAAATTCTACAAAAATTCATGTGTATTCTTAAAACATTTAGGAAATTTTTCATGATTTTATTTTCTGATTTTATGACCTTTTTGCCCCTGTTCCATAATTTGCTTTGAATTTCCACTTAGATGCATTCTAAGCATGATACATGAATTTGTTTAATTTTGTTCTTGCTCATTACCAACTATTTTGACATGATTTTTTTTGCATTGATTCACTAATACATTGAAGCATGTTAGAGGATTTTTGTTTGATTTTTTAGGTCACTTTATGACATGTTTTGATGCCTATATTTGCACCACTTTGCATGATGTTTCAATTTGACCTAATTGCTTTGTTTGAAGTCATTTTGCTCTGAATTTTTACATGCTATCTTGATGTATGATGCATTTCTGACTTAGGCATTCCAATAATATGCTGGCATAATTTTCATGAATCCATTTGGTTTTTGTTTGATGCATTACATTTGAAGTATAATATATGTCATGTCATTTTAACTTTAGTGCATGTTTGCATGAATTCTTTTGTGCATATTTGTATGAGCATTTGCATAGTGGTATGAGTCATTCATATGATATTATAGGTCTTTGATGCACATTATAGGTCATCTTTACATGTTCATTTCAATTTGAACTTTGTGCATCATTAACATGTATTGTTTGCACTTTCTTTTTGAGTTTCCATCTCACTTCTTCTTCTATTACTTCTTGAATGTCTTGATGGTTGATTCATGGATACTTTTGAGATGTTCCTAAACTATTTTCCATTTAGTTCAATTCTGGTTGTTGATTTACATGTTCCATTTATGCATGTCCTCTTCATTTCTTTCCATCTTTCATCTACCCCTTCTTCTTGTAACATGTTTAAATGCTAATGGGTGTTGATTATTGCTTATTCACTTGCATTTGTATGATGATATTCACTTGTTATCCACATGATGCACATTCTGGTTATGATATTAAGATTTGATTTTTCATCTTATTCTTTTGAATTTTAATGTGCATTAAGTGCTTTTTATTCCTTATACATGTTTCTACTGTTTACTAACCATGTAGGGGCTTTGGTAAGTTTCAATTGAGTGTGGATAAGGAATCCACATTCAACTTCTATCCTTTCTCTTTTACAATTCCATTTTATGTTTTGCTAAGCACTTATGTGTTTTCTTTTAATAACTCATTACTTTCCCTTTTTGAATTACAATTCATCTTCTACTTTGGAAGTGAATTGTTTAATTCTTTCTTTATTTAGACTTTAGGTTGAAACCTCACAAACCTTTAGGATCACTCCCTTTAATCTTCAATTAGGATTGAGTCTTAGTCCATATAGGTTTTACCTTTTCTCCTCTCTTGAGTCTCTTTTCTCATCTCAAAGAAAATTCAAAACATATAATAAAGGTAGGCATTTATTGCATTTAGGCCTTTCATATAAAGAAAAGATTATAAGGGGTCTTCTCTTGTAATCTTAGAATGTGTAGCATATAGCCCATCTTGGGTCAATGTGTTAAACATTTGATCTTGTATGAGGGACTTAAATGCAATACTTGTTGAAGGTGCAAATAATAAAAAACACTTCTTCATTTCTTAATTAACAAAAACACTTAATAAACACAAGTATGCTAGTGTGTTTGAACCTTGACAATTGGAGCTAAGTGTGGGGGTCTTCTTCACTCTTAGTGTGCTTTCTTACCCATTCCATCTTGGAATGTGAGAATGTACACATTCCAGTGACTAAGATCCAGATACACTGTCATATGCAAACAAATCCAAAACACTTCCTTCTAAAAGACAAAAACAAACAATAACGTCTTTCCTTCGGGAATTCTTTTCTCACCTCATTCACTCTTAGCGTACGAACGCGCTTCTACTCGTTCTTTTGCAAGACGGTAACGCACTCGGACCAGCGAGCCTGCAACACCTGAGCTAGAACGTAAGCCGTTCTCTAAAAAACACAAACAATTCATCCCTAGTGAGGGGAACTACGTCGCTCTGATTCTCATGTTCCCGATGAGATACGTAGGCAGTGGGGTAGGGCCCATGCGAGCACTTCTTTTATTTTCCCTACCTTTGTTTCTTTTTCTCTCTTTTTCCTTTTCCTTTTTCAGTTCTTTTTCCAGCATCTTTCCTTACACCCTTTGATTGAAACAAGCAAGCGTGGATCCCATCGGGTACGATGGACGCGAGGGGGTGCTAATACCTTCCTCTCGCGTAACCGACTCCCTTACCCTTTCTCTTGGTCGCAAGACCATGCTCTTTCCTTCTCTTCAGGTTTACGCGGTGTTTCCTTTCCCTCTCTTGGGATAAATACACATTGCTGGCGACTCTGTTCGGTGCCACTTTCGCGTTTGTACTAGGATGAAAATCCCGGGAGCGACAGTAGATAATCAAAAGGATTTTACAAAAGAATCGGCATACAAGGTGCCTCAATATGTTCAAACTTTTGAAAAGGTTCATGAGCCTTGACATAACTTCCTCTGTTCAGCTGTATTTGTAATACTCAAACTGCTGTAGAAACGACCGGGGAACGAACTTGCCCCTGCTGACAGGTCACTGGAGTCCACACTTGTCATAAAATGTCCTGGAGGAGACTTGTTTCAGTATTGAACTTTGACGAGTTCTGCCCCTGATTCGGTAGATTGGCAAATCCTTCCACTCAGTTGCCCCTGACTGAGCTTCCTTTATCAAGTCGAATTCCCTAGCTGACTGCATTCGTTGGGATTTCTTTGATATTGAATTATTTTTACAAACAAGTATTGTTCATCAAAATTTGGCAAGTTCAAATACGATATTCATGCAAGCTTTTTGAAATCAAAGTTTATTGATGAAACACACACGGAATGATAAAAAAACAAAGGGAATCTAGTCATTTACGGAATGACAGATAGAGTGATCAACACACGCAAATAGCAAAGATCATTAGGAGTCAGGTTAATCAACCTTGCTGTAGTATGCTTTCAAAACAACCTTACCTCAATTAGGTCTTTTAAGGGTTGTAACGTGGTTTGGTTCACGGTTCATGAAACAAAGAATAAAGGCTCAGAATTTATTTTTCCCACCCCATCTTTGTGATGAACTTCAGTCCTATACTCAGTTAACTCGAGTTATATATTCAGGTTTCCAAAATCTAGGAAGTCACTTGATTTGAGAGAGTTGACTGACGCCTTACACAAAGCGCTTGCATTCGATTGCATAACCAAGTTAAACTGAGAACTACCCTGCCCCAAGGTTGAGATTTAAGGGTTTTTTGTATTTTGTTTTATATAAGGAAAGAAAACTCCTACTTCTAGGCTCGAAGGGGTTAACGATGGATTATCTTCCTTATTTCTCCAGTGTTTAGGAATTGAAACAATGCCTTATATCATCGGCAAGGTTTAATTGGCAGCATACCACAACAATTATGAACACGAGGTTTTCATCATCCTTCCTAATCCTTGCTTAACAATAAGTTTGATAAATAGAAAAGAAATAAGATGAAGATATTATTATATTTTTCGTATAGCGATAAAAGTAGATGAGTGAAACGAATGGACTTAATCCAAAAGATGCACAAACATTTCATTAACCTTGCCAATTTGACAGTACAACAAAGCTTATAAGCAAATACAAATTCAAAGTGCAAAGGAAATACAATAAAATTGCTAAAACAACCAAAAGATTGCCAGCTTTAGGGAATCAAATACAGAAAATCAAAGAGGAGCTCAATCACAGAACCCTAATCCATCTTTATCCTGATACATCCTCCACGGCATTACCTATCTCATGAGGGGGTAAGGATTGTTCTTGATATTAGGCTGAGAGCCATCGAAAGACAAAATGTTTCTCTCCACTAAGTCCTTCACAATATGCTTCAAAGCAAAACAACCTTCTAAATTATGGCCTGGTGCACCTTCATGGAATGCACAATGAACGTTGGGATTGTAAGAAGGTGGAAGCAGATCAGGAGGTGGACCTGATGACCTTGTAGTTATTAATCCTTGTTGCACCAAAGAAGGATATAATGTTGTATACGTCATAGGAATGGGAGGAATCCGAGGCCTTCCACCCTTTCTTTTGCCTGGAATGTTCTGACGAGAAACTTGAGTCCGTTGGCGATAAACAGAAGCGTTGGGCGCTCGTTGATACACTGGTGGTTGAGGAACCGGCTGATAAACAGAAGCTTGGTGGTTGAATGTTAGCGCGATGTTGGCCACATAAGGTTGCTGAACAGAATAACACTGTTGTTGCTGTCGTTTCCAGAACTGATTTTTCTTCTTTTTATTTTTCATCACTGCACTGGTTTCTCCTTCCCTTTTGAAGGATTTCTTGGCATCGTCGCTTGAACTACCAGCTCTTTTGGTCATTTTCCCACTCTTCAGACCAAGCTCTACTTTAACCCCCACAGCCACGATATCGGAAAAATTAGCAGACACGCTACTGATCATCCTTTCGTAGAATTTCGGTCTTACCGTGTCGATAAACCAATCAGTTAACTCTTTTTCAGATAAAGGTGGCTCTACCTGTGAAGCCAGCTCTCTCCATCTCTGTGCATACTCTTTAAAAGACTCGGTATCATTCTGAGACATGCTCAATAATTGTCTACGATCCGGCGCGAGGTCCATGTTATATTTGTAATGCTTTACAAAAGCATCAGATACATCTTGAAAACATCGGATCCTAGATTGATCCAAAGTCAAATACCACTTTGCAGCATCTCCTTTCAAACTGTCTTGGAAGCAGTGGATCATTAACTTATCATTATCCATGAATGCTGGCATTCGTCGGTAATACATGACCAAATACGACTTAGGACAGGTCGCACCAGAGTATAGGTCGAAATTGGGTAGTTTGAACTTGGGTGGAATTACCAAGCCTAAGACTAAGCACATGTCTTTAGCATTAGTATTAAATACATTGCTCATTTCCATTGCTTCCAATTTCCTCTGCATTGTCTCTACACTTTCCTTCAGCCTTTCATGTCGATTATCTCCTTCTTCAGACATATTGACATAATCATAAACCGGATGTGGGTTCTGAAAATCTGGGTGCACTTGAGCTTGCACTGCCGCTAGAGTGAAGGTAGGAATAGCTTGAAAAGCCTCATTAACCAAAGGAACAACTTGTTGAGTAGAAGTGACGGCCGGAGCGCGTATAAAGTTAAAAGGCATGCCCAAAGTGGGGTTCACAGTAGTAACGGGAGGTTCTACAGTTGTAGTGATAATCTCGGAGACCACCGTCGCTTGTGTATCCATCCTTGCTCTCATAACTTGAATAGCTTCCAGAATATGCCCCATTCCTCCTCGGAGCTCACTCAATTCGTTGTTGACTCTGTCCATTTCACAGTACTGTTCAGACATCTTTTGTCGAGTTTGGCTCGGGTGACGATTCAAAGACGATTCAGAAGGGAAAACGGTGACATGAGACGAAGACAGAGAGGAAATGCACATGCTATGATGCAAATGAGATGCTAATGCAAGCCAAATGGTTTCAAGGAACTCAAAAGCAAGTTGCGAAAAATTCTTTTGGAAAAGTGAAGAGGTTTTTGCTTTTAAAATCCAAGCTATGTTGATCTTTAGAAAAGGGAACAAACATTTGAGTTCATAGAAACCAAAGGGCTAGGAATGCTTGAAGGTATGGATACATAAAGCACACGAGCACAAACATATGCACACAAAACAAAACATACAAATCCTAGGTTTTGGGGTCTCATGAATGGAGCCATGGTCTACCCATCCCAATAAGTATGTACTACTGGTTTTCATCTACAGAATAGGGTTCTAAGAAGTTCCCAGAGTCTACAATCCATCTTTCGGATTTTATCGACTTCCCAGATGACTTGGTAATCAATAAAATTCTCAAGAGGATCTCGTCTGAGTGTAGTATCGCGTGACAACCCATTCAGAAATAGACGCCATCATGGTCACCGCACTACATCCTAAAAAGGCTTAGTGGGGTTTGGTAACTACGGTTCTCAGTATCAATGACACCTAAATTGAGAGTAGCACACTTTCACGAATAGGATCGTTCAACATGACTAAACTCTCAAGAGGACCTAAACTGAGTGATGGTGTCTCAAGTTAACTTTTTCAGGAATTGACTCCTTCAAAGCCTCCTTGAATATACCATCGTTCTATCATAAGTGCACTCAAAATATGGGTATAGGATTTATCTCACTACTCAAGAACCAAGCCAACAAAAGATAATCAAGCACATCATATATACAGGCAATCAGACAGATATACACAAATATAGCAAGCAAGTACAAGTAAAGCAAACAAAAACAAGGTGGGCTTAACCCTCAAAAACAAAGTTGTATCTCCCCAGTGGAGTCGCCATTTCTGTTGCGGTGAAAATTGGATAACAAGCTATTTATTAACTTGCATTGCATTTCTTTTACAACTGACTTTGATTTATCCAAAGGAAAGGTTCAAGATCGTTAAAAAAACCTAAAAGGGGGGGGGGGAGATCTAAGGTTCGGGGGTTGGTTACGCCTAGGGATGGTATTAGCGCCCTAAACGTCCATAGTACTCTACGGGAACCTCTTGTTTTAAACTTGTTATACCTCACTCGCTTGCTAAGGGTGTTATGCTAAAGGTTGAAACCCTAGGGGTTTATTTCTAAGTATACTCGACAAAGCATCGCACTTTGCGCCTACGTATCCTTATGGGAGTGGAATCAGAGTATCCGTAGTTCACCGATCTAAGGGTGAGGGATAGGAACCATTCACTATGGCCAAAGTTCCAAGGGGAAATGAGTATGACTCATTTTAGAGTTCACGATAACTCTCTAAATCTACGTTATAAAGGGGAAAGTGAGTTCTCATGATGATGAGAATCACATAGAGTGTAAGAACTCCAACCTACTTCTAGTTATGATTTCATTGACTCACGATAGCCAAGAAATATGGGTGAACCTAGAAGGATAAGGTATGATGACTTTGAAAGTCAATTTAAGGTGTTCTTCCTTTGGAATGGGGGGAAGGATAACAGTTATAAAGATGCTAAAAGGTAACAAGTTAATAATTCAAATATGGCGATGCAGTAAGACATGAATAGGATGAGATGAAATAAAATAGAAATAGTCTCGTCTTAATCAAGATTTAAATCGGGAAATCGATAATCAATGATTCTTGACTTTTCATCAACTAAAAAGGTGAATAAAATTTAAATAAAGAGAAAGTGGTCTCGTGTTGATCAAAGTTTTGTCAACTCAATGAAGTCAACCAAACCAAGAGGTTTGTTATGTCATCGACCAAAATAAAGAAAAGTGGAATCGAAATGAAAAATAAAGCCGGTCTCGTCTAAATCAAGAATTAATCGAGAAATCGATAATCTTATATTTTGACTTTCATTGACCAACAAAAATAAATAAAAAGTGGCCTCACATTTGTCAAGTTTATATTGACTTGAAATGATCAAAGTCAAGATTTGTGTAACGTCATCGGTCGAAATAAAGGTTGATCTCGTCTTAATCAAGATTTAAATCGATAAATCGATAATCTTGATATTTGACTTTCATCAACCAAAATAAAATCGGAATAAAAATCAAGTTGGTCTCATTTAAATCAAGATTTAATCGACAAATCGATAATCTTAGATTTTTAACTTTCATCGACCAAAATAGAAAAAAGAAAGTGGCCTCCTACAAATCTAGATTTTAGTGATTTTGAAATGATCAACAAAGTCCAGATTTTTATAATGTCATTGGCCCTTAATAATTGAAAATAAAATCCAAAAAAGGGAAATTAAAATACTAAGATAACGATCTTAAAAAAACTTATTTTAAATGATAATATGTTAGAAAACGTATCATAAGTAAAAAACGAATGTTAAAACTATTTTTTCTAAAACAAAACAACATAAATAAAAATGAGGGAGGCGTATGAGTTGAAAGAGTGTGCGAGCAGAAAAATACACATGGGCCTCGAGCCTATTCGTAACCCCACACAACCACAAATCATATGGATCCAACAAAAATCATGTTTATCGTTTAAAACAGCAGTGAAAAAAACAAAAGATCAACTATTAGAAGGAAAAGGGTGGAAGTAGCAAACCACGATTGAAAAAAATAATTTAAGAATAAAACAAACTCAATAACCTATAGAATCAACATTAGCCGCATATCTCTCTGTCCTTCTTTTAAAAAAAAAGCAAAACAGACAATGAAAAATGAGGAACATGGGTGACGACCCAAACGGCGCAACATTAACCTTCTTCGCTTCTCTCGGTCAAGTTTCGATCGCTTACGATCTCACTCTCTTCGCTCTTAGTTTGTGATTCCAGGTTCGTGTTTCGATTTTACTCTCTTTCTCTTCTTCTCCCTCTTTCTTTGGTTTTCTGGATGTATTGAAATCGATTTGGGTTATTGTGGTTGTTGAAGGTTTGATACTGAAGTTTTGAAGATTGTTAGAGGATTGTGTTGTTTTCTTGGATATGGGTTTTGAAGGAAGGATTTGAGTTGATGATTAGAGGTTCGGTCGATTTGGGAATCTTGAATGGAGGTTTGCGATTTGTAAAGAAGAAGGGTCGGCTTGGTTCGTTATTGTTATTGATGATAGGCAAATTTGTGGGGTAATGGAGATGGGTGTGGAGAGTTGTGTTGCTGTTGATGGAGGTGAGAGGTTTGGATGGTTCGTACGAGTTGAAGGTATTGAATGTTGAAGTGGTTTTTGATTCTGATTTAGGTTTGAGAAGAATAAGATTTGAAAAGGTTGAATTCAGATTGGTAAGGTTTAGATTGGGTTTGATGAAGAGGGGATCGGTGAAGGGTTCGTGAAAATGGGAGCTTTGAGGCCCAGGTTTTGTGTTGCTGTTGGTTTCTTTTGAGTGTTTTTTGAATCTCCCCCCTCCTCTCCTCTCCTCCTCCTCCTATATACCTAGAACTTGTTCCTTAAATTTATTTTGAATTTGGACCGTTGTTGAATGGTTATTTTCACGGTTCGTACGGTTTCGCAGGCGATGCAGGGTGTAAGCAGAGGGAGAGATGAAGATGGTAAGCTCTGAGTTGCTTTTTGATGAACGAAGTCTTGGAAGTTGAAACGGGAAAGGTTGAGTCGGATACAAATTGGGACAAATTGATGAGCTTGTTTCTTTGAATTTCCTCTTCCAATCTGAGCTCGCAAGCATGACCAAGGAAAAAGAACCAGCCTGAATTATTTTGCCCTTTTTACTATCCACGCGTCGTTTCTCCAATGGTTAGAGAAGTGGTGTTGAAAAGTCAAAGCAATTAAGCTGATTCCCATTGGTCATTTGCAAATAGAACTTGACCAATAATGATCCAAGGATTATACAACGTGGACCAATTGGGTTCTTAATGAAAAAAAGTTTTAGCTTTCTTTTAAATTTGAAATTATAATATGACTAATAATAACATAATAATAAAACTAATTAATAACCTAAATTAACTTAGTTAGAAAAGTATTAAAATTAATCTAATTAATTAAACCAAATTTTTTTAGAAAGGATTAAATTGAGGTTGAAAATTAAATTAACAAAATAACCATTTTAAATATAAAATAAAAAAAAACATATTGAAATTAAATTAAAATAAAAGCAAATAAAACACTAAAATAAATACTAAATTAAAATATAGAGAAAAATAAATAAAAACACTAACAAAAAAATGAGGGTAAAATTTGGGGTACAACAATAGTGTTCCGGTAAACACTTCAAACAAACCGGAAGACTTGATGATAGTGTTCCGGTGACGCAAAACTACGACTAAAAGCCGGAAGTCTTTTAATAAGTCTTCTGGTACGTAATTTTTAATTTACCGAAACTCTTATTAAAAGTCTTCCGGTATGAAAATTTGCTTACCGGAAGTCATTGGGAATGTGTTCCGGAACGAGTAAAATGAGGTAAATTTTTTGATCTTTGACACACTACAGTAACAGTAAAAAAATAATAAAATAATAAAATAATAAAAATTAACCTGGTATAGAATTGGCATTTTTTAAAAATGTAGGGGTATGGGTATAATTGTAGGGGTATGGGGTAAAATTTTCACATATTTGTACCATTGCCTTGTTAAAAAATGATGGGCTTTTGAAGCCCATTTGATTTTTCACACACACACACACCCATGTTTCTTCAGTGCCACACCTCCCCTTTCTCTCTTATTTCTTATTTCTTTTTCTTTTTCTATTTACTTTCTTTTTGTTTTTCTCTTAATTTTTAAACACTTATTTTATAATGTTACAATTGGTTCTTATTTTCATGATTTTTTATTATTCATTTCATTTCTATTTTGATTTCCATTTTGGGTTTTCTCTTTGGTCAATGAAGTCTTACATATCTTGGATTGTTGATTATTAAAGTTGTTTAACCTTCATTATTTCAAATCTGTGGGGAATGATCATTTGGATCATTTTTCATACTTTGGGACCGTGATAGGTTACCTTCGATTAATCGAAGGAAGTTCTTGATTAAGACGAGACCGTTCTCTTTTTCTTTTCGTGTGGCATGATTCTTGGAGAATGATCTACATATCATTTCTCTATCGTGTTTTAGCACGAATATTGTTATTGACCGGCCTTCCATAGTATGATCTTCCTCATAGATTGTGCTACGATTGCTTAACATAACGCTATGATTCGGAAAGTGATCATCCGATCAATGACAATTAACAACTAACATCTAACTTTAATTTCCGCTCCTTATTCTCTTGTTTTATCTTTTCGTCGTTTACTTTTTCGTATCTTATATCATTGATCTTATATCCTTGTTCATATCTTAGTGTTATCTTATTCATCTTGTTCATCTCATTAAGAAAAACACAAAAACTTGATAAAATTATCGAAACCCTAATAAATTTTCAAGCTTGGACTGTGGTTACTATCCTTGACATCATGGAGTTGAGACACTGTACAGAAACCCTAGCAAAGGAGCTTTGAATTAGTTATCTCTATTCTTGTATTGATTTGTCTTAGGACACACTTTTGCATATCATTCATAGCTTACTCTTAGGATTTCATACAATGAGACTTATTCGATCAATTATTTATAGTTGGTTGTCTAAAAGACTAGCCTACTTTGCTAGTACATGTTTTGTTTATCATTTGTGATGTGTGCTTATTGTTTATTCCATCGCCATTTGAGAAAATGTATCCCCACTCCCATGATGTGTAATAAATTTTACCGCTTTCTCCTTGCTTACTAGTTGCTTAGGCTTCCTCTAATTCAAGAATAAAATCAACCACACCTTTTTAAAAGAACACAAATAAGCTTGATCCAACGTCAAAAATTTTTCATAGCAAACCAATTCAATAGGTTTCCCTTACCATCAACCTCTCAACCAATCACACTCCATTTGCATTCACCCTTTGTAAGTCGATTTCCTTGTGCATCGCCATCAACCAACTCGTTCACCAAAACACTTTTCATAATCAATCCAACAAACCATTGATCCAACATCAAGATGACTTTTCTCAATCAAACTCAAAAACACAATAAGATATGATTGGTATTATGCGTTACGAGCCTTAAGTGGTGGAGAATGGGTGAGAATGGAGTTCCCTACACTCACTCTAATTATTTTGACACAAGGCGTTTGAGTTGGTTGCTTGAAATAACCGCCTCCACCCATAGTCTTTAGTGCAATCCTAAACAAGAACAATCTCTTTCAAAATCATAAAAATAACATCAACTCATCAATCTTCTCTCTATTGCGCCTTAGGGAAACTCTCCGAAAATCCTTTTTCAAGGTAAAATCAACCAACAAACACTCATTTTTTAGGCTGAACTAAGAAGCTCTGACTTCCTCAATGCACCGTGAGGGTACGTAGGCACGAGGCTAACACTGAGGCAAGCACCCTAATAAAAAACATCTTATTTCCCTTTAGCAAATAAACCTTTAGATAAACAACACCCTTTCATGCCAAGACAACCTAGATGCTTCCTGTTGAGTACAACAGATGTGAATGGGTGCTAATACCTTCCCCTTGCATAACCGACTTTCGAACCCCGATAATGGTTGCGATGAACTTGTCCTATCCTTTTTTCGATTCTGTGGGTTTTCTCGATATTTTCTTTTTCCCTCTTTTGGGAATAAATAAATTTTGATGGCAACTCTTCTATCAGTCCAATCGGCGATATTTTCTCGCGAGGTCGTATTTTTTGAGGTACGACAGATTGGTGACTCCATTAGGGATCAACTAGTTCTCCCTAAGCAAGTCAAGCCTAGTCCAGGCTTTCTTCGCATGTTTGGGTGTTTATCTGTTTGCTTTATCTACTTCATTTATTGCCTTTTGCTGTAAATATTTTGTATCTTATCTGTTGTGGTGGATTGGATATTCTGCTTGTAAACTCTGTAGGAAAGGCTCTCTACCTGAGTCTAGAGTGCAAAACATAAGATAGTAGAGGTTGAGTAGTATGGGGCACCAAGGAGTTCTCCTTGTGTCGTTCGATACGAGAACCTCGCTTAGAGTATATTCTATTGAGGATGTTGGCAACCGTCAAGTTCTTGGCATGGATGACCAACATTTTCATTGGGATCTATGACTCTAAGGGCCTTTTAGAACCTTGAACCATTAATTCCAAACTAGGATTAATGGTCATGTAGTATGGGGCACGGGGGAGTTCTCCTCGTGTAGTTCGATACGAAGATCTCATTCAAAATAGACTTTTTGGTGGAGTCGTTTTCCTGGAAATCACCGACATACGCGATGAACAGTCAATGAAGTCCATGGCTCTGAAACCCTTGTTTAGAACCCAATGTCAATGGTCGCGTAGTATGGGGCACCGAGGAGTTCTCCTCGTGTCGTTCGATACGAAGACCTCACCTAGAAGAGATTCATATGATGGAGTCATCAACGGTCATGTTCATGTCGTGTCTGATGAACAGTCATGTAGATTCATGACTTTGGGGTTCCTTTTAACTATAAATCCTACCTGATGAGATCCTTGTAAGGAGAGCAGTCGACTTTATCCTCCATCCACTCCTTAAACTCATGAGATATTGTACTTGTGATCCTGGAATATTGCATTGCATCCATATCATGGCATCACATTGCATTGCATTGCATCAGTTGTGCATCTTGCATTTAATTCCAAAAACAAAAACTCATTTCACCTTCCTTCGTCTTCAGTATATCAAGTTGATTCCTCAACACCAGTACGCTACTCGAGCCAACACTGGACGAATGATGGATCAGATTTAATAGGAGAAAGTTGTTATCCAAGAGGAAATAAACTCTGTCAAGAGCAAGATCGACCAGATTTTTGAGACCATAACTGCCTTGGCCAGAAGGGAAGATGAATTGTGTGACGCTGCTACTGCAAAGAACAATGTTCATTTACAAGGATCTACTTCGCACTCAAGACTTTAAGTTTTTGTTCCCAATCCCATAATCTATGGAATGTCTTTGAATTTCACTCCTGTAGTTGAAGGAGCCACTACTCAACCAATACCCACATCTGGAGTCACTGTTAGAGCTATCCCGCAAGTCGAACATGCTGTTACTCATATTCCCAATCCTCATGTTGAAGAGGGTATGCAAGATAAGTATGAGATGCAAAACTAACATAATGATGTCCCAATTTCCAATCCCACTGCTCCACAGGATTCTGAAGCTATCAAGATGTGTCGTGATTTAGCTGAAAAACTTCGAGTCATGGAAGGGCACAACTCAACCTCTTTGAGTTCCTTGGAGATGTGCTTGGTGCCAGATGTCGTAATTCCTCTTGTCATACTCCAAATTTTACCCTTAGATTCTTTGACCATTAACATATCATTTTAGGTCAAGCATATTGCATAACTAACCAGTTTATTAGACTTTGTTTGTTTTGTTCACTTACGAATTAGGGTTTGTTTCAAGAGGCTTCAAGGGTTGATCAATCAAGGTTTTGGATAGGTCATTCACTAATTAAGTCCTCATACTCTCAAGAGGTCTCCCTTCCTCAATAATCCAGTGCAATATGGCTTCATCACAAGCTCTTCGAGGCCCAGATCTTGCAAGACTAGATCAAGGATCAAACAAGGTTATCAGATTGGGTGTGTGCGGTGTGGTTTGAAATTATGTGGAAGTTTAACCTAATCTTGGTCAAATAAGTGGATTGTTTCAGTATTAGGTTATCAGGTTGTGGTAAAGATTCTGAATTAGGGTTTTGGTTCTCATCATTGATCCAAGGATTCGCCCAGTTTGTTTTTCAATTGAAGGTCATGTTAAGATGAATTCGGAGTTGTAATGTTGTTTAGGATTTGTGGCGGTCAAGTGCATTTGTGGAGGTTTTAAGTGTCTTTCATGTTTGGTGGTGCGTTACAAAATCCATATCCATTTACAATAACCATTTGTCAAATCCATTTGAAAACCAAATATCCATTTCATGTCCGAATATCCAAATAACCATTTCTTTTGTTAATGTCCAGTTATTTCAAAACCATTTCTAGTCCAATTCAATTTAATTTTTCTTCCCAATTTCAATTCAAATTCCATGTTCAAATATCCATGTCAAAACCATGACTTTCTATTTCTTATCCATTTCTGTTATTTTCTATCCATAGATATCCATTTTCTCTAAATTAAACCACATCCATATACAATTCAAAAAAATCATTATTTTTAGTTATTCATTTATTCCATCATCCATTTTTTTAGTCCAATATCCTAACTATAATCCTTTGTAACCCATTTTAAATATCCATTGTTTTAATCCATCATATCCCTCCATTTCATGAAAATATTTTTTATTAACTATCCATTGTTTTCCTTTTTATCCATTTAATATTTATTTACAAGAATTCATTATCACCAAAAATCTCTACAAAAAGTCTTAAGCCTCATATTCAAAAAAGTCCACTTATACAAAAAACAAGCCCATTGTCAAGAGATTCAAAGCCCAAGATCTTAAATTCATACAAGTCCATTTTTATTTTTACAAAGAGTTCTATAAAATAATTAAGGCCCATCATTTATGGCCTTTTACAACAAAAATAAAAAAAAAGGCTCCAAAGACTTCAAACCGTGCCACACTTTGCAAAAACCAAAACACATCAAAACCTGCTTTTGAAGAACACCTTATCACTCCAAGACACAAAATTTTCAAAATGCTACAACCTGATGTCACCACAAACCGTACACCGGCTACAATGTGCCAAAAATACTTCACCAAAATGTGAAGACCATTTGTACCATATCTCTGCATTATATGCCAAGACAACACTTTCCATATCCTTCCAAATCTCCAAACCTGCAACGTCCTGTGCTACCACTGCTACTTGTTGCAAGACGTATTCACTGCACTTCTATCAGCTACTCTACACAACCTTGATCAAAACTCCAAAAGCATAGCATATGTAACCTGCTACAACACTGCAGAATTAAGACAAAAATCAACAAAACACGCTAAACCTGCATTCTGAAAAGTCAAAATACAACAACTTAATACGAACCTTGACCAAAAAAACTACATAAATTATATGAACATGAAAACAACACAGACCTTACACATGAAACAGACACTGTATTTCAATTTTCTCCAAGAAATCTACTTGATCCTTTTGGTTTAACTCCTTCCCATTTTACTCTTCATCAGATCACAAACACAAAAAGGCTCACTTTCAAGATAAACATCCTCAATAACAACTTTCATTTTATCTGCTACAACCCTTAATCCCAACCACCAAATCCAACCTTAATAACCTTCCATCAACCCAAACTATTATGAATGGAGAAGGAGCGAGGTGGAGAAATGAAATAGAACAAGAGCTGAACAAATCGATCAAACCTGAATCAAAGACGCAGAGAAAAGGTTGAGTTACTTCAAAATCAATTCGCCCCTTTTTCTTGATGGTTTCAGTCGCGCGATGATAACACTGACTCTGAGCGTATTGCGTTTTTTTCCCAGTTTCATTTCCACAAGCGGCTTGTTGTCCTTATTTTGTTGAGCTGCATTTTGGTTCTTGTTTTCCACCGTGTTATTTGATGCGTCTTTCTGTAGGTTTTGGTTTGCTTAGTGAGGTGGCCATTGCCTCTTTGTGGTTGGGCCGAGCTGGGTACGGGTCAAAGGACCCGACCCATTTCATTTCCACATGAGCCCATACTGTTTTTCTATCCCACCTTTTATTTCTTCTTTCTTGTTACTAATCCTTCTTTTTTATTTGATTTCTACTATTTTTATTACTAAAACTATTTTTCTTTTTAATTAAATCCTATTATACTAAATTTCATAATTATTTTATTAGACTTAGTGACTGGTAATATTAATTTAGATGTATTTATTAATTATTTAATTGGTTTTAGTATTATGTATTTTCTTTAAATTTTGTTTCAATTAAATTTTATTTTAGACTGATTATTTCATTTGCTTCAATTAACTAAAAACATCAAAAAGCATTTTCTTATTAGATTAATATTTTAATTTTTAATATTTAGCTTTAATTAACATTTATGTATTTATTTTAGAAATATATTTTCCTATTTTATTTATTTGTTAAATTAATAAAAACTCAAAAAATATTTTCTTATTAGATTAATCCTTAAATTTTAAATCATGTTTAGAATGTAAATATGTAGGATTTATTTTCACTAATTTCTTGATTATTAACTCATTGACATGTGATTTGGTCCCTCCCCTTAGAGACTTGACTATTTATATTTGAGTTTTAGATCTCGATTCTTGCATTGACTATGCCATTGCTCATTATGTTGTGTTTATTATCATTCATGTTATTTCTCTTTGCCTAATTCTATTTTGTGTCTAGTACTTTCATGACTTGATCCTATTTTCTCGTATTAATTTCCCGTGCCATTTCAAAGGAAAGGATTCCCCCGTTGACTGCCATGGCATGTTTAGGATAGCCTTGTCCATCTTTACCTTGAGACCTTGTTAGAGTCTTACTCGTTTATCCTAGCCTTAGAATTAGAGTCGCCGCACTCTATGTGAGTGTCTTGCCATGGACATTTCCTTTCCCGTTTATCCTAGCCTTAGGATTAGAGTCGCCGCACTCTATGTGAGTGTCTTGCCATAGACACTTACTTTCCCTTTTATCCTAGCCTTAGGATTGGAGTTGCTTAACTCCATGTAAGTGTCATGGTTATGAGTACTTACTCCCCTTTGGAACCTTGACCAAATTCATAAGTTCCTCACCTTTAGTGAGGTGAACTACGAATGCTCTGATTCCATCCTAGTTAGGATACGTAGGCACGAGATGCGATGTCTTGGCGAGCATACTTTGTATAAACCCCTAGGTCTTTACCTTAGTACATTTCCCTTAGCAAGCAAACAATAACATAACACAAATACAAATAAGAGGTTCATGTATATTACTACAGATACTTAGGATGCTAACACCTTCCCTAGGTATAACCAACCCCCGAACCTTATATTCTCTTAGCTTTGTTGTTACATAGTACACTTAGGGTTTTCTTCGATCTTTACCCTTTCCTTTGGATAAATCAAAGCTCGGTGGTGAACTTCTTAGATTTGTGATTCAAGTTAACTCAATAGCTTGATATCTTATTCTCACCGCAACTGAAATGGTGACTTCACTGGGGACCTCCCCCAATAAGTTTAAGCCTTCCTTGTTTGTATTTGTGTTATTTTATATGTTTGCTTACTTGAATACTTGTATATTTGTAAATATCTGTATATATGCCTGTTGTGCTTGAGTTTTTCTGTATGCAGAGTTGTTACCTTGAGTGGTGAGGATAAATCCTAACCCGGACTTGAGTGCACTTATGATAGGATGGTGGATATAGTCAAGGAGACTTTGAGGGAGTAATCCCGAAGAAGTTGACTTGAAATCCCCTGCTCAGTGGAGGCCCTCTTGGGAGTAGTATTGTTGAACGAGTAATCGTGAATGCATTACTACTTTTGACCTAGGAGCCTGTGACACTGAGGACCTTTAGTTACCTTTTACCCCCACTTGGCCTCTTAGGACGTAGTGAGGTGACTATGAGAGAGTAGTCCCGAAGTAGTTGATACGCGATACTACACTCAGACGAGACTCTATTGAGAATATTATCGAGTTCCAAGTAGTTAGTTATCGATAATATCTGAAAGATGAGTCGATGACTTTGGGGACTATTTAGAACCCTATTCTACAAATACAAGAACCCTTAGTACACACCTTTTGGGATGGGTAGACCATGGCTCCATGCTCGTGATCTTCGAACTTAGGCCCTCATTTATTTTCTTGTATATATGTGTATATATGTGAATATGTGTATACATGTGTTTGCGCATACATCATCCATACATTCATGCATTCATGAATAAGCCTTTGGTTTCAAGGAATTCAGTTTTTTATTCCTTTGCAAAAAGATCATGGATTATAAAATGAAACTTTTCAGTTTTTCCAAAATGTTTTCAACTTGCTTTTGAGTTCCTTGAAACCATTTGGCTTGCATTTGCATTGCATGCGCATGTCATCACATTTGCATCTCCCTTGCATTTCTTAGCCTTGAGTCTCATCTCTTTTCTTCCTATATCTCTATGGGGATACCTAGCACGCATTTGTGTAAATAGTGACAATGAACAAGCTTTTGAAAGGTCAGGAAGCCCTGAAGGAGGAGATCAGAGTTCTCAAAGGTCAGATGAATTGGGTCTTGGAAACTTTACAAGCCTTGATGAAGAAGGAAAGGCACCCTCACCTTGTGACAACCAAGGAAGTCATCACTCCCTATCCATCTAGTGTTACCCAAATCTAGGGCAAACCCACGTGGATACTCTCCATTTACCAGCATTTGGTTACCCCTCAAGATGTTATCACCAGCCTTTGAATGCCAAGTTGGCATATCAACATCCATTAGATACTCCTCTTCAAGGTCGTAGAAATTAGAACAAGAGGCAGAGACAGAACAAGAGGCAAAATCAGAACAAAAGGAACAAAGCTCACGATGAACAGATTCCTGTGCCGCTTAGTAAGCTCTACCCACTACTAATCCAGAATTCATTGATAACTCCTTTCACATCTGTGCCAACACCATATACATGGTACAATCCTGATACAAATGCAACATGTGAATTCCATAAAGGGGCCAAAGGACATGATTTGGATACTTGTTCTACATTAGAAGCCTTAATACAAAAATTGATCCACAACAATAGTTTAATCTTTGAAAAAGACCATCCAGAGGTTGAATGTGGATACTGTACTGAGACAATGGGGCATCTCATCGGGGAATGCAAGAGTTTCAGGCTCAAGTTGCAAGATGTGATAGAGTCACTAGCACCCCAAGGAAGAAGGCCAGATGTCGACATCTCGATTTCCAAGCCAGATGACAATAAGGGCTAAGGACCCGTGAGACCTCTTAAGGTTTTATACCACAAGGAACAAGTCATGTGCGTGAGTTGATCAAAAGCAAGATCTTGAGCATCAAATAAGTAACCCCCTTTCTGGACATGGAAGTTGAATTTTGTTGAAGTTAATTCCCTAAAGCTGACAATCTTTTGGTTGTTTCAGCATTTCCTATTGTATTTTCTTTGCATGTTGAATTTGTATTTGCTTGTAAGCTGTTATTTTTTTGAATTCCGAAGATTAATGAAATGTTTATGCATCTTTTGGATCAATCCATTCGTATTCACTCTTTCTCTTTCTTTTCATTGTTAAAAAAAACAAAAACAAAAAGATTTTTTCCATCCACATATCTTTACCAAACTGTTGTTTAAACAAAGATTGGGGAGGATGACGAAAATATTATACCCATAACTATTGTTGGTATGCTTTCAATTAAACTTTGCTGATGATGTAAGACATTGTTTCAAATCCCCAAACACTGGAGAAATAAGGAGTTAATCCCTAGTCAACCACTTTGAGCCTAGAAGTAGTTGTTTTCTTTCGGAATTAAAAAACCCCTAAATCATAAACCTGGGGTTTGGTAGTTCTCAGTTTAACTTGGTTATACATTCGAATGCAAGAGCTTCATGCAATACACCTGTCAACTCTCTTAAATCAAGTGAACAAATGTTGTACAAGTTGTTCCCAAAGTGATAAATAAGGAACGATCGTTAAGAAATCCTTACTCGAAGAATAAGTCGAGTCCCTTTCAAGGTAAAGGCTAAGAAAGATGGGAAGCTCATGACCTTGCCTTATACAAAAAGGTTTATATTACAACCAAACAGAAGTTGACCTTAAATCCTCACCATGAAAGTCCCCGATGGTAAAAACAACCGAATGTTGTAAGGGAGTAGTGACTACCCTAGGTTTCTGAACCATCACCAGCTATCGTCAGTTCATTCCTAGCCTATAGGAACCTGAATGTATAGCCTGAGTTAGATGAACGTAGGATTGAAGTTCATTATGAATATTGGGTGGGGACAAACAAAATTTGTGCCTTTATCCTTTGTTTCATGAGTCGTGAACTAAGCCACGTTACAACCTTTAAAATACATAATTGAGGTAAGTTTTTTTGAAAGCATACTACAGCAAGGTTGGATAACCTGACTCCTAATGATCTTTGCTAATTGTTTGTGTTGATCACCTTATCTAACATTCTAAAAATGACTAGATCCACTTCATTTTGATCATTTAATCACTTTACTTTGTGTTTTATCAATAAAAATTGATTTCAAAAGCTTGCATGAATGTTGCATTGAAATTTCCAATTTTTTAATGAACAATATTGTTTGCAAGATAACCCAATATCAAAGGAATCCCAACAAGTGCAACTAGCTAGGGAATTTGATTTGGTAAGGAAAGCTCAGCTTGGGGCAACCAATTTGGAATATTTGTTAATCAACCATTCCAGAAGTTGGTGAATCAGTGGAAGAACTCTTCAAAGTTTAGAATATTGGGGAAAGCCGTCTTGAGGTCATCTTATGGCAAGTTGTTTCCCAACTCTTTTCAAGGAAAGGACTCTAAAGACCCACCAATAGGGGCAAGTTTGTTTCCCGATTGTTACTCCCATAGTCTGAAGGACAAGGCCGAGGACTTTGTTTTGAAAATGCAGTTAAACTGGGGCAATTACGACGAGATTTGTTGAATATCTCTAAGAGTTTTAAGACATTGAGACATCTTGTATGCCAGTTCTTCTGTAAAATCCTCTTGATGGCTCTTCTCACAGACCATGTAATATGGGGCAGAAGAGACTCGAAGTTTATTTTCCACAAGAGCGGTTATCCATCTAGATGGTCATTATGCACTTGAAATACAGAACTACATTGTTCTTGTGATATCCTTTGCTGGCTCCCCAGTAAGTTGTTACTTCAGTTTGAGCTTGGCTATTTCCCATGTATCTCCCTCTTCCAAAAAAGAAATCAGGCTCATGATGGATATCCATAGTGAAGTCATGACGTTATGCCTCCAAGTGGAGTACTCTTCTCCCCATAGAAGGTTGAAATCTTGAAGTAGAGCTTCTGATTTTTACAGGTTCATCCCTAGTGGTGTTCCAATTTGGTGACGTTGGCTGGGTATCCTTGTCGAGATGTTTATTTCATCTCTTGTTTTGCTTCCCTTGGTCTGTTTTGTCAGCATAAGCATAAACATGACATACATGCATCCATACATATGCATGGCATCTGAAAATTTTTGTTACCGTTCTGGTATTTATTTGTTTTGTTAACTTTGGCGTTTATTTCCCCAAGTGACTGGGTTATCTTTTCTCTCCAATAGATCCGTCAGCCTTAAGCATAAAGTGCCCATCTTTTCTAAATTCCCCACAGAGTTTGATCCTCGTGGATGATGGTTGTTTCAGTGATCCTTTCTATGTTTGGATAAGATAAATCCCCATTTGAGTTCATTCCTCAATCGATAGAGTCTTGTTTGACCGTTTCTTTCTAGCTTGTTCCTAGATTGAACTTTGGTCCCTGTCAGGTGTTACTTTTGAACCTGATTAGGTCGCCGAATCTAGTTTGAGTGTGCATTTATTTTGCACTGTGTCTCACAAGAAGAATCTTTTACAGATCCCTATTGAAGACAAAATCCATTCTCCAGCAGGATTGTTATAACATCTCCTTGGAATTTATACCCAACAACAAGTGGCAGTCTCCTTGAGAAGCTTATTTTGTCATTGATATTTTTGCGACGATAAGTGGCAGTCTCTTCTGAGAAGCTTATCTGTCTTTGGTGTTTTCCTCAACCTTTGTAGATAACTAGTGGCAGTCTCCTGGAGAAGCTTGTTTTTTTATTGATATTTTTGCAGCGATAAGTGGCAGTCTCTCCTGAGAAGCTTATCTGTTTTGGTGTTTCCTTCAAATTTTCTCATAACAAGTGGAAATCTCCTTGAGAAGCTTGTTCTCTATGGCGATAAGTGGCAGCCTCTCCCGAAAAGATTATCCGTTTTTGGTGTTATTTAACCTTTTGCAATTACAATTGGTACTCCCCTGGAAGTCTGTCAAAAGGATTTTGTTGAAGACCTTGCAATTGGTTTCTCTTTATTTGAGTTACCCTCTTTACAAGGATTTTATTGCAAATGATGGTTCCTCAGCAAGCCCTCTACCCAGTTTGCTTCTATCAAATGTCATCTCTTTGAGAAATTTGATAAAGACTCTGATGGTTTTTCTCTTTATTTGAGAAAATTTGCTCATAAAGCAACAAGCCCGTATCCCTCTTGTGAGATCCCCAGTAAGCTTGCCTAGGCTTCATGTTTCTCCAAGTGAAATGGGATGTGTTTCCCAGTGAATTTCTGGACACCTTTTTCCCCAGTGGAGACCGTCTTTTCGGTTCAACCACTATTGAGTATCTTTTCTTCTAAAGTTTCAATCGGTCATGGCTTGAACCTATTGATCCATCACTTTAGATGTCTTGTTTATTTTCTTCCCCTAGTGGAGACCGTTTTTTGGGTTCAACCTCTAGTGAGGATCTTTTATTTCTAGAATGTCATCCAGTCTTGCTTGAACATGATGATCAATCATTCTAAATACCTTTATTGGAGCCCATCTTTTGGTTCTACTTCCAATGAGGTTGCTTTATTCTTTTCTAAGTGTCAGTCAGTCATTGCTTGAACATGTTGATCAACTGCTATGGATATTCCCCAGTGGAGACCATCTTCCCGGTTCTATCTCCAGTGAGGATCTTTTCTTCTAAAGTGTCAACCGGTCATGGCTAGAACCTGTTGATCAATCACTTTAGATGTCTTGTTTATTTTCTTCCCCGGTGGAGACCTTCTTCCCGGTTCTATCTCTAGTGAGGATCTTTTCTTCTAAAGTATCAATTGGTCATGGCTTGAACCTGTTAATCCATCACTTTAGATGTCTTATTTATTTTCTTCCCTAGTAAAAACTGTCTTTCCAGTTCTACCTTCATTAAGGATCTTTTCTTTCTAGGATGTCATCCAATCATACTTGAACCTGATGATCAATCATTCTAGACACCTCCATTGGAGCCCATCTTTTGGTTCTACTTCCAATAAGGATGTTTTATTTTGGTCCAATCCTAAGGCTTTAAGGGTTGTGTCCTGTCTATTCTTTTTCAGAGTGTCAGCCACTCATTGATTGAACTTGTTGATCAACTGCTCTGGATATTTCCCAGTGGAGACCGTCTTTCCGGTTCAACCTCCATTGAGGATCTTTTTGTTCTAGAATATTATTCGGTCATACTTGAACTTGATGATCAATCATTCTAGATACCTCTATTGGAGCCCATCTTTTGTTTCTACTTCCAATGAGGTTGCTTTATTTTTTTTAGAGTGTCAACCTAGTCATTGCTTAAACTTGTTGATCAACTGCCTGGATATTCCCCAGTGGAGACTTCCTTTTCGGTTTTACCTTCATTGAGGATCTTTCCTTCTAAAGTGTTAACTGGTAATACATGAACCCGTTGCTCAATCACTTTAGATGTCTTATTTTATTCTTTTTCCCCAGTGGAGACCGTCTTTCCGGTTCTACCTTCATTGGGGATCTTTTCTTTCTGGAATGTCATCCATTCATACTTGAACCTGATGATCAATCATTCTAGATACTCCATTGGAGCTCATATTTCGGAGTGTCAGCCAGTCATTGCTTGAACTTGTTGATCAACTGCTCTGGATTTTCCCCAGTGGAGTCCGTCTTTCTAGTTCTACCTTCATTGAGGATCTTTCCTTCTAAAGTGTCAACTGGTCTTGCTTGAACCTGCTGATCCATCACTTTAGATTTCCCTAGTTTGTTTCAGCTTCCCCAGTGTTTTGTCATCACCAGTGAGTGCTTACTCATTGTGTTGACTTTATCCCTTTTTGCATCATTTCTCTGTTTTCATTTTTTCATTTATCATCCCATCATTTTCATCATGTAAGAGTTCATGGCGTGTCAGCATTCTCATAACTTCTTTTGTTCTTAGCATAGCATGTCATTGCATCTAAGGGAAAAAATTTCGGTTATTTGTATTTAAATACCTTTCACCATGGTTTCATAAGGATTGCCATCACTCATGTCATCCGGTAAAGATATTTAAATAGGGGCAACTGTCATACCCCAAAATTTACCCTTAGATTCTTTGACCATTAGCAGCTCATTTTAGGTCATTCATATTGCATAACTAACCAGTTTATCAGACTTTGTTTGTTTTGTTCACTTGCGAATCAAGGTTTGTTTCAAGAGGCTTCAAGGGTTAATCAATCAAGGTTTTGGATAGGTCATTCACTAATTAAGTCCTCATACACTCAAAACGTCTCCCTTCCTTAATAATCTAGTGCAATATGGCTTCATCACAATCTCTTTGAGGCCCAGATCTTGCAAGATTTGATCAAGGATCATGCAAGGTTATCAGATTGGGTGTGTGTGATGTGGTTTGAAATTCTGTGGAAGTTTGACATAATCTTGGTCAAATAAGTGGATTTTTTCAGTATCATGTTATCAGGCTGTGGTAAAGATTCTGAATTAGGGTTTTGGTTCTCATCATTGATCCGAGGATTCACCCAGTTTGTGTTTTAATTGAAGGTCATGTTAAGATAAATTCGGAGTTGTAATGTTGTTCAGGACTTGTGGCGGTCAAGTGCAATTGTGGAGGTTCTAAGTGTCTTCCAAGTTTGGTGCTGCGTTACAAAATCCATATCCATTTACAATAACCATTTGTCAAATCCATTTCAATACCAAATGTCAATTTCATATCCGAATATCCAAATAACCATTTCTTTTGTTAATGTCCAGTTATTTCAAAACCATTTCTAGTCCAATTCAATTTCATTTTCCTTCCCAATTTCAATTCAAATTCCATGTTTAAATATCCATTTCAAAACCATGACTTTCTATTTCTTATCCATTTCTGTTATTTTCTATCTAGAGATGTCCATTTTCTCTGAATTAAACCATATCCATATACACTTCTAAAAAACCAGTATTTTTAGTTATTCATTTATTCCATCATCCATTTTTTTAGTCCAATATCCTAACCATAATCCTTTGTTACTCATTTTAAATATCCATTGTTTTTAATCCATCATATCCCTCCATTTAATGAAAATCTTTTTTATTAACTATCCATTTTTTCCTTTTCATCCATTAGATATTTATTTACAAGAATTCATTATCACCAAAAATCTCTACAAAAAGTCTTAAGCCTCTTATACAAAAAAGTCCACTTATACAAAAAAAAGCCCATTGTCAAGAGATTCAAAGCCCAAGATCTTAAATTCATACTAGTCCATTTTTATTTTTACAAAGAGTTCTATAAAATAATTAAGGCCAATCATTTATGGCCTTTTACAACAAAAATAAAAAAGCCTCCAAAGACTTCAAACTGTGCCACACTCTACAAAAACCAAAACACAGCAAAACCTGCTTTTGAAGAACACCTTACAGCTCCAAGACACAAAATCTGTGAAATGCTACAGCCTGATGTCACCACAAACCGTACACCAGCTACAATGTGCCAAAACTACTTCGCCAAAATGTGAAGACCATCTGTACCATATCTCTACATTATATACCAAGACAACTTGCCATATCCTTCCAAAACTTCAAACCTGCGACGTCCTGTGCTACCACTGCTACTTGTTGCAAGCCGTATTCACTGCACTTGTACCAACTACTCTGTCATACACTAATTTTTAACCCTAAGATCCCACCTCTTTGTGCATCATCTCGCATAACATCTTTAGGTCATACGGTCTTGCACATCACCATGCTTTATCACTAACCAGTTTGTGCAGGTACAGTAGTCCCAAGCACTCGTTCCCTCTATCAAAAAAAAAACTTCAAGATGTGACCATTAGATCCTAATTCAAAAAGATCATAGGGTTTTACAATGGGTCACTTTCCTCAAGAGCTTCAGTATACATCCTAAGAATGATTAGGGTTTACTCTTTCAGTGGTATTGGAGCATGTTCTGGAGATTTGGTCATGGTTCTCAATTATATCCAAGGGTTTCCTCAGAGCAGGGTTCTTATGTTAGGATCATCATTTTCCAAAGGGTGCCGAGAATGTCAGTGAGTCAATATGCTTCTAGATACGGGTTGGGACCTCATCAAATGGAGTTTGATTTCATGTGTGATTAAGTGGCATCGGGTATCTGGAACATTTATTCTTGGCAAGAAAATTTTAATTTAAGATTGTGTGGATTTCTTGGGATTCAAGTAACAAAGTGGATTGGTCAAATTCATTCGCATTTTCAAATCCATATCTAAATTTCAAGTCCATATTATTCAAGTTCAGAATTCAAATGCCAAATTCCATTATTTTAAGATTCAAGTTCCTAAGTTGTAAATACCATTCATCATGAAAATGCCAAGCACAAAGGTCTTTTTACAAAAATGTATGCCATGATCAATCAAAAAATAAAATTTCGTCACAAGGTTGTCCTCCAAGTCATGGTCCATTAAATAGTGATCTTATTCTTTGATTAAGGGTGAATGTGGAGAGACAAGTATTTGCAAAAGAAGCTTTGGTTCCGTAACACTCAACCCATGTGGCTAGCCTCGTGTAATACTTAATTGAAAGAAGTTTTAAGAATTCTAAAATTAAAAGGTTACTACAGTGGAAGGACACAAGGCTACAAAGTTACAATTTTATGCCGCAAAAGTTCAAGGTGTACAAGATGATACAAGATTCAATGATTCTTTGCATGAAACTCAAATAAGATCCAATCCATTCAAAATAACAAGCTGAGATTGAGTTTAGTACAATATGCCAAAGTTCGTTACGTGTCAACATATGAGCATGCACGTAGAGCATCTGGTATGATGATAAAGTGCACAAGAATATGTAAAGTTGGTTACACGATTGTTTCTTGATCCAAATACAATCAGAGATCCTATTTATTCGAATGACCTTTGAACAGCAAAGCAAAACATACTAGCATTGTTCCTGACCATAAATGATCCTTATGCCTATTGATGCATATCTGCCTCCTTTACATAGAGAGGCTCTTATAATTAGAGAGGACATCTCGCAGTTGGTTAGGGGAAGATCTTCACTGGAACCGATAACTTGCGGAGGAGAGAGGTCATTGAAGATAGGCACTAATCATATTCTGCTACGGATGCTTTGTTTAATTATCGTCCAATGCAGCCATATCGTGGAGACAAGCTGGAAACCTCACTTGTACGAGTTGCAGATCGTTACTTTATGGCCGACCCTTATCGTTCTCATTATCTTGTGCACCCAGCATCACAAGAAATTAAATTAACATTGAATTGAATCTTAAAGAGAATCACAAAACTATCAATCTTAAAAACTATTGGCATAATGGAAAAGGGAAGCTCAGTATCGGACAAGACTCTACAAAGACACTATTTGTAACCGAAGGGTGTATTTTTGCTCACTTACCTGAAGAGTTGCGTCCATTGTACGTGTCAACTAGGTCTGCTGTTCCTTCACCCCGATCAGCTGCATCTGCTCCTAATGTCATGGATATGGCTGCTGCTATGAGCCTTTTTCCTGGTTCACCGTCATCAAATAAATGAATCACAATTATAAAACAAAAATCAAACATTTTATCAAGTTTCCAAACCAAAGCAGGGAGTTAAATTCATTCACCAGGTGACATCAAACTTCCAGGCAGCATCAAACATTTCCAAATTGAACATGGAAGGATTATGAAACACACGCGGTTTTGACATTCATGGCCAAATAAACATGGAAGGTTACAATCATGAAAATCATATGTTTAGAAAAAAAATCAAAAGAAATCTCGGCTATAATTTTCCTCCTAAAACAAGACACGCCGACAATCAAACTTAAGGCAAGAAATCATGTTGCAATCAAGCATTCCTAATATCAAATCTCTGAATCAGGAAAGAATAAAAGTGTAATCAAGCGCAAATATGCAATTTCATCAATAGCTCCCTTTATTTCCAAAATCAGAATTTCACAAACTGAAGTTAAATCATCACCATCGATCAAGCATTCACCGACACAGTAAAAGCAGGAATCACAGAGTTATTTCCTTTCCAAAACCGAAATCAACATATCTCGCAAATTAATGCTTGGAGTCTATAAAAAGCGGGGATTCACAGTAGCACAAGGGCAGCATTCACATCAGGAGTTCACACGCATCAATGAGAGATTCATAAAGAAAAAAACTCATTCACACATTTGAAAGAGCAATCCACAACATACGCACATTGCAGCAGAATTCACACTCACACCAGAAAACCTATCCTAAGAGAGACGAAAAAGGCAGAGAGAGAGATTCATCATAACCAACTTTTCAGTTCAAAAATCAACCACAAACATTAAACCCTAATCCCAATCACAACGCAAAGACACTTTACCAGAAAATCCATCAAAGCCATCACACTCAAAAGAATCAGATACGAGAAAAAACCTCATTTAGCACCAAATCAGAAATTCAAAGAACACATACACACATACGAAAGGATCAAGGACATTACCCGTTGAAGCAAACACAACACACATAGCTCGAGATATCAAAAGAGTGAGTACTTGATCAAGATGGATCAAGGATCGACGAGAACCTTCCCTTTTACTTTTTTCTCGTTTTGATCTCAAATGTATTTTGTAATCATCTCTTAATTTAGTAAATTGAGGTATTGGGGACTGCTGGGTTTAGGGTTTCATTTGTTTTTTTTCTGATTTTGGAGAGGACGAAGGAGAGCAAGAGATCCATAAGGTAGCGGCGGCGCAAATTAGGGTTTCAAGAACCCTATTTTGTTGAGAGAAAGGAGAATGGGAGAGAAGAGACAAAGAGAGTGAGAGTTCTGTGTTGGTTTTGTTATTTTATTTAATCCTATACACGCACACACACACACACACACACACACACACCGCATTCTATGCACCCTTCATCACGTCCATCAGATCACACTTCATCCAGATCATGGGGTTAAGATTTGAGGGTGTGCAATAGACCCTCTTTCCCTTTAACGCACCAAATCCCTCTGTTTTTTTTTTCTTTTTTTTTAACCTTTCATCTTCTTTTTTTTACTAATTAGAAAATCTAATTTTGTTTTTATAATTAAAACTTTAATCTAAAAGAAAATAAGCATAACTTTTATTAACACATCTTTTAATATATATCTAATTTAATAAATTAAAAACCTTCCTTTTTTTAGTAAAATCTTTTATAACAGAAACTATTATTCATTAAAATCCTAAATTTAAAACTCTCTTTTTTAGTTAATAAGAAAAACTCTTTTTTCTCGTTAAATAACTCTTTTTAATATAACTTTAAAACTAATAATAATAATAAACTTTTAAATAATTAATATCTTTTTTAATAAGAAAACTCTAACTTTTTTTAAATTAAAAATAATCTCTAACATAATTCTCCAGATAAAAATAAAACCTTTTATTAATTTCCCTTTTAAAAATTATTGAACGACTTTTTTAATAAACTATTCTTTCAGAATCCATCGCGCTTAGTCGTACGTTTGTGTGGATTAGGTTAGAATTTGATTGATATCATGCCTTGCTTATGCCTTTGTTTGTTTATCATTATATGTGATGTATGCATTCTTTTGTGCTCTAAACCCTTTCAAAAGCAAAAACTCTCGATCCAACGTCGAGCCATTTTCCACCTATGTAAGTCGATCGCCTTTAGGCATCGCCATCAACCTTTGGTCACCATACACAAGACTAGCCCACTTTGCTAGCACTCTCGTTAAAACTTATTAATCGATTGCATCCAAGGGAAAATCCCATGCATGATTATCAATTATTGTGCATGGTGCATATGCATTTCATACTCCCTCCTCTAGGTTTTCATACCCTTTAAGATAAGGTCAATTAGACAACTTTAGGATAGACTTCCTAAGTTAGTCCCCTTTAATTTTGATTTTACAATCAAACTTTAGTTCGCCTATTTCTCCACACAAGAGAATTAGATGTGAATCATCTCAAAGAAGGGACATACAATCCCATACCCCACAAAATACAAACAAGTCTCAAAACTGTGGTGGTTTCTTAAGATGATGACTCATCTTTTCTCCTAAACTTTTCAAACCTTTAGTATCCTTCAAAGAGGAACTACAAGTGCTTTGATTCCACTCCCGACAGGATATGTAGGCACAAGATACGATATCTTGTCGAGCACACTTAGGAATAGAACTTTAGGTCTTCCCAGCCTTTAACCCATAGCAAACAGATAACAATCAACAAGTAACATAATAAAACAAGAGGTTCCTATAAAGTACTACAGATATCTAGGATGCTAACACCTTCCCTAGGTATAACCAACCCCCGTACCTTAGACTCTTAGTTTGCATTTGCATTGCATACTGTGGGATATTCGATCTTTCTCCCTTCCCTTGGATAAATCAAAGACGGTGGTGCAATAAAAGAAATGCGATTCAAGTTAATATAATAGCTTGATATCCAATTCTCACCGCGACAAAAATGGCGACTTCACTAGGGAGCCATCATAAGAGGGTTCCCCCTAACTTGTTTATTTATGTTATATTTGTATTTGTTATGCTTGCTTGGATTTTTCTGTGTGCAGGGTTGTCACTTTGTGTGGTGAGATAAGTCCTACACCCGGACTTGAGTGCAAATTGTGATAGGATGGTGATATATTCAAGGAGACTCTTAGGGAGTCGATTCTCGAAGAAGTTAAATTGAGACATCACCACTCAGTCTAGGCCCTCTCGAACTTAACATTATTCAACGAGTCCATTCGTGAAGACGATGTTATTTTCGACCTAGGAGCCCGTGAGACTGAGAACCGTAGTTACCTTTAACCTAACTTGGCCTATTAGGATGTAGTACGGTGGCTATGAGGGAGTCGATTCCCGAAATAGTTGATATGCGATACTACACTCAGACGAGATTCTCTTGAGAATATTATTGACTACCAATTGATTTGAAAAATCGATAATATCCGAAAGATGGATCGTAGACTCTGGGAAGTTTGTAGAACCCGTTCTGCAGGTACATTTGAAACCATAGTACACACCTATTGGGATGGGTAGACCATGGATCCATGATCGCGACCTTTGAACCTAGGACCTTTGTCTGTGTGTTTGTGAATATGTGTATACCTATGTTTGTGCATTCATGCACCATCTTTCTAACCCTCTTCAAGGAATTTAGAGTTATCTTGCAAACATCATAGGTTTTACCGTGGATTTTGGAAATTGTACTCTATTTTGTAATCTTTCAAAAAAAAAGAGAAATTCAATGAAATGAGACCTTTTCAGTCACTCAAAAGTTTTATCCACTTTATGGTGTTTGTAACATAACCTTTGAGTTCCTTGAAATTCATCTGCATTCTACATTTGCATACATCATTTGGATCACATCCTTCGCACTCCAAGTTCTCACATTTGCTTCTTCTACCATAGCCAAGTCATCATAAGCACGGTACTCAAGCCAAGAAGATGGATCATTTGGAACAAGAAAACCACACACTTCGAGCAGAGATTGCCGCTTTGAAAGCTAACATGGAAACTTTTTCCACCACGATGAAGAATCTGATAGAAACCCAAGAGTTGGAGAATCAAGAACTTCGTGACAAAGTTGCAAACTTGAAGGCTACCAAGAGAAGCTGATGAATTGGGTCAAAGATTTGGTCATATCCCAACACTAGGATAGTTTCTCCTCCTCCTCCACCAATCGACTAGCTGAGAAAAGTGGTGAATCTAGGGACATCCTTGTGGTTTACGCTGAGTTTTTCCCTATCCTCTTACAATACAGTTTAATCAAGAAGGAAACTCCACTAGCCATCCCAATGGCCCATAGGAGCTACTTCACAGCTGATGCCCTCTGTGCCTTCCATCAAGAGACACCTGGCCATGATATCGAGGAATGCTATTTCTTGAAGGAGAAAGTGAAAGAGATGATTCAAAAGGGAGTCTTGTATTTTGAATTGTGCGAACCCCAGGTTGAGATCCATCTCTTACTTGAACAAGAAGTAATCCCCTCCTTGCACATGGTGGATTGATACAGAGGACGGTTTTCTCTAGGCTATGTCTCGCCATATTTGATTGATATCATGCCTTGCTTATGCCTTTGTTTATTTATCATTATATGTGATTTATGCATTCTTTTGTGCTCTAAACCCTTTCAAAAGTAAAAACTCTCGATCCAACATCGAGCCATTTTTCACCTATGTAAGTTGAAATTCTGGTATAACAGATCCCAGAAGTCCTACATGATGTCGAGACATCTGGTCTGACATAAACAGCAAGGCAATTATAGACAATTAAATAAGTTGTTGAAAAGAAAAGTGCACACATAATTTGTTCACCCAGTTCGGTCTAACAACCTACATTTGGGGGCATACCAAGCCAGGAAGGAAGTCCACTATTAGCAGTATTAAATAACAGACTCAACAATACCAGTTGACAATCTACTCACTTAATCCCTACCCAATGACCTAAGTTCTCCCTAGGTAAGAGACTCCATCTCACTTCCAATCATCACAATGATGTCTAGCAGTCAACATCTCAGTTACTACATCAACAGCTTGATTTCCAACAACTCTCCAAACACATAAAAATAGAAGACACACTCCTATAACAATACCTAGACATGACCCTCATGACTCAGAATAATGCTTAGAGTTGCTTAACAGCTTCCTCTAAGACCAATACATCTCTTACCTATAGGCTTAGAGATAAACATGATGACCATCCCACAAACCGGGTGGTTCATCAAACAACACAACCCTTATAGTTTACATGATGGATGGCCTGCTAAAACTAGGTTACAATGCTTCTATTTATAACCTATTTCCCAACTGGATTTGGGCCTTCAAATCACAACAAATCAGCTGCTACAAATCTGCAAAAGATTCTTCTACTAAATAGATCTTCAATCAAATCTTCAATTAAATATTCAATTAAATCTTCAATTAAATCTAATTATTCTCCATATCTTTTTGCATGAAAATAGTAACAAAATCTGCTCAATATAAGATTGCAACAGAATATATTTGTCCCATGATATTCGCCTGCAATCTCTCCACCAGATCTTCTCAAAACACACTTAAACAAATGCAGCCCTAACAAAACATATTAGACTGATGTTCTGATGTTCTGTCAACTGATGTCAAGACATCAGGTTTAACATCAGCTCCCTTCTGAACTCATACAAAACTGCAACCCTTCTGAACTTAACATCAACTCAATGTTAAGAACTCATGTTAAGACATCATACATATGACATCATTAACAACACCATTGTTTTACCAAAATTCCAGCCAATACAAGAACTAACATTCTTCCCCTTTGGCTAATTTTGGCTAAAACAATCTCAGCCTACACCAGAGATACCAGCCGCGGAAAAACACCATACAAACTAACATCAGCACACAACTAGCAGCAGCAACTCCCCCTCAAAACTGCAACCAGCAAAACAGCTGCACAAACTACACACTCCCCCTCAAGCCTAGAACCACAACAGACAACTAGGTAATAGCTACGCTAACTCTCCCCCTTTTTAGCCATAATTGGACAAACTCTGAATCTGCCAACCAACATGCCCAGAACAAAATCCAGACTCAACAGCTACTACTGTACATTCTCTCCCCCTTTTTGGCCAAAAATTGACAAACATTGGTGTAAATGTATACTTCTGATTCAATCCATTGACACATAAATCTATAGAACTAGGTCTAAACTGTCAAGTACACCATGAACTTCACCAGTAACACAATGTCATGACATCTTGTCTGACATTACAATATGGATAAATAACTTCTTCAACAAAAGATCAACTCTCCCTATCGAAGATAACCAGTGCTCCTTTGCAAGAAGAACACCTTAAATGAATGGAAAACATAAGACTCATCTTCATGTCTTCAAGAGCGCACCCTCTGTTCAACACACCTGCTGAACGCATTCACAAAATGCTTAATCCTCAAACAATCCAAGTACCACACTAGTATAGATAGAAGTTCTCCCCTTATATTTCACAACTGATGCTCCTTGACCAGTACATCATAGCAGATGGAAAATCCAAACACAGTCTTCATCCATCCAGTCAGGAATGCTTCACACAATCATCCACAAGTTCTGAAGCACACTCACAATGCCTTCCACTGAACTCTAAATAAACTCCTCTTACTTAGAATTAATAACACACATCAAGACAATTGTGACATCTCCCATCAACAAAGACCCTCACAAAGTTTTTCCAAAACTGCATAAAATTGTCTTCAGACTTCTCCTCAGAAGCATGTGCGCACAGGATACAAACAAATAGCTTCACATGGCTATAACCATTCATGTCCACACCAACATGCCATCCAACAGCCTAATGTCATAACATGTTATCTGACATTATCTCCTCACAAGAGGCAACCAATCTCCACAAGCTTGATCAGCATGCAAGCTTCACAATAGATGCACCTTTGCTGCAGAATCCATAGACAAGTACTCCCCCTGTCATGGTTAACTAATGCTCCAGATGGAGATGAATATTTGAGCACACTTGCTGAGCACATTCACATACTGTACTTTCACTTTTGGAGAACAAAACCAAGTATCCTTACTTGTTTGACACTGCTCACAGACTCCACAAATTCTCTGCTTTACTGAGATCTAATCTTTTCAAGAGATACTTGTAGAAGAAGAAGGAACAACTCTCTAAAAAAATGTTCTGATCAGATCACATCACAATCCCTCTACCATTACATCCACCAGTAGTTGTTGATACTAGTGAAGTCTTCAAAATTAGTACTCATGCTTTGCCAGAACAAACTACTAAAAACAAGACCAGAATCTCCGCATTCTAATTCACATAGTCAGAAACATCTCTTCTGACAAAAATGCTTGAGCATCCAACTCAACACGCACACTCTCAATCATCTTCCAAATATAACCATCAGCAATCATGATGTTACAACATCACCATTCAACAACATCTTTTGGGGACATCAGCTTCTCATTACCATTCAGAGGACTCATTTCGTATAGAAGTCCTTCAAGAAGCTCCCAATAAAACACAGTCAGAGCAGCTTATTCAGGTTAACATACACACCTGAATACCATGAGCTCGCACACCCTCTCTGAAGCAAAGAGTTCAGACTGCAAATTAGTATACTCGCATGATTCCCTCTTGGTTTGTTATCTTCACATGCTCCAAAACTCCACATCTTGCCAGGCTGATCAACTACTCTCTAGCATGACTTGACAATAGGCTATGTCCCCTTCACAGGCTTTTCTTCTGCCTTTAGCGATACACATCCAATCATCTATCTTTGACATTTAGATCAATTGATGAATATCCATATTCAGACTTTCAACCAATCAATACCTGATCTACTTCAGTCTTCTCTACATTCTCCTTCCAAAGCAGACCTTCTACTTCATCATTCTCCCATATGATTAGGTAGATTCTCTTTAGATACAATGTAGATAATCATCCCAGATAATGTCCTATCACAAGTTAGAACATCTTCCACACACCAAAACATCAACACCATGATTCTTGATATGCTCCACCAACTGGACTTACTCTAGCATAGTAATCCAGAGAAATAAACTTTCATCCACCTTTAAGAAAAATAATCTCCTTGAGTCTTCAACTCATCACCCTTCTGCCCAAGAGTAACTTGTTCCAAGACAATCCTCAATAATAACCAGCTTCCACACTCTGATTATCTTGATTCTTCGAATTCACTTCTGAGATCAACCAAATGCCACAGTTTGATCACCTCAAGCATGAATCCTCATATGAAAACATCCAAATACCACATTTTGACCTTTTTCACGTTTGTCAGAACTCTCACAAAGATATCCTGATCCACCAAGGAAACCAGATCTTCAAGTCACAAGTTCCAATTGCTCAATAGCAAACACACTTAGACTCCCTAAGCCATGGTCATGTAACATCTTCTCCTTCCTACAGCTCCTGCAAACTGCCATGAGAACGATCTTTTTGAAGCATCCTATTGTTCATTCCTGTAGATCACCCTATCAAAAGCTGATGTGCCACATCACCAGTTGAGACTTCTGATGTTAAGCTAGATGTCAGAATATTATGTCACCCAACTGTTGAATTTAGCTCTACCTTCTGCCACTCAGAAGAACCTCCTCCCTTTGCAGAAATAGATTTCCATGCTCTCATAAACTTGATTCAACAATCAAGTTTGAGTAGACAACCTCCATCCTGCTTAGAAACTCTAAAGACTTCAAACCTACCACATCTGAATCTTCAGAAAATCAGTAGTCCAAGACTACCCCATAGCAATACTAAAGAAAGTCACTTCCCTTAGTAGAGCCGTCAGTAGAAAGCCAGAGATAACTGCCACTTATCCTCGACCTTCACAACCAGAGCAAACACTATGCTTTAAACCACTTAGATCAGAAATAAACTGATCCAAGCTGTAACCAACAAGATTATGATGTCTTCATAGTCTTCCGTCTTCATCTTCAATAGCACCACCATCTGGACAAGTCATTCACAATACTTTCTAGGAACAGATGCTAAGCAATAATCCCAGGCCAACACCTAGGTGACTTGTGAACGAATGTAGAACCCCTCCCATGATTCTCCAAACCTCTGATGAAAAGATGTTAAAACAATTGACAGAACATCCTTAATCTTGTCTTTCAAGGATAATCAATTAAATACTTGTGACTATCACAAATAACAATTGATCTTAAATCCCTGTGGTTTAACCCTTCTTCAGATTCTAGCATCTTCTGAATCTTCTTCATGACAACCATTATGAAAACCATTCATACCAGAAAAGCCTTCTAGGTTAGGCCAGTGTCTTGATCTTTCACTCCACCCTGAGCAAAGAACTGAAGTGACGTTTCAACATCAGTTCCGACATCAGTCTAAATCACATTAAACATCTACTAGGATTTGGAGACTACAACCATAGTAGTCCACACATATCTCTTGCAGCGAACACACGAGAACATATCAACATCTGATCAACTTCCAAGATCAGACCAACAAAACTGCAGTAACTTGCATAACACACTCTTCCAGAAGCTTCTTCTTATAAGCACAAGGTTCAGACCTCTTGTCTAACTTAAGAGTGATAACATACAATAGACAATCTGCTACTTCCAATCCTTCAAGCCACAAAATTGAAAGAGCTCACGCATACGCCAATTGACCACAGGCTGATTTACACTGCTACTGTACACAAACTCTTGGATGCATTTTCCCTATAAAATTGTCCTCAGACATTTTAGCTTAAACAGGGATCATCTCCTTCTCTTCTGCTATCAAGATTACTACCTTTTCTTCAACCAGCTCCAGCTGAGATACTATGACAGTATGAACAGCATCTCAAAAATTGTTCAACTTCACAGCTTCAGTGATCCTTCAAAACATCTACAATCTAATAGGACTTTGACTCAACATTTACCATAAACTGCTGATGTGTGGCGCGATGTCGAGACATTAGGGTTGACATATCAAGCTCAGCTTCTTTCTTGATGAAACTTCCTCCAGTTCATGATTTTGAAAATCAGAAACATGTATCTTCATAAGAGAATTCATCTTCAGATATACCAGTACTACATTGGACACCATAAATACGCTTAAGAGATAACTTATCAAGATCTTCACTCTCGCATGAAAGATTTGACAGTGATACTCTTTTGCTTTGGCTCCACCCTCTTCTTTCATCATCAAGAAAATTGAGAAGGAAGGAATCAGTGTTCTGGACAGATTGGTCTTCAATACCTGATTTGAAATAGATTCTTCTTCTACTGAGGAGACCAAACTCTAAATTCTTTCCAAGAAAATACCTTCCTAAAGTCTCACCACCAGAGACACAAGAAACAACCAGGGTTACATCAGATACCATGCAGCGGAACACACAACAACTCCTCAACACTCTTCAGGAACTACTCAATAATCCTTGCACACCATCACCATAATCCAAGTGCCAAAAAAGTTTGAAAATAAATCAAACTCACAACAGCAGTTCTCCACCAAAGCTACACACCTGATAATAACTGACAGGTCCAATACATACCCTGTCATGAATAGTCCATCCTTCACTTCAAGGGATCAAACAAACAACTATATGAACATACCAAGTCCAAAACTCAGCAAAACTATCTTCCTTGCTCATGAACCAGAAAGTATCTTCCCTAGATCTCATCCAGAAACAGACAGGATGCCTGCTCTGATACCAATTGAAATTCTGGTATAACAGATCCCAGATGTCCTACATGATGTCGAGACATCTGGTCTGACAAAAACAGCAAGGCAATTATAGACAATTAAATAAGTTGCTGAAAAGAAAAGTGCACACAGAATTTGTTCACCCAGTTCGGTCTAACAACCTACATCTGGGGGGCATACCAAGCCAGGAAGGAAGTCCACTATTAGCAGTATTAAATAACAGACTCAACAATACCAGTTGACAATCTACTCACTTAATCCCTACCCAATGACCCTTCTACCTAGGTAAGAGACTCCATCTCACTTCCAATCATCGCAATGATGTCTAGCAGTCAACATCTCAGTTACTGCATCAACATCTTGATTTCCAACAACTCTCCAAACACATAAAAATAGAAGACACACTCCTATAACAATACCTAGACATGACCCTCAGGACTAAGAACAATGCTTAGAGTTGCTTAACAGCTTCCTCTAAGACCAATACATCTCTTACCTATAGGCTTAGAGATAAACATGATGACCATCCCACAAACCGGGTGGTTCATCAAACAACACAGCCCTTATAGTTTACATGATGGCTGGCCTGCTAAAACTAGGTTACAATGCTTCTATTTATAACCTATTTCCCAACTGGATTTGGGCCTTCAAATCACAACAAATCAGCTGCTACAAATCTGCAAAAGATTCTGCTACTAAATAGATCTTCAATCAAATCTTCAATTAAATCTTCAATTAAATCTTCAATTAAATCTAATTATTCTCCGTATCTTTTTGAATGAAAATAGTAACAAAATCTGCTCAATATAAGATTGCAACAGAATATATTTGTCCCATGATATTCGCCTGCAATCCCTCCACCAGATCTTCTCAAAACACACTTAAACAAATGCAGCCCTAACAAAACACATTAGACTGATGTTCTGATGTTCTGTCAACTGATGTCAAGACATCAGGTTTAACATCAGCTCCCTTCTGAACTCATACAAAACTGTAACCCTTCTGAACTTAACATCAACTCAATGTTAAGAATTCATGTTAAGACATCATACATATGACATCATTAACAACACCATTGTTTTACCAAAATTCCAGCCAATACAAGAACTAACATAAGTCGATCGCCTTTAGGCATCGCTATCAACCTTTAGTCAACATACACAAGACTAGCCCACTTTGCTAGCACTCTCGTTAAAACTTATTAATCGAATGCATCCAAGGGAAAATTCCATGCATGATAATCAATTATTGTGCATGGTGCATATGCATTTTATACTCCCTCCTATAAGTTTTCATACCCTTTAAGATAAGGTTAATTAGACAACTTTAGGATAGACTTCCTAAGTTAGTCCCCCTTAATTTTGATTTTACAATCAACCTTTAGCTCACCTATTTCTCCACACAAGAGAATTAGATGTGAATCATCTCAAACAAGGGACATACAATCCCATACCCCACAAAATACAAACAAGTCTCAAAACTGTGGTGGTTTCTTAAGATGATGACTCATCTTTTCTCCTTAACTTTTCAAACCTTTAGTATCGTTCAGAGAGGAACTACAAGTGCTCTGATTCCACTCCCGACAGGATATGTAGGTACAAGATGCGATATCTTGTCGAGCACACTTAGGAATAGAGCTTTAGGTCTTCCTACCCCTTAACCCATAGCAAACAGATAACAATCAACAAGTAACATAATAAAATAAGAGGTTCCTGTAGAGTACTACAGATATCTAGGATGCTAACACCTTCCCTAGGTATAACCAACCCCGAACCTTAGACTCTTAGTTTGTATTTGCATTGCATACTGTGGGACATTCGATCTTTCTCCCTTCCCTTGGATAAATCAAAGACGGTGGTGAAATAAAAGAAATGCGATTTAAGTTAATATAATAGCTTGATATCCAATTCTCACCGTGACATACTCTACACAACATTGATCAAAACTCCAAAAGCTTAGCATATGTAACCTGCTACAACACTGCAGAACCAAGACAAAAATCAACAAAACACGCCAAACCTGCATTCTGCAAAGTCAAAATACAACAACTCAATACGAACCTTGACCAACAACCTGCATAAACTGTACGAACATGAAACAACACAGGCCTTACACATGAAACATACACTGTATTTTAATTTTCTCCAAGAAATAGACTTGATCCTTTTGGTTTAACTCCTTCCCATTTTTCTCTTCATCAGATCACCAACACAAAAAGACCCACTATCAAGATAAACATCCTCAACAACAACTTTTGTTTCATCTGCTCCAACCCTTAATCCCAACCACCAAATCCAGCCTTAATAACCTTCCATCAACCTAAACTATTCTGAATCGAGAAGGAGCGAGGTGAAGAAAGGAAATAGAACAAGAGCTGAACAAATTGATCAAACCTGAATCAAAGACGCAGAGAGAAGGTTGAGTTACTTCAAAATCACTTTGCCCATTTTTCTTGATGGTTTCAGTTGTGCGATGATAACACTGACTCTGAGCGTATAGCGTTTTTTGTTTTCCCAGTTTCATTTCCACACGCGATTTGTTGTCCTTGTTTTGTTGAGCTGTTTTTTGGTTCTTGTTTTCCACCGTGTTATTTGATGTGCCTTTCTGTAGATTTTGGTTTTCTTAGTGAGGTGACCATTGCCTCTTTGTGGTTGGGCCGAGCTGGGTCCGGGTCAAAGGACCTGACCCATTTCATTTCCACATGAGCCCGTACTATTTTTCTATCCCACCTTTTATTTCTTCTTTCTTGTTACTAATCCTTCTTTTTTTTAATTTTATTTCTACTATTTTTATTATTGAAACTATCTTTATTTTTAATTAATTCCTATTATACTAAATTTCAGAATTATTTTATTAGACTTAGTGATTAGTAATATTAATTTAGATGTATTTATTAATTAGTTAATTGGTTTTAGTATTATTTATTTTCTCTAAATTTTGTTTCATTTAAATTTTATTTTAGATTGATTATTTCATTTGTTTCAATTAACTAAAAACATCAAAAAGCATTTTCTTATTAGATTAATCTTTTAATTTTTAATATTTGGTTTTAATTAACATTTATATATTTATTTTAGGAATATATTTTATTATTTTATTTATTTGTTAAATTAATAAAAACTCAAAAAATATTTTCTTATTAGATTAATCTTTAAATTTTAAATCATATTATGAATGTAAATATGTAGGATTTATTTTCACTAATTTTCTTGACTATTAACTTATTGACATGTGATTTGGTCTCTCCCCTTAGAGACTTGACTATTTCTATTTGAGTTTTTGATCTCGATTCTTGCATTGACTATGCATTTGCTCATTATGTTGTGTTTATTATCATTCATGTTATTTCTCTTTGCCTGATTCTATTTTGTGTCTGGTACTTTCATGACTTGATCCTATTTTCTCGTATTAATTGCATGTGCCATTCCAAAGGAAAGGATTCCCCCGTTGACTATCATGTCATGTTTAGGGATAGCCTTGTCCATCTTTCCCTTGAGACCTTATTAGAGTGTTACCCGTTTATCCTAGCCTTAGGATTAGAGTCGCCGCACTCTATGTGAGTGTCTTGCCATTGACACTTCCTTTCATGTTTATCCTAGCCTTAGGATTAGAGTCGCTGCACTCTATGTGAGTGTCTTACCATGGACACTTCCTTTCCCGTTTATCCTAGCCTTAGGATTAGAGTCGTCGTACTCTATGTGAGTGTCTTGCCATGGACACTTACTTTCCCTTTTATCCTAGCCTTAGGATTGGAGTTGTCTAACTCTATGTAAGTGTCATGGTTATGAATATTGACTCCCCTTTGGAACCTTGACCACAGTCAAGAGTTCCTCACCCTTAGTGAGGTGAACTACGAATGCTCTAATTCCATCCTAGTTAGGATACATAGGCACGAGATGCGATGTCTTGGCGAGCATACTTTGTATAAACCCCTAGGTCTTTACCTTAGTACATTTCCCTTAGCAAGCAAACAATAACATAACACAAATACAAATAAGAGGTTCCTGTAGATTACTACAGATACTTAGGATGCTAACACCTTCTCTAGGTATAACCAACCCTCAAACCTTAGATTCTCTTAGCTTTATTGTTACATAGCACACTTAGGGTTTTCTTCAATCTTTACCCTTTCCTTTGGATAAATCAAAGCTCGGTGGTGAACTTCGTAGATTTGTGATTCAAGTTAACTCAATATCTTGATATCCGATTCTCACCGCAACACCTCACAAGTTCAAGGTGTTAGAATTTACAAAGTATAAGGGAATTAGTTATCCTAACATTCATGTGAAGATGTACTGTCATAAGATGGTTGCCTATGCCAGGGATGAAAAGCTCATGATCCATTGTTTCCAAGACAGCCTGTCTGGGGCATCCTTAGAATGGTACATGCAACTGGAGCGTAGCAGTGTGCATACTTGGGATGAGTTGGCTGAAGCTTTTGTTAAGAAATACAAATACAACACTGACCTTGCTCCGAACCATACTCAACTTCAGAGTATGGCTCAAAAGAACAACGAATCATTTAAGGAGTACGCACAATGCTGAAGGGAACTAGCTGCAAGAGTGCATCCTCCACTTATTGACCGTGAAATGATTAACATCTTCATGGGCACTTTGCAAGGGAAATACTATAAGCTGATCAGCAGTGTGTCTTCAGGATTCTCTGACATGGTAATCATCGGTGAGAGAATTGAATAGGGCTTGAAAAGTGGAAATATCCAAGGAGGTTCTAGAAGCTAGACTGGAGTGAAAAATCCTTTCAATGGATACAAGAAAAAGGAGGGTGAAACCAATGCCATATCTGCTCATAGGGGAAAAGCACAACAGAGGATGCCTGCACCATTGCCTGCTCAAATCCCTTCCAGTATCCGTATGTTGCAGCTGCATAATATGCTCTGATGTCTTATCAGTAAGTTATTCCAGATCCAATTCCTACTCAGATACCTCGGCAGCATGCTCCTTAACAACGAGCTCCACAGCAACACACTCCACAACAGTGTCCACCTAATAAGCAAAGGATGAGGAGGCCAAAAAGAAATATTGACCATATTCCTGTGTTATATGCCCATGTTTTTTCTTATCTGCTGAAGGATGGGTTGATTACCTTGAGAGACCTAGCTCCTTCAACTGTTATCCCTCCAGACTATGATGCCAATGCTCACAGTGAGTATCATAAGGGCAACCCTGTGGCACATAATCTAGAATTTCAGAGCTTTCAAGCATAAGGCTCAAGACTTGGTTGAATCTAAGGCTCTCACATTCACTCCAAGGACTCCAAATGTCACAACAAACCCTATGCCGCCACCAAGCTAGTTCAGCAGCAAGTCAAGAAAGGAAATTCATTTTCCCCGAAGAAGCCTATCATCATGCCATCCCATCATTTAGCATTATTGTATTTTGTTCTTGTTTGTTTAAGTACTATTTGCTTTAAACATTGATGTTTGTATTTGGTGTTATTAATGAAGTGATTATGCATGTTCTAAAATAGTTATGTCATATTCACTCATTTTTCTCATTTATTGCAAAGCACAGACACATACTTCTCCACTTCACTTTCTTAATTAAACTGTTATTTTAGCCAAGATTGGAGGGAGGATGACGATATCAAAATACCCATAATTGCCAACAGTATGCTTTCAGATAAAATTCTATTGATGATGTGCAGACATTGTTTCAATTCCCAAACGCTGGAGAGACAAGGGGTTAATCCCTAGTTAACCACTTTGAGCCTAGAAGTAGGATTTTCCTTCGGATTTCCAAACCCTTACACTTAATCTGGGGCAGGGTAGTGTTAAGTTAACTTGATTACGCACTCAAATCACAAGGAAAAATCCAAAGACATTTTGGTTGTTCTTCAATAACCATTGATTTGGCAGTCACAATCCTTCACCAAAATCAAAAAATAAAAAAAATCGAAAAATAAAAAAGCCTTCTAAGTCGAACACCCCAAAGAGGAGACTTAGGCAAAAATCAAGGCAATCCCGATGGACTTGAGAAACAAAATCAGTCCGGGCAAAAATTAGGGATCAAAAGAAAAATCAAAAGAGGTAATCAAATCCTCAGTAAAAATAAAATAAGATTCAGTGACCACCATGTCAAATCAAAGGGTCACTGACATCCATGACAAAAACAAAATAAGGTGACTGCCATTTCAAGTGAACCCTGAATCATCATTTTCACCCTTACACTGTCAACCCTTTTGGAAGACGAATGTGTGTACAATTGACTGAACGTAGGGCTGGAGTTCATCACAAAGAAGGGGCGGTACAAACCAAAATTTGAGCCTTATATCCTTTGTTTCAATAACCGTGAACCAACCCACATTACAACCCTCAAAAGACCTAATTGAGGCTGGGTTTATTCTAAAAGCATACTATTGCAAGGTTGCATAAACGAGCTCCTACAGATTTTCTAATCTTCATTGGTGGCATTCTTCTTACTATACCTTTTATACGCTAGCTAAATCAGCACTGCACTTGGACTAATGGTTCATTCATCTCACACTATCACATCATTCTAATAAATGACTTTTTCAAAACCTGCATGAGCACCGCACTAAGATTACCATTTATGGATGAAAATTTTTAACGGCAGATAAGTGTTTAACATCAAAGAAAATCCAACAAGGGGCAATCAAAGAGGAACTTGAACTTTCAGTGGCGCCGACCCGAATTAAGACTACCTCAAAAGGCCATGGAATCTATGACAAATCCCTCAAAAGCTCAATCAGGGGCAAGTCATTTCAGAAGAACATCAAAGCTCAACTTTCAAATATTAGACCATTTCATGGATTGGTTAATTAAGGGCAGACTATTGCCATATTCAGACACTGGGACAAGTCATGTCATGGTAACTTCTGAGAGCTTCCGTTCAAGGAGTATTCTTCCAAGAATCCTATAGACTGGGGCAAGACAAGTTGCAAGATGGAAGATCCTCTCTATACCTCCAAGTTGGACAAGTAAATCTTGCTAGACACTAGATTTTAGAGCAAAAGCACAGTCTTCATGCGTTGATCACGTCGCTAGGCTTATTTTTAGGTCATTCTGACCATCAGGCATAAAGTGTGGTTCTCTCAGAAAAAAACACATGGCTTATCAGCAAGTGATCAAACTTGGGGTATTGAGAGCATCTTCGTCTGCTTTGATCATGGCATTGTCAAGGATCTGGTGTCAAGGAATCAAAACCCTTCTCACCAACCCAAAGACCAATAAGCATTGACAACTACCAAATAAAGTCCATCATGCTGGCATCTTCACAAAACATATCCAATCGCCTATCAGCATTCATACATGCAACATATACATCACATACATCATATACATCACATACATCATATACATCACATACATCATATGCATCATATGCATACACGAACAAAATTATATATCCCCAGCATTTGCATCCCTACTTGCATCTCAGCGCATCAGCATTTGCATCGTATTTCCATCTGAAGTGGAATACCTTTGCAAAATCAATCATGCATACATGCATAAGTCAAGATCCAGGATCAATCACGAGATTCTAGGCCAATTCTTAGCCTAGACAAGGGCACTCCTCCGAGCCAGTGGGCGTTCCCCATTAAGTTTCACTTCAACCTCTTGTTGATGAAGCTACGTTTCTTAGCCCAGCCAGGGGCATCTATCCAAGTCAGCGGACATTCCCCATGGAGTTGTTTCTTTCAACCTTTTATTAATTAAAGATGTTTATCCCCAACTAAGTCAGTGGCATTTCTTCGAATCATTGGGCGTTCCTCATTGAGTTGTTCTCTTCAACCTTTTGTTGATGAGGCTATCATTCTCAAACCAGTCATTGGTTTTTCTCTGAATAAATTCCTACCTTTATCTTGGGCGTTCCCTAGTGAGTTGGTTCCTTTCAACCTTTTGTTAATAAGAATGGGGTTCCTCAGTAACTTTTTTGCTTCAACCTTTTGTTGATGTCCTCAGACAAGTCTTACCCATCATATCTCCAACAAACTTGACCTTTTGTCAATAATCTTACTATCATCCTTTTGGTGGTAGCCATTCATGTGGATTTGATCTTACCCTCATCCTTTTGGTGAGTATGATCATTGAAATTTGGAAATTACTGTCATCCTTTTGGGGGTAGTAATTTGTGTTGTATGATCTTAACGTCATCCTTTTGGTGCCGACGATCCTTGGAGCTTTGGTCTGTGTATCATCCTTTTGGTGTATGACAACCTTTGATCGCATTCTGTGTTTACTGTTATCCTTTTGGTAATGACAAGTTGTGTGTGCTTACTATCAACCTTTTGGTGATAGATCTTTCATCCTTTTGGTGTCAGAAATCTGTACGTGTTTACTATCATCTTTTTGGTGGTACATCATTCATCATTTTGTTGTCAGAAATTTATGTGTACTTACTGTTATCCTTTTGGTAATAGCAAGTTGTGTGTGTCCTCTATCATCCTTTTGGTGATATATCTGTCATCCTTTTTTTGTCGGTAATCCTTGGATCTTTGGTCTGTGTATCATCCTTTTGGTGAATGACAACCTTTGAAACCTGTGTAAGCTTACTGTTATCCTTTTGGTAATAACAAGTTATGTGTTTTCTCGATCATCCTTTTGGTGATATATCTGTCATCCTTTTGGTGCTGGAAATACTTGGATCTTTGGTTTGTGTATCATCCTTTTGGTGAATGACAACCTCTGATACCATTGTGTACTTACTATTATCCTTTTGGTAATAGCAAGTTCTGTTGATCTCACTTTTATCTTTTTGGTGAAGGGTCATTGTGTTGTGTCCCCATTGGTATCCTTTTGGTAATAGCAAGTTGCGTGTGTTCTCTATCATCCTTTTAGTGATAGATCTGTCATCCTTTTGGTGTCGGTAATCCTTGGATCTTTGGTCTGTGTATCATCCTTTTGGTGAATGACAACCTTTGAAACCTGTGTATGCTTACTGTTATCCTTTTGGTAATAGCAATTTGTGTGTGTTCTCGATCATCTTTTTGGTGATAGATCCGTCATCGTTTTGGTGCCGGAAATCCTTGGATCTTTGGTCTATGTATCATCCTTTTGGTGAATGACAACCTCTGATACCATTGTGTACTTACTATTATCCTTTTGGTAATAGCAAGTTCTGTTGACCTCACTTTCATCTTTTTGGTGAAGGGTCATTGTGTTGTGTCCTCACTGTTATCCTTTTGGTAATAGCAAGTTGCGTGTGTTCTCTATCATCCTTTTGGTGATAGATCCATCATCCTTTTTGTTTCAAAAACCCTTGTGTATGTGTTCTCTATCATCCTTTTGATAGTAGACCTGTCATCCTTTTGGTGCCGGAAATTTGTGTGTGTGCTTACTGTTATCCTTTTGGTAATAGCAGGCCGTGTGTGTTCATTATCATCCTTTTGGCGATAGATCCATCATCCTTTTGGTGTCGGGAATCTCTGTGTGTGTTCTCTATCATCCTTTTGGTGATAGATCTGTGATCCTTTTGGTGTCAGAAACCTTTGCATTTGTGATCCAACCCTCATTCTTTTGGGGATGACGATCTTTGTCATTATGATTTAACATTCATCCTTTTGGTGTTGGCAATCTTTGAAGTCGTTGAGTTAACTATCATCCTTTTGGTATCAGTAGTCTTTGAAATTTTGATGTTATTGTCATCTTTTTGGTGTCAGTAACTTCTGTCATTCTAATCTCATCGTCCTTTTGGCAATGACGACCTTTGTAGTTTTTTCAGTGTCCAATCGAGGGTCAACATTGATCTGATATCTTGTTTCCCAAGCATCTTTCTTTCATTTCAGACAAATTCGGAGTCTTCTTCGTATCTAACTGACTTCTACCTTGAAAGAATGAATAATGTGGCAGTTCATCTTACTAGGTTAAAGCCAATTAGATATGGGCATCTGTCATACCCCAAATTTGTCCTACCTGTATATTACCTTTATCTGTGTTTCCATCTACTAACCATTATTCAAAAATCGAAAATTATGTTGCTTCTGCTTTCATTTTCTTATTGTCTAAACTCAAGTTGTTGGAAGGTTGAATTGGGTTTCAGGAAGGGCTATCAGGTAAGGTGTGTGCAATATTGTTTGAGGTTCATTTGGTTTCGACCTAATCTTGGTAAGGCAGGAGTTTGTTTCATGATTATGGTTAGCGTGTGCATAATTCAAGTGCTTTGTGTCTGAAGTTCCAATTAGCGTTTTTGTGCCAATTCAAGTCAATTGTGTATGTATCAAGTTATCAGGCTGTGGTGAATTCAGATGTTTCATGGTAGAGAATCATATGGAATCTGTTCCTTTCAATTAGGGTTCGTTTTGGGCATCACAGTTCATATTTTAAGTCATGTTCCTCTAATTTCAAGGCATTTTCTTGCTCGTTTGGTTCATTATGAAGGATTTGGTTTATTGGTATTCAAGTGGTCAGGTGAAGATGGATTCATTGATTCAAAGTCTCAGTTTATTCCAAGTTCAAGGTTAATTCAAGATTTACATTGATTCAGTGATCCAATTCCTTCAAGATTCATGATTGATGATAGATTTTTTTTTTCAAGGATTAATTCATGTTAAGTTCAAGAGCATAATTCAATAATTGAAGTGGAAGGCATAAAAATCAAATTGAAAATGACCAAAAGTTTCTACAAAAAAAAAATCTTGCTCATGAATATATTGCAAATAAAGGCCATTACACAAAAAGAGTGCAAGAGTCCATTACACAAGAAAAGTCATCAAAGGCCATGGTATGAAGCCCATTCAATCTAAAAGAATAAAAGGCCAAATGAACAAAAAATTACAACAAACAAGCCATTCCATGAACTTCATTCCAAGAATACTACACATAAAACCACTACAAGCCTTTTGCACAAAAAAGATACTACAAGTTACAAGCACAACACACAATTACAAGGTTCCAATTCACAAGCGAGCCAAAGTTGTCCTTCATGCACAATATTTCCAGCTGCTACACACCTGTGCAAAACTTCCAAATCCAAGCCAAGGAATACAATCAAACAAGCCATGAAATATCCAAGCTGCACCCAACATGATTGAACCTTCCAGCTGCCAGCCTTGCAAACAAAATATACCAGCCAATTCCTTGCTACAACACGCACATGAAAAATAGGCATTCACAGTAAACAACCAGGCCAATACCACAACCTTCATTCCAAGTCATCATCATTTTCAAGCCAAGCAACATGACCACAACATATCAGCTGCTACGCAAAAACTCCATGCTGAAGTTAGCGAGAATATACCCAAGCGCATTGCACGCTCGATGTACAACAAAGTCGCCACCGAAATTTATTTATTCCAAAAAGAAAGGGAAAATATCGATAAAACCCAGGGGAAGAGAAACGGGTAAGGGGGCCGGTTATGCGAGGGGAAGGTATTAGCACCCCATGCATCCGTCGTGCTCGACGGGAACTATTCTGCTTATTCTAGGCTCGGGCGGGTGATCTATCTAAAGGTTACTCGCGAAAGAGGGAAGGAAAAGGGACAAATAAAGTGATAGCGGAGGATTGGGGTCCTTGTGCCTACGTACCCTCATAGTGCAATAATAAATTTAGAGCTTCGTAGTTCATGGAACCAAAGAAGAAAAGGAGAAGGTAACTCGCCAAGATTTTGCAATCTTGTGCCTACGTATCCTCATGGTGCAATAAGGAATTCAGATCCTTCGTAGTTTAGAGAACTAAGGAAGAAAAAGAGAGAAGTGGTGTAGAAACCAATAGAAGGAATAAGAGGTGGAGGAAGGGTGTTTTATCCGACACTCGGTGATTAACTCAAGAAAATGAGATGTTGGTCTTTACTAGGGAAAAGAAAAATTGGTATTTTAACTGACAGGCAGTGATTAACCAAGGAAAAGGGGAATGACTCCACTGGGGAGAGGAAAATTGGTCTTTTAACTGACAGACAATGATTAACCAAGAAAATGGGTGTTTGAACCAAAAGGAGGTGTTAAACCCGTTGGGGATTCAGTATTTTAACTGACGGGCAGTGGTTAACCGAAGGAAAGTGAGTAGTTGGTCTTTTAACTAACAGACAATGGTTAACCAAATAAAGGTTATTTTAACCAAAAGGTGATCAACCCAATAGAAATTGGTGTTTTAACTGATAGTCAGTGGTTAACCGAAGAAAAGGAAGTTGGTCTTTTAATTGACAGGTTGTGGTTAACCAAAGAAAGGGTGTTGAACCAAGAGAAGGTCTTAACCCAAAAAGGACTCGGTATTTTAACTGACAGACAATGGTTAACCGAAGAAAATGGAGTTGGTCTTTTGACTGACAGGCACCGATTAACCAAAGAAATGGGTGTTGAACCAAGAGAATGTTGCTAACCCAAAAGGGAGAGAAAAGACTGGGGTAGGAATGAGTGACCAAGGATCGACTCAAAACACATTGCGGTCTGGGGATAGAGGTGACTACTCTAGGCCCATGGTCATTCGTCCTCTACCAAAAATAGTCAAAATGAGGGTAGTAATTCTCCATTCTCATTCCTTCTCTAGCACCCAAAGCGTAGTGCAAAAATTAAGATTGGCAGGATAACGATTTGTACAGCATTCTGTCTCATTTTCTCAGTCTTCCAACTCGGAACAAGATCAAGAAAAAAGGGGCTCTCAAGAGATCCTAAAGAGAAGCGGGGGCAATTAATTGATCAAAACAAAATTTCGATCAATTAATCCAAGGGGAGAAAATGCCAATAATCTTTCAAGCGAGTTAAAAGATTATCAAAGCAAGTGTGGAAAATAATGTTGGATAAGATTAGATTTGCTCAAGGAACAAATCTAATGCATCAATTTAAAGAGCAAAGCATTAACATTGACAAGCTAGCATGCATTTCTAAGCATTTTCATGTTAACACATAAGCAAAAATGTGCAAAAAGTGCTTCAAGCATGTAGTAAAATTGCAAAATAATAAAGGAAAATCATGCAATTAATTAAGCAAAAATATTGCAAGTAGGTTAATGACCTAAAACAATGGCATAAGATCAATAAAGGCAAGCATAGGAAAGTATACAAGAAAAGCATGCAAAACTATCTCAAAACAGCCAGAATTTGGCAAAAAATGTCAGGTGTAACCGGTTATCTGAAATGGTGTAACCAGTTACACCATGCACAAAGTGACTCCCTGGGCGCAAGCAAGGGGTGTGACTGGTTACACCAAAAGCAGTAACCGGTTACACATGCAAAGACAGCAAAAACAAAATTTCAAAAAACACTTTTCAGAATCACTTATTGCATGTAATCACAGTGTAACATAGCATGGAAGTAGATACAAAATTCATGTTAATTCAGAGAAATCAAGAACTAATAGAATCAAGCATGCAAAATAATTATTCATGTAGCGAAGCATCAATTAAGCACTACATTGCAAAAACGCGAAAAAGATCGAAAGCAGTAAATTAAGCGAAATTCACCAACCTACAAGGCTGAGATTTGCCTTGGTAATTATTGTGATCAAAGTGTAATGAAGAGAAGCTTAGAAAATCAGAAAATCCAGAGATCTTAGCAATCCGTAGCGAGAAAACCGAAAATAATGCGATAATTGCTTCGGATCCGAACTTGCACCAAAACTCCTTCAATAATCAGCTTCCAAGGCTTTGAAAATAAGTTAATGTTGTTGTTGCTGTAGAATTCAGTGATGAAATAGAGATGAATGAAGGCTTATCTCAAAGAATAGAAAGCTTTAATGGTGAATGAGCTTTTGTGAGGTTTAGGGAAGAAGAAGGTGATGTTTGAGAGAGAATGTTGCAGAAAATCCAGAGAATGTAGAGTGAAAATTCAGAGAAAAATGAGATAATGAAGGTTATGGCCAAGGTCCTTGCATCAATGTGTCATACCCCAAATTTTGACCACTAATATTTCCCATCATTGTGCCAATCATCATCACAATGTGGATGAACCATCATGCCTCATCAAATGCCTCAAGGGTTGTTGAGCATTCACTACAATCAAAATTAGGGTTTTAGGCCCTCTCAGAGCCTTAGACAAAGGATCAATCAAGGAATGACATGATATTCAACTTGTCTAACCTCTCAAACATCCACAATGGATCAAAAGGACTCCCACTTCAAGGATTAAGCACAAGGCTGCTCCCTTATAGGTGGATCAAGCCTCAAGATCGTCAGTGTCACCAAATTAGGGTTTTGGTCGACCAGGGCCTCCAGATGGAAAATTTCATCTGGGCACAAGCCAATGATCCAAAACCTAACCTAATATACTCCATGGAACCTCATGGACCCAATCATCAAGTCAATTTGGCCTCCGGGGATGCATTCATCAAAAATCAGGAATTAGGGTTTCTTGACCTAATTCACCCCTAAGTTGACTTTTAGGGCAAATCAAGAGCCAAGACCTCAAGAGAGGATTTGAGGGTCTCTAATGAACTATATTGATCCATTTGGGACAATGTATTGATCTAAGAAGCTTGAGCAACAAGTCTCAATTTCATCTGCACCACAATTAGGGTTTCGCGAGGAAAGTCAACTGTAACTTTGACTTTTGACCAGGGCATGCTCCCAAGCCCTAGGACATGCCCCAATATACCCTATGACACCCATGGAACATGTCCATCAAGTTTAATTTAGGTCAAGGATATGATTTCCTGAAGAATTGCACAGTTTGGAATTCATCTGATAAAAAGTCAACTGTGCACAAAAGTCAACTTTGACTTTTTGAGATTTTTCACCAAAATGGATTTTTAACCCTAAAATGATGTTAATGTATGATTTGAATCATCATTCATCAAGAAAAATCAAGAAAAGTGGGATAACTTGTAAAAGGGGTAACCATAAAAACTTAGAAAATTTTCTAAGTTAAAAATAAAGTGACAAGGGTACCAACTTTGGAGGATCATAACTCCTAAACCACAAAGCCATTTTTTCTCATCCAAAGATGGATTTGTAGCCCTCATTACCCTCTACAAAAACTTCAACTAGACCTAAGTCCAATTCATTAAGGATTTTGAGTTATGGAGTGATCAAAATGGCTGAAAAGTGAAAATGTCACTTTTTCCAACACTTAGTGAAATTTTCACTAAGTCAGAATCTGCCTTCACTTTTTACCAAATGTAGAGGGATTTTTCACTTGGATTCAAAAGAGATCAAAACCAAATATGTTCAAACAGTTGTTATATCATGTAAGGGCTTTCCAAAATGGCCAAGAACATTGCCAAATTCCATTTGAGTCATGAGATATGACATTGGAAAGTTGCCTTGCTGAAATCTGTCAAAGGCAAGGCAGAATTTGCAACTTTGCTCGATTTGCCAAAATCAGCCAAATTCAAATGCTCCTATCCCCTTGGAAACATCTGAGGATTGAATCTAAAGGGGACAATCACTGAGCCAAGCCTCCAAAGTCCATGGAACAAGAAATAGCATGTTGAACCTAGAATGGCCAAAATAGGGACAAGACTCCAATTTTGGATTGGAGAATTCAATGGAAGCATCAAGGTGGCATGAACTGAGCCATTTGCAACTGAATTCAGTCAAGACTTATCCAAGACCAAGGGAACCACAACCCTGTGCCCTAACCTCGAGTCAATGGCTAGAGGAGACTTGGATTTCCATTGGACAACATTGGCCAAACCTACTTACCAGTTGTCATTCCCTATTCCTTGCAAAACAAACTTGCTCTACTATAAATAGAGCTCAATTTTGATCAGTTTGAGTACACCAAAGCCATCTAACAGATGCTTTCCTCAAAATCTCTTCCTCTTGGCAAAAATGCCTTTCTTAGCAAGGTAGCTATCGAGTTTTGAGTTTGAGAGCTTTTCCAATCAAACCATTCACTCACACACCTCACATACATCATATAGAAGTGATCCAAACACTCACATAACATCTGGAACACTGATTTCACAAAATCACCAGCCAATTGCTCAAGTTCTTGACAGTTTTGCAGTTGAGGTGCCATATTCAACTCCAAACCATTTCAATCCATTCCAAGCACTCAGACACATCACTTGGCGCCTAGGGGAGCTATCCACATCATTGGAACCAAGCTGTAACACCTCCAACACAAATCACGATCACCAGCTGCAAGTGGTAAGCATGAGCTCTTCTAACTCTACGATCCATGCAATTTTTGCTGCACAATAATTTGGCCATATGTTCATAATCATGCATGGACTGTTTTCCCTCAATTAATTGCATTGTTTGAATCGTGTATCAAAAATTCTAGCCTTCATGCAGAAATTAGGGTTCTTGAGGATTTTTCATGATTTCTTGTTATATGTTTAATTTAAATGAAATTAATGGACATAGACATGATTGTGAGGTTGAGACGAGCATAATGATATGTGAATTGCATGTTATAATCAAGTATTCAGGGAGATTGGATAGAAAATGCAAATCAGCCAAACCCAGAACACGCGCGTGTTCTTGGTGTGTTCTTGGCGCCATTTTTAGAAGTTTGAATATTTGAATTTTGTGATTTTATTTAATTGATTCAAAAATTAATTTCTCTCTGAGTTTTAATGATTTTGAGTTGATTCTTTTTTTAATAATTCACAAAAATGTTAAAATATTTTATTTTATCAAAAAATCCCAAAAATATTATTTATTTCATATAATTGATATTTTTGCAAAGAATTAATATTTTAATTGTTTTTGACATTTTAAATATTTTTTCTACATTGATTTTGCAACTTTTAATGCTTTCTAATTATTTTGTAGGTCAATACTTAATTTTTGAAGCATTAATCCAAAATCACAATTTGTTTTTCATATGTTAAACAATTTTGATCATTTTTAATTGAATTTTTATTCAATTAAATACATTTTTGAAAACAAATTAGGGTTTTTGGATTAATTCAACCCTTATAAATCATTTTCAAATCATTTTGGGCCTCTTGAGAGAGTGTAAGACCCAACCCACTTGTACATAAATATTTTGGGCCTCATTCGTTGTATAAGTCCCTCTGTACATTTTCAAATAACCGGCACGATCATCGCCTTTTGAAAAATAACCTTGGGCCTCTCCTTGAGCTATAAGACCCATTCAAAAACACTTTGGGCCTCTAATAGAGTGTAAGACCCAATCCCCTTTTAACCAAAACATTTCGGGCCTCACTTATTGTATAAGTCCCTCCGCGTTAAAAGAAAACCTCGGCGCGATCGCCATTTCAAACGGAAAAATCATCTGGGCCTACCCTCATGTTATAAGCCCCACTCTTTTTCTTTAAAACTTTTTGGGCCTCTTGAGAGAGTGTAAGACCCATCCCTTTGTACAGAAAACCTTTTTTGGCCTCAGTCACTTGTATAAGTCCCTCTGTACAAATTCAAACAGTGCGCTCACTGATAAAACCCTGGGCCTCTCCTTGAGCTGTAAGCCCCAAATCTTTCTTTTTCAAAGCACTTTCTCCTTTGATTTTGAATATACTGTTGTTTTCAATCTTCCTTTGTTGAACAACTAACCAAACAGCATGGAAGCTCTACAACCGAGTAAGTGGTTATTGCTTTCATTTACCGCTTTCATATACATATAACTGTATTGTGGGGCTGTTTCGCTGTAAGTCTTCTTTCATAAACTCATATCAACTGTGTAATAATAGTATAGATATTTAGAGTTTCCCCGGCAACTACGTCTAGAACTAGGTGACGCCGTTTCGTTTATTCGTAGAAATAGACAACTAGATCCCCCAATAGGATCACCAGACACAGTCTTCTCCTCGGCTGTCCTCATTAGGAATTGTCTAGAAGCTCTACTCCCCAAGATGAATGTATTCTCCGTGAATGGCATCTTTGAGTTTCTTCCAAATTCTCGAACTTTCCTGACTTTGATATATTCTCGGTGAATAGCATTGCCTTGAATTTCTCGGGGTTTGGGGACCCACGGGCTTCTTAAAAGCATCGGCCTCCTCTTGGGCATCGTACAAGGACACACAGGCTTCCTAAAAGCAACCCCGCCTCCTCTTGGGCTTAGTACAAGGACCCTACGGCTTCTTAGAAGTATTCACAGCCTTCTCTTAGGCTTCGTATAATAATCTCTTCCTCCGGGAATGATAGCCTTCTCTTGGGCTTAGTACAAGGACCCGTCGGCTTCTTAAAAGTTTCCAGCCTCCTCTTGGGCTTCATACAAATTGTCCCGACGACCTCCTAGAGGTATAGGAACAGAACTTAGTCATCTGCATAGAACAATCCTTTCAAAGAGTCTACTATTATTTCTCAAAGCATAGTACAAAAGATAAAACTCTAGACGCGGAAAGTCTAACTTCCTTGAGTCTCAAAGACATTCTCAAGTGACCCCTTCATTAAATAGGAAGGAAACCCGCAGACTCGGACAGTCTCAATACCCTTTGGATTTCCTGCTTCCTTAAAGAACAGGAATAACCCAGATCCTTGAATCAAATCCCTGAGTACATTGTTGCTCATATAAGAACTGATTTTCTCTTTCAAAATCAGTATACTGGACCTGTCACTTAACTAAGACAACATTTAGCCTCTCTCTCGGGCTTTGTACGAGACACATAAGAGACTCCCTCGTTGAGTCAATCACCCCTTTCGCCTCCATCTCGGGCTTCATACGAGATACAAAAAACTCCCTTGTTGAGTCAAATAGCCTCCATCTCGGGCTTTATACGAGATACCAAAAGATTCCATCGTTGAATCAAAACCTTTTAGCCTCTCTCTCGGGCTTTGTACGAGACACATAATAGCCTCCTCTTAGGCTTTGTATAAGAAAACCACTGGTTAATCCAATTAACCTTTTAGCATCAAAGTTGTGCCTCGTTCACAGTACACAAACATCAACAACTCCTTCCTCTTCATCTAATCGCTGGAAGCGGCAAGCCTCTGGATCATCTACATCCATGCCACTATCCCTCTTTTAGCATGAGAAATTCCTAAGGAAAGATAACATTGCTCTACACTGAGTTAAAGTCTTCTCCTTTAGGTTAAAACCCCCTATAAAGGAAATTATGGCATTGCCGGATTCACAAATCCTGGTTAAAGTAATTCTCCTTTATAAAACAGTTGTGACATACAACCCCCTCTTTAGAGATGACAAATTCTCTCTAAAGTTGGGACCTTCAGCTTCACATCTTGGGCTTTGAACAAGATACAAATAGACCTTTCAGCTTCACATCTTGGGCTTTGAACAAGATACAAACCACCTTTTCGTTTCACGTCTTGGGCTTTGAACAAGACACCAAAACAACCGTTTCCTCCCATAGAATAGGAGGAACTACGAACGCTCTGATTTCCCTGTTTCGGTAAACGGGAATACGTAGGCATAAGATCGAAAGAAAAGATCTTAGCGAGCATGCTAAACAAAAACCCAAAATCCCATATCTCCATCAATCAAAAGCAGTAATTCAAAAACATCAGTCCTAACATCCTAATCCTTGTTCCCCGCCAGAAACCTTCTATCTAGATAAAAAGAAAGAAAACCGTATTGGCGAAAATACAAATAACCAGTACAAAGGCCCCCCACATTGATAGCATTCGTAACCTAACAGACCGCTGTTTAAACTCAGTATGCAAAGCAGGGTTAATTGGAGACATCTATTTCCCTTCCTTCATCAGCTTTAATAGGATAAAAAATGAATCGACCTGTAGTTTTAAGCTCAACCGCAGAGAGCGACCAGCGTTTAAGAATCGCGTCCAAAATCGCTCGCTACACAATGTGGGGGCTTTTCTTATATAGATCATAGGTTTGGAGTGAGTGGAGGTTTGGAACTTGGTATGGAGGTAGTTAAATGAGGCTTGGAATTTGGTTTGAAGTTAGTTAGACCCAACTCACTGAGTTGGGGTCTAACTCAGTTAGTTATTAGTTGACTCAGTTGAGAATCCCAATACATTTAAAAGATCACTTGGTCCAAAATGAGTGAAACTGAGGGTGTGTGGTGAACCTTATTGATATTGAGGTAGTGGAACAAATGTAGTTGGTGTAATCACATGTCTAGAACCTTCTACAAGATGCTAGAATGAAGTATGCCAAAGGAGTGAGACAGAAGCTGTTGCAGCCTGGAGATGCTACTGTTATAGAAAAAATTCAACAGGTGTAACCGGTTACCCTGATCCTGATAACTGGTTACCAGCGTCCAAACTTGCCATCCTGGGGCTGGTAAAGAAGGTGTAACTAGTTACACAGATTTGGGTAACCGGTTACCACAGTAAAAAATCCACCTTTTTGGCTTGGAATGAGGTGATTTGACCATGGTTTCGTGCTTCGACCCCGTGCTTGGATAAATAGGCATAGAAATCCGTATGTTTTTCCTATATTGATGATTTGACGACTTTTTTGGGATACAATTAATCATAGCCTCGAGAAACTCTAGGGATTTGGATATACTTGCAATAAATCCACAGATAAAAATGTCGACGCGTATGCTGGGATTGCCAGTGCACATGCTTATGCAAAAGGGAAAAAGGTCAGATAGGGGTAGGTCAAATTTGGGGTATGACACACGCCAAGCCATTTCAGTAACGAATATTCACAACTTCTTCGATGCCACATGTACACGCACTAATTTTGATGCGAGTCAAAATACCCTTCACGATAAACCGACCCCACATCACACCACCTGCAAACGACAACAACAAACCTTTCAAAACGTCATTTAAGTAATCAAAACGATAGCGAATTTATCTTTCACAAATACTTCACTTCAGCTATAAATAAGTGCTTCTTCATCACTCTATTTTCAAGCTTTAGAAAGCCATTGTTACGCTGCAAAATCCTCCCTTTTACACCTTAAAGTCGCAAACAAAGTCCAATCCATTTTACACAACAAAGCTCACCCTTCACACTCTAACCCTCACAAATCCTTCACCAACCATGTAACCTTCAAATCTGCTTCACAACCTTCAAATAACCCAAACAAAAACCAAACTAATCAACCCTTCAACCCCTCAATCGATTCCAAAAAAACTGAAACAACTACAGTAACCGTTTCACACGCAAAACCAAGATTGAGACGAGATTAAGAAACAAAAACTAGAGGAAATCGATTTGAAAAAAGACGAGGGAGTTGAAAGCTGAATCGAAACAAATTAAAAGGATTGAGAGAGAAAATGAAGGAGACGAAAAGGTTGCCCTGTTCTCGTTTTGATCTGCGTTGATGTTAATGTTATTTCCCTTTGCATTTCTTTACTTTGTTTGATCTACTTTTTTAATGTTGGTTTTTAATAATAAAAGGAGCATAACCATATTTTGCTTTTAAAAAATGGAAGATGATGATATAATCCATTGCCTTGCCTTGTTTAGACCTTGTGGAATCTGTTCTTTCTTGAACATATTCGTGCCATGGCCTTGTTAAAGAATGATGGGCTTTTGAAGCCCATATGATTTTTCGCACACACACACACACACACACACACACACACACACACACACACCCATGTTTCTTCAGCGCCACACCTCATCTTTCTCTCTTATTTTTTTATTTTTCTTTTTCTATTTACTTTCTTTTTGTTTTTCTCTTAATTTTTAAACACTTATTTTATAATGTTACAATTGGTTCTTATTTTCATGATTTTTTTATTATTTATTTCATTTCTATTTTGATTTCCATTTTCGATTTTCTCTTTGGTCAATGAAGTCTTACATATCTTGGATTGTTGATTATTAAAGTTGTTTAACCTTCATTATTTCAAATCTGTGGAGAATGATCATTTGGATCATTCGTCATACTTTGGGATCGTGATAGGTTACCTTCGATTCATCGATGGAAGTTCTTGATTAAGAAGAAACCGTTTTCTTTTTCTTTCCGTGTGTCATAATTCTTGGAGAATGATCTACATATCATTTCTCTATCATGTTTTTGCACAAATATTGTTATTGACCGGCCTCCTATAGTATGATCTTCCTCATAAATTGTGCTACGATTGCTTAAGATAGCGCTAAAGTGGACCCGATTCGAAAAGTGATCATTTGATCAATTACAATTAACAACCAACATCTAACTTTAATTTCCGCTCCTTATTCTCTTGTTTTATCTTTTCGTCATTTACTTTTCCGCAACTTATATAATTGATCTTATATCCTTGTTCATATTATTATTGTTCATATCTTATTATTATCTTATTCATCTTGTTCATCTCATTAAGAAAAACACAAAAACATGATAAAATTATTGAAACCCTACAAAACATTCATGCTTGGACCGTGGTTACTATCCTTGACATCATGGAGTTGAGACACTGTACAAAAGCCCTAACAAATGAGCTTTGAATTGGTTATCTTTATTCTTGTATTGATTTGTCTTAAGACACACTTTTGCACATTATTCATAGCTTACTCTTGGGCTTTCTTACAATGAGACTTATTCGATCAATTATTTCTAGTTGGTCATCTAAAAGACTAGCTCACTTTGCTAGAACACTTTTAGTTTATCATTTAGGTTTTTTGCTTATTGTTTATTCCATCCCCATTTGAGAAAATGTATCCTTACTCCCATGATATGTAATAACTTTTACCACTTTCTCCTTGCATGCTAGTTGCTTAGGCTTCCTCTAATTCAATAATAAAATCAACCACACCTATTCAAAAGAACACAAATAAGCTTGATCCAACGTCAAATATTTTTCATAATAAACAAATTCAATAGGTTTCCCTCACCATCAACCTCTCAACCAATCACACTCCATTTGCATTCACCCTTTGTAAGTTGATTGCCTTGTGCATCGCCATCAACCTACCCATTCACCAAAGCACTTTTCATCATAAATCCAACAAACCCTTGATCCAACATCAAGCGAATTTTTCTCAATCAAACTCAAAAACACAAAAAGACACAATTGGGATTGTGCGCCATATTCGGACTGCTGTAAAGAGGCAAGAAGCAAACATTTAGTTTGGAATGATTCCCTTTGGGATTTATATCATCATCACAAGGATCGGTGCGAGGGAAAGAATGTCGTTCAACAGTCTCTACGTTTCTAAGCTTGTGGTGAATAATTTCGTTGAAAGATTCAAGGGTACCATAAATAAAGGCAAAAAATATAAAGACGGAAAATATAATGTAAATACTTTAAAATAAATGGAGCCTTGTTGGGATTGGATCTCATCAATTGATAACACATGCATTCTTCTAACTAGTCAAACAGAAATCAATCGTTCGTCTAATATCGTCACGTATCACCCATAACAGAGGTTATGTCTAACGCAACATCGAGAGAACAACTGTATTGTCTCATTGGCGATGTCTCACACAACTCAACAATACAGAGTATTAAGAACTAATACTCGAGAAAATATTAAGCCTAAATCTATGTCCAGAGTGTAGAACCTAACAGATAATCATCCTAGATCTAGATCTGAAGAGTATATTTCTATAACATTTCAAATCAAAGATAAACAGGTAAATAAAGATAACATCCATATCAGATCCTTGATTGATTCATATAAAACGCCAAGATCAGAATAAGTACATACGCTTAACCCTTTTTACATGCATTCAACTAATTTCCCAAATGTAAGTGAACATAGTTTCTCATCTCTATTATCACGCATCCTCACAATACCGTATTGATCGCTACTTCATGCTACTCATGCTAATAATCAACACAATAAAATAAAAGATACTAGTGAATATCAACTTACAAGACTATGTCAAAAGTTTGCTCATTGATAGATGAAAATCTAAGTTCTAAGATTTGAAAAGGTTTTGTCAAGACCCATAAATAAGAAATCAAAGACAACATCAATATTGAATCAAAACTAGTTCACAATACATAGATTAGATGAAATACATAAGGTATCAAAAGATTACATCCAAACCAAATAATAAATTGAAGCACTTACTCGAAGACCAAGCTCCGAGTTGCTTCGATTTGTGCTTCTCCCTCTTAGGGTTTGTGTTTCTTACTATAGAATATGCTTGGAATGAAGAGAGCTAAAGTTCTGATCTCCAAAAATATATGTTATAAAATTTATGTTCTAAAAAGCAAGAAATGTACTTAAATAGGTATTACAAAATCTATATTGTTTGCCTAGCGAACACCTTCTTCGCACAGTGATGAACAGTGAGCAGCAACCTTAGGTCCAGCTCCTTAAAGGCGTATTCGTACATCGTGAACCGGTCCCCGAAGTTCGTACAGACCCGTTCATCCACAGAAGGGAAATGCACCTTTCACTCTCCCTCCGGACCAACCTCCGTAAACACGTCCCCCACAAGGTTGGAGATGTGCTCGGCAGGCTCGGCCACCTCCCACTCCTCCGCGGAATCATCAGCAACATCCTCGTCCATATCGTCCTGAGCCTCTTCTTCCCCGACGTCACTTGGAGAGCTCAAAGTCGTCGAGCTCGAAGCCGTCGAGCTACTATTTTCCGAGGATCCTGTTTCTTCCTCAGAGGTATCTAAAATAACTTCTCTATCTGGCCCCGTCGCCATTACAGTCACTTGAAAAGCAGAGAAGAAAGTGAATTCAACAGCAAATCAAATCCACCCTTCCACTGCTAAGTCAAGTGAAAGGGCGCGCAAAGGGCTAAGGACAGCGTCCCCAGCCTAAGCCCTAACATCAAAGGAAAATCTGAAACCTCCCCGCGAGGAGACGCTCAAAACTAATCATCCCAGGGCGAGGAGCTTCCCCGTACTCACACCCAGTTTTCGTTTGAAGCTTCACCGGAAATTGCAAAGCTTCACCGGAATCTGGGAATGTTCTACCAGAAAACTCATCACTCACTCGGACGATGAACAGACACGGCGATCACGCTTACATAGCTACCACAACATCACCGTGAACCACCCTCCTCGCTGAAACATACTACTAACTCCGGCGACATGTTAGAGGTAGAAAAATGGCACAACCGCCGTCCACCACCAACTATCGCCAGAGATTCGCCCATTTTGTCCTCTAAAGCTAACCCTAACCGCATGCAATCTACCATTAATAACTAACAGAAGTAGAACAAGCAAAGGACCGAAGCACTTACTTGATTTAAGTAGAAGAAAGAAGCTGCTCGAAGCTTGATGCGGTGGTCGGAGTAGGCGGAAGGCGGTTACGGGCAAGAGCACTGAAGAGAGAAAAGAGAAATCAGACTGAAAAGTTCCAAATGGAACAATTTTCCCCCTTTTTATACAAAGGGGCACGTGCGAACACGCGCTCGTAGGCCATGATGACTACCCACTAGCCATCATTACCTACTAACTGCTACACGGAGCTCTAGGCACATGTGGCGTCCCAACGTTTCCAATTCTGTCTGACCCTTGATCTCCCCGAGCACCGGGCAACAAGGTCACGACCACGAATCTCGCAGACACAGGGGACCACGAGCACTTTGAGACAATCCTCCTCATCTTCAAACGATGACCTCGTGCTGGCTTCACGGAGCAACGAGCAGTCCTTAAGTCATCACTCCCGTGCTTGGGAGCAACGACTTGGGGGGCTCCTGTTCTAGACTAGACCAATGGCTAGAATTGGCCCAATCCGCTTCTACTCCAGAGCGGCCCAAATTGCCTAAGTCCAATCCACAGAGGGGCAAAAGTTACCTTTATGTCCCTCCAACCGGGCAAGGAATGCAACGTTCCTCCCCGGAATTACTGCCCATTACGTACGGTCTCATCGCACCCCGAACAGCTAAGGGCAGGTGCCCGAAACCACGCTTATGCCCGACATAACGACTAGTTTTGGACACCCTGCCCGACATAACGGCTAGTTTGGGTAGTTACCTATTCTTTCGGGAAAACGGTTATTTCTCTCCAAAAATAGGACCGTTGGCCACGCGGTGGGGGCTCTATATAAACCCTCTCGCTTGAGAGGGTCAGGTATCCAATATTCACCCTAAGAATTCATACTTTGTACTTGTTCCTTTTCTCTGACCCTTTCTTACTTGAGCGTCGGAGTACCTTGCAGGTACACCCCCCTCCTCTCCATACGACCAGCATCCCTGACGCACTTGGCGGCCTGATTCTATAGGATCTGATCCAGCCTGCACGATCAAAAATATATGAGTTTGTTGTAAGTTTTGATTATATTTCAAAAAAATTATATAAATTTTGTCTCATTTTTTTAAATGAACAATAAGAATAAAAAAAAATTAACGAAAAAATTATAATTAGTTATTTTATTTATGATTTATAATAATTTGTTTTTGTTATGGTGGGGGTTTGTTAGTTAGTTTGACTTGACTAATTAAAATTCTTTACTCTCTCTTTCTCTTTCTTATATAACCATTTTTCTACCTTTTTGATATAGTAGAGTCAAAAATACACAACTTAAAGATCTCAGTTTTCTTCTTTTTCCTATAGTTAAATATTCCAATTATCTTAGAGACTCTTTCTTCTTATGTTTTCTTGCACACTACTACAAAATACGCCTTCGATAACAATAAATCTACTACAGTTATGCATTCCACCGTTGTAATATCGCAAACTAGATGCGCCTGATATTTGTTTTTTTTAAGTTATTTAATCACGGTTGATATAAACAATCGTGGTGATAAAGTAATAGTTACAAGCTTCGAATCCTAGAAACTACATTTTTTCCATTTTTCCTATTACAAAAAGCGCGTGTCACTTAAGTTTGAAAATAAATAAAAAATTGAACACTATTTAACCACGATTTTAGTCTACAACCGTTGTAATAATATCTACATTTCACTGCGGTTATAAATATCAACCATGATTAAAGTTTTTCCTTATAAATTTAAAACAAAACAGGTTCATTATTTCCTTCATAACATGCCCTAAGCGAACTAACGAACCAGCGAACCAGAGAGGACAGTGATAGCGATAGCAAAATCTTCATCTTCACAATCATTGTTCATTTGAATCTTCATTCTTGATAATTCACTATCTGTATTCTTGGTCTCTTGGAAGTACGGTATGGTTCGTGTAAACTTCACTCTCTTCCTCATCTTCCTAATTCTTGATAATCTTCGCCATCTTCATTCTTGTTTGATTTTGTTGTTTATTTCTTGCAAAACTCATATGCTTTATCCATATGCTTAATACTTAGAGTTGTATTATTGTACTGAATATGATTTATGTTTTGTTATTGGATTTTGTGGTTTTTTCTTGCAAAGTTCATATGCTTTATCCATATGCTTAAGATTTAGAGTTGTATTATTGTACTAAATATGCTTTAGTTTTTCCACATGCTTTAGGTTTAGATTTTGTTGTGCCATTCACAATATTTGAAAGCACTTGTTGTTTGACAAAATTTTGGTAAAACACATTGATGATAAAGATGAAGAAATCTGGACTGAACAAAGATGTCGAAGAAGATGTCTTAACCTGAAGTCATGACATCTTGAAGTACTGCACTGATTTAGCAGGGGTAAATCTGTAACAAATCTACCAAGAATTTATGTGCATGGATCAAGGATAGAAGATTGAAGCCCAAGACTGCAGAAGACACTATAAATAGAAGACTTAGACCTAGGTTTAAAAATTCCTTTAGTACGCCTTTTGTAACCTTGTTTTCTTACGTGAAAAACAAGGGTTTAGGGTTTTGAGAGTCGTTGGCTCTCTAGGTTGTAAGTCTCCCTTTGTATCGTTTGATGCACTGTGGTAGAGATAAGTGTCGCACAGATCCATAAGCCTTGAGGTATTGGATTGTGTATTGTTCTTGGATGAAGCTTTTAAGCAAATCCGAGTTAGCTTGTTTGTCAAGAAAGCTTGACAAATTTCTGTATTGACAGGGATGATGTAGAAATCACAGTTGGTGATTAAGGGAAGTGAGTGGGGTATCTCATATCAGGGTTGTAAACGTTTGAGTTTATCCTTGGTAAAGATGTTCATTGGGTAGATGTTAGGTATAAAGTTGTAAACGGGGGAGTTTAACTTTGTAACAGTTCTAGAGATAATGGAGTCTTCTTCCTGGATTGGTATCCCCCAGATGTAGGTGAATTGCACTGAACTGGGTTAACAATTGTTGTGTTCTTTATCATTCTGCAGATTTGCAGTTTCTGTTATGGTTCACGATAGAGATATTGGACCAGATTCGTGACATCTGTGATTGTGCAGTTCTGATATTCAAGATATCAGTCTGCTGTTACGCCTCTGAGTTTAAAAGATTATGTAGCTCAATGTCTTGACATGTGTTAGGACATCTGTTGTCTGCATAGGCCAGAATTTCAATATTGTTTTTATATAAATTTCATAATTTATTATAGATCGTAGTTGGATAAAAGCTGATAGATTAGGTCCGGTATATGAAAAAGGAGTTCTTGAATTCTTTGAATACGTTGATCAAAATCTTCCTGACAATAATGGTATCTTTTATTGTCCATGTATTAATCGTGGGAATATAAAGAAAGGTACAAAGAATGAGATATTCCTTTGCCTATGTTGTGATGGTATATGTCAAAATTATACAATATGGACGTGGCATGGTGAGGTGGAAAAAAAATTGAAAACCTGCGTCACAAAGCCATGAAGTTGATGAAGATGAATATATGGATGACCGTCTAGAAGATATATTTCATGATATTTGAGAATCTTCTTTTAAGAAAGCCCATATTTATGATACTTTATGTAGTGATAAGGACACCACTTTATATAAGGGGTGCACAAGTTTTACACGATTGTCTGTGGTTTTAAAATTGTTTAATCCGAAAGCAAAAAATTGGTGGTCGGATAAAAGCTTCACAGAATTGCTTCATTTGGTAAAACAAATGCTACCAAAAGATAACAATATTCATGATCGTTGTTATGATGCCAAAAAGCTATTGTGTCCAATGGGATTGGAGTATATCAAAGTACATGCATACCCTAATGACTACATATTATACAGGAAAGAGTGTGAAAATTTTGATCAATTTCTGGAATATGGGGTGTCGCGTTACAAGCTGAAGGGCAACAATGGGGATGACAATGATAATGAGAATGTTAGCCGGAAGAGGCCTCCTGCTAAAGTGTTATGGTACTTGCCAGTAATTTCAATATTCAAGAGACTTTTTGCTAATGCGGATGATGCAAATAATATTAGATGGCATGCATATGAAAGAAAATGTGATGGAAACATACGCCATGTAGCTGATTCTTTGCAATGGAAGAAAATTGATTCGTTGTTTCCAGATTTTGACACTGAGCCAAGAAACCTTAGGCTTGGGCTTGCCACCGATGGAATGAACCCCTTTGGTAATATGAGTACTAACCATTCTTCGTGGCCTATTTTTTCACGATTTACAACCTATCTCTTTAGTTGTGCATGAAGCGTAAGTATATGTTGTTAAGTATGGTAATTTCTAAACCACGACAACCTGGAAACGACATAGATGTTTATCTAAGTCATTTATTGAAGATCTAATACTTTTGTGGGAGGAAGGCGTTGAAGTTGATGATGCATATTCTGGTGAAAAGTTTAAGATGCATGCAATGTTATTTTGCACAATCAACGACTTTCCTGCATATGGTAATTTGGCTGGATATAGTGTCAAAGGACACAAAGTGTGTCCTATTTTTGAATCTGATACATGTTATCACCAACTTGAGTTTGAAAAAAAGACTGTTTACCTTGGGCATCGGAAATTTCTAAAACCCGATCATTCTTATCGTAGATTGCGGAAGGCTTTTAATGGAGAGCAGGAGTTTTATATCGCTCCTAAACCTTTAACAAGGGATGAAGTTTATCAACGACATAAACACATTAATGTTGTCCTTGGAATGAGATAAAAAGAAAAAGGGCAAGTTGTTGAGAAAAATATATGGAAAAAGAGGTATGTGTTCTTTGATCTTCCATATTGATCAACTCTCGATGTAAGACATTGTCTTGATGTGATGTATGTGGAGAAAAATGTGTGTGATAGTTTGATTGGAACACTTCTAAACATTCCAGGCAAGAATAATTTATGTAAGCAATCTCGTCTCGATATAGAGGCGATGGGTATACGAAAACAATTGGCTCCAATAGAAAAAAGGGAAAAGAACTTATCTACCTCTGGCTTGTTACACTCTATGTAAAAAGGAAAAGAAAAGTTTTTACGAGTGTTTGCATGATATCAAAGTTCTCCAAGGTTACTCATCAAACATCAAAAAACTTGTATCAATGAAATATCTCAAGTTAATTGGTTTGAAATCTCATGATTGTCATGTCTTGATGCAACAACTTCTACCAGTGGCTATCTGTGGCATCCTACCAAAAAATGTGAGAGTAACTATCACCAGATTGTGTTTGTTCTTCAATGCCATATGTAATAAAGTTCTTGATTTCAAAATATTAGATGAATTAGAAGATGAAGCTTCCATAATCTTGTGTCAATTGGAGATATATTTTCCTCCATCATTTTTTTGACATTATGGTTCACTTACTTGTTCATCTAGTTAGAGAAATCAGAATGTGTGGTCCAATTTATTTAAGGTGGATGTATCCAATAGAGCGATACATGAAGATATTTAAAGGATATATGAAGAATCATCACCGACCGAAAGCTTCGATTGTTGAAAGGTACATCACAGAAGAAGCTATTGAGTTTTGTACAAACTATTTGTCGAAAGCAGAGTCTATAGGAATTCCAAAGTCTCGTCATGCTGACACTAAAGATAGAGGTATTCAAGGTTTAAATGTTAAGTTAATGGCTCGAAATGAAGTTATTTAGACTCATTTCTATATATTGAATAATCTTGAAGAAGTTCAACCTTACGTGGCTACTCACAAAAGACTTTTGAAGAAAAAATATGTACGAATGAGTGACAAGTTATTGTTGATCGAACATAACAAGAAATTCTTATATTAGTTTAATAAAAAGATACCAAAAGATCATAGTGCATCCGAAACAATTAAATGGTTGTCATTCATGCCAAAATTTAATGTGATAACTTGGACTGCATATGACATTGGTCATTATACCTTTTATACAAAATCAAAAGATGATTGTAGTACAATGCAAAATAGTGGGGTTATGGTTGAGGCCGAATCTATGTATTTCTCTAGTTCGAAAGATAAGAATCCAATATTGGCATCTAGTGCGCTATATGGTGTCATTGAGGAGATTTGGGAGATTGATTATGTTATCTTCAGAGTGCCTTTATTTAAATGCAAGTGGGTTCCCAATAATATTAATAGTGTATAAACTGATGACTTAGGATTCACATGGGTTGACCTTGGCAAGGCAAATTATCTGACCGAACCATTCATCATGGCTTCACAAGCAAACAAGTTTTCTATATGACCGAACCTTTAGATGTAACGCCCCAGTTTTTGTCAGTTTTATTTAATCGAGCCGATTTAATTATTTTCTTTTTATAATATTTTTTATGGACTTTTATTTGACAATATATTATTTTTCATCGATGTTTATGTTTTATCACATTTTGAGAGCGTTTGGGAGATATTTGAGCTGAGGGGTATTTTGGTCATTTTGGAGGGTAGATATTTTGTTAGAAATAGATATTTTTATATAAATAGATATTTGAGAGAAAAAGAGAGAAAGATAGTAAAGGAAGAGAAAGAAAACGTGGGAAAAGAGAAGAGAAGAAGAAAACATGGATTCTTCATCTTCTTCAAACTCCTCTTCGATTAATCGGGTAAGGGTGAGAAGTTTCGATTATATTTCGATTGTATATGTATATGTATGTGTTGTTTGTGTTTGTTTGGTTGAAATATATACTTTTCCTTATTGTTTGGATTGAAGAATAAATTTGTAGAATCGATGTTTTAACGGTTAGAATTTGGAATAGATTGTGTAGAATAGCCGAGTAATGTTTGGATTTAATCAAGAATACTCGTTGGTATGATTTAGAGAGTTTTGGAGTGAGTTACATAGTTTGTGGGAGTTAGGGCAATAATGATGAAATGGTGAGAAATCTGTGTTTTCACGGTTGGAATGGGGAATAAATTGCGTAGTATAGTCGGGTGATGATATGATTTACTCGGGTAAACTTGTTGGTATGTTTCCATGGGTGTTGATTGAGTTTTTTAGTGTGAATGTATTGATAAAATGGTGTTTTAAAATATTTCAAAAATGTAAAATGTGTTGGATGTCTTTTTAATGGTGAAAATATTGTAGTATTTCAAATTCTGAGATCGCAGCTTTTTACGGAATCGAAATCGGAGGTCCGGAAGTCATTTAACGATCGAAAACTGATTTTTCAGCAAAATCTGAACCTCGTGCGCTAACCCCTGCATCTGTACGTCGACTCGTAAAATTCATGCGCTGACCCGGGCGAATTTTCAAAATTTATGCGCTGACCCCAAGCTTTATGCGTCGGCGCATGGTTCTCAATTTTCCAAAATGTCCGATTTTGTTTTCTTCATAACTTTTGAACCGTAAGTCCGTTTTGACCCCCGTTTGAAGCGTTGGAAAGCTAATGAAAAGTTATTTCTTTTAAAAATGGTTTGGAGGGTAAAAGATGATTTAATTAATTCGTGTTTTTGAAAAATAGTCGGGTTCTCAAATTTTTATCGCGTTAATTGTGTGCGATTGATGTGTTATCATGCTATATGCTTTTGTTATGTAACATGTAGCTTGTGTGCTGTTATATGATGTGAATATACATGATGAAATGTTGTGATGATGGGTTGTGGCCTTATGGCAAGTATGTGCATTGTTTTGAATTAGACTTCGATGCGTGATTAGGGATGTTGTCGTGTGGTAAAATACATTGTTTGATTGAATATCAATGTATGTTGTTATGATGTGTTGTGGGTAGCCTTTGTGGTGTGAATCCCTTGTGGAAGTAATTGTGTTTGTATGATTGTTGTGGTTTGTGGTTTGTGGCGGAATGCATTGTTTATGTGAAATTCAATGTATGTTGTGTGGTGTCCTTTATGGTTTGAAATGCATTGTTTGAATTGATTTGTAATGCATGAATGTGATGAGGTTGATTAATTCATATGGTTGAATTGTGAATGTATGGAATTGATGAGTTGAGATATATGCATGATTGTGGATGTGTATATGTGTGCATATGAATGTTATGAGTCATTGTATGCCAAACATCATAATATGCATATTGTGAAGTCGAGTACCATGAGGGTACGAGCGACGGAAGTCGAGTACCATGAGGGTACGAGCGACGGAAGTCGAGTACCATGAGGGTACGAACGACAGGTGAACATCGTAGGCCCGACGGGGTGTTACTTGAGTGATCCTCAGTAACGAGCGATGGTTCTGCAGAGTTCCTGAGTGAACTAGTGATGAGAAACATTGGAAGTCAGTACCGCATGGCATGTGCATAGAGTCGTTGTGTCGGTCTCTGTGCATTTGCATAAATCATGGATTAATTGTGTATGTTAATTGTGAATGTGATTTATGAGATGGTATGTGAATAAATGTGTCGATGATTGATGTGCATTGGTTGTGGATAATATATATTAGTGTTATGTGATGTTGTGGTGAGAATAACTATGTATGTGAAATTATATGTGTTCGCATATTATTATGCAATCTTGATGTTAGTTGTTATTTCTCACCCTTCTGCTGTTTTATAATGCTCTATGAGGCATTGCAGATTTGTAGTCTTGGAGGCTTTTGTGGAGATTAGTCCTCCGTCCTTTGTCGTCTGTCTGCTCTGATACGTAGTAAGGGAGTCGGGGAACGATTATGTTATATATGTATATAAGTGTTGAATATATTTTGTATTACTTTTGTATTTATTTTTGGATGTTATAAAACCATTTATTTGTAAAACAAGTCAGTTATGGATCTTTCCGTTTTATTCCATAATTGAATTTTAATTTATATGGAAAAAGTTTCCCCTTTGAGGGTATTCTACTTTATGCTATGTATCAAAAATATTGAGCAGGGATTGTATTTTATTTCTTCAAATGTGGCATCCTCATTTCTGTCGGAAAAATAAATTTTTAGTTACTCTGATTTATTTATGTATTATTTATTCGCGATGGGAAATGGGGTGTTACATTAGTGGTATCAGAGTAGGTCGGTCCGTCCGGCCGAGTTGTTGAGTCTGTTGGTGTGACAGTTGGATACTGTCGTTGTTGTTTGTCCCCTAGTACGTGATATGTGTGTGGAGCACTATCAGTACTTTCTGGTTTTTCTAATCCTTTGTCTTCAGGATTGAGAACGAGATAAGTGGGGGATAAGCTGGTACTTCTCCAAGTTACTTCAGGTGTGGAGCGTTGGCTCAGTGTGCCGTTGGTTGCAAGAGTGTAAGTGTTGTTTGGATAGTATTGTTCCCGGTTCCGGAGGGAATGCGGAGGTAAGGTTTATGTCAACTAAGGATTTTTGCCTTAGGTAGTTTTGTGCATAGGATGCAAGAAACGCTATTATAGTTTGGTGAAGACGATTTATGCCCCATCATGATTGTCGGCTGTCTATTGGCAAATTGAGGAACTGATCACCCTTAATCTCTTGTTGATAGCAGACAAAAATTATGTTGGATGGAGTAGGTGTTTCTTTCCGGCTTTGATAGTGCGTGAAATGAATTGTTTGAAATTAAGGAAATTAGTACAAATTGTTTTGATGAGTCGAAGAAGATTCTAATGTAGGAAGAGGAGACGGATTCGGGGTTTCCGTATGTTGGTCAAGTTAGGAAGTTATTAAGAGAAGAGTGTGAACTCAAATTGGACGAAGGTAAGAATTTGAGGTTTGGATCTGCTAAGTAAGTAGAAGAACTTTAGGAAGTGAAACTCAGATGGAAAGAGCGGTTGGAAGATTTACTGGAAAAAGGGATTTGTGAGACCCAGTGTGTTGTCTTAGAGAGCTCCAGTATTGATAGTAATACAAGGAACTGAGGATTGCATGGAATAATAAGCATGATGTGTATGAAGGTATCGAGACTATGGAAAGTAAAACTTAGAGTTTTGGTGAGGTTTGAAGTCTTGGGAGTTTTAAGGCATTAATGGAAATGTTGAGAGAACCCTTTAGGTATGAATGTAATATTTAAGAGTTCTTTTTGGTTGGTTGTTGCTACATGTTGGGATTTATGGAATTTGGACGGTTAAGAGAAGAACTTGTGTATGGATTACTAACAGTGGAGTAAGGTAACGATTAAGAACAAGTGTCCACTTTCATGAACAAGATGACTGGAATGGTTTGGTTGAGGTTGAGTGGAGTTGCAATTGTTTGGAATGTTTGATAAGGATAGTGAATTGTGTGAGTTATGGTTTAATTGAGGATATTTAGATCTTTTGTAAACTCAGAGGAAGAACAAATAAAGTGTTTGAGATTTGAATTACAAGTGTTGAAAAGAGACGAAGTTTTATGCTAAGTTATTCAAGTGAGAATCTTGGTTGAAAAGGTTAGTTTTCTTGGATACGTTATTTCAGATGAGAGTATGATTATGGATCCATCGGAAGTAGATGCAGTGCTACATTGAGAGACTCTGAAGTTTGTTAAGGAGATTAGAAACTTTTGGGCTCAGTTGGTTGTTACTGCAGGTTATGGAAGACTTTGCTAAGTTCGTACTTCTGGTATCTCAGTTGACTTGCAAAGGGTGAGTCGTTTGTTTGGATGTTCGTTGTAAGGAAAGTTTCAGAAAGCTGAAGTAGAAGTTGTCTACGGCTCCAGTTGTGATTTTGTGTGATCCTGTTCAACCGTTTGTGAGGTGTTGGGATGTGTCTTTGATGAGTTAGTCAGTGTACTAATGCAAGAGGGTAAAGTCGTGGTTTATGCTTTACGCCAATTGAGGATTCATAAAAGGATCTATACTATTCTGGATTTGGAATTAGTCGCGGTTGTATTGTGTTGGAAAATTTGGAGGTATTATTTTTATGGTTCTCGGAGCGAAGTGTTTGGTAATTGCAAGAGTTTAAAGTACTTGGTTGGTTTGAAGGAATAGAGTATGAGACAATGAGGATGGTTAGAATTTGTGATGAGTTATGACTTTAATTGGAATTCGTGGCGAGTTATGAATTTGGCTTGGGTTATCCTTTGGGGAAAAGCTGAGGTTGTGCCTGATGAGTTAAGTCGAAAGTTTTTATACATGTCAGTTTTGATGGTCCGAGAATTAGAATTATTTGAGCAGTTCAGAGACTTGTGTCTGGTGTGTGAGATAACACAGTAGAGTGCGAGGTTGGGTATATTAAGAGTGAACAGTGATTTTTGGAGAATATGAGGAAGAGTTAGACTTTGGTCGTGAGATTGGTAGTTTTGACGGTTACGAGTAATCGGAGTGCGCATCGAAAGCGTGATGTGGCACATTTCGTATATGAGTGTGTGACTGGTAAGAGTTGATAGGTTGGACATTGGAAACGTATAGGAGTGTTGAGACCATTGGACGTTTCAAAATGAAAGTGATAAGTGGAAGGTTTCAATATTAATCAGGTACCAATATGTAGTTGGGTGTTTTGGTCGTATGTTCGATTGGTGAATCGTAGCATGGTTGTGATAATGTTGTGTGACAAGGATGTTGGTATTATGGTTGTGTGGAGGTTATTTAATCGATGTTGTGTCGTGGATCTTGTGTTCTTGTTTGTGTTGTTGCCTCGTTTCCATCGTGTTGGTTTGAGTGCGAGTAGCTATTTCCGGTGTGTGTTCGTAGCTTGGGTTTTCTTTGAGTTGTGAGTTGGTGGTCAAGTGCATTGTATGGGCATTGCATTTGGTCGTTGTGGTTGTCGTCATTGTCGTGTCGTTGTTGTAGCTGTTGTTAGCAAGGTGGGTTGTCTGTTTGTGTTATTCGTAGTGTGCCTAGTGTCGGCGTGTTAGTTGGTTAGTCGGATGCGAGAGTCGTATCCGGAGTCGTTCGTCTCAGTTAGATTTTCGAGGACGGAAATTTCTAAGTGGGGGAGAATTGTAATGCCCCAGTTTTTGTCAATTTTATTTAATCGAGCCGATTTAATTCTTTTCTTTTTATATTATTTTTTATGGACTTTTATTTGACAATATATTATTTTTCATCGATGTTTATGTTTTATCGCATTTTGAGAGAGTTTGGGAGATATTTGAGCTGAGGGGTATTTTGGTCATTTTGGAGGGTAGATATTTGAGAGAAAAAGAGAGAAAGATAGTAAAGGAAGAGAAACAAAGCGTGGGAAAAGAGAAGAGAAGAAGAAAACATGGATTCTTCATCTTCTTCAAACTCCTCTTCGATTAATCGGGTAAGGGTGAGAAGTTTCGATTATATTTCGATTGTATATGTATATGTATGTGTTGTTTGTGTTTGTTTGGTTGAAATATATACTTTTCCTTATTGTTTGGATTGAAGAATAAATTTGTAGAATCGATGTTTTAACGGTTAGAATTTGGAATAGATTGTGTAGAATAGCCGAGTAATGTTTGGGTTTAATCGGGAATACCCGTTGGTATGATTTAGAGAGTTTTGGAGTGAGTTATATAGTTTGTGGGAGTTAGGGCAATAATGATGAAATGGTGAGAAATCTGTGTTTTCACGGTTGGAATGGGGAATAAATTGCGTAGTATAGTCGGGTGATGATATGATTTACTCGGGTAAACTTGTTGGTATGTTTCCATGGGTGTTGATTGAGTTTTTTAGTGTGAATGTATTGATAAAATGGTGTTTTAAAATATTTCAAAAATGGAAAATGTGTTGGATGTCTTTTGAATGGTGAAAATATTGTAGTATTTCAAATTCTGAGATCGCAGCTTTTTACGGAATCGAAATCGGAGGTCCGGAAGTCATTTAACGATCGAAAACTGATTTTTCAGCAAAATCTGAACCTCGTGCGCTAACCCCTGCATCTGTGTGTCGACTCGTAAAATTCATGCACTGACCCGGGCGAATTTTCAAAAGTTATGCGCTGACCCCAAGCTTTATGCGTCGGCCCATGGTTCTCAATTTTCCAAAATGTCCGATTTTGTTTTCTTCATAACTTTTGAACCGTAAGTCCGTTTTGACCCCCGTTTGAAGCGTTGGAAAGCTAATGAAAAGTTATTTCTTTTAAAAATGGTTTGGAGGGTAAAATATGATTTAATTAATTCGTGTTTTTGAAAAATAGTCGGGTTCTCGGGTTTTTATCGCGTTAATTGTGTGCGATTGATGTGTTATCATGCTATATGCTTTTGTTATGTAACATGTAGCTTATGTGATGTTATATGATGTGAATATACATGATGAAATGTTGTGATGATGGGTTGTGGCCTTATGGCAAGTATGTGCATTATTTTGGATTAGACTTCGATGCGTGATTAGGGATGTTGTCGTGTGGTAAAATACATTGTTTGATTGAATATCAATGTATGTTGTTATGATGTGTTGTGGGTAGCCTTTATGGTGCGAATCCCTTGTGGAAGTAATTGTGTTTGTATGATTGTTGTGGTTTGTGGTTTGTGGCGGAATGCATTGTTTATGTGAAATTCAATGTATGTTGTGTGGTGGCCTTTATGGTTTGAAATGCATTGTTTGAATTAATTTGCAATGCATGAATGTGATGAGGTTGATTAATTCATATGGTTGAATTGTGAATGTATGGAATTGATGAGTTGAGATATATGCATGATTGTGGATGTGTATATGTGTGCATATGAATGTTATGAGTCATTGTATGCCAAACATCATAATATGCATATTGTGAAGTCGAGTACCATGAGGGTACGAGCGACGGAAGTCGAGTACCATGAGGGTACGAGCGACGGGTAAACATCGTAGGCCCGACGGGGTGTTACTTGAGTGATCCTCAGTAACGAGCGATGGTTCTGCAGAGTTCCTGAGTGAACTAGTGATGAGAAACATTGGAAGTCGGTACCGCATGGCATGTGCATAGAGTCGTTGTGTCGGTCTCTGTGCATTTGCATAAATCATGGATTAATTGTGTATGTTAATTGTGAATGTGATTTATGAGATGGTATGTGAATAAATGTGTCGATGATTGATGTGCATTGGTTGTGGATAATATATATTAGTGTTATGTGATGTTGTGGTGAGAATAACTATGTATGTGAAATTATATGTGTCCGCATATTATTATGCAATCTTGATGTTAGTTGTTATTTCTCACCCTTCTGCTGTTTTATAATGCTCTATGAGGCATTGCAGATTTGTAGTCTTGGAGGCTTTTGTGGAGATTAGTCCTCTGTCCTTTGTCGTCTGTCTGCTCTGATACGTAGCAAGGGAGTCGGGGAACGATTATGTTATATATGTATATAAGTGTTGAATATATTTTGTATTACTTTTGTATTTATTTTTGGATGTTATAAAACCATTTATTTGTAAAACAAGTCAGTTATGGATCTTTCCGTTTTATTCCATAATTGAATTTTAATTTATATGGAAAAAGTTTCCCCTTTGAGGGTATTCTACTTTATGCTATGTATCAAAAATATTGAGCAGGGATTGTATTTTATTTCTTCAAATGTGGCATCCTCATTTCTGTCGGAAAAATAAATTTTTAGTTACTCTGATTTATTTATGTATTATTTATTCGCGATGGAAAATGGGGTGTTACATTAGACACATCGGGGAAATGGTCAATTGTTCTCCGAGGAAAAGACATTCCTAGTAGCGATGAAAGTTTTGATATTCCTTCTACTCCTTCTTACACAACAAAAGTGCCTACTACTTATGATGAAGTTGATAGAGATGATGTGCATGCTATTCGTATCGATCATTGTGAAGGCATATGGGAAAATTAACAAGTAATTAGTATTTTATTCTTTACTCATAATTTAATTAATGTAAGTCATTATTTCTAAGTATATTTACTAACAAGTATGATTATTTGAAATTGTAGGTGTTTATAGTCAATACACCAAGAGATAAAGAACCCAAAACACTATAAGATACAATTATGTGATGTTGTATAATATTTGTAGGTTGTTTTATGCCATTTTTCTTGTGATGTAATATATATACAATGTTTGGTTCTTAATCCAATGTATAAATTTGATGTAATACAATACAATTCTTCATTATGATACAATTGTTGTTTCTGTTCTGATATGGTTCAAAAAACTACAGGTTAAAAAATGGAAAATTTTCAAAATCTAGAAAAATTATTTTAAAAAAAGCATATAGTTTAACGACGGTTGTAATATATAACCATGGTTGTGTAGTGAATGTTGTCCAGAATAATATATTACACCAAAAGATGTGCTGCTGAGAATCGAACCTGGGGCCTTTAATATATTACAACGGTTAATTATAGCAACCGTGATCATATATAGCGCGCTTTCTGGTTTTCTACAACAGTCATAAGACCGTGATTGTAAGTAACACATATATAACCACACCCTACGTAATAACGGCAGGTCACGCTTGATGTTATCCCTTTTCCTACCGTTGTTGTATATGTTTTCCATAGTAATTGCATTACCGAGAAGAGTTTGTTGGATTTGGAGATTTGCGTTTATGAGGCGGATAAATTTTTTAAGAAGAATGATCTTACATGTCACAAATTTGTGTCATTGTTAATTATTTTGCATAATTAAATTTTAGCTATTACACTACAAGGAAAAAGGAATTTAGAACGATTTCTTTTGGGTGTTACGACAATTCTAACTATTGTTAACTCTAGTTTATGACAATTTGTAAATTGTTGTAAAACTTGTATCGCGATCATGTTCTACAACGGTATGTAAAATTATATAAGGAAGATAAGCTTATAGTCAATATGCATGGCATGAAGAGTAAGGGTGTGGTTATGTGAAGGTACGAAAGAAGAAGCTGAAGAAGATTAGTGATCGCGTTCCATTAACTATGTCAGTCCTAACTTAAAAAGGAAGAGAAAATGTCACAATGACTCCAAAAGACATCTAGGAGTCCATCAATACCCAAGTGAATGTCTCGTCTCAATCATCAAGTGAGATTTTGGAACTCAGTTCACTCTAAGTTATCTTTCCTGACAGAGGAAAAGGTAAGTTGTCTGATTTATGGCATTTTTTGTTCCGATTCGCTCCATCGGCCTTTTATTACCTGAAAATACAAAAGAGAAGCAAAAATGCATAAAATTGAAGAGGAATGATGAAACACACATGAAATTAAAAGTAAAACAAGCTAAAAATACTATACATTTACCCCCAATCACTAATATAAAAGATATTATAATATATATTTATAATATTTTTATCTTAACAATTGTTGTTTTATTCCTTTAAGAATCAGTTGAGTTTTAGCCATTATAAATATGTATCTCTATCATTCTTATTTTTACAACCTTTTAAATTTTAAATTTGAAGACAGAAAGAATGCTTTGGGAATTCTAGTGTAATCTTAAAGAGACAAGGATAAATTCTTAAGAATGTGTTCTTAAAAATTGGGAAAACTTTGGAGGTAACTAAGGGGATTGGAGAACACTTCTAAACACCTTGAGTTTGTGTGATTTATATATTGAGAGTTGGAAAGATTAAGAAACAATTGGGTAGAAATAGGATTATGTTTCTGGGAACTTAAAAGATTTTTTCTTTTAACTCATTTGTAATCTCTAGTAACAACTTTTGGAAATATAGTGAATTGGATAACTACTCTCTCCATAGAGTAGATCGTTTGATCGAACTAGGTAAACAAGTTATTATTTTCTTGTATTTTATATTCTCTTGACTTGCTGTTATTTTGCTTTTAAGTTTGGCAAATTATTGTGTTGCTTTAGGCCATTTATTTTGGTTGTCATTGTTATTTGTCTTCACACATCAAATTTTTGGTGTGTTTGAACTTTGAATAATTCATCTTAATTACTTTAAGTTATTCTACTAGTTTTTTACAATAAGTGGCGCCCACCGTGGGACAAAGGGGTATTATTTACAAGTGAGCATCATGGATAAAGTGGAGATCGAGAAGTATTCTGGAGAGAACGGATTTGAGTCGTGGAAGGTGAAGATACAAAAAATCTTAAATTAATAGAATTGTATTGAAGCATTGAAGGGTGAAGAATTGATGCATGCACACCTAACACCATCAGAGAAGACTGAGATAGTGGATAAGGTCAGGAGTTCCATTTTCTTGTGCCTCGGGGACAAAGTTCAAAGGGAAGTTTCCAAGGATAAGACTTCAGTTTTGATGTGGGAAAAACATGAATAATTATATATGACCAAGTCTTTGGCTCTCAAGTAGTGTTTGGAAAAATAACTCTCGTCATTCCAAATGTTAGAGAATAAATCCATAATAGAACAGTTCATATCTGAAACAACATAATTAAACTTTATTTTAATTAAATAAAAAACTATCCAACTCAACTTTCTAATTCTTCCACCTTTATCTCCAGTTCTTTTAACATCAAAAATACTCATCTAACGGTTCTTCAAAGACACATGCACCAGTTCTGGCAGGTTCTGGATAGTAAAGCATAAAACACCACCACATATGTATCTCTTCTCTTTTACAAGTTCATACCATCCGCGCCCTATAAACATCTCATTTAGGTTTCTTCTGGCTCTGCGGACTTCACACTCTTACCTTTTTCCATATTTTTTTTGTCAACTTAAGTTATATCATCTTCATCCAAAAATAGACACCCCCTTGAAATAGCATATGGAAAATGCTACAATCACCAACGTGTAAACATATATAAGAATAAACATATAATCATTTCAAATCTTACTTGTATTATTTTAATAAGGTCATAATAGTACTAGTTTTCCTTTTTTTGTTGCTCGAGTAATCTCTGTCTCCCAGTATAGTCAATCGCCATTTCCAACTACACTCTCTTTAGCTCGATTAATTTCGACATCTCCATCTTCTATTTCAACATATATTTGAGGATCTTCTATCTCTCTTGAAATGACCCATATAATATATATATATATATATATATATATATATAGAGAGAGAGAGAGAGAGAATAATATCATACAAGTGTTATCATTTGGTACTGACATCTGATGCGTGCTTTCCGTAAGTATACGAATACGTCAGAGTAGTATAAAAGATGATCGATCCCATAGAGACCAATGCCAATCTATCGATTACTATTGTTATGTTGTTTATCTAAGGCTAATAGAAACAGTGTATAAGGTGCACAGGCAACAAAGAATAATGAATGAAAATAAATTTAGATAAATGGTACTGGTATGTAATTTGTATCGATCAAATGATACTCCTATTGTTTAAGTAGAGACACTGACGGGGAAATATTTTCTTCCTTGAAAAAGAGTTAATTAAAAAGGAACAGCCGCGTTAGCGTGATCAGAACCGGACCTAACCTCTAATATATATCAGCCGCTCACGCTGCACCGGTCGCGTATTGCGTTAAAGTGATGAAGTCATTTTTTATATAATCACCTCTAAGACTCAGTTAAAAAGTGATTTTGATTGGAAACTTTTAACATCAAAGGGTTTCCGGCATATGCTCGGCCAACCGGATCCTAAATCTATAAAGGCGTCCGAAAATAGTTTTAAAATCACTTTCTAATAATATCAAATTTCCCTAATTAATTAACAAAGCGCTTTCGCTGTTTTTATCAATTAAAAACTAACCAACTCTTATCATAAGTATCAGACTACTTTCGATCTTACCCGACATAGTCACGGTTATTACGTGAATAGAAACACGGTCCCATTTACGTAATGGCCGATCAAGTTAAACTCAGAAAAGTTGCATTAAAACCAAAACAGCCCCTAAATTATTTCTACAAACACAACATATGGAGTACCGTCGAAACGATGGTCCTCACATCCCAGCACTAAGGATTTAGCTAGACATGACTAAAGTAAACATGGCATGAAATAGATTTGCGGGATAAGTCATTTAGGAAATAAAAACGTGCAAAGGGTGCGATTGATTTTCAAAAGTGAGAACGAAAGTGTCACGCTTAAGTTTGGTTTGAAAACAAATCTTTTAAGATAAATAAATTGAAACAAGCAATGCAATAAAATAAAGAATGTAAAAGCGGTGTAAATAAGTAGACGAATTTAAGGCAAGACAGGAAATAAACAAAGTAAAGCAATACGGGAAAGTAAATAAATTAAAGACGGTGCGAGTAAAAAGTAAAATGTGAATTGAATAATAAACCTGCTCCAAATCGGAGACTTTAATCTGGCACAATGCTGGAAAGTAAATTTGACTTGAAAAGTAAAATGGCGGCAAGATTACTCTACTTCTAAAATGCTCAAATCTCGATTACAACAATGGTGCAATAACCCCTTGATGTGATGGATTATTGCTTTAAACAAACTAAATTTATGCCTATGCTGCAACTAAGAGAGGATGATCAACAATGGAAACTAATGGCCTATTTATAGTGTGAAAACCCTTGGAAGTTACACGAGACGTTCAGAAAACGTGTGGAGATAATTCCTCGGGTCATGGCCACTTCCTCCAACTGCCTTTGACCAAGGCGCGTTTTAGGAAGATGGCGCCCGCCATCTACCCATGGCGCCCACCATGTGTGAAAAAGGTGGAGGACGTGGTCTTTTGACCGTTGAGACGTGGGTGAAACCCTACACGTCATGGCGTCCTCCTTGGCCAACGCCATATGGAACGCCATGTGTGTATTTTTCACTGAAATCTTCTGATTCTCACTCTTTTTACTTCTTTTCTTCACGGAAGGCTCCACTAAGGCACTTTACCTGAAAACAACATAAAACATAAGCATAATACAAGAAAAATAGTAAACAAACTATAATAACCATGTGCAATCCGAGCCAAATATGCAGTGTGTTCGGTGTTATCAAATTCTCCCACACTTAAAACTTTGCTTGTCCTCAAGCAAATTCTTATAAGAACAAAAGATAAACAGCAACACACAAGGATTAAATCTGGGCTGGAGACTTTAGTTTGATCAAGGCTGCTTCGACAGGTACTGGTTCGTGAACCAAGGATATCGTGGTAACACTTTCCGCAGGTTGCAGTCATAAGTTTCTCTCCTATATGAACGAATCCATACTTAGGCATATTTTACTCATTCCTTTCTCATCCCCTTTTCATTCAGGCACAATCACATTAAGCCCGTTATCTCGTACTTGCATGGTGAACAAAACTGTTGGTGATCCTAATCCATATTTGTTTCAAAATTCAATTCTTTTTGCACTTTAACATCGAGACACAAGCATAATTTTTGGAAGTCTCGCCACCGTTGGGCTAAATAACCAGGTGAGGGTTACCTAACTTAGAAGGTGGATCCTTTTTCAAATTCTTTGCTTTTATTATATTTTTTATTTTTCTTTCTTTTTGTGGGATCATTTACCTATTTGCATCGGTTCGTCACTTAGCAGTGACTAAGATGGTGCTGACTGCTGAATAAACTACTTAAGGAGTGAATTTTAAAGACGAGATTTTAAGGCCACATCATAATGAGTATCTGGATAGGGTCCTATAATTAAGAAACTTACAGTGTTAAAACGATATCGATTTTTCACAATTTTTCCCAAATCTCTGCATATGATTCTACCTTGTCTAACAGCCCAAATTTTCAAACATAGAAGTCGTTTACTTATTAAAAAAATTGTTATGGCTCAAGAAATAGGGAAAATAGACAAACTACACAAATGACTCGTCAAGCACATGTAATTATTTAGAACTAAGTAAAAATAAACTAAAAACATACTTGGAAAATAAACTAGAAAGCGATAAAATGAAAAACATAAAGGAAAACTAAAAACGGTAAATACCTCCTCCCACACTTAAACTGGACATTGTCCCCAATGTTTCGATAAAAGGTGAAAAAGAGATAGGTAGAACCTGGATGATGCTACTGGTGACCGCTAGTACCCTCTCCTCCTTGCTGTGAACGTCGGGGGTGACAGCTCCTGTTGCGGTGCTGGGCACTCTGTGAGAGCTCAAGCTGTTGAATCCTCAATGCTAATGAGGCATTAAACTCTCGGAGTTCGCGGAGGTTTCCTAGTATGGAACCTTGAGTAGCATCCACTAACCTGAATTGTCTGTCAAGGTAGACTTGCTGACGCTGCTGAGAAGCTACAACGAGCTGAGACTCTAAAATAGAACGCATAGATCGCTCACTCTACCGATGCGACTCACGCATGAGATTCATCATGTCCTGTTGCTGCTCATACATGGCATAAAACAGGCCATCACGCTCTTCTTCGCGGGCTTGTTGTGCTCTCCACATCTCTTCAATAATGTAAAATCCCATAGGTGTACATACAGAAGGGTTAGTAAAAAGTGGAGTGTGTGCAGGTGATGCATATGAAGGGGGTGCATTATGAACATGAGATTGGTTTCTTCGCTCATATTCGTCATCAGTCCCGTCATCCTCGTCCTTTGGGACATTTGGTGGTAACGGACCGAGAAAGGGTGCATCCTGTAAATCTTAAATCCAGTTTCTTCTAAGTCGCACATCGGTGCGACAGGAACAGGGTAAAACAACACTCGGGATAGTTACATTATGAACCATGAAGGTGTAGCCTCCTTCTTTCCTCACCTTACACAATCTCATATCTCTTAAAAAAATTTAATTTATTGTGCACGGTGGGAGTGGTTCCAATGTAGCTAGCTTGGTGTCCAGCTCAAGAGCACGTGCAATGGAGGTAATCAATCCTCCAAATGCAATAGTTTCGCCCTTTTTTCTCAACAGCACACATGTGTACCATCATGAAAGGAACGACATTTAATATCCTCTGTAAGAGGGCAGCCTGTAAAAAGATAAATTCCTTAGAATTTAATTTATTTGGATTTTCTCGAGCAAAAACAGTGGATGCCAACAAAAGTCTAAAAACACGTATGGCCTGGTTGTGGATATCTGAGGCCAAGTTACCTTCGAAAGAATCTGTGGTTCGACCTGTCAAATCATTCCACGGTTGGAATGCCTCAACCTACCAATTAGTGTCTAAAGGTGTCTTGCAGATAGAACCTTCCCCGTGAGGGAGTCCTAACAAACCTGCAAGGTGGTCGGTAGTGACCTCAAATTCTCTATTAAACATCCTGAATGTTACTGTACCGGCGGTGCTAACGGTATTAGGACTAACATTATAATTCAGGGAACTCAAAAATTCCTAGGTCAGCCTCTCAAAGGTAGGTTCTCTACGAGTAAAAATGTCATGCAATCCTAAATTATCAAGCATGTAAGGGAATATGGGGTATCACATCTCTCCTTAGCTTCCTCAGCTTCTTCAAGCAGCTGCATTGTTTCTGTCTTATAGAACTGATTCCTCTTCTTTCACTTTTTTGGGAATCCCTGTAGGCTTCAACCCTAGAAGAATTGCCGGTTGGAAACCTTTAATCGACAGAATTAAGAAGAAGTTGGCAGATTGGAAAGTTAGATTTCTCAATATGGCTGGAAGACTCACTTTAATTAACTCTGTTATTTCATCAATTCCAATTTTTTGGCTGTCTTTTTACAGGGTTCCGAAGGGAGTTATAAGGGAGATCGATAAATATATAAGCAGGTTCTTATGGGGAGGCACAGAGGAGAAAGCGAAGATACATTGGATGAATTGGGAGAGGGTGTGTTCTCCTAAGGAAAAAGGGGTTTAGGCATCAGAAAACTGAAGGAATTCAATGTTGTCATTCTTTCTAAATGGAGATGGAGGGTTCTTAACACCTCTGAAGCCTTATGGAAGTCGATTCTGAAAGATAGATATGGATTTATTGAAGAACAAGTTATCAATGACACCATTCATCTTCAAAGATCATCCTCACAGTGGTGGAAAGACATCATTAAAAGTGGCTCTTTTGCTGTTAGTAGGGGTTTCATTTTGAAGCAGAAAGTGAAATTTTTGGTAGGAAATGGAAAGAACACTGCATTCTGGCAGGCCAAATGGTGTAAGGGGGTTATTTTGGCTGATACCTTTGCTGACTTGTTTTGCTGTAATAAATATCCTCTTTCTTCTGTTCATGAAATGAGAGTATGGGAGAACGGGGAATGGTGTTGGAATCTGAAGGGATTCAGTGGACAGGTTATTGAACAAAATTTGGGCAGAATTGAGGAATTGAGAAGTTGGGTGAGTGAGTGCAGACCTGGTTTTGATTGTGAAGACAGGGTGGAATGGAAAGGTGGAGCCTACGAAGGTTTCCAAGTCAGGGAAGTTTACCAGGCCTTGCTGCTTTCGTCCAATGCTGAGGAAATTAGCGATAATCTGTTGAAAGCTTTGAGTATATTATGGAGAATTAGGATCCCTTTCAAGATGAAGTGTTTTGGTTGGAAAGTTTTGTGGTCTAAACTTGCTACTAAGAAGGAGCTTTTGAAGAGGGGGTGTGTTACTTTGGATCAAAATTGTGTTTTCTGTCACTCTCAGGAAGAGGACCTGGTACACTCTTTTTTTTATTGTGAGTTGGTGAAAGCAATATGGGAGAGGATGGGAGATTGGATAGGAGTAGGTAGTTTTTTTGGAGAAGACATTATCCATTTCTTTTTGGACTGGTGTGGTTATGGTCTTAGGGAGGAGGACAAATTGAAGTATGGATATGTTTAGTTAATCATAATTTGGCACATATGGAGGAATAGAAACAACATTATTTTCTCGGATGGAGCTTTCATTTTTTACGACATTTGCTGGTCTATCAAACTTCTTGTTTGAAAATGGTCTTCTTTTGGAAAAATTTCTTTCCCCAACTCTGATTTTTTTTCCTTATGTATGTACTCTTTAGGGGATTAACTTAAATTTTTAGAGTTGGGTTCGAAATTTTCTTTTGGGGTATTTCCTTTTTTGGGTTTGGTTTGTTGACCTGTAGTTGGAGCTCTATTTGTTTTGTTTTTTGGATTTTGTACAGGAACATTTTCATGTTCATTTTATTTGATAATCAATGAATGGGTTTTAGAAAGAAAAAAAACTAAACCAACAAAACAAAACACGGCGTGTTTAAACACTATTTACACATACAACATAAAAACGTGAGACCTTTAACCGTGAATCGTACTTGGTAGATGGATGAGAAAGAAATTGAAATATAGGTGGCCATTTCAAGACAATGCTTAGAACAAAAATTGAAAGGTACAGTAGTGAATAAATTAACCCTACCTCTATATTTAATAATCTTATTCTAATTGTTTTTATTGGGCCCAGATTTAATAGGACCATGTGAAATTCGGTTTTGATTTAACAAGACGGTGACAAAACTCTATTACATAAATTGTGGTTTGTTGTAGCAGAGACTCCTTGCATCCACACAGTCAAGTTCTCCTAGCCGTCTGATCAAGATCAAAAAGTTTTGTTTTAAAATGAAAATATTTTAATTATTGTACTGAAATCAATGTTGTTTTTTTGGGCCGTGTTATTAAGATCAAAAGATTATTAATAATTTGACTGCGTCAATGCATCAAAAATGACTAAATGACTGCAATAAACTTTGTTGATTGGTTAGAATTGTGATTGCACCCAAAAAAAAAGTCATTTTAAAGATTTCACCATAGTCTCTTTGGTTCATATAAATGATATATAATTTTTCTGTGTGTTAAGTATGATCATTCTAAAATTTGTTCATATAATTTGTTACACTAATTTGATCCATCATGTTAATCCAAAAAATTCCTTTTATTTAACTTTTAAAATATATAAGTTTGTTTTAAATTTTGATAATATTTCAGCTGTTTTAAATAATTTTTCTCTATTTTATAAATATAAAATAAGAAGAAAACAATACTTTACAAATAAATTATTATTATTTATTTTATTTATAATTTATAATAATTTGACTAGGTTATGCGTTTGTTAATTTGTTTAATTTCACTTAATCAAATTCTTTATTTCCTATTTTTTATTTAACCATTTTTTAAAACATTTTTTAGGGTTAAATATATTTATAGTTCTCATAAATATTTTATTTCATTTTTAGTTCCTTAAAATATTTTCTTTAAAAAATTATCTTTCTAAAATTTTTAATCCACATTTTTTATCCCTCTTACAACTTAGCGAGGGTTTTAACAATTTAGTAACAAAATTAATGACTATTTTAGCGACAATTTTTAACTTAACGACTGAATTAGTGACAATTTTAGTATTAGTAATTAAAAGTGTGAGAGAAAATTTTAAAAAGACCAATTTTTGAAAAAAATATTTTAAAAAAATAAAAAGAAAATTTAAATTATTTAAGAGGACCATAAACATATTTAAACATTTTTTTATATAGGAAAAATAAAAAATACATAGTTTGGCAATTTTATTTTTCTTCTTTTTCTTCTTTTTCTTCTAGTTACATTCTCTAGATATCTTAGAGACTCTTTCTTATTATGTTACCTAGAATTACCGAGAAGAGGTTGTTGGATCTTATACATAGTACCCCACCATTCCAATTACAAGACAACTTTGGTAAGTAGCATCTAATAATATAGTACACTCTAACTTTTTCTAAAAGAGGATAGCTAACAGATAAGGAGCTAGGGATGGACAATCGGTCGGATTCGGTCAGTTTTGGGTCAAAAATTTAAATTTGACGTAAACTACGGTTTTAGTTTTATGACCCAATTTCGACCGATTAAATTTTGATTTTTGTCGGATTCGGTTAAGTCGGTTTGTCGGTTAAGTCGGGTCGATTAAGTCAATTTAATATTTATTAGAACAATTCTATAAAAATGACTATTTTTTAAATTTATTATAAAAAATATCAAATTTTTAGAATAGAACAATATTTTTTATTATTAAAAGAAAAACTATTATTATGTGATAATATTTTCAATATTATTTGAAATTAATTTTGATCATTATCATACTTTAAACCATAAATTAAATAATACTCAAAATTTTATATTGTATGTCTTGTATTTTTTAGAGTACTCAATGTCATCATTAAATTATAAAAATGATAATATCCTCAAATATTATAAATCTCAATTTTATAGTGAGTCGGTCATATAGTAATAAAAATAAATAAAAATATATTAATTAAGTTCGATCGGTTTCAATTTTTGTCGGGTCCAAAATAAGCATCCGAGTCCGACCGAAGCAACCATATATTATCCAAATTAAGCAATCGAATCAAACCGACACCCGACCCGACCCGACCCATTTGCATAAAAAAGACAATGGATCGGTCGGTTTCAATCTGTCGGTTCAAATTTGTCCACCGGAGCATTCTTTTATAATGGTATAATGAGTATTTCAAGATATTATACCTGGAAAAGTGATGGAGAACATCCCTAGTTCATCCAGAATTGACAGAAAACTCTGAGAGAAATAGAATTCATAATGAAGGAGTTGATACTGTTAATGCTGGCTATAAAGTCAATGAAGATTCTGTTTTCCATTCAATACATTGTTAGGTAAATAATAATAATAATAATAATAATAATAATAATAATAATGTTTTGGTCTGGGCCAGGATCTGCCCCTCAATCGAGAAGACCCAACCCACAGGACATGAGATGGCCCAACAAGGACCTCTCTACAAGACCACTGTCGGGCACATACGCGCCCCAACGGCGTCGGGCACGTGCCACACCTTAACATGGTCGGGCTCAACAGAGTCCGTCGAGCAGAGGCATCGAGCCCCCCAGGGCTCGCTCTTCCTCGACACTCGTGTGCTCCTCCTCCGCAAGGAGACGTCTCCCCGACACGCAAGACTCCTCCCCGCGGGGACACGTTCTCATGTAACCGCCCACTCCCGATGGAATTGGTCTGCCCTAGTTCCGGAGATTTAGGAGCGGTTACCCCAGGGCGAAGACCACGTGCTGGTCTTCACTACGCCACGTAAGCCCTGGCAGTTACTTGGATTGGGCCTGACAATCCAGCCCAATGCAAGTAACCGTTGGCCCCGCGCTGGGGGCTCTCTATAAATACCCTCTCACTTGAGAGGGTCAGGTTACACACACTTTCTTACTCTCATCTCTGTACTTGCTATTATTCTCTGACCGTTACCTTACTTGAGCGTCGGAGTACCCTGCAGGTACACCCCCCCTGCGCCGTCTTTTAACCTCACCGAAGCTGAAGCTCAGACGACGTTGTTGGCCACCAGATACTGTCTGATCCAGGTACGATCAGTGGCACCGTCTATGGGAACCCTTTGCTTCCCCGTTTTTCCCTTCGATAAACCAAAGCAACCCTCTCATCCATCACCAGCATGGCCAATCCGTCTGCTCACAAAGCTCTGGACACCGTCCTCGCACAACTCGAGAACGGAAACCACCACGAGGACGCTGCTATGCTCAACGGCGATGAAGGCGACGTAAGAGACGGGCAGACCGCCTCCCCGGACTCCCAAGACTTGGCTGACAACACCGCCCGCCAAGACGATCAGCAAGCCATTTTCCAGCCAGTTGCTCCTCCGCCCAATGCAGATTCGAGCACCGTGGCCCTATTTTCCTTGATCAATCAGACCAACCAGCTGATCGCACACCAGAATACCAGAATTGAAGCACTGGAGCGAGGGCGGGCACGGCGATCTTCCCCGCGAAGACATCGTCGTCCACCATCACCTCGCCGTTCTCCTTCCCCACGAAGGACACCTTCCGACGAATCTCGAACACCTTCGCCGGTGCGCGAGGGCTGCCGGCCACGTCTCGAGCACCCCCAGCCGACGATCTCCCAGAAACACCCTCGTTCCCCGCCTCGGAAGGAACCCAGGGCCTCCACCACTACCAAGAAGTCCAAACAGACCGAGGAGAGGCTGAGGAACCGTTCGAGGAATTCCCCTCCACGACATCAGCGGTCCCCTTCGAGGTCCCCGACGGGAAGTGACGGCGACAACCAGAGGACCCCTCTGTCATGGGAGATCATAAACGCCCCAATTCCTGCGGGCATGGAGAAACCTCCGCAAATGGGGAACTACGACGGCCTGGCCGACCCCGACGACCATGTCAAAAGTTTCGAAGCCATGCTCGACTTCAGAAATGTCAGGGGAGCCATTAAGTACAGGCTTTTTCCCACCACCTTGCGGAAGGGCGCCATGACTTGGTACAAGGGTCTGGCACCCGGGTCGATCACATCCTGGAAGCAACTAAGACAACGCTTTACCAAACATTTTACTACATCTCGTCGACACCCGAAGACGGAAGCTGCCCTAGAAAGTATCTTCCAGGGGAAGAACGAATCTCTCCAAAACTACATTGAGAGATTCAACAAAGAAGCTGTCGAGGTCCATATGACCGACAACATGAAGAAGTATTTAATCATCCATGGGCTATGTTTTGGATTTGACTTTGCCAAGTCCGTGGGCCTCCGCAGACCCCGCCGTCTCGAGGATCTCCTCCAAAGGGCTCATTCGTACATTGAGCTCGAGGAGTCAGAGGCAGCATAGATCGCCCTTAAATCGAGATGCAAAGAAGGCCCCCGCGGCCACAAAGAAGAAGACTCTTCTCCCCGACGAGGAGGGGAAAGAAAGAGAGATAATCGCCCCCGGGAACCTCGTGAACCACGCGGACCAGCTGGCCGGTTCACTGAATACACCCCACTCAACGCTCCCCGCGCGAATCCTCTCCGAGTGCCAGATTTCAGAATTTATGAAAGGAGGAGTCCGTTTTCCGAAGCCCACTGCCCCTAAATCAAACGTTGACAAGTCAAAATACTGTAGGTTCCACTGGAGCCACGGGCATGTAACAGAAGACTGCATCCATCTCAAGGATGCAATTGAAATTCTCATTAAGGAAGGACACTTGAAGAAATACGCCCAGAAGAATGACACTGCTCGTCCCAGCTCCCGGGAAGCCCAGAATGTCGAGGAGACAACACCTCCTCTTGACGAGAGTCGGCTTTAGGTCGCCCTCAGTGTCACTCAACCCGAAGATTTCTTTGTTCCCCCAATCATTGAAGGCTAAGGAGCAATTCGCAACATGTGGGCGACCTTCCCCCACGAGGACCCCGTCGCTGCCCGTAGCACCTGGGAAAGCTTCCTCAAAGCGATGGTCATCTCCGGGGGTGGCCCCGAGAAGTTGTCCGTCGGATCTATCAAGCGAAAATTTGATGAGGTGGAATCCGCAACGTCGGCGAAGACAACCACTCTCGAGAAAGTGCGGGGAAACTCTAACCCTATCACTTTCTACCTCGAGGAATTCCCCGGGGGAGCACCAAACGCCACTATTCCCCTCCTGGTCAGGGCACAGATGGCGAACTTTGACGGATCTTAGTCGACCAGGGAAGTTCGGTCGACATCATGTATGCCCATTTGTTCGGGACCCTTCAGCTCGACGAGAGACATCTGACCCCGTACGTCGGTTCAGATCTGCAGGGGTTCAACGGAACCACCACCAGACCATGGGTTACGTGGAGTTGATGGTCACATTCGGGGCCGAAGACACTGACCGACAAGTGAAGATCCATTTCCTGGTGGTCGATACTCATCCCTTTACAACTGCATCCTCGGGAGGACCACCCTGGCCAAGCTTACGGCGATGCCATCAACAGTCCACCTCAAAATGAAGTACTACACGGCCAGGGGGCGAGTGGTAATGATGCACGGGGATATAGACGCGGCCAGAAGATGCTTCGATGCCGCCATCAAAGGCATGAGTTCCATCGGCGCCAAACCCAAGACCGTGGCCAAGCCACCCCCGGACGCTGAGTATGTACCTCTCCCACGCGTTAACGCGGTCGAACTCGACAGCAGGTTCCCAGGAGAACCCGATGAAGACGGAGCAGAAGACCCCGACCTCCAGGCGGAAAACAACGGGCGCCCTCTCCACCCAACGCACCCCATCCCCGACGTAGACTTTGATCTCGTGGTACTCGGGGACGATCTAGACCGTAACGTGAAGATTGGCACCGGAATCCCCAACCTGGCGAAGGAGCAGCTGAAGGCATGTCTCCGGGAGAACGTTGATCTATTCGCATGGAGCACCTCCGAGATGTCTGGCCTTGACCCCGAGGTGGCTTGCCATCAGCTCGCAGTAGATCCAGCCGCTAGGGCCATAGCTCAACGTAGGCGTAGGCAGTCTCCCGAGAAAGTGGAGGCTGCTGAAAAAGCTGTAAAAGACCTCCTAGAGGCAAATTTTATTTCAGAGGCCAGGTACACAACCTGGCTGTCCAACGTTGTACTTGTTAAAAAAAATAATGGAAAATGGAGGATGTGCGTTGATTATACTGATCTTAACCGGGCTTGCCCGAAAGACTGCTACCCTTTGCCTAACATCGACCAACTGGTCGACAATTCTGCAGGTTACAAACTATTATCCTTCATGACACTTACTCAGGATACAACAAAATTCCCATGGACAAGGTCGACAAACAGCACGCGGCTTTCATGACCGCGTCGGGCAACTACTATTACAACGTGATGCCCTTCGGTCTGAAGAACGCTGGTGCGACCTACCAACGGATGTTGAATAAGTTTTTCCGGGCTGAAATCGGTGACATGCTCGAGGTCTACATGGATGACATGATCTTCAAATCAGTGGAAGAAGTCGACCACGCCGTGCACCTCAAGAAGGTGTTCGACACGGCGAGGAGATGCCACATGAGGTTCAATCCCGACAAATGCACCTTCGGCGTTCGGGCAGGTGAGTTCCTCGGATTTTAGCTCACAGAGCGAGGAATCGAGGCCAACCCCGACAAGTGTAGGGCTTTTTCCGAGATCCCTACTCTGGACTCAAAGAAGTCGATACAATCATTGAACGGGATGCTCGCCGCTCTCTCCCGCTTCGTCGCCAAGTCTGCGCAGTACGCACTCCCATTTTTCAAACTTCTTCGACAAAAAGCGGAGTTTGAGTGGAGCAAAGAATGCGAGAAGGCGCTCCTCCACCTAAAACAAGTCCTATCGCAGCCCCCGATCCTCTCACGGCCTGAGGGCGGGGAGACACTTTTCTTGTATCTTGCAATCACGAGTGAAGCAGTCAGCGTCGTCCTCATTCGGGAAACCCCGGACGGGCAGAAGCCAATTTACTTCACAAGTAAAGCCCTCCAAGGCCCTGGGCTTAGGTATCAGCAGATAGAGAAAGTCGCCCTGGCCCTCGTCACTGCGGCCAGGAGACTACACCACTACTTCCTTGCCCACACTGTCATCGTAAGGACCGAACAGCCTATAAGGCAGCTCCTTGGACGACCGGACATGGCGGGGAGGATGCTCAGGTGGTCGCTCGAACTCGCCGAGTTTGACATCCAATACGAAGGGAGGAAATCCCTTAAGGCTCAGGTATTGGCCGACTTTGTAGCGGAGATGACCATCCCAGAACCTTCGACCAACGGATCCCAGAAATGGACGATCTATGTCGACGGAGCATCCAGCCCGAAGGGAAGCGGGGCGGGCATCATCCTCAAAAATGAGGAAGGAATCCTGATCGAGGTATCCCTCGAACTATCTTTCCCGACATCGAACAACCAAGCAGAGTACGAGGCCTTCCTCGCTGGACTTCGGCTGGCCGAGGACCTCGGCGCCAAGGAGGTCAAACTTTTCACCGACTCCCAGCTCGTGGCCTCACAAGTCCGAGAAGAGTACCAGGCCAAGAACAACAACCTCATAGAATACTTGGCCTTAGTGAGAGAAAAGATGAAAAATTTCACCTCCGCGGAAGTAACTCACATCCCCCGCGAGCACAATGCCCGAGCAGATGTCTTGTCCAAATTGGCAAGCACAAAGAAGAAAGGTGGGAACAAAAAATACTTTCCCGGCCGAGCATCGACAAACCCACTCCAGTGGCGGACATAAACACCATTGGTGACAGTAATTGTTGGATGACCCCCATGTACGAGTACCTCACGACAGGCAAACTGCCCGAAAATCCCAAAGAAGCCGGAATGGTCAAGCGGCAGGCAATGCTCATACACGATAGTCGAGGGCAAGCTATACCAGCGAGGGTTCTCTATCCCCCTCCTCAGGTGCGTCGAGGAGACCAAGGTCCCCGGCATCCTCCAGGAAATCCACGAAGGAATCAATGCACAGCACCTCGGCGGGTGATCGTTAGCCCGTAAGGCGCTTCGAGCAGGGTATTACTGGCCCACCATGCAACAGGACGCCAAGGAGCACGTCAAGAAGTGCGACAGATGCCAACGACACAGAGACATGCACCTTGCTCCTCCAAACGAACTCAAAACACTGACCTCCCCGTGGCCGTTCGCGTGGTGGGGGATGGATATCCTCGGACCTTTCGTCCAGGGGTCATATCAAAACAAATACCTCATCGTCGGGGTGGACTACTTCAGGAAGTGGATTGAGGCGGAAGCATTGGCCAAAATCACGACATTCAACATACTGCGTTTTTACAAAAGGAACATCCTCTCCCGATTCGGCGTGCCTCAAGCTATTGTCACCGACAACGGAACACAGTTCACCGACAAGAACTTCCAAGACTTTGTCTCCAAGCTAGGCACGAAACAGCACTTCACGTCGGTCGAGCACCCTCAAATGAACGGACAGGCTGAGGCGGCGAACAGAGTAATCCTATGAGGACTTAAACGTCGACTAGGCGACGCCAAACAACGGTGGGTCGAGGAGCTACACATCGTCCTCTGGGCCTACCGAACGACCCCACATTCCACGACCGGGGAGACCCCTTTCCGTCTGACCTACGGAACAGAAGTGGTGATCCCCGTGGAAATCAGGGAACCCTCGAGGAGGACAGAAGCCCCCCTCGACGGGGACGCGAATGACGAAGCCTTGAGGGAAGAACTCGATTTCGTCGAGGAGACACGTTCGGGCACTTCTCTCCGAGAAGCTTCACTTAAGCAGAAAATAACGCTACGTTATAATGACAAAGTTATCAAACGTGATTTTCAGGTGGGCACCCTCGTCCTATGAAGGAACCAGAAAGACTCGCGAGAAGGCAAACTCGCCGTGAACTGGGAGGGCCCGTACCGCGTCCGCACGAAAACGGGGACAGGAGCCTATTTCCTCAAAAATCTGCACGGGGAAGAACTTGCTCGACCATGGAACGCTGAGAAGCTCAAACAATACTACAGTTAAGCACTGCCCGCGACTCACGAACACCGCGATTACGGGGACGCACTAAGGTACGAGCGCGTCACCCCTATACAGAACACGATGATCAAAGGCCGCGTCGTGTGTGCGCGAGGACTTTTGATCCGACGGGGATACCTCGAACGAGATCCGCTGTCGTTGTACCAATTAGGTAGAATAACCAGCTCGCGATGGGAAGTTCACGCCATAAAGCTAAGACCTCGATCGAGCTCTTAGCCTCGTTGAAGGTCGGAATACGTCTCCGACCACCCGACCAGCTCTCCACGCGGTCAGGGACTATCAAGGTCGAACAAATCCCAAGGTCTTTATTACTTAAACAAAAACAAAGTATAACAAAAGCAATAACATCACACACAGTATAAACAATACAAACAGCACACGAGCAGATAAGCAAAATTGCATTAAAGCGGGCAGAAACCCATTGTACAAATATTACAAACAAATGTCAAAAATCCCCTGGCACGCAGGCCGGGCAGAAATATCCCAATAAATAAAAATGGCTTACAGGCCGAACAGAACGGGGAAGAAAATCCTACTCAGCGACGGTCCCTTCAGGCTGCTCGGGATCATGAACCTCGTCGACTCGCATCGGCTGCATGATCTGACCGTTGACCACCTCGTAGTCGGGGTCGATCCCCTAGGTCGAAAGGTCGGGGTTGAGGACCCGAAGCTGCTCCACGGCGTTCTTAAAACCTATGCCAGCTACCGCGAGATTGTCTTCCTCAGCTTCCCGGAGCTTCGCTATCAGCGCTGCCTGCGAAGTCAGTAACCTGTCCTCCTCAGTTTCCTCCTCAGCTGGGCGGACAGCCTCCTCCAATTCAGCGTTCCTCGCCAAGAGACGATCCCTCTCCTCTTCAATACCGACGAGACGTTTCCGCTCCTCCTCAACACTCTTCAACTTTTCCTCCAATTTCTGTTGAAGCTCGACTTGGGCCTGGTTCTGGCTTTTGCAGTCGCCCAGCTCCTTGGCCACCTTCTCCATTTCGGCTGAGATAGACTGGAAACTCTCGCGCAACCTGTTAAGTTCGCCTTCCGGGCACGCCTCGTCGTTCAGAACCAGGGCAGCGGCACAAACCCGCATTACTGCGGACACATCCTCCACTTGTGCCTTTCTCCGAGAGACCTTGTCGACGCCTAGGATGGCCTGAGCTTTGGGGGCACCCACGCAAAGGGAATTATTCCCCATGAAAAAGTTCGGCCTCGAGTGACAAGGCGGGAGCACGAATTTTACAGCAGGAGGACCCTCATTCTCAGTAAGGTCGATGGCCACTGTGTCCGCAACCCGCCGCCTCTTCGAGGAGACCTGGGGGCTGGGAAAATCACTATCCTGGTGAGAGCCAGAAGAACCCCCGGTCGTCGGAGTGGGAACGGGTTCCAGCCCTCGGATCTGCTCGAGACGGCTTTTGCCTCCCTTCTTCGCAGTACGGTTAACCTTCAACTTTTTGAGGCGCTCCTCAGCAGACAACATCTTACCTGCACAGAAAACAAAGAGGTCAGTAATTCGAAAAGAAAAACCAGGGAAAAAAAAAGGTCGGGGAAGCCACCCCACCTAACAGCTCGAGAGCCTCCTCGTCAGAAAACGTCTCGAGGAGAGCCCTAGTGTTGATCAATCGACGCTTCGTTAAGACCTCCTCATCGTCGCCCAGGAGGAAGTCCCCGTTCGGTGTCACGAACTTGGCTCTGTTAAACCCGTTAACGAAAGCGACTATTCTCTCGTAAGCCAGACGATCCCCCTCGTCCAAACGGCCAGGACTGACTTTGTAGTTGTCTGTCCCCTTTTTGAAGTGTTCTTCCGTCCAGAACAAGGGGAATCTTGGCTCGAGGACCTCCTCCGTTTGCCCGTCCACTTCACGGGAAGCTCGGCAATACACCAAATTCACGGCTTCAAGAGTGACCGGCCTCACGATATAATACTGGTGTTTAAAGTCACGAACAGAATCCAAATAAGTGTGAAACAGGCTGCTCACTTGCTTGAAAGACACCCAACCGTGTCTGCCATCGGAGGCCTGTCGCTGGAGGTGGAAGATGCGAAAGAAGAGAGGCACGGTTGCCCCGATTCGGAGATATTTGCAGACGAGCTCAAAAGCTCGAATAAAAGCGAGGGAGTTAGGGTAGAGCTGCGAAGGCGCCAGGCGCAACCAAACGAATACTTCCTGTTGAAAATCTGTAAAGAGCAGACGCCACCCCCACCTTGTCGAACATGAACTCGTAAAGAGGGAACCTCATCCCTCGGTACGTCGAGCATATGCGATGGTGTGCTTGAGGACGGAACACCTTCCACGACTTTGAGGAACCCACCACTTGGTGCTCGACTGTACAAAAAATAGTGTCCTCGTCCTCGTCAACAAAATGGGAAGCAATGTTCAACGGCTCATCGCTGACCCACTCCTCGAGGGGACATTCCTCGATCCTAGCGATTGGCGCAATTGGAGAGTCGGGTTGGTCGTCGACGTCCAAAGATCCCTCAGCCACGGGCAATACGTCCATTTACCTGAAAAGCAGAAGGAAATGGTGAATTCGATGACTCATATCAAATCCACCCCTTCCACCGCTGATCAAGTGAGGAGGGAACGTCGGGGAACGCGAACCCACGACCATCCTCGGGTCCGCTGGGAGCGAAATTGGGCGGGACCCCGGGGTATTCGACCCATATCCCCGAGATAAGCGTCGACTCCCCGAGGATTCCGTCCTTGAACCCCGGAATGTTCAACAAAGAGCTGAGAAACGTTCATCTCACGACCCCGGGGTATTCTTCGTGTCCTCGGAAATTTCATCGTCTCTCCCTGTTAGATTCGACAACTAAACTATGAAATTCCGCCGTTTTCGTCGGATATTTCGTGATTTCCATGGGAACTTCATCAGCTCACCATAAGATTCACCCTACAAATGCAGACGAAAGGAGAAAAAGAAAGAAAGAAACTTACTTGAAATACGCTTTTTAGGGTTCCGGCACGGCGGTCGTCGGTGGAGAACGGCGGAGAACAGTGGAAGGCAGCGGCGGAAAAACGGAGAAGAAGAGAATGGAGAGTATGAGAGGAAAAGAGCAAACGGTGCAAATGAAACGAGGTGAGGCCTATTTATAGGATCCTCACGGAATTCAAAGGGTTTTAGACTACTAGAGTACACTACCCTAGCCTAGTCGCCCCTAGGCAATGATGGCGTCTGACACGTGGCATACATGCGACCGTTCGCTCCCCAACACGCGTCTCTCCATTTACTTCGACACCCAAGTTCAAACTTCTCGCATCCCCGCTTAGTCGACCGTCCGCGAACTCCCACGCTCGAGTCTGCTCGCTGATTTCTACCCAACGAACGTTTGGCTCCCCGACTGCACGGCCAGTGGACCTCAAACAAGTTCTCCTCGTCGCGGTCACGCGATCGATACTTACCCGACATGCTTGCTGGCCCTTAAGTCATTGCTCCGACACTTCGGAGCAACGACTTGGGGGGCTCCTGTTCTGGACTGGGCCAGGATCTGCCCCTCAGTCGAGAAGGCCCAACCCACAGGACATGAGATGTCCCAACAAGGACCTCTCTACAAGACCATTGTCGGGCACATACGCGCCCCAACGGCGTCGGGCACGTGCCACACCTTAACATGGTCGGGCTCAGCAGAGTCCGTCTAGCAGAGGCATCGAGCCCCCCAGGGCTCGCTCTTCCTCAACACTCGTGTGCTCCTCCCCCGCGAGGAGACGTCTCCCCGACACGCAAAACTCATCCCCGCGAGGACACGTTCTCATGTAACCGCCCACTCCCGATGGAATCGGTCTGCCCTAGTTCCGGAGATCTAGGAGCGGTTACCCTAGGACGAAGACCACGTGCTGGTCTTCACTACGCCACGTAAGCCCTGGCAGTTACTTGGATTGGGCCTAACAATCCAGTCCAATGCAAGTAACCGTTGGCCCTGCGCTGGGGGCTCTCTATAAATACCCTATCTCTTGAGAGGGTCAGGTTACACACACTTTCTTATGGATTCTAAATTTATTTTTAGGAATGTGACTTTAACTTTTTGCATTTTCATAAATAATGTCTTGGAATTTTTTATTTCTGAAAATTTAATTTACACTTGATTTTTTCAATTTCTATTCTCAGGTAAAAAATGAGAATCTTAAATAAGTTCTGAGTTAGAGGAAAATTTTACCCCATACCCCATCATTTATTTCCTTACCCCTACATTATATTTTTTTACCAAAATATCCTCATATAAATAAGTATAAAATTTTCCTAATTTAATTATTTGATTCAGAATTTAATAAATAAATTTATCTTTAAAAATTGTTTTATTAATATTCTCATCTAACATGACAAGTATTATCTATCTATATCTTTTTTTTTATAAGCAATAGAAAATATTAACATTAATGGGGGTACTAGGGGTACCCCATACCCGAATACAAAATGACCATAAGGTTTAATTCAAACCTTACAAAAAAATCGAAAGGATATAAATGCCACTGATAAAAATTACAAGGCATTTTCCCCCTATGTAACAAAAGAAACCACCACCAAGATTGAAATTTAATCCTATTTACTATATCTTCCGGATCACATACACCTTCATTGAAAATAATCTGGTTTCTGGCCCACCATATACTTTCACAAACCAACAGCCAAAAACTGAATGCAATATTCATCGTTTTTTTGTTTTTCAAAGCCAACAACCAGTGTGTAAGATGTCTCAACGTAGAATTTTCAGCAAAGTGATAAATCTTATAATGTCTCCATTAAAGATTTCTCGCTAAAACTTTTTCCTTAATTTAATTAATTAAATATAAATATATTTATTATTAACTCCATTTAAAACCTCCAACTAACTCACATTCTTATATTTTAAATAATTATTAATTAACAAATGCAATAAGACACATCCTAATTTTTTTTTAAAATGGAGCCACCTACCAAAAATTCATTAAATATAAATATATTTATTATTAACTCCATCATTTAAAACTTCTGACCAAGTCACATTTTTATATTTTAAATAATTATTAATTAACAAATGTAATAAAACACGTTCTGAATTTTTTTTTAAATGCAGTCATCTAACAATAATATGTTAACATAGTAACTGCCCAACATAACTTTTCTCTTCATTCTATTAATTAATATTTTATTATTAATAATTAAATATTATTATTAATTAAATAATAATTAAATTAAAATATTTAACATGTTTATTTCTCAAATTTCTCTCCACTTAACACTATCTATTTATATCATACAAACAATTAACCTCTTTCCAATCATAACATCTCTCTAATCCCACATTAATAGGACGCATAGTAATATTAAATTAAAAAATAAAAAATAAATAAATTAAACATATAATGCAAACCTTAAAATTACTTAATACAAAAATAAATTAATAAATGTAATTCATAAAACAGTTTAAAAATTTTATAGCCCCCACTAATTGCATTTTAAAGCTAGTAAATAGTGAAATAAATGTATAAATTGATGAGATATAAATTTGATTAGTGGGAAGATAATTTTGTGGAAAAAATGGAATAAGTAATGAGGTTAATTGATGAGATATAAATTTGATTAGTGGGAAGGATAATTTTGTGCAAAAAATGGAATAAAGTAATGAAATTAGTGGGGCTATAAAAATTTAACCGTTTTATGAATTATATTTATTAATTTATTTTTGTATTAAGTAATTTTAAGGTTTGCATTATATGTCTAATTTATTTACTTTTTTTAATTTAATATTACTATGTGTCCTATTAATGTGGGATTAGAGAAATGTTATGAGTGGAGAGAGGTTAATTGTTTGTATGATATAAATAGAGAGTGTTGAGTGGAGAAAAATTTGAGAAATAAACATGTTAAATATTTTAATTTAATTATTAATTATTAATAATAATATTTAATTATTAATAATAAAAAAATTAATTAATAGAATGAAGAGAAAAGTTATGATGGATAGTTATTAAGTTAATATATTATTGGTAGGTGGCTACATTTTTAAAAAATTTTAAGACGTGTTTTATTGCATTTGTTAATTAATAATTATTTAAAATATAATAATGTGACTTAGTCAGAAGTTTTAAATAATTGAGTTAATAATAAATATATTTATATTTAATTAATTTTTTATAGGTGACTGCATTTTTTTACAAAATTAGGACGTGTCTTATTGTATTTATTAACTAATAATTATTTAAGATATAAAAATTTGAATTAGTGGAAAGTTTTAAGTGGAGTTAATACTAAATATATTTAGATTTAATTAATTAATTAAAGGAAAAAGTTTTAGCGGGAAATCTTTGATGGAGATATTATAAGATTATATAATAGTATAGATAATATTTGTCATGTTTGTTGAAAATATTAATAAAACAGCTTTTAAAGATAGATTTATTTATTAAATTCTAGATTAAATAATTAAATTAGGAAAATTTTATACTTATTTATATGAGGATGTCTTGGTAAAAAAAATATAATTGAGGAGTACGGAAAAAAATGATGGGATATGGAGTAAAATTTTCGAGTTTGAGTGGTAAACAAATTTTTGCTAAGTAACCATCAATAACTTTTTATTTTTATTTATTTAAATATTTTATTTTTTATTTTAAATTATTATATTAAATATATTTTATAAATATTTCTGAGATTTTAAATTATTTATCAAGATTGTATTTTTAATTCTTGAAACAACAACTCGGATAGTATTTATCTATATTTATGCTGGTGTTTAGATACTGCTTTTTAGTTTTAAATAGAAGAAGTGGAAAGAATCTGAATTAAAAGGTTTTGACTTATATTATAATAATAATAATAATAATAATAATAATAATAATAATAATAGTTTGTGTTTCTTGCTTCTTTTGATATCAATAAATAAAAATATGTTGGAGCAGAAAAAGAAACTTAGAGTAACTTCAATGAGAGTTTTTTTTCTCCAGTTCTCCACGCTGGAATTCTGCATGCTGAAAAACCGCAACGTTGTTTTGAATAAAATAACGCCAATGTTAATTTTGAGTTTTACTTTATTTTATTTTTTTTACTTTAATAATGATTTTGTTTTTAAATTATGATAATTAAAAAAAAAATTACATTTTAATTCGTACACTCAAATTTTTTTTACACTAAAATTTTTATATAAATTAATATTATATTTTTTAAAATATTAATATATGAGATAAATTTGTAGGATTCAATATAAATTCTTTATAGTTGCACTATTGAAGTGAAAATTGAATGAATTGTATTAAGATGATTCGGCTTAATAGATCTCACAAAAAATCTAAAAATGAGGCACCATTGAAGATGCTCTTGCATAATAATATTTTGTGTTGTTTCTTTGGTTCATGTCTAAACTTGAGAGATAAAGTATTTGTCTAAAAGTGATATTATTTTTGGTTTATGGATAGAATTTTCAAACATTAACCTATTTTTTATGTCATTCATTGCATGTGAGTGGTGCGGTCTATTTCATGCCGTGGACTTGTAAAAGTATAACTATTTTATTTAGGCTCATTTAGAAGGTTTTTCATAATTTATTTTATGAATTGAATTTAAATTTGTGACTACTTTGTCATTGCATAGGTAGTTGGTGGTCATTCTGGTTTTAAGTTGTTAGTTTGTGAAGGAACATGCTTGCACTGAATACAATCATTCTAATTATTTTAATTTGTTTCCAACACTTGGCAATCAGATGATGGTGGTGGCATGGATCCTAAAGCAATGCGCCGCTGCATGAGTTTTGATTTTAAGATAAAAATTCAAAGATTGCTATTGAACAGTGTATGGATTGTAACATCCTTCCTGCAATAATTTTGTTATTCTCGTAAATAGCTTTCATGAATTATATATTATTTTTAATCTGGTGTTTTAGACAGAAATTGATTCAAAACCAGTAGTATAAGGCTTAGTGCATATGCTATACTCTTCAATCGCCATATGATAGGTAGAAAAAGAAAGCAGTTAGAGAGAGGTTTTATCGAGACAAATCAACAGTCTAAAATTTGTTTTGATTAAGTGCTCTTAATCAAAACAATTTTTAACATCATTACGTTGATATGCAATATATTTTACAAATTCATCACACATGTCTTGGTTTATAATTGAATATGCACTCATTTGATTTGGATACTTACATTTGATAGTTGTTTCTTGAATATAATGGTTTGTGTTTTTGATGTGTAATTGCACGTGCTGTCATATTTTTCAGAAACAAAAAGACTACATTTTTCAAAGGCGTAATCAATTAGCAGTTTTGGTGTAACCGGTTATCATTGTAGGTGATTTAATTTCAGAATTAATTCATGTCAGCTGTAACCGGTTACCAGTTTTGGCGTAACCGGTTACAAACACGAGTTTTTGTGTTTTCTGCTAGTTTACTTGATCATTTTGTATCTCACTTGTAGTGTAACCTCTATATAAGTGTGTTAGGTGCACTCTCACCCAAGCTAATGAAAAAATTATGCATTCTCACCCTCAATTCTCTCTCTCTCTCTCTCTCTCTCTCTCTCTCTCTCTCTCAATTACTCCTCTTTCAAAATTTTCTCAACTTAGTTTCATCAATCTTGTGGTTGCTTGTTCCAACATTTGACATCAAAGAGCCTGGTTCAGATCTACAAACACCTTGTGCGCAACATGAATTTTGTCTCCAATGAAAGAATTCCTGAAAATTTACCCATCTTTGATGCGAAGAACTACGACAAATGGTGCAAGCAAATGAGTGTGTTATTTGGCTACCAAGATGTTCTTGAGGTGATCAAGAATGGTGTTACTCCTCTCAAAGCTAATGCAACAGAGGTGCAACAAGCATCGCATACGGAAGAAAAGAAGAAAGATTTCAAAGCGTTGTTCTTGATCCATCAATGTGTTGATCGCAACAATTTCGAGAAAGTTGGTAATTGTGATTCGTCGAAGCAAGCATGGGAGATCTTAGAGAAAGTTTATGCAGGGCTTGACAAGGCGAAAATGGCGAGGTTACAAACTCACAAATGACAGCTTGAATTAATTCAAATGGAAAAGAAGAAGACAATCAACGATTTCATGATGAGAACCACTCATTTGGTGAACCAAGTGAAGGCATGCAGAGAAACCATTACAGAGCAGTATGTTGTGGCAAAAATCTTGTGTTCGTTAACACCAATATTCGACAACATAGTTGTGGTGATTGAGGAGTCGAAGGATCTTGCGACGATGAGCAAAAAGGAGTTGCAAAGCTCTCTTGAGGTTCATGAGTAAAGGATGGAAGAGAGTAACAACGATAAGGCAAAGGCAAAGATCCCTTTACAAGCTCGTTTCAATGAGAAAGAAAAGAGATCGAAAAGAAAATGGATCACGAAGAACAAAAGTAATTTTTAGAATTTTGGTGGAAAAGAGTCCCAAAATTCAAGGAATTAGACAAGTCAAAGGGGCGAGAGCAGCTACAACAAACATGGTGGTCAAGGCAACTATAAAGGTGAAAGTAAGAGATTTGACAAGAGCAAGGAACAATGCTACAATTGTCAATGGTTTGGTCATTAGGCAAAGGAATGCAATTAGAACAAGAAGGAATCTCAATGGGATGAAGCCAAGGTTGCGAGACAAGAGTTTGATAAGAGCATACACTCTTGGCCATGATCACATAAGCAAATTGTAGCAGCAAACCGTTGTGGGACAGCAGCTGCAACAACTCAAAGAATGCAAAAAAATTGGGTTGCAGCCGGTTGAATGATACAACTGACCGGTTACACGAAGATGAAGACGTAGTCATAAGTGTGAAATGAGTTTAATACAATAAGGAGTGGTATTTGGACTTGGGTTGTTCAACTCATATGACAGGAAGAAAGGATTGGTTTGTCAAAATCAATCGTGCCATGAATAACAAAGTAAAGTTCGCGGATGACACCACTCTAATGGTCATTGGGATCGATGATGTTTTGATCATGAGAAGGGATGGTGGACATTTCTTGATCAAAGATGTCTTTTATATTCCGAGAATTAAATGTAATTTTCTAATTATTGGCCAATTACTTGAGAAGGATTACAAGATTCATATGGAAAACAAGGGGTTGCGAGTTATGGATGCAAATGGAGCTTTGGTCCTTAAAGCACATATATCTGCCAATAGAACCTTTAAGGTTGAGTTTAAGGTTATGAAGCATAGATGTCTTGCTACTGCAGCAAGTAGTGAAGAGTGGGCATGACAATATCGTCTTGGGCATCTCAATTTTAGAGATCTCAAGGAGTTGCAAAAGAACAGGGTGGTAACGGGGCTGCCAACGATCAATATTCCAGCTGAAATTTATGGAGAATGTGTGCAAACAAGCAACATAGAGGAAAATTCAGCAATGATGCAGACTGGAGAACCAAGAAACACCTTGAGGTGGTGTATTTGGATGTGTGTGGGTCTATGCAAGTAGATTCCATTGGTGGCAATAGGTATTTTGTCACTTTTATTGATGATCATAGCAGAAAGTTATAGATATACCTTATTAAGAAAAAGGATGAGGTATTCGGTGTGTTTAAGAAGTTCAAGTCCATGGTTCAGAGGCAAAGTGGTTACAACCTCAAAGTGCTCAAAACGGATCGTGGAGGCGAATATGTCTGACTTTGGGAGGTTTTGTGATCAAGAAGGGATAATACATGACGTAGTACCACCCATTACATCGTAGCAAAGCGGTGTAGCCAAAAGGAAAAATCGACCGATAATAAACATGGTAAGAAGCATGTTGAAGGGGAAGAACTTGCCGAAAGAGCTATGGGGAGAAACGGTATCCACAGCTGCCTATTTGTTGAATAGGTGTCCTAGAAAGAAGCTAGAAAATGTAACATCGAAGGAACATGGTTGGGGTTCAAGTCAAATCTAAACCATTTGAGAGTTTATGATTCCATTGCATACCGACATGTTCTGGGTCAACTCAGAAAGAAGTTAGATGATAAGGGTGAGGTGATGATTCTTGTTAGATATCACTCTACTAGAGGTAACAAACTGTTCGATGTTGTAAACAGGAGGATCGTTATCGGTCGGATGTAATCGATGAAATGAAGCAGTTACAGCAGAACGTAACCGGTTACCAGAATCTTGTAACCAGTTACATGCAGGCTGTAACCGATTACCAGAATTTACAGGTTTGAAATTTCTGATTCTGAGGTAGCAAGAAGGCCAGAGCAGCAAACCGTTAAAGTTGGGAATGAAGGAAACGTGAGGAGGTCAACAAGGCAAACGGGTTTTCCTCAGAGACTCCAAGATTGTGAGTTGTTTCTTGACAATAAGGTCAATGACGATGGTGGTTTTCTCCACTTTGCACTTATGTCCGAATCTGAACTTGTCAATACGAAAGAGGCTTTAAGTGATCCAAAGTGGATTTGTGCTATGAAATAGGAGCTGGAATTTATTAAGAAAAACAGTACCTAGTAGCTAGTTGATCTACCAAAAGAGAAGAAGCCAATTGGTGTGAAGTGGGTGTTCAAAGTGGAGGCAAATTCCAAGGGTGAGATAATCAAGCATAAGGCTACATTGGTGGCTTAGGTATTTTTGCATAGAGAAGGCATAGACTTTAAAGAGGTTCTTGCACCGGTTGCTAGGATTGAAACCATTAGGCTTGTTGTTGGTATAGCAAATAACCACAATTGGCCTATCTACCAAATGGGTGTCAAATCTGCATTTTTTTAATGGACCGCTTAAAGAAGGGTATATGTAAGACAACCTCTGGTTTTCTTGTTAAAGATCAAGACATGAAGTTCTACAAGTTAAAGAAAGTGTTATATGGTTTGAAGCAAGCTCCAAGAGCTTATAATAGAAGAATTGATGGTTTCCTAAAAAACACTAGCTTCAAGAAATGTGTATCGGAGCATAAAGTCTATGTGAAGACGGGTCCGAGTGAAAGAGTAATAATCCTTTATCTATATGTGGATGATTTATTGATTACGTGCAATAATGAGGAGAGTATTTCAAAGTTCAAGAGACAACTTATGGAAGAATTCGAGATGATGGACCTTGGTACCATAACATACTTCCTAGGCATAGAGTTCCACAAGTCAAAATTGGGACTGCTCATGCATCAAAGGAGATATGCTTTTGAGATATTGAAAAAGTGTGAAATGAAGCATTCAATGCTTCCATTTCTCCTGCAGAGCCAAGGTTGCAGCAGTCCAAGAATGAAGATAAGGAAGATGTTGATCCAACTTAATATAGGAGGTTGATATGATCATTGCGGTACTTGCACAATACGCGATCGGGCCTAGCTTTTAGCGTCGGTATTTTGAGTAGATTCATGGCAAGACCGAAGGTGTCTCACTTGGCAGCAGTCAAGAGGATCTTGCGCTATGTCAAAGGTTCTGTTGGCTGCAGAATTCTCTTTCTCGCTGCGGATATGGGCAAAAAATGCAATTTACTTGGTTTCACCGATTCCAATTGGTGCGAATATAAGGATGATCTAAAGTCTACAGCTGGATACATCTTTATGTTCGGTATGACACCAATCTCATGGTGTTGAAGAAGGAACCGGTGGTTGCACTCTCATCTTGTGATGTCAAGTACATTGTTGTTTTGTTATGTGTGTGTCAAGCTATATGGCTAATGAATCTATTGGAGGATTTGGGCAACAGTGAGGGTGAGGTTGTCATACTCTTAGTTGAAAACTTTTTCACGATTAATCTTGCTAAAAACCCAATTGCACCTGGGAGGAGAAAACACATAGAGATGAGGTTCCACTATTTGAGGGAACTAGTTACTGAAGGGAGGTTAATTTTGGGATACTGCAGAAGCGGGGATCAAGTTGTGGACTTGCTGACGAAAGGGGTTACAAATGATGTTTTCAAGAGGTTGAAGATGAGCATGGGGATGGTACACTTGCAGAACATGAATTAAGGTGGTGTGTTGAGTTTTGATATGTAATTGCAAGTGTTGTCTTGCTGTCCAAAAGCAGAAAAATTGCATTTTTGAAGGCGTAAATGGTTACCACTGTAGGTGATTTAATTCCAGAATTAATTCATGTCAGGTGTAACCGGTTACCAGCTTTGGCGTAATCGGTTACACGCACAAGTTTTTGTGTTTTCTACTAGTTTACTTGATCATTTTGTATTTCACTTGTAGTGTAACCTCTATATAAGTGTATTGGGTGCACTCTCACCCAAGCTAATAAAAAACTTCTGCATTCATGCCCTCAATTCTCTTTCTATCTCTCTCTCTCTCTCTCTCTCTCTCTCTCTCTCTCTCTCTCTCTCTCACTCTCCACTTCCAAAATTTTCTCAACTTAGTTTCACCAATCTTGTGGTTGCTTGTTCCAACAGTTTAAATATCAATATGTTGATAATAGAGACCGATGTTTTTTTACTTCCACTGTAGGGTCACATTTGAAAGTGTTGCTGCTTAAAACTAATGGTTTGAATAATCAATATATTGATAATAGAGACTAGTGTTGGTTTCTTCCACTACATTCATATTTAGAAATTGTTGCTTGAAACTAATGGTTTGAATTATCATGTTTGTTTTGGTTACTTCCTTTGCGGCGCAATTTTCACTCCTGATTTTCATTCTTTGCAACACGGTCTTTCGATTCCCCAAATTTAGGTTAATTCTTGTAACTTTGTCTTTACAATGGTGTTTCAGTGGTTTTTGTTCATTCTAGATTTAGCTTTAGTTTTCTGTAAATTACTTATCATGCTCATTCATCCAATGGTTACTTCAATCGACGATGACGCTTCTGATAGTAATCTTCCTTACTCATTCTCTCATTAAATCATTCACTTATTGTATTGCATTAACATTTATTATGATAGTGAAATCGTATTGTGTATTTTGATAATCGCAGTGTTGGAAGATGGAAACTTTCAAGGACCAAATTGTTACTCTTAAGACAAAAATGGGGAGTGTTCATTACAATACTTGGTATAATTTTCCCAAGTTGGTGGCAATGAGGAAGCATTTCCCACCCCAAAATCCATATTAGTCATTTATTGTTGATTCACATCCTTCTTGAGTGAAAGATAGAATTAGAAATTTAGAATCAATTAATTAAATATTCTTTCTTTGTATTATGTGACATTTCAAAATGAAGTTTGGTGTTAGTATTATTTTTGCTTCTTTGTATGTTTGTGGTGTCGTTGTTCTATGACATAAATGTTGTTTTTTAATAAAAACATTTCACTTGGTTTTATGGCATGGCTATTTTTTGTGTTTTTGTGTTTTCTTGTGTCCTATTTGAGTACATGGTTCAAGGAGAAACATTGTTTGTTTCTTTCAAAACACAAATATTAATCTCTTATATGTTTTCTGCTAGATGCAAGTCACTCTTACAGTATATATACTACTTTTTGACACTTGGAGGGCACTAAATTGTACGTTTGATGTAGCAGAAGTGGAGAAATATTTGTGTTGCTTTTGGGGATCAATGGGATTTAGTTTAACAGGATGAAAAATTATCCCTGAATTTTAAACTTTTGCACGATGAGGAATACAGTTTTAGAGAGGTTTGTTGATGGACACCTATTTATGTTTCCTTATACTTTCACCCGACTAATGTATAAAACCTTTTTATTATTCTGGTAGTATGGTCTTCTATTCTGCATTGGATCTTATCGTACCTGGATCAGACAGTTAGATAGTGGCCAACAGCGTCGTGAAACCTTCAGCTCCGGTGATGGTGAGACGGCGCGGGGGGGGGGGGGGAGGGTGTACCTGCAAGGTACTCCGACGCTCAAGTCAGGAAAGGTCAGAGAAAAGCAAGTACAGAAAGTAGGTGAGTTTAGAATATGAAGTAACCTGACCCTCTCAAGAGAAAGGGTATTTATAGAGAGCCCCCAGCGCGGGGCCAACGGTTACTTGCACTAGGCTGGATTGCAAGGCCCAATCCAAGTAACTTCCAGGGCTTACGTGGCGTAGTGAAGATCAGCGCGTGGTCTTCGCCCTGGGGTAACGATCCCGAGATCTCTGGAAGGTGGGCAGAACGAATCCTTCAGAGGTGGGAGGTTACAAGAGAACTTGTCCTCGCGGGGAGGAGCCCTTGTGCGTCGGGGAGAGACGTGCCCTGCGAGGCTTGACGTCTTTGTTCGAAGGTCTCTGCTGCACGTGCCCGACACTGCTAAAGGCTGGCACGTGCTCGACACATGTATTGCTTACAGGCCTTGTTGGGCCGTCCCAGGTCGTGTGGGTTGGGTCTGCCCGTCTGTAGGACAGGCTCCGGCCCAGCCAAGAACAGGAGCCCCCCAAGTCATTGTTCCGAGGTGTCAGAGTGATGACTTAAGGGTCAGTCATCGTGTCGAGGACGTATTGGACTCGATTGTGGAACCGGGATGATAACAGTCGCGGGGACCTCTTCAGTTATGACGGGTTCATACTACGAGCGAGGCATGTCAAACGGCGCAATATCAATGTCTGCTCGGGTTTGATATGCCGTCGCTGGGCGACACCGCAGGGATACAGGAAGTTGTGGAGTCGAGCATCAGACATTGTGAAAGGACGCGTGTGGGAGAACGAAAGGGCGCGCGTGGGGAAGCGTGTGCCACGTGTCACACGCCATCATTACTTAGAGCGGCTATTCTAGGGTAGCGTAATCGAGTGCCTAGGAACTCCTCGAGTCTTATGAGGGGCTTTATAAATAGTGGACATCCCGTCTCATTTTCACTTTTTGCTTTCCCTTGCTCAGATTCTCTCTCTTTTCCTTCTATGTCTTCACTGCCGTCCTCACGGGGAGATGGGATGAATTCCCCGAGGACAAGAAGAATGTCCCGAGATGAATAACTCGAGGCTCTGGCCAACGTTCTGAGCTGTGGGACGAATTTTCCCTAGGGTGGCGTACCGGCGACCTGAGGATGATCTCCGGGATGCTCCTTCTTCGCCCTTTCACTTTATCAGTAGTGGAGGGGTGAATTTGATATGGATAATAGATTTCACTGTTTCCTTATGCTTTTCAGGTAAATGGAAGCCTTGGCCAAGGTCGTGGGATCTCTAGACGTTAACGACCAACCTGACTCCCCGATGGCGTCCATCCACAGTGTCAAGGAACGGCCGCTCGAGGAATGGGTCAGCGACGAGCCTCTAAATATGATTTCCCAGTTCGTCGACGGGGATGAGGACGATATCTTCTGAACCGACGAGCATCGCTTGGTGGGTTCCTCGAAGACATGGAAGGTGTTCCGGCCTCAAGCGCACCACCATATTTGCTCGACGTACCGAGGGATGTGGTTTCCCCTGTACGAATTTATGTTCGACGAGGCAGGGTGGCGCCTGCCCTTCACCGATTTTCAGCAATCGGTGTTCGTTCGGCTGCGGCTGGCACCCTCGTAGCTCCATCCCAACTCCCTTTCTTTTATCCGCGCTTTTGAGCTCGTGTGTAAATATCTCAAGATCGGGGCGACGGTGCCCCTCTTCTTTCGCATTTTCCACCTACAGCGACAGGCAACTGATGGCAGACACGGCTGGGTGTCTTTTAAACAAGTGAGCAGACTGTTCCAGACCTATATGGACTCTGTTCACAACTTTAAGTACCGATACTACATCGTGAGGCCGGTTTCGCTCGAGGCCGTGAATTCGGTGTATTGTCGGGTCTTCCGAGATGTAGATGGGCAGCAGGAGGAAGCCCTTGAACCAAGGTTCCCCTTATTCTGGATGGAGGAGCATTTCAAGAGGGGCACGGACAGTTACATCGTCAGCCCTGGCTGACTTTGCGAAGGGGACCTTCTGGCGTACGAGGAGATAGTCAACTTCGTCGTCGGATTTAACAAAGCCAAGCTCGTGACACTGGACGGGAAATTTGTCCGGGGTGATGATGAGCAGGTCCTAACGAAACCTCGGTTGATTAACACGAGGGCCCTCCTCGAGACCTTTTCCGATGAGGAGTCCATGGAGATGTTAGGTGGTGGAACCTTCCTCGACTTACTCTTTCTGCCAGTTCTGGGATCGATTTACTGACATATTTCTTTCTCTTTTGCAGGTAAGATGTCGAGTACGGAGGAGCGCATCAAAAAGCTGGCGGCTGCCCGTACTTCGAAGAAAAGTGGGAAAGGTCGTGTCTATCAACTCCGTACGCAGCACCCCGACCCCGCCCCGGCGCCCGGGGGTTCCTCCAGCACTCCCAGGGTAGTCAGTCTCTCGACAGTCAGGGGTCACCGAAGAGACAGCGACTCGCCGAACATGTGGATGTCGATCTCACTGAGAACCAGAGCCCTCCCGCGGTGAAGTTTGTGCTCCCGCCTTGTCACTCGAGGCCGAATTTCTTTACGGGGATCAACTCCCTGTGCGTTGGGGCACCCGAAGTTCAGACCATCTTGGGTGTCGACATGGCTTCTCGGCGAAGGGCGTTGGTGGAGGATGTGTCCGCGGTGATGCGGGTTTGCGCGGCTGCCTTGGTCTTGAAAAATGAGACATGCCCGGCTCGCGAGCTGAACAGGTTGCAAGAGAGCTTCAAGTCTATCTCAACTGAGATGGAGAAGGTGGGCAAGGAGCTGACTGACTGGAAAAACCAGAACAAGGCCCAGGTCGAGCTTCAAGGGAGATTGGAAGAGAGGCTGAAGAAAGCTGAGGAGGAGAGGAAGGGTCTCTTGGCGAGTAACGTCGAGCTGGAGGAAGATGTTTTCCCAGCTAAGGAGGAAACTGAGGAAGACAAGTTGTTGACCTCACGGGCATCTTTGATAGCGAAGCTTAGGCAGACCGAGGAGGATATCCTCGCGGCCACGGACGTGGGTTTTAACAACACCGTGCAGCAGCTTCGGATTGTGAACCCCGATCTCGTCACTGAGGGGACTGGTCCCGACTATGAGGTGATCTACGGTCAGATCGTGTAGCCGATGCAGGAGGATGAAGTCGAAGGAGGGGTTACTGAGCACCAGCGGCCAGAGGAGGACGTAGTCGACTAGGTGTTTACCTGTTCATTGTGCGTGGCCTGCAAGCCACTTTCTTTTGTAATGACTTTTGTCTGGCCTGCGTGCCATTTCTTGTAATGATTTTTGGCCGGCCTGCGTGCCAGGGGCTTTTTGACATGTTTGTAACATTTGTACAATGGGCTTTTGCCCGGTTTTAATACTTTTCTTTTTGCTTATCTGTGTGTGTGGTGCTTGTGTATTTTCTATACTTTACTTGTTTTTGTCTAAGTCATTTGGTGATTTCGGGAGTTTGCTCGACTTTGATGTTCCTCGACTGCGTGGAGAGCTGGTCGAGTGGTCGGAGGTGTATTCTGACCTTTAACGAGGCTAAGAGCTTGGTCGAGGTCTTAACTTCATGGCGTGAACTTCCCATCGCGAGCTGGGTGTTCTGCCTAATTGGTACAACGACGACGGAGCTCGATCGAGGTATCCTCGCCAGATCGAAAGTCCTCGCGCACACACAACGCGACCTTTGATCATCATTTTTGTATAGGGGTGTCGCACTTGTACCCTAGCGCGCCCCCGTAATCGCGACGTTGGTTTGTTGCAGGCAGTGTCTAACTGTAGTATTGCTTAAGTTTCTCAGCGTTCCATGGTCGAGCAAGTTCTTCCCCGTGTATATTTTTGAGGTAGTAGGCTCCTGTCCCCATTTTTGCGCGGGCGCGGTACGGGCCCTCCCAGTTCGCGGCAAGCTTGCCCTCTTACGAGTCTTTCTGGTTCCTTCGTAGGACGAGGGCGCCAACCTGAAAATCTCATTTAATAACTTTGTTGTTATAACGTAGATTTATTTTTTGCTTAAGTGAGGCCTCCTGGAGGGATGCGCCCGTCCTTATCTCCTCGACGAAGTCGAGCTCTTCCCTCAGAGGTTTGTTGTTCGCGTCCTCGTCGAGGGGAGCTTCCGTCCTCCTCAAGGGTTCCCTGATTTCCACGGGGATCACCGCTTCCGTTCCGTAGGTCAGACGGAAAGGGGTCTCCCCGGTCGTGGAATGCGGGGTTGTTCGATAGGCCCAGAGGACGCTATGTAGTTCCTCGACCCACCGTTGTTTGGCGTCGCCGAGTCGGCGTTTCAATCCTCGGAGGATTACTTTGTTCACCGCTACGGCCTGCCCGTTCGTTTGAGGATGCTCGACCAACGTAAAGTGCTGCTTTGTGCCCCGTTTGGGGACGAAGTCCTGGAAATTCCTGTCGGTGAACTGTGTCCCGTTGTCGGTGACTATTGCTTGGGGCACGCCGAATCAAGCGAGGGTGTTCCTCTTGTAGAAACGGAGTATGTTGAAGGCTGTGATTTTGGCCAAGGCTTCTGCCTCGATCCATTTCGTGAAATAATCCACGCCGACGATGAGGTACTTGTTTTGGTATGACCCCACGACGAAGGGCCCGAGGATGTCCATCCCCCACCACGCAAACGGCCATGGGGATGACAATGTTTTGAGCTCATTTGGAGGGGCAAGGTACATGTCCCCGTGCCATTGACATCGATCGCATGTCTTGACGTGCTCCTTGACGTCCTGCTGTATGGTGGGCCAGTAATACCCCGCTCGGAGAGCCTTACGGGCTAAGGATCGCCCGCCGAGGTGTTGTGCATTGATTCCCTCGTGGATTTCCTAGAGTATACCAGGGACCCTGGTCTCCTCGATGTACCTGAGGAGGGGGATAAAAAACCCACGGCGGTATAGCTTGTCCTCGACTATTGTGTACGAGCACGCTCGCCGCTTAACTATCCCCACTTCTTTGGGATCTTCGGGTAGTTTTCCCGTCGTGAGGTACTCGTATACCGGGGTCATCCAGCAATCGCTGTCCCCAATGGCGTTCACGTCCGTCGCAGGTACGGGTTTGTCGATGCTCGGGCGGGAAAGTACTTCTTGTATGACGGATTTGTTTCCGCCTTTCTTCTTTGTGCTCGCCAATTTGGACAAGACATCTGCTCGGGTATTGTGCTCGCGTGGGATGTGGGTCACTTCTGGGGAGGTGAAGTTTTTCATCTTTTCTTTCACCAAGGTCAAGTATTCGATGAGGTTGTCATTCTTGGCTTGGTACTCTCCTCAGACTTTCGATGCTACGAGCTGGGAGTCAGTGAAGATTTTGACCTCTTTGGCGCCAAGGTCCTCGGCCAGTCATAGCCTGGCGAGGAAAGCCTCATACTCTGCCTGGTTGTTCGATGTCGGGAAGGATAACTCGAGGGAGACCTCGATCAGGATTCCTTCCTCATTCTCGAGGATAATGCCTGCCCCACTCCCTTTCGTGTTGGATGCCCCGTCGACGTAGATTGTCCATTTCTGGGATCCGTTGGTCGAAGGTTCCGGGACTGTCATTTCCGCCACAAAGTCGGCCAGTACCTGAGCCTTTGGGGCTTTCTTTCCCTCGTACAGGATGTCGAACTCGGCGAGTTCGAGTGACCATCTGAGCATCCTTCCTGCCATATATGGTTGTCCAAGGAGCTGCCTTATAGGTTGTTCGGTTCTTACGACCACTGTGTGGAATAGGAAGTAATCGTGCAGCCTCCTGGCTGCGGTGACGAGGGCCAGGGCAACTTTCTCGATCTGATGATACCTGAGCTCGGGACCTTGGAGGGCTTTGCTCGTGAAGTAAATCGGTTTTTTCCCGTCGGGGGTTTCCCGTATGAGGACGGCGCTGACCGCTTCGCTCGTGATGGCGAGATACAAGAAGAGTGTCTCCCCGTTCTCTGGCCGTGAGAGGATCGGGGGCCGTGACAGGACTCGTTTGAGATGGAGTAACGCCTGCTCGCATTCCTCGCTCCATTCAAACGTGGCTTTTTGTCGAAGAAGCTTGAAAAACGTGAGTGCGTATTGTGCGAATTTGGCGACGAAGCAGGAGAGGGCAGTCAGTATCCCGTTCAGTGATTGTATTGACTTCTTCAAGTTAGGAGTTGGGATCTCGGAGAAATCCCTACACTTGTCGGGGTTGGCCTCGATTCCTCGCTCTGTGAGGTTGAAGCCGAGGAACTTACCCTCCCGAATGCTGAAGGTGCATTTGTCGGGATTGAACCTTATGCGACATCTCCTCGTCGTGTCGAACACCTTCTTGAGATGGGCAGCGTGGTCAACTTCCTCTACAGATTTGATGATCATGTCGTCCATATAGACTTCGAGCATATCGTCGATCTCTCCCCAGAAGACTTTGTTCATCATCCATTGGTAGGTTGCACCGGCGTTCTTCAAGCCGAAGGGCATTACGTTGTAGTAGTAATTGCCCGACTCGGTCATGAAGGATGTATGCTATTTGTCGGCCTTATCCATGGGGATTTGGTTGTACCGCGAGTACGCGTCCATGAAGGACAATAGCTTGTAACCTGCAGAATTGTCGACCATCTGGTCGATGTTAGGCAAAGGATAAGAGTCTTTCGGGCACGCCCGGTTAAGGTCGGTATAGTCAACACACATCCTCCATTTTCCATTATTCTTTTTGACAAGTACAACGTTGGACAGCCAGGTTGTGTACCTGGCCTCCAAAATAAAATTTGCCTCTAGGAGGTCTTTTACAGCTTTTTCAGCAGCCTCCGCTTTTTTGGGGGACTGCCTACGTCTACGTTGAACTATGGTCCTAGCAGTTGGATCTACGGTGAGCTGATGCCAGGCCACCTCGGGGTCAAGGCCAGGCATCTCGGAGGCGCTCCATGCAAACAGATCAGCATTCTCTCGGAGACATGCCTTCAGCTGCTTCTTCGCCGGGTCGGGGAGTCCAGTGTCAATCTTCACGCTTTGGTCTGGGTCGTCTCCGAGGGCGACGAGCTCGAAGTCTCCGTCTAGGACAGGGCACGCTGCGTGGAGGGGCTTCCCGTTGTTTTCTGCCTGGAGGTTGAGGTCAACTACTCCGCTTTCTTCATGCTCGCCAAGGAACCTGATGTCGAGGTCAACCGCATTGACGCGCGGGAGAGGCTTTTGTATGGCGTCCGGGGATGACTTTGCTCCGGTCTTGGGCTTGGTGCCGATGGAACTCGTGCCTTTGATTGCAGCATCGAAGCATCTCCTAGCCGCGTCTATGTCCCCGTGCATCGTAACTACCTGTCCCCTGGCCGTGTAGTACTTCATCTTGAGGTGGACCATTGATGGCACTGCTGTGAGTTCGGCCAGGGTGGTCCTCCCGAGGATGCAATTGTAGAGAGATGGACATTCGACCACCAGGAAGCGGGTCTTGACTTGTCGGGCAGTGTCTTTGGCCCCGAACGTGACCATCAGTTCAATGTAGCCCCACGGTCTGGTGGTGGTGCCGTTGAACCCCTGTAGATCTGAACCCACGTAAGGGGTCAGATGTCTCTCGTCGAGCTGGAGAATCCTGAACAGGTGAGCGTACATGATGTTGACCGAACTTCCCTGGTCGACAAGGATCCTGTGAACGTCAAAATTCGCCATCTGTTCCCTGACCAAGAGGGGGATGGTGGCTTTGGGCGCTCCGCCCGACAGCTCTTCAAGATAGAAGGTGATAGGGTTTGATTTCCCCTGCACCTTCTCGAGAGTGGTGCTCTTCGCCGAGGTCGCGAACTCCAGCTCATCAAATTTTTGCTTGATCGACCCGATGAACACCTTCTCGTAACCACCTCTGGATATGACCATCGTCTTGGGGAAGCCTTCCCACGTGCTGCGGGCAGCAACGGGGTCTTCGTAGGGGAAGTTTGCCCACATGCTGCGAACTGCCTCTTGGCCCACGATGCCTTCAGAGACAAAAAAGTCCTCAGGTCGAGTGACGCTGAGGGCGACCTGGAGCCAACTCTTGTCGAGAGAAGGTGTCGTCTCTTCGAAGCTTTGGGCTTCCCGGGCACTGGGAAGAGGGCGTCGTTCTTCTGGGCATACTTCTTTAGGTGCCCTTCCTTGATCAGGATCTCAATTGCATCTTTGAGATGGATGCAGTCCTCTGTGACAGGTCCGTGGCTCCGGTGGAACCTGCAGTACTTGGACTTGTCCGTGTTTGATTAGGAGGTCGTTGGCTTCGGAAAGCGGACGCATCCTTTCAGAAATTCTGAGTTGGAGCACACGGAGAGGATTTGCGCGCGAGGAGCGTTGAGCAGCGTGTATTCCGTGAACTAGCCAGCTGGTCCTCTCGGATCGCGAGAGTCCCGGGAGCGGCCTTCCTTCTTTCTTTCTCCTCCACGTCGGGGAGAAGAGTCTTCTTCTCTGTGGTCGCGGGGGCCTTTCTTCTGCCTCGAGTCGAGGGCGACCTGTGTTGCCTCTGACTCTTCGAACTCGATGTATGACTGAGCTCGTTGGAGGAGGTCCTCTAAATGGTGAGGTCTGTGGAGGCCCATGGACGTGGAGAAATAGGATCCAAGTCGCAGTCCCCAGATGATTAGAAACTTCTTCATGTCTTCAGTCGTGTAATAGCGCGGCCTCCGTCTTCAGGTGTCGACGAGATGTTGTGAAGTGTTTGGTAAAGCGTTCTCCTAGTTGCTTCCAGGACGTGATCGACCTGGACGCTAGACTCTTATACCAGGTCATGGCGCCCTTCCGCAGGGTAGTGGGGAAAAGGCTGCACTTAATGGCTCCCCTGACGTTTCTAAAGTTGAGCATGGCTTCAAAACTTTTGACGTGATCGTCGGGGTCGGCCAGGCCGTCGTAGGTCCCCAGTGGCGGGGGTTTCTCCATGCCTGCAGGGATTGGGGCGTCCATGATCTCCCATGACAGGGGGTCCTCTGGTCGTCATCGTCACTTCTGGCTGGGGACCCTGATGGGGATCGGTGGTGTCGACCAGGTCCCTGTTGTAGAGGGGAGTTCCTGGAATGGTTCCTCGGCCTCTCTTCGGTGGTCTTGCTCCTCTTGGTAGTTGAGGAGTGCCTGGGTTCCTTCCGAGGCGAGGAACGATGGCGCTTCTGGGAGGTTTCTGGCTGGGTGCGCGGCCGGCGGCCCTCACACACCAGTGAGGGGGTCTGAGATTCTTCCGTGGGAGTCCTTTGCGGGGAAGAAGAACGGCGAGGTGAAGGTGGACGACAATGTCTTCGCAGGGAAGATCGTCATGCTCGCCCTCGCTTGAGCACTTCAATTCTGAGATTCTGGTGCATGATCAACTGGTTGGTCTGGTTGACCAAGGCGAATAGGACCACGGTGCTCAGATCTGCATTAGGCGGAGGAGCAACTGGCAGAAAAGCGACTTGCTGGTCGTCCTGCTAGGCAGCGTCGTATGCCGCATCTTAGAAGGCTGGGGAGGCGATCTGTCCGTCTCTTACGTCGCCTTCTTCGACGTTGAGGGCAACATTGTCCTCATGGTGGTTTTCATTCTCAAGTTGCGCAAGGACGGTGTCCAGAGCTTCGTTCGCAGACGGGTTGTTGGCCATGCTGGTGATGAACGGAGAAATTGATTTGGTTTATCATTGAAGGAAAAACGGCGAAGCAGTGTTTCCCATAGACGGCATCACTGATCGTACCTAGATCAGACAGTTAGATAGTGGCTAACAGAGTCATGAAACCTTTAGCTCCGGTGATGGTGAGACGGCATGGGGGTGTACCTGCAAGGTACTTCGACGCGCAAGTCAGGAAAGGTTAGAGAAAATCAAGTACAGAAAGTAGGTGAGTTTAGAATATGAAGTAACCTGACCCTCTCAAGAGAGAGGGTATTTATAGAGAGCCTCCAGCGTGGGGCCAACGGTTACTTGCACTGAGCTGGATTACAAGGCCCATTCCAAGTAACTGCCAGGGCTTACGTGGCGTAGTGAAGATCAGCGCGTGGTCTTCACCCTGGGGTAATGTAACACCCCAAAATTTGCCCTCTTGTTTTGATGCTAACTGGCTTATGTTTCATTTCATTCTTGCATTAGTATTTGTGCATATCATTGGCTCTTAGCATGGGATCAAGGTACTTGGTTCAACACAAAGGAGCTGTAAGCCTCAAGGTGTCTTGTTGGGTGCATCATATCATCATAAGATCAAGATTGGCAAGAGATTTCAAGTGAATTACACTCTCCTAAACTGATTGTGCAAATTAGGGTTTTGGTTTCAAAAGGCTTCTTATTGAGCTTTGTTTGTTCAAGCATGTTCTCATAGTATTCCATATGCTCACAAGTGTTCATGGATGGAATCTTGGTTATTGGTTCTTTGGGGAAGGTTTTCAATGGATCAGTTACTTGTGAAATAAGCAAAAGTTAACAATTCAGAAGGAAAGTCAACCATGGGTTTTCAAAGGTTCAAATCATGTCTACCAAGTCCATAGTCCTTCATATGGTCCTCAAATGTTAAGATTCATGTCATTCATCAAGAATCAAGAAGTAGGGAAAAAGTTACTATTTTTGGAAAATGACCTATAATGTGAAATTTCCATTTTTGGCAACTTTTCAAACCATCTTCAACTTGACTTTTCATCATCAAAGAAGCTTCAAATGAATTTTACTCAAACATGAAAGTTGAAGATCTCTCTCTCCCCTTTCCAAAAAGTACTAGATCATCTCCATAGCATGTGTGAAGCTCAAGTTGTGATCAAAAGACTACAAGGTGTGTTTTAGGGTTTCTCACATGTACCAAATTTTCCACTTTTGTAAATTGACTCCTACAAGTCTCATGTTGTTTCTAATTACCAAAGTCAGATTACCATACTCAAATACACTTCATTTGGATCATATTTGGCTTTTGAGTCAAGTGGTTTCATGAAATATTCCTCACTATTTTCACAAAATGCAAATGTGCAAGATGATCCAAAACTCACAAACCAATCAACCACAAGACCCAATTTCAATTCATTGGTGATCAGTATATGAAATGAGAGTGATCTATCATCATAGGCATGACCATGCACGTGTGGATGAGGGTGTACACACCAACTTGCCAATTTGGAAAACACCTCCAAGAGCTTTAACCAAGGGTTTAATAAAACCCTAACCATGATCAGAATGATAACCAAGGATATATAAGAGGCTTCACGCATTCATTTCACTCGGATGCACTCTCAATGGCTCAGATATGAAATTTTGCTCTCAACATTCTTCTCTTCAAAACTCCACTCTCCTAGGGTTTCATTGAGTTCTCTTCACATTTTCTTAATCAGTGAACTTCATAGAACACAAATCATCCATTGATTGAGGCTCATACAGAGGTTTTCACTAGGTTAAGTTTTCGAAGCTTCATCTTCAAATCTCAAGATCTAGCCTGATTAAAGCTTCTATTTGCATTTATTTTGCAAATAGAGCTCAAAAGAGGAAGATCTGCACTCTTACACAGGGTTTCTAGGAGTATTTTGGCTTGTTGCAAGTTTCAGGTGAGTTGAAATTCATCATCTTATTTCTTGTTTCTAAGGTGTGCATTATGTTCCTCTTGATGTGCTGATCATTCTGATATAATTTTTGTGTGTTTTGGACGTGTATCATGGTTGAATTTTAGATCTGAAATTTTTATGTTCAAACTTGTTTGCTTTGATTTGATGTGTACATGCGTGATCTGTTGAAATGAGTTGCATATTCTTGATCAGTGATGAATTTGGAGTGGAACTGTGGTGTTTGCTTTAATTTCTGGAAAATTTTAGGAAGGTCTCCATTTGGGTCCACCGGATAAGACGACTGGAGCTAGGGTTCCGGCGTCTGTGTATTTTTCAGGTCACCAGAAGCTGGAGGTTGAAGATGATGTCTAAGCCCTTGGATCTTTTGATCTGACGGTTCTCTTGTTGCCAGCGCTTTAAAATGGGAGGGTGCCTCTCATGTGTTTTCTAATTTTTATTTTATCTGATTGCGTGTGCTTCCATCATTGTTATCATGTGCCTGCTAATCCTGAGCGTTGATCATGTATACCTGTGGCTTTGTTTGACTGAATTTGGAACGTTTGATTGATCTGATGGCGTATGTGAGTCAATTATTGTTGACTGAGGTTCATGATAATGTGTTGACTTGCGCTGGACTGGACCACGCCTTAACTTGCTATCCAAACCCCTCCTTTTGGGCCCATTGTGGATTTTGAACGTGGTTTTACTTTGTCTGCACCCCCGGACCCATGCTATGTTATTTTATTTTTTTATTTTGCATATCATTTTCATTTTTTAATTTTTAAAATTAGTTTAATGCATTTAAAAATTCTCAAAAAATTCATGAATCATTTGTATACTTTTATAAAAAATTTACAAATTTTATTTTCCATTTTTCTATTATTTTTTGCATCTGAATTAATTGTTGTTTGAATTTCTTTTTGAAATGTTTCATTTGTGAACACTTTGCATTGCTGGTTTTATTTCTCATCATTCGTACATACTTTGATCCTCATTCTTTTTGCATATTTTAGAGGACACTTTGAAGCATTTAAAAACATTTTTGTCATATTTTTAAGATCATCTTTGCATCCTCTTTGAGCCATTTCTTTGTGCAGGATCTTGTGAAACCCTAATTACATTTCCATGCTTGTTTGATTAAGTTTCTTTATGATTCTTTGCCTGATATTTTGGTATGATATTTAACTCTGGTTGAGGTCTCTTGAGACCAAATTTGATGATTTTTGAATCATGTTTAGTATTTGTTTGATGACTCTTGTTTGAGGTCCCTTTTTGTGAACTTCTTTGATTATGTTTTGTATAGTTGCTTGAGAAGGCACTTGTGCCATTGTATGAGATTACTTATTTGACTTCTTGAGCCATGTTTAGATCATTATAGGTCTTTTGAATGAAGTTATAGGTCATTGGTTTGAAGTTGATGCTTTCTTTGTGTACATGTTCAATACTTGTTTCACATGTCTCCTTTTGACCTAATTCCTCATCCTTTTTCATCTAAGTTCCAACTTGACTTGTTATTGGTTTGTTTATGCCATGCCATACCATCCATTTGCATTTCATATGATGTATGCCTCTGACTTTAAAGCATTGCATTCATCCCATATGCCATTCATGTCTTACTTTGCATACTTGAACATGTTTCATCCAAATGCATGTTTCTATTTCTTCTAGCTTCTAAATGACTTGTAATTGCTTGAACTTGATTGGTTTGTGCATATTATCTTCATCCTAACATGTCATATCACTTCTGACTTTGATACTTGAGTTTCATATTGAACTTTTTTAAGTTTAACTTATGCCTTAAGTAACTTCTTTCCATGTTAAATTCATGTTCACATCTTCTCACTTCTTCTCCTAATCACTCTTAATGCTTGGATGCTTGATTGTATGCCTCATATGACATGTGTACATCATGTTTAGGCACATGTTTAGGTCATCCACATTCTGAATTTGACATTACTTGAAGCATTATTGCATGATCACCTTGCATATCCACTCATTCTTCTTCTACTCCTTCTTTGATGATCTTCTTGGTTGTTTTGCCACTTGTTTGCATTCTTTTTGCTTGAGTTTATTTGGTAAACATTATAGGTCATTTCTAAAGTGTTCATTCTGACTTGGTTGATTTTGTTTGGTTTATAGCCTTTTCTCTTTGAGTTGTGATTTGCTTGAGTCTTATTTACCTTACCTTTACTTATGCTTATTTTTGCTAACCATGTAGGGGCTAATGGTAAGTGAATGGGATGTGGATGAACATCCACATTCTAACTTCTCCTTTTCTCTTTTATGCTTTCACATATGTGTTTGCCTTAGCATTTGATATGCTTTGTTTGTATCTCTTCTTCATCTCTTTCACTCTTTCTCTTCCCATGAATCTCAAGACTTGTTTAAGTCTTGGATTCCTTTCCCCTTAGAGCCACCTAGTCCAACTTAATTTCAGATTAAGCTTGGAGTAGGATTAGCATTAGGTTTTAGGTAGTCGTCTCTCCTAAGCCTCACTAACCATAGGATCTCTTTTGCATGATAGAGTTTCCTTCGGGCCGTCTCTCTTCTCATCTCAAAACTTCTTCAAAACACGTAATAAAAGTTAACGTGTATTGCGCTTGAGCCTTCTATGTGGGAAGTTGGGAATGAGGGACTTCCCCTCATTCTTCTAGGATACCTAGTGTACATCCTGTTGGGGACGATGCGCGAAGTATTCGTTCCTATATTTAAGACTTTGGTTCAATGCAAGTTACGAAACAACTTAAAAGACACTTCTGTCTAAAAAACACAAAACCAATTTCATGTATTTTTTATCCTTCGGGATCGTTGGGTTTCAAACTTATTTTCAGAAAAGAGCTCGTCGCTCATGTAAAAAACGTTTACCCATCCGTGGTCGTACCCACGAACTACATTAGCTCTGATTCCTCTCTCTCTTCCGATTGAGGATACGTAGGCACAAGACAACGATGTATTGGCGAGCACCCTTCACCCACTCCGACCTCGTTAGGTCGAACTACGTTGACTCTGACTTTCCCATTGCACTGAGGGAGTACGTAGGCCTAGGGCATCGCATATGTCCTACCGAGTCCGTCTTAGTCACCCCCATCCCCATTTTCTTTTGTTCAGCCATAGATATTAGGTAGCTCACCCTCCGTTTAGACAACAAGCATGGATCCTATCGAGTACGATGGATGCGTGGGGTGCTAACACCTTCCCCTCGCTAAACCGACTCCCGAACCCTGACTATGGTTGTGATGACCATGTCCTTCTCCTTTTTCTTCAGGTTTACACTGTGTTTCTGTCATACCCCAAATTTTGACCACTAAGATTTCCCATCATTGTGAGAATTATCATCATAATATGGGGGAACCATCATGCTTCATCAGTCTCCCCAAAGATGGGTGAGCATCCACTACAATCAGAATTAGGTTTCAAGCCCTCTTAGAGTTCTTAGACAAAGGATCAATCAAGGAATGACATGATCTTCAACTTGTCTACACTCTCAAATATCCACAATGGATCAAAAGGACTTCCACTTCAAGGATTAAGCACAAGGTTGCTCCCTTTTAGGTGGATCAAGTCTCAAGATCGCCAGTATCACCAAATTAGGGTTTTGGTCGACCGGGGCCTCCAGATGAAAAATTTCATCTGGACACAAGCCAAATATCCAAAACACAACCTAATATACTCCATGGAACCTCATGGACCCATTCATCAAGTCAATTTTGCCTCAGGGGATGCATATATCAAAAATCAGGAATTAGGGTTTCTTGACCTAATTCACCCCTAAGTTGACTTTTGGCGCAAATCATGAACCAAGACCTCAAGAGAGGGTTTGAGGGTCTTTAATATACCATATTGATCCATTTGGAACAATGGATTAATCCAAGAAGTTTGAGCAACAAGTCTCAATTTCATCTGCACCACAATTAGGGTTTTAAGGAAAAAGTCAACTGTAACTTTGACTTTTGACCAGGACATGCCTCAATATACCCCATGACACCAATGGAATATGTCCATCAAGTTTGATTTAGGTCAAGGACATGATTTCCTGAAGAATTGCACAGTTTGGAATTCATCTGATAAAAAGTCAACTGTGCACAAAAGTCAACTTTGACTTTTTGAGATTTTTCACCAAAATGGATTTTTAACCCTAAAATGATGTTAATGTATGATTTGAATCATCATTCATCAAGAAAAATCAAGAAAAGTTGGATAATTTGTAAAATGGGTAACCATAGAAACTTAGAAAATTTTCTAAGTTAAAAATAAAGTGACAAGGGTACCAACTTTGGAGGATCATAACTCCTAAACCACAAGGCCATTTTTTCTCATCCAAAGATGGATTTGTAGCCCTCATTACCCTCTACAAAAACTTCAACTAGACCTAAGTCCAATTCATTAAGTATTTTGAGTTATGGAGTGATCAAAATGGCTGAAAATTGAAAATGTCACTTTTTCCAACACTTAGTGAAATTTTCACTAAGTCAGAATCTGCCTTCACTTTTTGCCAAATGTAGGAGGATTTTTCACTTGGATTCAAAAGAGATTAAAACCAAACATGTTCAAACAGTTGTTGTATCATGTAAGGGCTTTCCAAAATGTCCAAGAACATTGCCAAATTCCATTTGAGTCATGAGATATGACATTGGCAAGTTGCCTTGCTGAAATCTGTCAAAGACAAGGCAGAATTTGCAACTTTGCTCGATTTGCCAAAATCAGTCAAATTCAAATGCTCCTATCCACTTGGACACATCTGAGGATTAAATCTAAAGGGGACAATCACTGAGCCAAGCCTCCAAAGTCCATGGAACAAGAAATAGCATGTTGAACCTAGAATGGCCAAAATAGGGACAAGGCTCCAAATTTGGATTGAAGCATTCAATGGAAGCATCAAGGTGGCATGGACTGAACCATTCTCATTTGAAATCAGTCAAGACTTATCCAAGACCAAGGGGACCAAAGCTCTGTGCCCTAACCTCTAGTCAATGGCTAGAGGAGACTTGGATTTTCATTTGCCAACATTGGCCAAACCTACCTAGCAGTTGCCATTCACTATTCCTTGCAAAACAAACTTGCTCTACTATAAATAGAGCTCAATTGTGATCAGTTTGAGTACTCCAAAGCCATCTAACAGATGCTTTCCTCAAAATCTCTTTCTCTTGGCAAAAATGCCTTTCTTAGCAAGGTAGCTATCGGGTTTTGAGTTTGAGAGCTTTTCCAATCAAACCAACCCCACATACATCATATAGAAGTGATCCAAACACTCACATAACATCTGGAACACAGATTTCACAAAATCACCAGCCAATTGCTCAAGTTCTTGGCAGTTTTGCAGTTGAGGTGCCATCTTCAACTCCAAACCATTTCAATCCATTCCAAGCACTCAGACACATCACTTGGCACCTAGGGAAGCTATCCACATCATTGGAACCTAGCTGTAACACCTCCAACACAAATCACGATCACCAGCTGCAAGTGGTAAGCATGAGCTCTTCTAACTCTATGATCCATGCAATTTTTGCTGCACAATAATTTGGCCATATGTTCATAATCATGCATGGAATGTTTTCCCTCAATTAATTGCTTTGTTTGAATCGTGTATCAAAAATCCTAGCCTTCATGCAGAAATTAGGGTTCTTGAGGTTTCTTCGTGATTTCTTGTTGTATGTTTAATTTAAATGAAATTAATTGACATAGACATGATCGTGAGGTTGAGACGAGCATAATGATATGTGGATTGCATGTTATAATCAAATATTCAGTCAGATTGGAGAGAAAATGCAAATCTGGCCAAGCCCAGAACACGCGCGTGTTCTTGGTGTGTTCTTGGCGCCATTTTTAGATATTTGAATATTTGAATTTTGTGATTTTGTTTAATTGATTCAAAAATTAATTTCTCTCTGAGTTTTAATGATTTTGAGTTGATTATTTTTTTAATAATTCACAAAAATGTTAAAATATTTTATTTTATCAAAAAATCCCAAAAATATTATTTATTTCATATAATTGATATTTTTGCAAAGAATTAATGTTTTAATTGTTTTTAACATTTAAAATATTTTTTCTACATTGATTTTGCAACTTTTAATGCTTTCTAATTATTTTGTAGGTCAATACTTAATTTTTGAAGCATTAATACAAGATCACAATTTGTTTTTCATATGTTAAACAATTTTGATCCTTTTAATTGAATTTTTATTCAATTAAATACATTTTTGGAAACAAATTAGGGTTTTTGGATTAATTCAACCCTCACAAATCATTTTCAAAAAAACCTTTGGGCCTCTAATAGAGTGTAAGACCCAACCCTTTGTAAATACAACCTATTTTGGGCCTCACTTATGGTATAAGTCCCGCTGTATTTCAAAAAGTTCGACGCGATCATCATCCGTTGAAAAACAAACTTTGGGCCTACCCTCGAGTAGTAAGACCCATTTATTTTCTTAAAACTCATTTGGGCCTCTAATAGAGTGTAAGACCCAATCCTTTTTTGACCAACTCATTTTTTGGGCCTCAGTGTATTGTATAAGTCCCGATACCGTCAAAAAACAAACGGCACGATCGTCGCCAGTTTAAAAACATATGGGTCTCTCCTTGAGCTATAAGACCCATTCAAAACTTTTAGGCCTCTATTAGAGTGTAAGACCCAACCCCCTTTTAACCAAAATAATTTTTGGGCCTCACTTATTGTATAAGTCCCTTCGCGTTAAAAGAAAACCTCGGCGTGATCGCCATTTTTAAAACGAAAAATCAATTGGGCCTACCCTCGTGTTATAAGCCCCACTCTTTTTCTTTAAAACTTTTTGGGCCTCTTGAGAGAGTGTAAGACCCATCCCTTTGTATAGAAAACCTTTTTTGGGCCACAGTCACTTGTATAAGTCCCTCTGTATAAATTCAAACAGTGCGCTCACTGATAAAACCCTGGGCCTCTCCTTGAGCTGTAAGCCCCAAATCTTTCTTTTTCAAAGCACTTTCTCCTTTGATTTTGAATATACTGTTGTTTTCAATCTTTCTTTGTTGAACAACTAACCAAACAGCATGGAAGCTCTACAACCGAGTAAGTGGTTATTGCTTTCATTTACCGCTTTCATATACATATAACTGTATTGTGGGGCTGTTTCACTGTAAGTCTTCTTTCATAAACTCATATCAACTGTGTAATAATAGTAGATATTTAGAGTTTCCCCGACAACTACGTCTAGAACTAGGTGACGTCGTTTCGTTTATTCGTAGAAATAGACAACTAGATCCCCAATAGGATCACCAGATACAGTCTTCTCTTCGGCTGTCCTCATTAAGAATTGTCAAGAAACTCTGCTCCCCAAGACGAATGTATTCTCTGTGAATGGCATCTTTGAGTTTCTTCCAAATTCTCGAACTTTCCTGACTTTGATCTATTCTCGGTGAATAGCATTGCCTTGAATTTCTCAGGGTTTGGGGACCAACGGGCTTCTTAAAAGCATTGGCCTCCTCTTGGGCATCGTACAAGGACCCTCAGGCTTCCTAAAAGCAACCTAGCCTCCTCTTGGGCTTAGTATAAGGACCCTACGGCTTCTTAGAAGTCTTCACAGCCTCCTCTTAAACTTCGTATAATGATCTCTTCCTCCGGGAATGATAGCCTTCTCTTGGGCTTAGTACAAGGACACGTCGGCTTCTTAAAAGATTCCAGCCTCCTCTTGGGCTTCGTACAAATTATCCCGACGACCTCCTAGAGGTATAGGAACAGAACCTAGTCATCCTCATAGAACAGTCCTTTCATAGAGTCTACTACTGTTTCTCAAAACATAGTACAAAGATGACACTCTAGACTTGGACAGTCTAATCTCCTTGAGTCTCAAAGACATTCTCAAGTGACCCTTCGTTAAATAGGAAGGAAACCTGCAGACTCGGACTGTCTCAATACCCTTCGGATTCCCCGCTTCCTTAAAGAACAGGAATAACCCAGATCCCTGAATCAAATCCCTGAGTGCAGTGTTGCTCATATAAGAACTGATTTTCTCTTTAAAATTAGTATATTGGACCTGTCACTCAACTGAAATAGTCATCATAGCCTCCTCTTAGGCTTTGTATAATGATCCTTCTTCAGTGAAGTTAGCCTCCTCTTGGGCTTTGTACAATGATTCTCCCCGGCGGAGTCAAACAAAGTTTAGCCTCTCTCCCGGGCTTTATACGAGACACAAAAGAGACTCCCTCGTTGAGTTAATCACCCTTTTGGCCTCCATCTCGGGCTTTATACGAGATACAAAAAGGTTCTTATTGAGCCAAATAAACCAACAACCTCCATCTCGAGCTTTGTACGAGATACAAAAACTCTCTTGTTGAGTCAAATAGCCTCCATCTCGGGCTTTATACGAGATACCAAAAGATTCCCTCGTTGAGTCAAAACCTTTTAGCCTCTCTCTCGGGCTTTGTACGAGACACATAGTAGCCCCCTCTTAGGCTTTGTATAAGAAAACCACTGGTTAATCCAATTAACCTTTTAGCATCAAAGTTGTGCCTCGTTCACAGTACACAAACATCAACAACTCCTTCCCCTTTCATCTAATTACTGTAAGCGGCAAGCCTCTGGATCGTCTATATCCATGCCACTGTCCCTCTTTTAGCATGAGAAATTCCTAAGGAAAGATGGCATTACTCTACACTGGGTTAAAGTCTTCTCCTTCAGGTTAAAATCCCCTTTAAAGGAAATTATGGAGTTGCTAGGATCCGCGTATCCCGGTTAAAGTAATTCTCATTTATAAAACAGTTGTGACAAACAACCCCCTTTAGAGATGACAAATTCTCTCTAAAGACGAAACCTTTAGCTTCATATCTTGGGCTTTAAACAAGATACAAACTACCCTTTCGCTTCATGTCTTGGGCTTTGAACAAGACACCAAAACACCCATTTCCTCCCATAGAATAGGAGGAACTACGAACGCTCTGATTTCCTTGTTTCGGTAAATGGGAATATGTAGGCATAAGATCGAAAGAAAAGATCTTAGCGAGCACACTAAACAAAAAACCCAAATCCCATATCTCCATCAATCAAAAGCAGTAATTCAAAAAACATCAGTCCTAATATCCTAATCCTTGTTCCCCGCTATAAAGCCCTAAAAAGAAAGAAATCAGTATTGGCGAAAATACAAATAACCAGTACAAAGCCCCCCCACATTGATAGCATCCATAACCTAACAGACCGCTGTTTAAAATCAGTATGCAAAGCAGGGTTAATTGGAGACATCTATTTCCCTTCCTTCATCAGGTTTAATAGGATAAAAAATGAATCGACCTGTAGTTTATGCTCAACCGCAGAGAGCGACCAGCGCTTAAGAACCGCTGTGGGGCCCTATCCTGATTTCCTTTTTCACCTCTTGTGTGACTACCACAGATTGGGGCTTCCGCCGGGGAACCCATTTTCTGTCAGGAACTTAGGATTCATAGCTTTAAAGGTCTAGGATGTTTAGGACAAATATATATACTGCTTTTCCTAATTGCTATACGTGTTTATTTTTCTGCTAATGAGAATGCGTGTGATGCCGCATGTGGAAAGATTGAGTATACACTTAAGATAAGTGATGGCGACGAGGTCGACCATCAACCTCAGTGGAGGCTAACCAATGCAACCCATTCTCTTACCTAGAAAATGGGCCGATTGTTAAGTCTGAGAAGCTGAGGAGCCAAACCCTTTCGTAGTGCGGAAACTATCAGAAATAGTTGTTACGCGATACTACCCTCATTTGAGGTTGGTGATCTATTCTCGGTGAATGGCACTTACTCTAAGATTGCTCTACAACTCGTTGGCGATCCGCTTGTTGTTTTGATTTCCTGGGAGGAGCTGATGATAATGAGTACAGGTATAAAAATCACCATAGTATAAACCTTTGGGGATGGGTAGAGCCTTGACTTCATGACAACGACCCTTTGACCCCATGTTTTTTCTATGTTTTTGTGTGTTGCATTCATGCATTCATTTAAAAAACATTAAAACATTCAAAAAATTTCTCTTCTAGTCTCTCTGTTTTTCAAATTAATCTAAGACTGTGATTGCAAATATCAGAGAAAAGGATTACGCTAATGGATTTCGGTAGAAGGAGAACTCATACGTACACCTTCAAGGTTCCAGAACTAGAGGATTTGAGAAGGTTAGCAAGGATGATCACTAACCCTGAGGCTTTTAGAGCCAAGCACGGAAGTTTGCTACCACTGTTAAGAGTCCATGTGATTGAGGGAATCATGGATGCGCTCATTCAATTTTATGATCCAGTTTATCACTGTTTCACATTCCCGGATTACCAGTTAGCACCAACGTTTGAGGAGTATTCTCATCTGATCGATCTACACATTACAGATCGAGCTCCAATCTCTGGACTGGAAGAAATTCCAAAGAATCAGACCATTGCAAGAGCAATTCATTTGGAAGAGTCTGAGGTCAAGACTCACCTGACCACTAAGGGTGGCATACAAGGTTTACCAACCCAGTTCTTAACAAAGAAAGCCCTGTATTTTGCCAGTATAGGAAACATAACTGCTTTTGAAAGCATCTTTGTCTTGCTCACCTACGGGTTATTTTTGTTTCCCAACATCAATAACTTCGTCGATGTTAACGCCATTAAGGTTTTTCTCATTAGAAACCCTGTACCGACTGTGCTCGCAGATGCGTATCATTCTGTACACTTGGGGAATTTGTACAGCAGAGGGGAGATCACATGCTGTGTGCCTCTGCTTTACAAATGGTTTATCTCTCACTTACCCAAGTCTGCTACTTTTTGGGATTGCAAGAGTGCCTTACGTTGGTCGCAGAAGATCATGTCTCTTACCAACTCTGATATAGATTGGTGTAATAGGATTTATGATGGAATCAGAATCATTGACTGTTGTGGAAACTTCCCCAACGTACCCTTTATAGGAACTAAGGGAGGAATCAACTACCATCCGGTATTGGTTCGTCGTCAATTTGGATACCCGATGAGACACGTCCCACGGGGTGTTCATCTGGAAGGTCTTTTCTTCAAGGAAGGAGAAAACGACAGAGCACTAAAAATGGAAATAGTGCAAGCTTGGAAGCACGTTCATAAGAAAGGATGAGAGTCTCTAGGAAAATCGGACTGTGTCTCGGTGGAGCCTTACCTCCATAGGATACAAACTAGAGCTCTTAAGCTAAAGATGCCTTATCCTCGTTACGGAATTCTTCCGCCAAAGGAGTCTGTCATGTACTTCATGACTGAGACTGAAAAGCTTCAGGTTACTCTCAACAAAGTTCAAAAGGAGAGAAGGTCTTGGAAGAACAAGTACCACACCCTCGACGTAGAGTGCATCAAAATACAACAATTACTGAAAGTGAAAGATGCTCTGATCGAAATTTTGGAGCAACATGTTGTGGATAATCAAGATGACCAAAGGAATTTGCTCGCTCCTTTCACTTGGCAAAGGAATGACAACCCAACAACGGCTCAAGAGCCCTGGTCAAAGAAAAGGAAGATACCAGAATCAGCACCCGAGTTCTCTCGGGACCCATTATCTTAGGTTTCTGTTTCTGCACCTTGTAATCTACTGTATTTCCATTTCTGTAATCCTTTGAATTCAATAAAAAGGGGTTTCCCCACCGTTTGATATTTGCAATCTAATTGTCAAAGTTTATTTTTATTAAACGAAAAAAAAACAATTAATATAATAATTGCATTCATCATTCTCTCATCGCGTATTCTCCTTACCTACGAATCTCACATTTGTGTCTCGGTTCTAGAGTCAAACTGTCTCATTCGTACAATACTCGGGCCAATCGTCAGAAAAAGATAGATGATCTTGAGGAAGAAAACAGAGAGTTGAAAGAAGAGATCGACACTCTGAGAGAGGATATGAGAAAGCTTCGTAACGACATGCAAGCCATGGCAGAAGCTCAGCTACAAAGGACTGTGATCTCAGAGATCACCGCAATGCCCATAGCAGAGAGGTATGATCCTAGGTATCAGATACCGAAAGATTGCCCTTGGGGCATGCCTGTTAACTATATCCCGGAAGGATATGTTCCGCCGATCACTAAAGATCAGGGAATCGCAACAGAAGCCGCTGGGCCTGAAGGTTACAAACTTCGGGAAAGCGAATATGCCAGGGGCATACTGAAGACTCCTAAAGGTTACAAACTTCGGGAAATTCCAAGGTTCGCTGCCGTAGTCACGGTACCACCCCCTGTGGTGCACACTGTCCCGGAAGGACAGATTCTGCCAATACCTTCTGGTAAAAAGGAAACCATGTTTGACCGAATGGATGAATTCCAGGAACAGTTCTTGGAAATGCAGAAGGAACTGCAAGCCATTCGCGGTCAGGATCTATTTGGAAAGGACGCCGCAGACCTTTGTCTGGTCCCCAATGTGAAAGTCCCGCACAAGTTCCAAGTGCCCGACTTTGAAAAGTACAAGGGTAACTCTTGCCCTCAAAGTTATCTGGTGATGTACGCTCAGCGAATGTCAGCTCAGACTGAGAATCAGGACCTGCTGATTCACTACTTTCAGGATAGTTTAACCGGTGCCGCCTTAAAATGGTACATGGGTTTAAACCGTACTACGATCAGTACATTCAAAGATCTTGGTACTGCCTTCATCCAACAATACAAATACAATTTGGACATGGCACCCGACAGAGATCAACTCAGATCGATGTCGCAAAAGGACAAGGAAACCTTTAAGGAGTATGCTCAAAGATGGCGTGAAATTGTCGCTCAAATTTGTCCACCTCTTGAGGAAAAAGAGATGACAAAGATCTTCTTAAAGACCTTAAGCTCATTTTACTATGACCGAATGGTTGCCAGTGCGCCCAGTGATTTCACCGAGATGGTCGGCATGGCCGTACGTCTTGAGGAAGCCGTCTGAGAAGGACGTTTGGTAAAAGACACTGGATCAACGAGCGGTACTAAAAAATACAGTAGAGCTCTCCCTAAGAAAAAAGAGCAAGATATTGGGAATATCTCTCTCGGAAAGCAAAGGCGTCGTTATCAGCCGGTAGGAGCTGTAATTCCTGCTATCAGCCCTGCGCCTATTCCTACGTATCAACCTCAGGTTGCGCAGAGCCAACCTGATCAGCAAAGGACACAACAGCCTCTTCAGCAGGCTCATCCTCCATATAACAACAACTGTACAACACGATCGTCAGGGTTTGATCCTATACCCATGTTGTACGCAGAACTATTTCCGTTACTATTGGCTAAGGGGCACATTCAGACTAAGTCTCCTCTTACAGTACCGGAAAATCCGCCTTTTTGGTTCAAGGGGGATCAGGGCATAACATAGAGAATTGTCTAAATTTCAAATCCGACGTGCAAAAACTTGTTAGGAGCAGGGTCTTATCCTTCAAAGATATGAATCCCAATGTTCTCACGAACCCGCTGCCTCAACATGACAAGGTTGCAGTCAACTTGATAGAAGGAGAGACTAACGGCGTCTATCAAATTCACGATGTACTATTATTGAGGACCAATTTGGTCAAGATGCATTATAGACAGAGTGGATATGGCCATGTGCCACCTCATAACTATCATCAGTGTGATGTCTGCTCTAAAAACAATCAAGGATGTTTTGTAGTGCAAGCAGCTCTACAGGAACAGATGGATCTCGGATGGATCCAAGAGCACCGAATTCGTGGAGTTAACATGGTTTACACGAATTCTAACATCATTCAGAACCACGATATCTGTGCAATGAATGTCAACTTGGTGGCAATGCACTCAAGGCAAAGCCAGTATCATAATCTGACACGACACGATTACAGTTCCTGTCTGACTTGCTCGATAAACAAACAGGGATGCTCTTTCATACAAGAGGCCCTCCAGCGTCAGATGGATCTTGGATGGATCTAAGACTACCATGATAGGAACCCTTATCAAATCAACATGGTTCAGATCTTCGATATTCGCATGATGAATACCAACCTGGTAGAGTTACATGCTGAGTAGGTCCGATTCGGATTCTTAATATCACATGACTATCAAAACTGTAAAGCAGGTTGCAAAAACGATCGAGGTTGTACCCTTGTCCAGGAGGCACTTCAGCACTTGTTAAATCACTGGTGGATGTCAATCTATATGGATGAAGATACTCAGCAGATTAGTATCAATAACAGGAATCCCACTCGGCGTCAAAGTCAGGATGTCCGATTTGTGGAAGCTAACCTAGTGAGGTTACATTGTATTCAAAGTGGGCATGGCCAGGTGCCACCACACAACTATGAACGTTGCGCCGTCTGTTCGGAAAGTAACCAAGGGTGTTACCTTATGAGAGCAGCTCTTCAAGGTCAAGTGGGTCGTGGAGAAATTCGTCCATATCCGGGTTCTAGACCCAGCAACTGGACGCCGAATTGCCTTGCCGATCCAGTTGAGGATGTTGTCACCATCTCTGGTCATCACCAGACCAGGGATATTTTTGCCATCATCCCTCTACTTGACGAATCTAAAGTTCCCAACCAGGAACATATCGAGATTACGTATGATGGTCAGAAAAACCAGAAGGTTCCCATAGTCATCTATCTACCGGGACCACTACCGTATGAATCAACTAAGGCTATCCCTTACAAATACGGTGCAACAATAGTCGAGAATGGAAAGGAAATTCCATTACCCTCCGTTGTGAATATTGTAGACATCAGTCATGTAACACGGAGCGGTCGAATCTTCAACCGAGGAGTTGGAGAACCTAACAAGGAAAAGGAACCTCAGACAGAAGTTCCCAATCCACCAGTCGGTCAATCCAGTAGTCCCGACCTTTCAAAAAATGATGATGAGATGCTGAAGCTCATCCAAAGGAGTGAATACAACATTATTGATCAGCTATTACAAACTCCTTTAGAGATCTCGGTATTATCACTGTTACTCAGTTCAGAGGCCCATAGGGAGGCTCTACAGAAGGTCTTGGAGCAAGCCTTTGTGGAACAGGATGTAACAATCAGACAGTTCGATAGTATTGTCTCTAACATCACTTCCTGTAACAATTTGGGATTTAGTGATGAGGAATTACCCGAAGAGGGTCGCCGTTATAACATGGTGCTTAACATTATAGTTAACTGCCAGGACGATGCTTTAGCCAGCGTACTGGTAGACACAGGGTCAGCCCTGAATGTTATGTCGAAGTCCACTTTGATGCAATTATCATTCAAGGGACCTCGATGAGAGTCAGCGAGGTCATCGTCAAAGCATTCGACGGATCCAGAAAAATAGTTATCGGCGAAGTTGATCTTCCCATAACTATTGGTCCTCACACTTTCCAAGTCACTTTCCAGGTCATGGACATCTGGGCAACATACAATTGTTTATTAGGAAGACCTTGGATACATCAGGCTGGAGCGGTTACTTCAACCCTCCACCAAAAGCTGAAGTTCGTTTAGAACGATCAACTTGTCACAGTCTGTGGGGAACAAGCCTTGCTTGTAAGCGACTTGTCATCATCTGCTGGTATAAAACCCGAGGAGGTTATTGGAACTCAGTTCCAAGCACTGTCGGTGAGCAAGGACAATCATTTCAAAGGAGGAACCTCGATTTCCTCATACAACGATGCTATCAAAGCGGTCGAGAGTACCAATACGACAGGATGGGGACAACTTGTCATTCCCACTGACAATAAAATAAAGAAGGGTCTTGGTTTTTCTGCAACCTGTACCCAGATAGCTGCCAACGATGAAAGTCTTCATCCCCTTCAAAACTTATTCCACAGTGGAGGTTTCCTTCACCCGGTGTCTCAGACAGTTCATGCTATCAATGAGAAAGATCCCTCTGACACAGATGAAGAATGGAAGTTCTAGCTTAACGAGGACGGTTATATGTCTCAAGAAGAGGTGCCTATACCATTTTGCTATCCCGCACAGAGTCTGAGATTTATACCACGGTCAGATGTCGAAATGATCTACGGGGATTGTGATCCGGAAGGATGCCATGCTCCGCCAAATTCATTAGAGGAAGACACTCTAATGAAAGACAACTTTGACCACAATTACTATGGCCCAATGGATGGTCTGCCAATGTGGCAACCTTATCCAGGAGACTTGGGGCAAGAGATTCAGCCGAATAATGAAAATCAGCTGACCGTCATTGAACAGAATACTTGTGTCCCCACCATGTCATGGGATCAACACTCAGGTAATTCAGAAACTACTCAACATGAAGATGAATTCGCAACATTTGCAGGACTTGAATTCATCAACTATGCTTTTCCCGAGGTCCACGTCATCGAGAGAGATGACTCCTCCAGTTCCAAAAAAGTTTGGGATACTCTGGGAGAACCAAGTGGAAAATACGACTATATGGTCAAGTACACCGCTCCCGAAAGCTCTCGTATCAGGCTTGAAGATATCCAGCCTACTGGATGGGGAGATACAGCTGAGAGTACAAATGCTATGCAAAATACGACAGAGGAATTCTCCTACGACAATTCTGCCTGGGAGACAGATTCCAATGATCCTGCTCCACCAGAAATCAGCGTCATTTCTGAAGACAAATCAAGGAAGGTGCCAAACTTTGTGATTCACCGAGGAGTTCGCCGCCAATGGGTTGTCGTCGAGGTTCCGAAGATCGTTCATCAGTCAAAGTAATTGCCATCTTTAACCTTTCACCCTGCCCAGGTGAAACAGATGTTTTGATAGGGCTCGCTTTTTGTAAATTTCCCTCTTCGCTTCGCCCAAAGCGACAGAGTTTTGTTTTATAGGGCTGTAGTTTCAAGATTTGACTTGTTCATTAATAAAATAACGTCGTTCTGTAATTTCCGCATTAATTGTTGTTTTCTCTTTTCGTTTTTCAGAAAATGGTAATCCTAAAAAACAAATAATAAAAAACAAGCAGTAATAAAAATAAAACACTGCACACACTTGCATTTTCTCTATCTCTTCTAAACACAAATCATCACGTCATGCAGATTGCTTGTTTTACACCCCGTTGAAACATACGATCTGATGCCTTCTCCCAACTTTGAGTTCCCGGTATTCGAGGCTGAAGAAGAAGTTAACAACGAAATTCCAGAAGAGATCTCCCGACTACTCAGACAAGAGGAAATGTCCATTGAACCTCACAAAGAACCGTTGGAAACTTGGGTTCAGAGCAAGAGAGAAAAGAAATTAGGATTGGGGCACTGCTCAGTCCAACTGCCAGAGAGAGTTTGATAAAGCTTCTCAAAGAATTCCCCGATGTATTTGCTTGGTCCTATCAGGACATGCCAGGGTTGGATACCAGTATCGTGGAACATCACTTACCGTTGAGATCGGAATGTCCTCCAGTAAAGCAAAGATTGAGACGCACTCACCCAGACATGGCCATCAAAATCAAAGAGGAGGTACAGAAACAGATTGACGCGGGTTTCCTCGCTACGTCTGAATATCCTCAATGGTTAGCCAACATCGTACCCGTTCCGAAAAAGGATGGAAAGGTCAGAATGTGTGTTGATTACAGGGATCTGAACAAGGCAAGTCCAAAGGATGACTTCCCTTTACCACACATTGACATGCTGGTAGACAGCACAGCAAAGTTCAAAGTATTCTCCTTCATGGATGGATTCTCGGGCTATAACCATATCAAAATGGCGCCAAAAGACATGGAGAAAACTTCGTTCATTACCCCATGGGGCACCTTTTGTTACAAGGTAATGTCGTTCGGTTTGAAGAACGTCGGGGCAACCTATCAAAGGGCCATGACTACTCTGTTTCATGACATGATACATAAGGAAATAGGGGTATATGTTGATGATATGATTGCAAAATCAAAAACAGAGAGTGAGCATGTTGAACATCTGTCAAAATTGTTCGAACGTTTAAGAAAATTCAAGCTCCGCTTGAATCCCAACAAGTGCACCTTCGGTGTCTGTTCAGGGAAACTACTAGGGTTCATCGTCAGCCAGAAAGGAATTGAGGTTGATCCTGACAAGGTCAAAGCCATTCAAGAAATGCCTTCTCCGAAAACTGAAAAATAAGTCAGAGGATTCCTGGGACGTTTGAACTACATCTCCATATTCATATTCCTCATGACCGCCACTTGTGCGCCGATCTTCAAGTTACTGAAAAAGAACCAGGATTGCGTTTGGTCAGAAGATTGCCAAACCGCCTTCGACAGTATTAAGGAGTATCTATTGAATCCTCCGATTCTATCACCTCCAGTGGAAGGAAGACCACTGATCATTTACCTCACAGTCCTAGAGGACTCAATGGGATGTGTACTTGGCCAACATGACGAAACCAAAAGGAAAGAGTCTGCCATCTACTATTTGAGCAAGAAATTCACCGACTGTGAAACTCGATACACGATGCTCGAGAAAACTTGCTGCGCGTTGGCTTGGGCAGCCAAACGTCTTTGCCAGTACATGATTCGTCACACTACTTGGTTGGTTTCCGAGATGGATTCAATCAAGTGTGTCTTCGAAAAGCTTGCTCTCACGGGAAGAATTGCCCGTTGGCAGATGTTGTTATCAGAATATGACATAGAATACCACGCTCAAAAAGTCGTTAAAGGAAGTATTTTAGCCGATCATTTGGTTCATCAACCGATTGACGATCAAGAATCAACCGGGTTTGACTTCTCAGACGAAGATGTCATGTATCTAAAAATGAAAGATTGCGATGAACCGTTACCCAGTGAAGGGCCAGAACCAGGTTCCCAATGGGGACTTATCTTTGACGGAGTAGTTAATCATTATGGGAACAGAATTGGGGCAATCGTTGTTACCCCTCAGGGTACCCACATTCCTTTCACTGCCAGACTTACATTCAAGTGTACGAACAACGAGGCCGAATACGAAGCTTGTATTATGGGTCTCGAAAAGCTATTGATTTAAGGATAAAAAACTTGGACATATACGGCGACTCAGCCTTGGTTATCAATCAGATCACAGGAGATTGGAACACATACCAATCAGGATTGATTCCTTACAAAGACTATGCAAGAAGGTTGCTACCTTTCTTTAACAGAGTTAAGTTTCATCACATCCCTCGTGATGCGAATCACATGGCTGATGCATTAGCCACTATCTCTTCCATGATTAGTGTAGGTCAATGGAACGACCCACCTAAGATTGACATAATGCGCCTTGAACGGCCCGCCTACGTCTTCACGATTGAAGCAGTCATAGACGACAAACCTTGGTATCATGATATCAAATGCTTCTTTCAGAAACAAGAATACCCACCTGGGGCATCCAGGAAGGATAGAAAAACCCTCAGAAGATTGGCTGGAAACTTCTTCCTGAGCGGTGACACTCTCTATAAGAGAAATTTTGACATGGTCTTGCTCCGATGCGTAGATAGACCAGAAGCATACATGCTTATGAAAGAAATTCACGAAGGGTCCTTCGACACTCATGCTAACGGACACACAATGGCGAGAAAAATTCTAAGAGCAGTGTACTATTGGTTGACCATGGAATCCGACTGCTACAAGTACATGAGGAGGTGTCACAAGTGTTAGATATACTCCGACAAAATTCATGTACCGCCATCACATCTCAAAGTTCTCTCTTCCCCATGGCCATTTTCCATATGGGGAATCGACATGATTGGCATGATTGAGCCCAAGGCTTCAAATGGACATCGGTTCATCCTAGTAGCTATTGACTATTTCACCAAGTGGGTCGAAGCAGCGTCGTACGCTAATGTAACCCGACAAGTGGTGGTCCGATTTATCAAAAACAATATCATATGCCGTTATGGTGTTCCGAGCCAGATCATTACCGATAATGGATCTACTTGAACAATAAGATGATGAAAGAGTTGTGTGCAGAGTTCAAGATCGAACACCATAACTCATCTCCCTACCGACCAAAGATGAACGGAGCGGTAGAAGCGGCTAACAGGAACATCAAGAAGATTGTTCAGAAGATGGTTGTAACCTACAAAGATTGGCACGAGATGCTACCCTTTGCTCTTCACGGTTATCGCACATCTATCCGCACTTCAACAGGGGCTACCCCTTTCTCTCTAGTGTATGGCATGGAGGCAGTGCTCCCCATAGAAGTAGAGATCCCATCAATCCAGGTATTGATGGAAGCTAAGCTCACCGAAGCTAAATGGTGTCAAAGTCGACACGACGAATTAAACCTGATCGAAGAGAAGCGAATCACGGCACTATGCCATGGTCAGCTGTATCAACAGAGAATAAAGAAGGCGTTCGACAAAAAGGTCCGACCTCGTGTCTTCAGAAAAGGAGACCTTGTGCTCAAGAAGATACAATCTTTTCTCACTGACTCTCGGGGCAAGTGGACTCCGAATTATGATGGCCCCTATGTGGTCACGAAAGCTTTCTCAGGCTGCGCCTTGAGACTTGCAACCATGGACGGAGAGGAATTTGCCTACCCCACGAATGTTGATGTAGTCAAGAAATACTTCGCCTAAACTAAAAAAAAACGTCTCGGTGGATTGAAAACCCGAAAGGGCGGTCCAGGCAAAAGTTAGAGACATAAAAAAAAATCATCCCGATGGATTGGAAACATCACAGTACAATCCAGGCAAAAATTAGGGATAATGGCAAGTAACTATGTTCAACAGAGGCAAGTCCCTCAGCAGCAGCAGTTACATCATCCGTCAGGAAAACTCCAGTCAAGGTCATCTTCGACAGAAGCTCAGGATGCCCCAAATTCAAAATTGGTAGAAGGATAGTGGTTGTTATGTTTCAACGTAGCCCTTTTCCCTGTAAATTACCATTTTTAAACTTTGTATATACTCAATGGAATCACGCTTTTGGATGATCTCCATCTTATCAATAAAATTTAAGCCCTTGTGCTTTTGTTTGTAACTCTTATTTGTTTTAGCTTTACAGAACGAAGTTGTTAACATGATTAATGATTCTTGAAATAAAACAAAAATGAATTTACTTGTTAAAACTTTTTCTGCTTTTAAAATAAATTCGGCAATTTCTTTTGGCTGTTGAACATCAAAAGAACCTCAACCGCTTCTCCGAAAGTAAGCGAACTTCAAAGTGCAAAATCAAAGTACTCCTTCTAGGCCCAGTACGCCGGAATGAAGGGATCAACTGTGTCAGAGACCTTGTTTCGTCTGACACACCTCGGCATAGTTCTTATCTCCTAAGCCCGATCAACGGTGCTCCCAACAGGGACTATCTCTCCTAAGCAAGGTGGAATTGCTATTCTGAACCAACAGTACTTCTTCGCCCCGCGATGGCCGAGTATCCAGTCGTGTTCACCTGTCAGTCTGTATGTTGTGTCAGTTTTATCTACATATACATACATACATCATGCATTATTTATTTGCATTTGCATTCATATTGCATTACTATCACTTTAGTCGGTCTTATCCCCTAGTGATAACAGTCCTCTCAATCGAGTTATCAGTTCTTGCCTCGTCAGGAAATGCTGCGTTTGAACAACCTCGCCTCCAGTTTATTTCTGGAAGGAAGTTGGCCCTTGACCACTTTGATAACTTGAACCTCTGGAAAACCAGAGGAACATTCAGTCAGTATCACTCTTCGCCATTGAAGATGATATCCTTGCTTTCCCAAATTAAGGAAAATCCACAAGAAAAGCCTCGTAATCAGAGATTCGGCAGCACGACAGTTTTTCTCCGAAAAACTCACTGATGAAAAGGTCATCGGCACCTCAAAATTGGAACCCATCATATGGCACTCCGGGAAGATCCCGAGAAAAGTATGATGTAAAGACCCCAAACGAACGTAGTCTCTCAAGGGACTCGCATTTCCCCAGTAGAAACAAATGGCGTCTCCAACAGAGAAGTTTGTGCAACTCTACAACTCAGACAAATGGGTTCTCCAGCAAGTCTGACATCAAATTGTTTCCGACAAATGGCATCTCCCCAGGAAAATTTGGCGAGAAGTTTGAGGAAAATCGCTACGCATAGCGTCCCTTGTCAATAAAGTTTATTGACGGAAGAAACTGAGACCAGTTCCTTGGTAGGAAACCAGGATCGAGGGGAAGTTTAATCAAGAAACTAAGACCAATTCCTTGGTAGGAAACCAGGATCGAGGGGAAGTTTAATCAAGAAACTAAGACCAGTTCCTTGGTAGGAAACCAGGATCGAGGGGAAGTTTAATTCAGAAACTTAAACCAGTTCCTTGGTAGGAAACCAGGGGCGAGGGGAGGTTTATTTAAAAAAGGAAAACTGAGACCAGCTCCTTGGCTGAAGACCAGGATCGAGGGGAAGTTTACCTTTTCTAAGCATCATTGCTTAGCAAAAGAAGATGAATGTGTAAGCTACCATTCATAACCATCATCAAAATTTTGGGTATTCCGATATTTAATCCTTTTGCACCCCAAATGCCCGAACACCTTCGTCGTTCACACCTTCGGGTCCAAGAAGATTAAATAGGAGCATCTGTCATACCCCAAATTTTGACCACTAAGATTTCCCATCATTGTGAGAATCATCATCACAGTATAGGGGAACCATCATGCTTCATCAGTCTCCCCAAAGATGGGTGAGCATCCACTACAATCAGAATTAGGGTTTCAAGCCCTCTTAGAGTTCTTAGACAAAGGATCAATCAAGGAATGACATGATCTTCAACTTGTATACACTCTCAAATATCCACAATGGATCAAAAGGACTCCTACTTCAAGGATTAAGCACAAGGCTGCTCCCTTTTAGGTGGATCAAGTCTCAAGATCGCCAGTATCACCAAATTAGGGCTTTGGTCGACCGGGGCCTCCAGATGAAAAATTTCATCAAGACACAAGCCAAATATCCAAAACACAACCTAATATACTCCATGGAACCTTATGGACCCATTCATCAAGTCAATTTTGCCTCAGGGGATGCATATATCAAAAATTAGGAATTAGGGTTTCTTGACCTAATTCACCCCTAAGTTGACTTTTGGGGAAAATCATGAACCAAGACCTTAAGAGAGGGTTTGAGGGTCTTTAATATACCATATTGATCCATTTGGAACAATGGATTAATCCAAGAAGTTTGAGCAACAAGTCTCAATTTCATCTGCACCACAATTAGGGTTTTAAGGAAAAAGTCAATTGTAACTTTGACTTTTGACCAGGACATGCTCCCAAACCCTATGACATGCCTCAATATACCCCATGACACCCATGGAACTTGTGCATCAAGTTTGATTTAGGTCAAGGACATGATTTCCTGAAGAATTGCACAGTTTGGAATTCATCTGATAAAAAGTCAACTGTGTACAAAAGTCAACTTTGACTTTTTGAGATTTTTCACCAAAATGGATTTTTAACCCTAAAATGATGTTAATGTATGATTTGAATCATCATTCAACAATAAAAATCAAGAAAAGTTGGATAACTTGTAAAAGGGGTAACCATAGAAACTTAGAAAATTTTCTAAGTTAAAAATAAAGTGACAAGGGTACCAACTTTGGAGGATCATAACTCCTAAACCACAAGGCCATTTTCTCTCATCCAAAGATGGATTTGTAGCCCTCATTACCCTCTACACAAACTTCAACTAGACCTAAGTCCAATTCATTAAGGATTTTGAGTTATGGAGTGATCAAAATGGCTGAAAATTGAAAATGTCACTTTTTCCAACACTTAGTGAAATTTTCACTAAGTCAGAATCTGCCTTCACTTTTTGCCAAATTTAGGAGGATTTTTCACTTGGATTCAAAAGAGATCAAAACCAAACATGTTTAAACAGTTGTTGTATCATGTAAGGGCTTTCCAAAATGGCCAAGAACATTGCCAAATTCCATTTGAGTCATGAGATATGACATTGGCAAGTTGCCTTGCTGAAATCTGTCAAAGGCAAGCAGAATTTGCAACTTTGCTCGATTTGCCAAAATCAGCCAAATTCAAATGCTCCTATCCACTTGGACACATCTGAGGATTGAATCTAAAGGGGACAATCACTGAGCCAAGCCTCCAAAGTCCATGGAACAAGAAATAGCATGTTGAACCTAGAATGGCCAAAATAGGGACAAGACTCCAAATTTGGATTGAAGCATTCAATGGAAGCATCAAGGTGGCATGGACTGAACCATTCTCATTTGAAATCAGTCAAGACTTATCCAAGACCAAGGGGACCAAAGCTCTGTGCCCTAACCTCTAGTCAATGGCTAGAGGAGACTTGGATTTTCATTTGCCAACATTGGCCAAACCTACCTAGCAGTTGCCATTCACTATTCCTTGCAAAACAAACTTGCTCTACTATAAATAGAGCTCAATTGTGATCAGTTTGAGTACACCAAAGCCATCTAACAGATGCTTTCCTCAAAATCTCTTTCTCTTAGCAAAAATGTCTTTCTTAGCAAGGTAGCTATCGGGTTTTGAGTTTGAGAGCTTTTCCAATCAAACCAACCTCACATACATCATATAGAAGTGATCCAAACACTCACATAACATCTGGAACACAAATTTCACAAAATCACCAGCCAATTGCTCAAGTTCTTGGCAGTTTTGCAGTTGAGGTGCCATCTTCAACTCCAAACCATTTCAATCCATTCCAAGCACTCAGACACATCACTTGGCACCTAGGGAAGCTATCCACATCATTGGAACCTAGCTGTAACACCTCCAACACAAATCACGATCCCCAGCTGCAAGTGGTAAGCATGAGCTCTTCTAACTCTATGATTCATGCAATTTTTGCTGCACAATAATTTGGCCATATGTTCATAATCATGCATGGAATGTTTTCCCTCAATTAATTGCTTTGTTTGAATCGTGTATCAAAAATCCTAGCCTTCATGCAGAAATTAGGGTTCTTGAGGTTTCTTCGTGATTTCTTGTTGTATGTTTAATTTAAATGAAATTAATTGACATAGACATGATCGTGAGGTTGAGACGAGCATAATGATATGTGGATTGCATGTTATAATCAAGTATTCAGTGAGATTGGAGAGAAAATGCAAATCTGGCCAAGCCCAGAACACGCGCGTGTTCTAGGTGTGTTCTTGGCGCCATTTTTAGATATTTGAATATTTGAATTTTGTGATTTTGTTTAATTGATTCAAAAATTAATTTCTCTCTGAGTTTTAATGATTTTGAGTTGATTCTTTTTTTAATAATTCACAAAAATGTTAAAATATTTTATTTTATCAAAAAATCCCAAAAATATTATTTATTTCATATAATTGATATTTTTGCAAAGAATTAATGTTTTAATTGTTTTTAACATTTAAAATATTTTTTCTACATTGATTTTGCAACTTTTAATGCTTTCTAATTATTTTGTAGGTCAATACTTAATTTTTGAAACATTAATCCAAGATCACAATTTGTTTTTCATATGTTAAACAATTTTGATCCTTTTAATTGAATTTTTATTCAATTAAATACATTTTTGGAAACAAATTAGGGTTTTTGGATTAATTCAACCCTCACAAATCATTTTCAAAAAAACCTTTGGGCCTCTAATAGAGTGTAAGACCCAACCCTTTGTAAATACAACCTGTTTTGGGCCTCACTTATGGTATAAGTCCCGCTGTATTTCAAAAAGTTCGACGCGATCATCGTCCGTTGAAAAACAAACTTTGGGCCTACCCTCGAGTAGTAAGACCCATTTCTTTTCTTAAAACTCATTTGGGCCTCTAATAAAGTGTAAGACCCAATCCTTTTTTGACCAACTCATTTTTTGGGCCTCAGTGTATTGTATAAGTCCCGATACCGTCAAAAAACAAACAGCACGATCATCGTCAGTTTAAAAACATATGGGCCTCTCCTTGAGCTATAAGACCCATTCAAAACTTTTGGGCCTCTATTAGAGTGTAAGACCCAACCCCCTTTTAACCAAAACAATTTTTGGGTCTCACTTATTGTATAAGTCCCTTCGCATTAAAAGAAAACCTTGGCGCAATCGTCATTTTTAAAACGAAAAATCAATTGGGCCTACCCTCGTGTTATAAGCCCCCCTCTTTTTATTTAAAACTTTTTGGGCCTCTTGAGAGAGTGTAAGACCTATCCCTTTGTATAGAAAACCTTTTTTGGGCCACAGTCACTTGTATAAGTCCCTCTGTACAAATTTAAACAGTGCGCTCACTGATAAAACCATGGGCCTCTCCTTGAGCTGTAAGCCCCAAATCTTTCTTTTTCAAAGCACTTTCTCCTTTGATTTTGAATATACTGTTGTTTTCAATCTTTCTTTGTTGAACAACTAACAAAACAGCATGGAAGCTCTACAACCGAGTAAGTGGTTATTGCTTTCATTTACCGCTTTCATATACATATAACTGTATTGTGGGGCTATTTCGCTGTAAGTCTTCTTTCATAAACTCATATTAACTGTGTAATAATAGTAGATATTTAGAGCTTCCGCAGCAACTACATCTAGAACTAGGTGACGCCGTTTCGTTTATTCATAGAAATAGACAACTAGATCCCCAATAGGATCACCAGATACAGTCTTCTCTTCGGCTGTCCTCATTAAGAATTGTCAAGAAACTCTACTCCCCAAGATGAATGTATTCTCCGTGAATGGCATCTTTGAGTTTCTTCCAAATTCTCGAACTTTCCTGACTTTGATCTATTCTCGGTGAATAGCATTGCCTTGAATTTCTTGGGGTTTGGGGACCAACGGGCTTCTTAAAAGCATCGGCCTCCTCTTGGGCATCGTACAAGGACCCTCAAGCTTCCTAAAAGCAACCTAGCCTCCTCTTGGGCTTAGTACAAGGACCCTACGACTTCTTAGAAGTCTTCACAGCCTCCTCTTAGGCTTCGTATAATGATCTCTTCCTCTGGGAATGATAGCCTTCTCTTGGGCTTAGTACAAGGACCCGTCGGCTTCTTAAAAGATTCCAGCCTCCTCTTGGACTTCGTACAAATTGTCCCGACGACCTCCTAGAGGTATAGGAACAGAACCTAGTCATCCTCATAGAACAGTCCTTTCATAGAGTCTACTACTGTTTCTCAAAACATAGTACAAAGATGACACTCTAGACTTGGACAGTCTAATCTCCTTGAGTCTCAAAGACATTCTCAAGTGACCCTTCATTAAATAGGAAAGAAACCTGCAGACTCGGACAGTCTCAATACCCTTCGGATTCCCCGCTTCCTTAAAGAACAGGAATAACCCGGATCCCTGAATCAAATCCCTAAGTGCAGTGTTGCTCATATAAGAACTGATTTTCTCTTTAAAATCAGTATATTGGACCTGTCACTCAACTAAAACAGTCACCATAGCCTCCTCTTAGGCTTTGTATAATGATCCTTCTTCAGTGAAGTTAGCCTCCTCTTGGTCTTTGTACAATGATTCTCCCCAGCGGAGTCAAACAACGTTTAGCTTCTCTCCGGGCTTTATACGAGACACAAAAGAGACTCCCTCGTTGAGTCAATCACCCCTTTGGCCTCCATCTCGGGCTTTATACGAGATATAAAAAGGTTCTTATTGAGCCAAATAAACCAACAGCCTCTATCTCGGGCTTTGTACGAGATACAAAAACTCTCTTGTTGAGTCAAATAGCCTCCATCTCGGGCTTTATACGAGATACCAAAAGATTCCCTCGTTGAGTCAAAACCTTTTAGCCTCTCTCTCGGGCTTTGTACGAGACACATAGTAGCCTCCTCTTAGGCTTTGTATAAGAAAACCACTGGTTAATCCAATTAACCTTTTAGCATCAAAGTTGTGCCTCGTTCACAGTACACAAACATCAACAACTCCTTGCCCTTTCATCTAATTGATGTAAGCAGCAAGCCTCTGGATCGTCTATATCCATGCCATTGTCCTCTTTTAGCATGATAAATTCCTAAGGAAATATGGCATTACTCTACACTGGGTTAAAGTCTTCTCCTTCAGGTTAAAATCCCCTTTAAATGAAATTATGGCGTTGCTAGGATCCGCGTATCCCGGTTAAAGTAATTCTCCTTTATAAAACAGTTGTGACAAACAACCCCCCTTTAGAGATGACAAATTCTCTCTAAAGACGAAACCTTTAGCTTCATATCTTGGGCTTTGAACAAGATACAAACTACCCTTTCGCTTCATGTCTTGGGCTTTGAACAAGACACCAAAACACCCATTTCCTCCCATAGAATAGGAGGAACTACGAACGCTCTGATTTCCTTGTTTCGGTAAACGGGAATACGTAGGCATAAGATCGAAAGAAAAGATCTTAACAAGCACACTAAACAAAAAACCCAAATCCCATATCTCCATCAATCAAATGCAGTAATTCAAAAAACATCAGTCCTAATATCCTAATCCTTGTTCCCCGCTATAAAGCCCTAAAAAGAAAGAAATTAGTATTGGCGAAAATACAAATAACCAGTACAAAGGACCCCCCACATTGATAGCATCCGTAACCTAACAGACCGCTGTTTAAAATCAGTATGCAAAGCAGGGTTAATTGGAGACATCTATTTCCCTTCCTTCATCAACTTTAATAGGATAAAAAATGAATCGACCTGTAGTTTAAACTCAACCGCAGAGAGCGACCAGCGCTTAAGAATCGCGTCCAAAATCGCTCGCTACAGTTTCGTTTCCCTCTCTCGGGATAAATATACATTGCTGGCGACTCTGTGTTTTCTGCACCACTCTCATGTTTGTACCTTGGATGCAAATCCTCGGGAGCGACAACTAACGGTCCCGAGATCTCTGGTAGGTGGGCAGACCGAATCCTTCAGAGGTGGGAGGTTACAAGAGAACATGTCCTCGCGGGGAGGATCCCTTGTACGTCGGGGAGAGACGTGCCCTGCGAGGCTTGACGTCTCTGTTCGACAGTCTCTGCTGCACGTGCCTAACACTGCTGAAGGCTGGCACATGCTCGACACAGGTATTGCTTACGGGCCTTGTTAGGTCGTCCCAGGTCGTGTGGGTTGAAGGGCAGGCTCCGGCCCAGCCCAGAACAGGATCTTTGTTATATTTTCCTACGATTTTTTCTTTGTTATATTATCTCTTTTATTTCTAATCAAGTTCTTCTCTTGTGCGTTATCACTCGTAATGTACTATACTCTTTCTTTTCAATGATCCAGGCTGAAGATTGTTATTTATCACTTCAAAGATAATATAGATTTTCCTCGTGTAACAATTGGTTAGCATTTTTTATTACAAAATATTAATCCACCTACTTTTTAGATCATTAGTGATTATATAAATTCATGAACATTCAATGTCCATGTGTGTGTTTCAAAATGATAAGAAAAGTGGAATGAAGTAAATGCTAATAAATGCAAGGGAAATAGTCTCACATAGAAAGATTTACTCACATTCAAAGCCTCTATAAAGAGTTAAGAACAATAACTTAACAGAAGAATAAAAGAGTATAGAGTGCCACATAGACAGATGTGGTGGTCCCAAGCATTATGCCACTTGTCTCCTCCATACACCCCTTGTCAGTGTGACACCGACTCCAGCTCTGGGACCGGGCCTGAGGGCGTGGGCCTAGAGGCACTATTTACGGCTTGTAGACGGTACTTTAGCAGGCGCTTCGGCGGGCGGCGCAATCTTGCACAAATTCGATATAAGGCTGAATTATCCCGGGTATTCTTGCATTCCAACTCTGAGACATATTTGAGAGTGCTTGAAATACTTTTAAGAAAAGTGACACCATTCACGATTCCGACTTGGATCCATTCAACTTTACAAATATTTTTAACAGTGATTGTATTAATTTTTTATTTTGCTTATATGAATTGGGAAGCCTCTTGGGAAAATGGATTCTAAAGCATTTTTGCTTCAAAATTTAATGTAAAAGCTAGAGAACGAGGAGGTTCTATGTATTCGGTTTACTATACACTTTTGATCCCTCTAGTGTAACTTGTCATGTTAATGCAATTCACTTTGAAGTGTGTTAAATGCACTGCAGGTAGTTGTGATGTTGGTTACAATTCACTTTCAAGAATGTGTTGGCAAAGTGGAAAAAAAATATCACCAAAATGAAAGTTGTATATTTAAATTTCATCATTACTATTAATGTATAAAAAAAGAATAGACAATTCATTGATAAAATTGTGTATGTTTAATATTTGAAATTGAGAAATGAAATATGAATTACACCATTTAGAAATTTTGTTCATATTCATAGGTTTCGGTAAACAAGATTTTTTTTTAATTTTAAAAATATATTAGTTGCGGAATTACCTGCAAATTTGAAATTTCCTGCGGAAATTCTTGCGTTTTTACCTGCAGGTTTCAAGTAGAAACGAAACTACAAGTAAAATTAATGTCAGTTAAAATTGTCGTAATTATTTTGTTGAGGCAGTTCCAAAACCGTCACAAAAAATAAAGGCGGTTGGGGCGACGGTTTTCAAAATCGTCGCAGAACATGCTGGCGACACATGTTTTTGTGAAAGAACCAAAACTATCACGACTTGCAATTTGAGAGGTTCAAATCACTGTAACCTGCCAAAATTAACCTTCGCAACTTGCCAATTTTCTTGTATTTAGATACCCTAAGGTATTTATAAAATTACATGATGAGGTACAATTATCAAACAAAATAAAAACTAAAAACTCTTAGGTGTAATTGGTTGACATATTATGTCAACCGGTTACACTGCAATACTGAGTCAGTATTTAACTAAAAATACACAAGCGTAACTGGTAGACATATTATGTCAACCGATTACACTTCATTACTGGGTCAGTTTTTAACTAAAAGTACACAGGTGTAACTAGTAGACATATTATGTCAACCAGTTGCACTTTGCTATTGTAAGTTTCTATTTGACATTTACAAGGGGTGTAATCGGTTGACATAAAAGTGCAACCGGTTACATGCACGTGAATTAGCTTCTTCTCTTAACACACCACCTTAATTCATGTGCTTCAAGTCTTCCATGCTCGTGTTCTTCTTCAATCTCTTGAACACTTTAATTATGACTCATTTGGTCAGCAAATCGGCCACTTGGTCTTCACTTCTACAATACCCCAAACTCAACCTTCTTTCACAAACAAGTCCTCTCAAGTAGTGAAACCTCATCTCAATATGTTTGTTTCTCCTATGTGCAATTGGGTTCTTAGCAAGGTTTATAGAGGAAACATTATCAATAATGAGTGTTACAACGTCACCCTCTTCGTTACCTAACTTCTTCAACAAATTCATCAACCACACAACTTGGCACACACACAATGAAGCGACAATGTACTCGGCCTCAAAAGAAGAGAGTGCCATTGTCGGTTCCTTCTTCGAACACCATAAGATTGGTGTTTCACTAAACATAAGAATGTATTCAGCTATAGGCTTTCTATCATTCTTATCTCTGCACCAATTAGAATCAGTAAATCCGAGAAAATTGCATTTTCTGGCCTTGTCCATTGCGGGAAAAAGAATTATATAGCCAATATATCATTTGACATATCATAGAATCATCTTGATTGTTGCCAAGTGAGACACCTTCATTTTCTCCATGAATCTATTCACAATATCAACATTAAATGCCAAATCTAGTAGCGTATTGTATAAGTAATGCAAGGATCCAATCATCCTCCTATACTGAGTTGGATTAACGTCTTGTTCATCCTCATTTTTCAACAACTATTGCCTCGGTTCAGCCAGAGTAACGATCTCATTACAATGCTCCATTTCAAACTTCTTCAAAGTCTAAAGTGCACACCTTTTTTGGTACATGAGTAGTCCCTTTCTTGGACTTGTAAAACCCAATCGATTCCAGTTTCTCCTGATAACATAAATTCTTTTTTGATCACTCAAGGCTTCCTCCATTTTAACGAGTTTGGATTCGGCCATAAGTACAAAATGGACGAAATCACTATCGTCCTTGATTTTGTTATCTTGGAGTCTTGCAGGAAAACCTCTTTGCTTTGTTGATCTTCTCACATTATCTTCCATTTGGACTTCAACAGAGATAGGTTCTGCACCTTCCAGCACTGCAGGAACAAACTTTTCTCTAGTGTAAACGGTTGATGCGCTTTTTAATTTCGTAAAAAACAACATCTCAGCTGATCACAATCCTTCTATTTGTTGCATCATATAACTTATAACCACTGGTAGAGTAATACTCTACAAGAATAATTGATTCTCCTTTATCATCCAACTTCTTTCTAAGTTGTCCTGACACATGTAGATGTGTTACTGAACTGAAAACTCTAAAGTGACTAAGATTAAGTTTAAATCCAGATCATGTTTCCTCTGGTGTTATCTTCTCAAGCTTCTTTGTTTGGTACCTATTCAACAAATATTCAGTTGTGGACATTGCTTCTCCTTATAATTCTTTCGGCAAGTTCTTCCCTTTTAACATGTTTTTCACCATGTTCATAATCGATCATTCTTCCTTTCAACAACACCATTTTGTTGTGATGTATAGAGTGGTACTACCTCATGAACTATGCCCTCTTGATCACAAAACCTCCTAAAGTGATTTGAGACATAATCATTTTAACCATCCGTTTTGAGAAATTTGAGATTGTGACCGCTTTGCCTTTCAACCATGCACTTGAACTTAAACACTTTGAATATCTCATCCTTTCTCTTAATAAGGTATGTCCATAGATTTTTACAATGATCATCAATGGATGTGACAAAATATCTATTGCCACCAATCGAATCAACTTGCAAATGTCCACACACATCGCAATACACCACCTCAAGGTGACACTTGATTCTACAACATGCTTCCTTGCTGAATTTTCCCTTATGTTTCTTCACTTGGACACATTCTTCACAAATTTCAGTCGGTATTTGAATCAATGGCAGCCCCTTACCATTCTTTTCTATTGCAAGGCGTTGAGATCTCTAAAGTTTAGATGCCCAACCCTATAATGCCATTTCCATTCTTCTCGACTAGCCCCTGTAGCAAGACATCTATGCTCCATAACTTTCAAATCAACCTTGAAAGATCTATTGGGAGCCATAGGAGCCTTTAGGACCAAAACTCCATTTTCATCCATAACGCGTAGCGCCTTGTTCTCCATATGAATTTTATAGCCCTTCTTAACCAACTAGTCAATACTTAGAAGATTACAATTGATTCCTAGAACATACAACACATCCTTTATCAAAAAATGTCTACCATCTATTCTCTCGATCGATACATCCCCGACCCCTTCCGACGCTAGAATGGTATCATTCGCAAACTTAAACTTTTCTTCATAGCATGATTGATTATAACAAACCAATGTTTCCTCCCGACCATATGCGTTGAACACCCAAAGTCCAAATACCATCTATTGATGCACTGCATTATTTCTTTCAAAGTCACCATTGCATTTTCTTCCGTATGTAACCGGTTGGTATAAAACTTTAACTGATTACACTTTGGTTATGTAGCATTTTTCAAATTGCTGCTACTGCTCCCTTGCACCCTATTGCTGATGCATTCTCCCTCTATGATCAAGACCAAGAGTGTGTTCTCATCATCAAGCTCTTGTGTAGCAAATTTAACTTCATCTTCTTAAGGTTCTTTCTTGTTGGCATTGCACACTCTTTCAAAATGACAAAGTTTTTGACAATAATAGCACCGTATGTTGCTCTTGTCAATCATCATTCTTCCTCCTCTACCTCTTAGATTACCACATCTAGAGTTTTTTAATCCAGCTGTCTTATTGCCACATTTCACCCTTTTGGAATTTTGAATTTTTGGAATTTCGAGACTCACTTCCATCAAAATTCTGAAAGTTCCCTCTACCTTTTCTCATGGGCCACTTTCCGTTTGCCTTCTTATCTCTCATTGAAACGGTTTTGCAAACCTTTGCCTTATAAACATTCCTTTCTTCCATTCTCTGCTCATGTGCCTCAAAAGATCTCTATAAATCTTCTTTTATCATCATTGCAAGATCTTTTGATTCCTCAACCGCAACCACCACATTGTCAATTCTTGACATCAAAGAATGCAAGATTTTTGCGACATTATATTTTTCTATAATCATTTCTCCACATGACTTTACTTGGTTCACTAACCGAGTAATTCTCGTCATAAAATCATTGATGGTCTCCTTCTCCTCCATTTGAATCAACTTAAGCTGAAATTTGTGAGTTTGTAACCTTACAACCTTTGCCTTGTCATCCCCTGGATACACCTTCTTCAAGATTTCCCATGCTTGCTCTGATGATTAACAATCACCAACTTTCTCAAAATTATATGCATCAACACATTCATGGATAAAAACAACGCCTTGTAATCTTTCGTCTTCTCCTCCTTATGCTTATATCGTTGTGCATCTGTTACACCTTTAACAAGTGTAGATACTCCATTGTTGATAACTTCAAGAACATCTTGATAGCCAAACACCACCTTCATTTGTTTTCACCACTTATCGTAATTCTTCGCATCAAGAATCATGATATTACCCAAGAGTATTTATACAATTACGTGATGAGGTACAATTATCAAACAAAATAAAAACTGAAAACTCACAGGTGTAACCGGTTGACATATTATGTCAACCGATTGCACTTCACTACTGAGTTAGTTTTTTACTAAAAATACAAAGGTGTAACCGGTTTACATATTATGTCAACCGGTTACACTTTGCTACTGGAAGTTTTTGTTTGACATTTACAATGGGTGTAACCAATTGACATAAAAGGGCAATCGGCTACATGTATGTGAATTATCTTATTATCTTAACACACCACATTAATTCATGTGCTTCAAGTCTTCCATGTTCATGTTCTTCTTCAATCTCTTGAACACTTCAATTGTGACTCCTTTGATCTTCAAATCGACAACTTGGACTTCACTTCTACAAGTATATGGCAATGAAACTGCACGAATATATGAGAGATTGAAGAAATTTATGCATGATTATAAGCCTAATGCATGTCTTTGATTCCACTAAGCTATTATATATTATCTCTATCAATGCTGGTGTTTAGATTCTAATTTTTCCTTGCTTTTTAATTTTATATAGAAAAAGTGGGAAAACTTTTTTAATTAAAAGTTTTGCTTATATAACATATAATAATAATTAAGATAACTCGTGTTTCTTGCTTTTTCTAATATCAGTAAAATATTATATATGTTGGAGAAGAAAAATAAATTTAAGGGATAAAATTGTAAAGAAACTAAGGGTGGACAAAAATCGAGAAACTGGCCCAACCCATGGTAAACCGGGAAAAAATGAAAATGGACGGGTCTAAATAGACTATCGAACTTAATGTGTGAAACTCGCAGTTTCATATGATTTGAAATGAGTGGGGTGGGTAGGAAATGTTGGACCACGGGTACCCCGATAGGTCAAATTATTACTCCCTCCGTTCCTTTTTAAGTGTCATTTTTAGAATAATTTTTTATTTCTTTTTAATTGTCACTTGCAAAGTTCAAGGTAGTATTAATTGCACTTTTATCAAAATTACCCCTAAGTAATCATTACAGAGAGAGAAAAAGTTAGATGAATGTAATAGATAATTAGGGGTATTATAGGTAAAAGGAGAATTTTTGTTTGAAAAGTAACTATATTGATTAGCTTTCTTGGTAAGTGTAAAAAGTAAAAAATGACACTTAAAAGGGAATAGAGGGAGTATTAAGAAGCGACGTCATTCATTAGGTTGTAAGGGTAATAAAATCATCATACCATATTTCATTTTGCACTCACTCACGCCTCTCTCTCTCTCTCTCTATCTCTCTCTCTCTCTCTGTGATGAAACCCTAACAGCCATAATCTCTTCTCACCATTACCATCGTGTCATCACTTACCACCACCGTGACTCACCAGTCACCACCATCATTCATTCATTTCACGTGTTCTTTCTTTCTTTATCTCTCTCTGATGAAACAAACCCTAGTCGTATCTCACGCTCTTCACTCCTTCAAGCCTCCACTTGCACAACTCACTTAATGATTCCCTCCAAAGAACTATGCAAGTCGTGTTCAGGGTCCACGACCGGATTATGGAACAGGCGAAGTGGTTTTGCCCCGGTGACAAGATTCTGGTTGAAGAGTTGAATCCATTTCAAGCTGCTCCCGAGGGGGTTCAAGATGGTGGTCCTGGTACTATGGCTCCGGGTGCTTTGGCTTGATCACTTTCTATTTTCTTTTCTTTTTGGCTTTGTATTATCTTTGTCCCTGTGACATTTCTAGGTCGTTGTGCCTTGGATGTAACAATTATTATATATACAAGTTATTTTACCTCAATGATTTGTTCCATATTTAGCTTTGAGTTATGTACTTGTCTGAATTTTATTGTTGTTGCTCCGTTGCAATTTTGGTTGTTAGTATGTTATTGTAAAGCGGGGGTTCACTTAGCATCCGTGTAATGAGATATTTGTGGATTACTGGTTTTTATCCGTGTTCACTAGTGAGTTACAAGTCTGCGCCTTGGCATTTGCAAAGGGTTGTCTGGTTAGGGTGCGAGAACCTTGTTTACTTGCCTTTAGGAAGGAAAGAGATGCCTCTTTGCGATGAGGCACTTGATGTGTTATTCACACTTTTCTGACGATAGTCTTCGTGATTTGTGGCTCAGCGCAAGGAATGTTGTTAGCTACCATTTTTGTTTTCTACATTTTTCTGTTGCATTTTGTGTTTGCTTTTTGCTTTGTATTGGGCATATTGCTTGTGTTTCCCCTGGTGGGGCTTGTAATTGGCAAGACCGATGAGATGGGTTTATCTCTTTGTACTACGCTCCGCGTTACATAGGATAGTTCCCCAGCCAAGGGTAGGATCCACGTCTCCGCCTTTGAGGCTTGGCTCAAAGCGAGGTGGAGGTCTTTGGGCTCCACCGCCTACGCCATTGGATAGGCTAGATCCGGATGGGGGTGTGCCAGCTAAGCAGGAATGTGTTAAATCCATATCAGATACACATAAACATATGTAGTCTGTATCAAGTATGCAATCATGTGAGAAATGCGTTTAAGTCGTATCAGATACGCAAAATTGCGTTTTTTTTTGTATGGGACACGCAGAGGTGCGAGAAACGCATTTAAGCTATATCATATATGCAAAATGCATTTATTTTGTATCTGACATGCATAAGTGCGTGTAATATTTATTTCGGAAAACATAAAAAGTATAATAGGAGAAAAATAATAGATAAATATTTTCATTCACAATGAAGTAAATTTATTGTAGTGAGATAATAGAATGAATAGATAAGTAAACCTCCGGCTATAACACCGCTTTAGCTTGGCTATATGGTTATAGCAATCTCTTGGGATCAAGAGTATGGTTGGACGAAGGTGAATTTCCTTAGGACGCTCGTCTCCTGATCTTTACGAAAGAAATTATGCATGTTTTCGTCATCTAGTAATCTTTCTGAGGATCAGTGATTCTGGACAAAGGACCAGAGACAATTGGCGACCAGAAGTGCCTTTGAATGGGACTTTGCTTCCTTGCAACCATAGTCTGAGGGTCGCTTTTGAGCTATCTCGTGTAGACTCTAGCCTTGATAGAAACTGTTGTACTTATCAGGCGGCCCGGGGTTATAGTTACTTCAACGCTCTTGTTCTTCGACTGACTCTCTTTCTTGATGCACCACCCCGAGGTCATACGGAAGAGGCAGATTAATTGAAGGCCGTCACTAGAATCAGCTACTCCCCAAGTAATAATTGACCTAAGTGATAAGGAAAAAAATGTAGCGGGGCAAACATGCTCTACCAGATCTGGCCAGAGGTCGGTTGGAGAGCCGTTTATACCTATAGTAGGCGCTTCAGTACCAGACTTGTGTCAGTCATTAACTATGAAATCGTCGTATCTTCGACGTCACCACGAAAAGTATCACGTCGGTGGCAAGAGATAGATGCGACGTTAGATCGGAAGATGGACCATGAACTCTCTTCATGATCTTGTTAGCTCCTAATTTCGACGCTACATGATTTCAAACAATTTGGCTTTAAGGGAAGGTATTCTTTAAGATAATAAGCTAAAAAAGAAGGCTTCGACTAGAAAGTCTTCGACCATGTTTGAGTCGAATAGAAGGATTTCAAGACTTTAAATATTTCTACGTTCAAAGAGTCAATTCGACAGGATAAAACTGATATGGATAATATGTTGCAGTTACAACTAGATAGTGGAGGGAAGTTTTACTATTTGAATTTGAAAAGAGGACAGGTAGCGAAGATCCAGAAGTTGAAGACATGCAAAGTGCCAAGTGGCGTGATCTAGGAGTAAACTGTCAATTGGTGGTTACTTTAAAGTATTATAAATAGGTTAGTCCTAGAGTTAGAATAAGTGTGAAAAAATCATATTTGTACAAGTAACTCTATATTCACTCAAAGTATCCAGTGTGTCGAGAAACAAGTGAAGTGAGAATGTACGTGATTGTAATCACCATTATCCTTTATTGCAATGCAATTTACTTTGAAGTTTCTGTTTTAGATTCTTTACTTTGAAATCTTTGTTTTTACAAACTTTTACCTTTCAAGTCAATTACATTACCAAGTCTTTACTTTGAAGTTTACATTTAAAAAGCCTTTACTTTCAAGCATTTATCTTTCTGCATTTTTAGATCTTTACGCCTTCTTTTCCAGCATTTAATTCCAGTTTTTATCAAACCTTTACATTCAGCCTTTTCTCTCTTTTGATGTATTGTTCGACTTAGTTGTTTCTTTGATCTTTATCGTTGTCCTTTACACTTCAAACACATTTTTTATTTATGAGCATTGTCGAAAGGCATACCTTACCAAATCGGGAAATATTCTAAATACACATACAACACATGTCCTAGGATCAATCTGATCGATCCTGTAAGTTACTAGAACTTTATTGTTTTAGAAGATCAGCGGTTGTTTACCAATTTTCAAGGTAAACAAATTGGCACGCCCAGTGGGACAGTGCTAAACGTGGATTTGGAAGTTTGTAACTTTTAAATAACCGCCAAAAGGAAGTTTTATAACTGCCTTCGTAAGTATTTTTGTTTCATTGGTCGAGATTGTGGCAAACTATTGTATGCACTTGAGAAGTGGAAAGGTAGCCAATTCAAACAAATATAGACCAAAGAGAAGAAACGTGAGGAGAATGGCATCTGGCCAAGGAAATTTGAATCCCAATTCTGTTGGGACTAATACTCAGCCAAGCAGTTCAAGTGTTCAGAACAGCACCATCAATCCTCAAGAATTACCAAGAAGTATTGTGGCGCCAACTCCAGTTCCTTCGACATGAGGGTGAACAGTGTTAACCATGGTGACAGAGCCATCGTCTTCGATAGGGGGGCCAGGGGTGACATACGTGAGGCCTTACACTCAGCCAGTCTTGGAGTACATTGGCCCATCAGTGACAAATCCTCAGACTCCGCCAGGAGGAGGTTCGACGTACAGGCAGTTTCCTCCCCCATGATTTTCACAGTCTTTGCCTAGGAACCCAATCTATGGCATACCAACGGCAATGATGCAGAATCTGCGTACTGCACCCCCAGTATATTCAGAAAATGTGATATCTTCCCCTTTGCAAGAGTCAGGTTCTGGAATTAACATGGGTCGAAACAGCCAGTCCGTAGGTTTGGGATATTCTGCTCAAGGGCCCAACTTAACAAATGAGTCTGCAGCATATTTGAGGCAACAGATGGATAAGAGCAGGATGCAAATGGTACATACTTTGTCTTAAACGATGGGAAAAAATTTCCATCCATTGATCCAGAATACTACTCAAACCAATCAAATGATGACAACCCAGATGGCACGAATAGCAGAGTTCATGGGAATGCCAGCTCCTGTTCAACACCAATATCAAGGAGTCGAGATGAGGGAGAATGCTCAACAAGTGAACCCAGTGAATCCAGGGTTGGTCGAACCACCTAGGAAGGAGCCTCATAGAAATCAAATACCAATACTTGAAGAGGAGGAACCAAAGATGGTGCTAGTGAATAGAAATCAAGACGCTGATTATGTGGTGAATCAGGTTCGACGTAACAATGTAGCAGCAGAGAACAATTTGGCAGCCTTGGTCGAAAGAATAATGGCTCAAAATGGCCTGAATATGAGTTTTTCTCGGCCAAATTTTACTTCGCCTATAGTAGACTATATACTTCAAGCTGAATTGCCTCCCAGGACAAAAGTACCAAAGTTTACTAAGTTCTCAGGAGATACTACAGAATCTACCGTCGAACATGTGGCACGCTACCTAATCGAAGCTGGTGAGATTGCGAATGATGAGAGTCTGAGGGTGAAGTATTTCCCTAGTTCCCTCACTAAAAATGCGTTCATGTGGTTCACTACATTACCATCTGGTTCGATTTGTAATTGGACCCAGTTAGAACATTTGTTCCATGAGCAATTTTACATGGGTCAGACTAAAATTAGTTTGAAAGAATTGGCTAGTGTGAAACGAAAGTTCAATGAGCCAATAGATGATTACTTGAATAGGTTTCGACTACTTAAGGCTAGATGCTTTACACAAGTTCCTGAGCATGAGCTTGTCAAAATGGTCGCTGGTGGCCTTGATTACTCTATCAGGAAAAAACTGGACACCCAGTATTTAAGGGATATGGCCCAGTTTGCTGACAGAGTTCGACAGCTAGAGCGTCTCAAAGATGAGAAAGCTAGGGTGAATAAAAACAAGAAGGTAGCTTACGTCGAGTACCAGGAGGGCATCGAAGAACTGTATGATGAGTCCGTTAGGTTAGACGAAAATGAGATAGACCTTGCTAAACTTAAGAAGGGCCCTCCTTATTCTTGTAAATTATTAGTTCCTTCGAATGGAAAAAACCCTGTCAAAACCGAAAAGAATGATAGGTTCCCAAAGAAAACATACACTTTCGACATCACTAAATGTGACAAAATTTTTTATTTGTTAGTTAAGGATGGTCAAATATTAGTGCCTCCTGGTGCTAAAATACCACCTTTAGAGCAAAGAAAAAAGAGAGGTTTTTGTAAATACCATAATTACTTGGGTCATAAGACGTCTCAATGTTTTCTTTTCAGGGATTTGGTGCAGAATGCTATTCATGAGGGAAGGCTCAAATTTGGGGAGAAGACTAAGACCCAGATGAAGATTGATACCAACCCCCTCGAAGTAGCTGAAGCAAATTATGCAGAGCCTGAGGAGGTCAGCATGGTCGAACTGGTTGAATTATCTGACAGCAGTTCGGATAGTGTTAGTACCAACAAAGCTCTTGGCAGAAATGCCACGGTGGTGGAGGTTACTGAGGACCTTACCAATGATGTTGTGTTTATTAGAGAGGCTGAGGAAATGGATGGCTATCAGCTTGAGCATTTGATATGTATGGCTGCTGAACATTACTTTAGCACCTCTTCTGAAGTTCAAAGGTTCGACACTGAAACTACAGTCGAGACCCATGCTGAAGTTGAAGCACCAAAATTACAGATGGTGACAAGAGAGATTGTTGATCATTTTAGACAGATGGACGAGGCTGCTGAAAGCCTTGATATTGACTTTTCCAAAATGCGTTTAAAAGATGAAGTCAACATAAACATGGTCGAAGTCACTGACAGACAGGCAATGGATATTGATGAACAATAGGACTGCGACAAACTGGCTTATCCCAGAGAGGATGAAACCATCGTTGATTTTCTCCACAGGTGCCAGGGGAAGAACTCTGAAGTCATGATGTGCCCTCGATGCAGTGCTATCTTTGACAAAGAAGCTGCTCATGGCCTCCAAGCGGGGAAAGAGGCCAAATTTGGACGTGAGAAGAGAGCTGCTCAAAAGCCAGGGCGGTTCGACCCAAGGAAAGCTACTAAAAAACAATATGGCCCAAGGCCACAAATTCCAAGGGCCAAGCAAGCTACTTTCAAGCCCAGCGGCGAAGTACCAACCGGAAGGTGGGTTAAACCTGTCGAAGCAGCAGGAAAAGGGAAACAAAGATGGAAAAGTTTCGATGTGGCTAGAGGTTCTTCAATTGAGTATAAGAAAGAATTCAAGTCCTCCAACAAAGTTGTCTATGTTTCTGAGAATTACAAAGGAAAAAATCCCATGTCTAGGTCCCAGTGGAGGAGAGAACAGAGACGAAGGAAGGCTCTAAGGGAAGCTCAGGTTAAAGATTCGACGGAGACCAGCACTAATGTCCTGCCAGCTAGCAATAAAGGTGTTGGCATGAGAACAACAAACCAGCTGTCGGTGGGTCGAAAGCTATTTACTTCCAAGAAGGAAGAAGCTGAGAAATTTGTGGTCGAAACAGTTAAAGACGAAGAGTCGACCCACAATTTCGATTCAGACTCTGATGCTTCTTTAAACATCATTGTCAACGTAGTGTCAGTAATGCCAAGGGAATATGACAGAGTGACTAAAGTGGAAAACTTGGATGCCAACGCTGAGGCAGAAATGGCAGCACACCAACTTGTGTGCTATTATGTAATGAACAATGGTTGTGTCGAAGAACATAATGCTTTCTTTGAGCGACCAACTGAGGCCATGAAGGGACACTTGAAGCCTCTGTATATTACAAGGAAAGTAGAGAACGTGACTATTAATAAGATCTTGGTGGATTGTGGGGCTACTGTCAATTTAATGCCACATTTTCTGCTAAGTAAAATTGGTAAATTCGACACTGATCTTAAATCCCACAACATGGTCCTCTCTAACTATGAAGGGAAGATTGGGACCACTCTAGGTGTCTTACAGGTTGACTTGATTGTGGGTACAATGACAAGACCCACCTTGTTCATGGTGGTCGAAAGCAAAGCTAACTACAACCTTTTGCTAGGAAGGGAATGAATCCATGGCATTGGGGCAGTACCTTCATCAATGCACCAACGAATAATAATCTGGAGGTCTGATGGAATAGTAGAAAACATTGAAGCTGATCAAGGCTACTTTAAGGTGCCTGTTAATCATGTTGATGGTGCTGAGTTCGACAATAATTTGGCGCATATTGTGCCTTGTACTCCAGCAGAATTTGATCTCACCCCAGATGACCATGCATTTTGCTCATTACACTTGCACCCACTGGAGGGGTTTCGATGGGACAGAGAAGTCGTAAGAGAAGAAGGCAATGTCCCATATTATGGGCTGCCTGAGGTTGACCCCACGGGGTGGGGAAGTGAATTCAGTAACAATGACTAAATTCAACGCACTACAAATAATTTCGGCCTATGTGGCCGAATCTAAGTTACAAGCGGCCTTAGAGGCTGCACACAACCACATGGCTGTCGAAGCCAAAACTCAAATTTGTGAAGTAGGCCCTGGTAAGGACTTTGAACCTGAGCCACCTGATGGGCCTCAAATTGAAGACCAAAACCAAAGGCTTGATGTTGTTCATGATAATGAGCCTTTAAGTTTTGAAAAGGATCCACTGTCAGATAATATTAAAATGCTGGCGCAAGATCCTTTGGAAGAAATTGACTTGGGTGAAGAGGGAGTAAAAAGGCCTACTTATATTAGTGCTAGTCTCGACCCACTACTCAAAGTCGAAATGGTCCAGCTGTTGAAGGAATTTAAGGATTGCTTCGCTTGAGACTATGATGAAATGCCCGGTTTGAGGAGAGAGCTTGTTGAACATAAGTTGCCAATCATACCTGGGAAAAAGCCAGTCAAGCAAAATCCAAGACGGTTTGCCCCAACAATCCTTTCCAAGATCAAAGAGGAGATTGAAAGGCTACTTAGATGTAAGTTCATCTGTACAGCTAGGTATGTCGAATGGCTAGCTAATATTGTACCAGTCATTAAAAAGAATGGTTCTTTAAGGGTTTGTATAGATTTTAGAGATCTAAATTCTGCAACCCCTAAAGACGAATATTCTATGCTTGTGGCAGAAATGCTGATTGATTCTGCTGCAGGACATGAATACTTGAGCATGTTTGATGGTTATTCTGGTTATAACCAAATATTCATTGCTGAGGAAGATGTCCCAAAAACTGCTTTTCGATGTCCAGGGGCATTAGGCACTTATGAATGGGTAGTGATGCCTTTCGGTCTAAAAAATGCTTGGGCAACTTACCAGAGAGCAATGAATTCGATCTTTCATGATTTTATTGAGACTTTTATGCAAATATATATTGATGATATTGTTGTTAAGTCTTTTTCAGGAAAAGATCATATAAGCCATCTTCGACATTCCTTTGAAAGTATGAGAAAGCATGGTCTAAAAATGAATCCTCTCAAATGTGCTTTTTGTGTGCATGCAGGGGATTTCTTAGACTTTGTGGTCCACCAGAAAGGGATCGAAATTAACCAGAATAAAACCAAAGCCATTATGGAAGCAAAAGCGCCATCAACAAAGAAGGAATTGCAGTCTCTCTTGGGAAAAATAAATTTCTTGAGGAGATTTATATGTAACTTAAGTGGGAAAACGCAAGCCTTTTCACCATTGCTTCGAGCTAGCAAGGATGGGTTCGACTGGGGGCAAGATCAACAGAAAGTCTTCGATAAAATCAAAGAGTACCTGAGTCACCCCCTATTCTCTCACCACCTCGTGGCAATAAGTGTATGAGATTGTACATAGCTGTGTCAGATAGAACTTTAGGGAGCATGTTAGCTCAAGAGGATGATGATGGTGTCGAAAGAGCCGTTTATTACCTTAGTAGAGTTTTAAATGATGCAGAAACTAGATATAGCATGATTGAAAAATTATGTTTATGTTTGTATTACTCTTGTACCAAATTGAAGCATTATATAAAACCAGTTAATGTTTATGTTTCTTCTCGTTATGACGTTATTAAACATATGTTGTCCAAACCTATTTTGCATAGTCGAATTGGAAAATGGGCATTAGCATTAACTGAATATTCTTTAACTTATAAGCCTTTAAAAGCTGTTAAAGGACAAATAGTGGCAGACTTTATAGCTGACCATTCTACAAATGAGAGCCCTCTGAACTATCTTGATGTGGAACCTTGGAAGTTATATTTCGACGGGTCAAGCCACAAAGATAGGACAGACATAGGAGTACTTGTTATTTCTCCTAATAAAATTCCAACAACACTTAAGTATAAAATCGAAGGCCGTTGTTCTAACAACAAAGCTGAATATGAAGCTTTAATTGCTGGACTTGAAGTATTATTGGAATTGGGGGCAACTCATGTCGAAATAATGGGAGATTCAGAACTGGTCATAAAACAAGTGACCAAAGAGTACAAGTGCATAAAAGAAAACTTGATTATGTACTTTGTAGTTGTGAATCGACTGTTGAAAAAGTTCGGCGCAGTTAGTTTTCGGCACATCCCTAGACTGGAAAACCAGGTAGCTAATGACTTGGCTCAGATTGCATTAGGGTATAAAGTTTCGAAAGACAAATTACAAGATGCAATCGAAGTCGAAGTCAGAGGAAAGGTGGTGTCAGTAGGATTAGCCCCATCAGATTTGGAAGAAACTAAGTTTGGATATGTTGATGAAGACAATTTCGCAATTTTGACAGTTGATAGTATAACTGACAAGGATTGGAGGAAACCTGTAATGAATTACCTGAAAAATCCAATAGCTTTGACAGAAAGGAAAATCAAGTATCAAGCTTTAAGTTATGTCTTGTTGGGTAATGAATTATTCAAAAAGACTCCTGAGGGGGTATTGCTTAAGTGCCTCAGTGAGGCAGAAGCATACTTAGCCCTTTCGACTGTCCATAGTGGGGCATGTGGGGCACATCAGGTAGGCCATAAAATGAAATGGTTGTTGTTTCGACAAGGCATGTATTGGCCTACCATGTTAAAAGATTGTATGGAATTTGCTAAGGGTTGTCAGGAATGTCAAGTTCACGCTGGCATTCAACACGTCCCTGCAAGTGAATTACACTCTATAGTGAAACCTTGGCCTTTTAGAGGATGGGCTTTGGATTTGGTCGGAGAAATTCGACCAGCATCATCTAAAAATCATAAGTACATTTTGGTAGGTATTGATTATTTTACCAAATGGGTAGAAGTTATCCCATTACCAAATGTTGATCAAGAAGATGTGATTGAATTTATCCAGAAGCACATCATCTATAGGTTTGGAATCCCAGAGACAATTACAACAGACCAAGGATCAGTCTTCACTGGTCGAAAAATGCAAGAGTTTTCTAAAGAAATGGGATTCAAGCTTGTAACGTCCACACCTTATTATGCTCAAGCTAATGGCCAAGTCGAAGCAGCAAATAAAGTAGTTATTGGGTTGATAAAAAAGCATGTGGGAAAAAAGCCAAGAAATTGGCACAGGACATTGGACCAAATACTCTGGGCATGTCGAACATCCCCTAAAGAGGCAACTAATACTACCCCATTTCGACTGACTTTTGGTCATGATGCAGTTCTGCCTGTGGAAATTTATCTTCAATCAATAAGGATTCAAAGGCATAATGAGATTCCATCTGAATCTTATTGGAATATGATGCTTGATGAATTAGTAGACTTAGATGAAGAAAGGCTCCATGCATTAGAGTTGCTGAAAAGGCAAAAGAAAAGGGTGGAGAAGTCTTATAACAAAAAGGTCAAGATTAAAACCTTTTCAGCTGGAGATCTAGTGTGGAAAGTGATCTTACCTATGGATCGAAAGACCAGAACTTTGGGGAAATGGTCTCCTAAATGGGAAGGTCCTTTTCAAATTATTAAGGCGTTTAGTAATAATGCTTATGAGATTCAAGAGATGGAGGGTGATCTAAGAGTCTTAAGGGTAAATGAGAAATATTTGAAAAAATATAAGCCTATTTTACAAGAAATTCATATTAAAATGTAAGTTTCATTCAGACTACAAAAGCCAAAATAGGCCATGTGGGGCCAAAATGGAATACAAAAAAAAAACAATTACAATAACATGAAACCCAGGAGAAAGATCATTCATAGTCCCTCCAATTAATAGAGTTGAGGAAGGCAACATAATCTTCGTCAGCTTCATCATTAGAGTTTAGTGCTTTGGAATGTCCTTTCTTGGGGACCCTCATCTTGGTTTCTCTCTTCTTGGCGCGAGATGTTGCTCTAGTTGAAGTGTTATTGAGGGCAGTAGTTGTTGCCTCAATTTTCTTTGTCTCTCCAGCCACCTTCTTGGTCATTGCCTTCTTTGAGGAAGTACTCATGCTTGCTGTAGTAGGTGCAAAATATCCCAAGAGGGAAGATGGTTTTATAGAGGCAAGGCTTTGTAAGGATTGGCCAGTCAACGATGAAAATACGTGAAATGACCCTTGGGAATAGACCCTAGGGTTGCACTATTAATATTCCTTTATGGAATAGAAACTTGTGCCGTTGGAACACTACGCTGTTAAAAAACTGCGCTATGTTCATAATTTCCAAGAAAGAGGCATAATACTTTAATTACTCAGTTAGCAAAGTTTGAGAGAAAAATTTTGCAAGTCAAAGAGTTAATAGCAAACAGAAGAATTTAGATAAAGGCCATAGGGCATTAAGATTGTCTGTACATGGGGCCTTAAAAGGGCCATAAAACATGATGAACAAAAAGTGGAACTACAAACAAGAAATCATAAGACAATCAGAAAGGGAGCTTCGACTTCAACTCAAGGAAGTTGACTTTGTGATTCTGAAGGCGTTTCTCACATAGAGCTTTGTTGAGTTTGGCTGCTGAAAGTTCTTTTTCAAGCGTTTGGGCCTTGTCAAGGAAGTCTATGGTGCGCTTCAGCTCTCTGGCAATTTCAGTATCGTCGAACTCACCCAGCTCAAGGTTGCGCTTTTCAGCGTTAAAAATCTTGTTCTGCAGCTCTTTAATTTGCTGTTTCAAGTCACCAATGTTCTTTTGGTTCGACTCCACTTCTGCCTGCCTTTTCTGTTGGTCAATCTCTAGACTTTCGACCCTAGCTTCTGATGCATGTGCCTCGTCTCAAGCTGCATTTTCCAGTCCAATTGTGACTTCAATGTTGTCTTGGATCTTGGGAAGGAGCTTGAAGTCCTCAGACATTTGATTTACTAAAGCAGTTAGCTTCATAAGGAATTCAGAAACATCTTTACCAAGGGTCGAAAGGTCCAGTTTTTGGAGGCTATCTTTCAGAAAGAGAGGAGCAGTTCGATCTGAGAGTAAGACATTGTGGATGTCTCCCTTGAAGAATTTGTCCTTGATTTTTTGAAGGATAGGGCTGAAAAAATCATCTGGAGCTGGACCCCCAGAGCTGGTCGAAGTACTAAGGCTGGTGCCTGAAGAGCTGTACTTCTTCCCAAGTATCATCCTGGCATACTCTCGAGGATTCAACCATTTGAGGGCAGCCAAGGGGTCTCTTGTGGGGGGTCCTCCAGCAGTCGAAGTGACTGTAGGTCCAGGAGTTGGATTGTTGGCAGGACTTGGTTTAGCCACAAGTGTATGGGCTTGATCTTGCTCAGTCCTTTCCCTCTCTTCTTCTTATTCTTCTTCTTCTTCGACTTCCTCCTCTTCTGCTTCAGTGGGCCTTCCTTCTATGTCCATACCAATAGTTTCTGTTTGGTCTAGAGGTTGTTGATGAGAAAAATCATCCTCTTCATGATCAGAGCCATCGGTCTGGGATTGTTGAGTAATGGTCCTGGCATGAGAACTTTTGTTTGTTTTATCTGTTGCAAGAGGAGGAACTGTAAGAGGGATAGGTTGGTTAATTTTGTTGATTGAACTATATCCAAAACCAAGGTCAGAGGTAGGGTGATAAGTTGGCTCACTTTGGCTATTCAGCAGAGTTGTTGTAAAGCTGAAGGAAGATTGTGGTGGGTTAGAACCACCTACATCAGCCTGAAAAAACCACAAGTAAAGGGAATAAGATTGGGAGAAGTCTGAGTAGGGAATCCAAATACTGAATAAAGATAGTATGCATACCTGTACAGTCGCAGCATCAGGACTTAAGTTCGCACTCTCAGGATCGCCAGCAGTCGTTTTCGACGCAACCTTGGAGAGTTGTTTCTTGACACCACTACCAGCAGGTGTCTTTTCAAGGATTCTTGCCGCCTTTGAGGGAGATTAGGTGGTAGTTCCAGAAGCTTTGACAAGCTTCCTTTTCTTCTTGACTACTATCTCCTCAGGGGACTCATCATCAGTATCTGGAGGAACAACTGTTTGAGCACCTTTCTTGCCCTTTTTTGAAGGCGTTGGAGGTTTTCGAGCAGCCTAAAAGGTGACGCAAATATTAGAAGATTGGTTACACAAAAAGACTTAAGCAAGGGATATAAAGTGCCTTTGTGCCTTCAGTGTCCTTTTCGACCTTTGCAGCACCCTTCAATGAGCTGGTCTTCCTGGCCATAGCTGAAAGACGGACGATTATTACAAGGTTAATAATTGAGTGGTTAGTTAAAAAATCACAAATCAAGGGCCTTAAACCTTCATATATTTCGGATTTGACACGGACATCCTCGACCCCTATATGATGGTGTCCTTTGAAAATGTACAGCGTATGTTTAGTCGCAACCACCTGTTGGGCTTTCGGTTGAGAGTGCTGTCAAAGGAGTTTTAAGTGCTCACCACAGACAAACCAGTCTGAAAATGGGGGGACAAGTTCCACTCCAAAATCAGCGTTAGGCAGTCGAGGGAACTTTGGAGGAAAGAGTTCAAAAGCTACCTTATAACGTTTCTCAAGAGGAACCTTTGAAGGGATTTTCAACTGATCCATTTTTTGTAGAAATTTCTCCTTCAAAGTGACAGCTGCCTCACGAACGGTTCAACTAATATCATCTGGTCGGTAGACAGTTTCAAAGTACTTTTGAAAGGCTTGAATTTCTTTGACATGAATGAACTTACTCTTCTTGGTCTTCTCCTGCACATCAAGAAAAGCTTGGTCAAGTAAGGAAGAGAAAGCAGCAACATCAAGAAATTGCTCACTGTAGTACTTCGACCACCAGTTATGGAAGGGTTTGGTACACAAGAATGTGGGCTGAAAGTACGCAGGGGAAAGGGTTACTTTTCTTGCATTCCACTAGTCAAAAGTAACTGCAGTAGTTCCTTCATCAAAACTGGCAGTGTGAAGGACCACATGGCCTTTCTTCCCATATAGACACTTGGGGAAAATCTGAGCCAACCCAAACTGTCGAGAGACAAGATTTGGTTAGTAAGCAATTAAGGCTGCCATGTCTCTTCCAAGATTCAGCCTTTCAACGATAAATCTAGGAATAAAAAAGGCTTTGTAGCGAGCGATTTTGGACGCGGTTCTTAAGCGCTGGTTGCTCTCTGCGGTTTGAGCTTTGACTACAGGTCGATTCATTTTTTATCCTATTGTGAGCTGAATAAGGAAGGGAAATAGATGTCTCCAATTAACCCTGCTTTGCATACTGAGTTTAAACAGCGGTCTGTTAGGTTAGGTTACGAATGCTATCAATGTGGGGGGCCTTTGTACTGGTTATTTGTATTTTCGCCAATACGGTTTCTTTCTTTTTATCTGGGCAGAAGGTTTCTGGCAGGGAACAAGGATTAGGATGTTAGGACTGATGCTTTTTGATAGGTATGTGAGAGTATGGGATTTTTGTTTTTTGTTAATTGCACTCGCTAAGATCTTTTCTTTCGATCTTATGCCTACGTATTCCCGTTTACCGAAACAGAGAAATCAGAGCGTTCGTAGTTCCTCCTAGTCTATGGGAGGAAATGGGTGTTTTTGGTGTCTTGTTCAAAGCCCAAGACGTGAAGAGAAAGGTGATTTCTATCTTGATCAAAGCCCAAGATGTGAAGCTAAAAAGTCTATTTGTATCTTGTTCAAAGCCCAAGATATGAAGCTGAAAGGGTGTTGTCTTTAGAGAGAATTTGTCATCTCTAAAGAGGGGGTTGTATGTCACAACTGTTTATAAAAGAGAATTACTTTAACCGGGATTTGTGAATCCGGCAATGCCATAATTTCCTTTAAAGGAGGTTTTAACCTGAAGGAGAAGACTTTAACTCAGTGTAGAGCAATGATATCTTTCCTTAGGAATTTCGTATGCTAAAAGAGGGACAGTGGCATGGATGTAGATGATCCAGAGGCTTGCCGCTTACAGCGATTAGATGAAGAGGAAGGAGTTGTTGATGTTTGTGTACTATGAACGAGGCACAACTTTGATGCTAAAAGGTTGATTGGATCAACCAGTGGTTTTCTTATACAAAGCCTAAGAGGAGGCTATTGGCCCAACAAGAGGGAGTTTTTATGTTTCTCGTACAAAGCCCGAGAGAGAGGCTAAAAGGGTTGACTCAACAGGAGAATCTTTTATACTCAACAAGAGAGTGTTTTTGTATCTCGTACGAAGCCCGAGATGGAGGCTAAAAGGTGATTGACTCAACAAGAGAGTCTTTTATACTCAACAAGAGAGTGTTTTTGTATCTCGTACGAAGCCCGAGATGGAGGCTAAAGGTTTGACTCAACAAGAGAGTCTCTGTATCTCGTACGAAGCCCGAGATGGAGGCGAAAGGGGTGATTGACTCAACGAGGAAGTCTCTTATGTGTCTCGTACAAAGCCCGAGAGAGAGGCTAAACGTTGTTTGACTCCACTGGGGAGAATTTTGGTATCTCGTACGAAGCCCGAGATAAAGGCTAAACGTTTGCTTCGCTAGGAAGAATCATTGAACAAAACCCAAGAGGAGGCTATGGTAACTGTTTCAGTTAAGTGACAGGTCCAGTATACTGATTTTAAAGAGAAAATAAGTTCTTATATGAGCAACACTGTACTCAGGGATTTGATTTGAGGATCAGCGATATTTCCTTCTCTTTGAGGAAACGGGAAATCCAAAGGGTATTGAGACTGTCCGAGTCTGCGGGTTTCCTTCCTATTTAACGAAGGGGTCACTTGAGAATGTCTTTGAGACTCAAGGAAGTTAGACTGTCCGTGTCTAGAGTTTTATCTTTTGTACTATGCTTTGAGAAACAGTAGTAGACTCTATGAAAGGACTGTTCTATGAGGATGACTAGGTTCTGTTCCTATACCTCTAGGAGGTCGTCGGGATAATTTGTACGAAGCCCAAGAGGAGGTTGGAAATTTTTAAGAAGCCGATCGGTCCTTGTACGAAGCCCAAAAGGAGGCTATCATTCCCGGAGGAAGAGATCATTATACGAAGCCTAAGAGGAGGCTGTGAATACTTCTAAGAAGCCGTAGGGTCCTTGTACGAAGCCCAAGAGGAGGCGGGGTTGCTTTTAGGAAGCCTGTGGGTCCTTGTACGATGCCCAAGAGGAGATCGATGCTTTTAAGAAGCCGATGGCTCCCCAAACCCCGAGAAATTCAAGGCAAGCTATTCACAAGGAATAGATCAAGTTAGGAAAGTTTGAGAATTTGGAAGAAACTCAAAGATGCCATTCACGGAGAATACATTCATCTTTGGGAGTAGAGTTTCTTGACGATTCCTAATGAGGACAGCCGAAGAGAAGACTGTATCTGGTGATCCTATTGGGGATCTAGTTGTCTATTTCTACGAATAAACGAAACGGCGTCACCTAGTTCTAGACGTAGTTGCCTGGGAAACTCCAAATATCTATACTATTATTACACAGTTGATATGAGTTTATGAAAGAAGACTTACAGCGAAACAGCCCCACAATACAGCTATATATATATGAGTTTGTGAAAGGAGACTTACAGTGAAACAGCCCCACAATACAGTTATATACATATGAAAGCGGGTAAACACTTACTCGGTTGTAGAGCTTCCATGCTGTTTGGTTAGTTGTTCAACAAAGAAAGATTGAAAACAACGCTATATTCAAAATCAAAGGAGAAAGTGCTTTGAAAAAGAAAGATTTGGGGCTTACAGCTCAAGGAGAGACCCAAAAAGTTTTACCAGTTATCGCGCTGTTGAATTTGTACAGAGGGACTTATACAAGTGACTGAGGCCCAAGAAAGGTTTTCTGTACAAAGGGATGGGTCTTACACTCTATTAGAGGCCCAAGTGAGTTTTAAGAAAAGAAATGAGTCTTACTACTCGAGGGTAGGCCCAATGGTTAATTTTTTAAAAAGGGCAACGATCGCGTCGAGGTTTTGTAAACACCGTGGGACTTATACAAGTGACTGAGGCCCAAAATTTTGGTATTTACAAAGGGATTGGTTCTTACACTCTTTTAGAGGCCCAAAGAGTCTTGAAACATTTGAGTATGATTAAAAATCAAAGAAACCCCAATTTTCACTTTTTAAAAGTAATTTTTCAAAGAAAATTAATAAAAAATGACAAAAAATCAAATAAGTTTAAATAAACCACATGTGATTTTTGGTTAAGGTTTGAAAAATGAGGTTTTAATCACAAGATGATTTAAAACTTATTTAGTTTTGATTTTCAAGATGAATATTCACTTTTAAAATGTTTAAAAACAATTAAAAATGGATTTATTCACAAAAATACCAACTATATTAAATAAATAATATAAATTTGATTTTTTTGTAGAATAAAATATTTTACTATTTTTGTGATTTTTCAGAAAAAGAACCAATAAAAAATAATCAAAATTGAGGGAGTTATTAATTTTCCAAATCATTAAAAAATAATATGAAAAATGAGAAAATATAAAAAAAGAGGGGTTGGGTCTTACACTCTATTAGAGGCCCAAAGTGTATTTTTGTACAAAAGATGGAGCTTACAACTCAGGAAGAGACCCAAAATATTTTCAGTTTGAAAATGGCGATCGCGCCGAGATTTTTAACGTATCGGGACTTATACAATAGCTGAGGCCCAAAATTGTTTCGTTAAAAAAGGGTTGGGTCTTACACTCTAATAGAGGCCCAAGTGTTTAAAAATGAAAAGAAATGGGACTTACAGCTCAAAGAGAAACCCAGTTGATTTTCGTTTGAAAATGACGATCGCGTCGAAGTTTTCGTTTTAACGCAGAGGGACTTATACAATAAGTGAGGCCCAAAATTGTTTTGGTTAAAAGGGGATTGAGTCTTACACTCTAATAGAGGCCCAAAGTGTTTGAAAAAGATTTGTTAGGGTGAAAATCAAATAAAACCCCAATTTCATTTTTTAAGGCATTTTTCCAAGAAAAATTAAGTAAAAAATGATAAAAATATCAAATAAAATCATTAAATAATGATTAAAGTTTATGAAAAAAATATTTTATCCACATAAATATTTAAAATCATTTTGGTTTTAAAAATCAAGAAAAAAAATAAATCATTTTAAAAGCATTTAAAACAATTTAAAACACTATTTTTAAATATATTAAAAATAAAACTTTTTTTGTGATTTTTTGTGGATTAAAATATTATGGGGTATGAATTGGAAAATGATGATTTTTTTGCTATGTAAAAAAAATTAGTTGAGTTTTGAAAATAAAAATAAGAAAAAGAGGAAAGATGTCACAATAATATCTCCGACATCTCTTATGGGATAAAAACGAGTACCGAAACTTTAATTTTCAACACGTTTTTTATCAAATTTCAAACACTCATAACTCTCTCAATTTTTATCGGAATCAAAATTCGGAAATACCTATCTTGACCGATTTTTCGCAAGGAATCCAATGGTACCACGCATACACACTGAAACTCGACGTACAAAACACACAAATCGAAAAACCAGAACTGCGCGTAATTGAAATCATCGTTTCGCGCCAAACTTCCGACACGCGTAACTCTCTCTATTTTTAACGGAATTAAGATCCGGAAGAGCCTATCCTGACCGATTTTTCGCGAGGAATCCAATGGTATCGCACATGTATGCTGAAACTCAACGTACAAAACGCAGAAATTAAAAAACCAGAACTGCGCGTTAGTTGAAAACATCGTTTCGCGCCAAACTTCCGACGCGCGTAACTCTCTCGATTTTTAACCGAATCAAGATTCGAAAGATCAATCTTGACCGATTATTCGCAAGGAATCCAATGGTATCACACATACATGCTGAAACTCAACGTACAAAACGCAGCAATTAAAAAACCTGAACTGCGTGTTAGTTTTCGACGTCGTTTCGCGTCAAATTTCCAACACGCGTAACTCTCTCGATTTTTAACCAAATTAAGATCCGAAAGAGTCTATCTTGACCGATTTTTCGCAAGGAATCCAATGGTATTACTCACATACACGGAAACTTAACACACAAAATGCATAAATTAAAAAACCAAAACTGCACGTTGTTTTCGACGTCGTTTCGCGTCAAATTTCCAACGCGCGTAACTCTCTCAATTTTCATCGGAATTGAAATCCGTAAAAACCTATATAGACCGATTTTTCGCAAGGAATCCAATGGTATTATTCACGTACTCAAAAACTCACTGTACATAACACACAAAGCAAAAAAAACCAGAATCGCTATCGTTAATTAGACGTCGTTTCGCGTCAAATTTCCAACGCGCGTAACTCTCTCAATTTTCATCGGAATTGAAATCCGTAAAAACCTATCTTGACCAATTTTTCGCAAGGAATCTAATGGTGTTACTCATGCACACTAAAACTTAATGTATAGAACACACGAATCAAAACAACCAGAACTGGACATGATTTTAAAACAACCAAAATTCCACATATAAACATGTTAAAATGCAAACAGTGGAAGGATCACAACATACACATTAAGGACTACATTTTTGCCTCAAGAATTGTTCAATATGATGCATGTATGTGGACAACAAAGGAAAGCATGATTCAAAGAATTCAAGTTGTGAATTTTACCTCTTTTTTGGAGATTTTGGGCAACCTACCAAGTGCTTTGTTCCAGAAATGATTTGATGCTTTGGAAAACCTCAAATAATCTCTTAGAAGCTTTTAGGATGGTTGGAATCGGCTGGAAACCTCTGGAGCAAGTTTGAGCACTTTCTCGCAAAATGGTCAAAAGTGGCCATAATGCCAACTCTCTCAAATGGTGTTCCAGATGTGTGACACCATTTGGTACAGTTCAAGGATGATATTTAGAGTGTGTTTGAGGTTTTATCTGGTTTGGAAAGTGATTGAATCAAGACATGGCTTGAAAAATGCAAAAAAGTGCCATTTTGAGGTTTTGAGAAATGACTTTGTGATTTTATGATTACAGGTCACTTGTGATAGTTTGCACAGCTTACATATGATATATATGAGGTGTGTGTGTGATTAGTTTGAGTGGAATTGCTCTCTAACTCAAAAACTCAGAATTACTTGCTTTGGAAGGCAAATCTGAGGTGAAAGAAGAGATTTTGAGGAAAGCATCTGTTTGATGGCTTTGGTGTACTTAAACTGAGCACAAATGAGCTCTATTTATAGTAGAGCAAGTTTGTTTTGGGATCAATAGTGAATGGTGGCTGCAGCAGAGGTTTGGCCAATGTTGGCCAATGAAAATCCAAGTCTCCTCTAGCCATTGACTAGAGGTTAGAGCACAGGCTGCTGGTTCCCTAGTTGTTGGAGGAATCTTGACTGAATTCAGTTGGAGGAAGCTCAGTTCATGCCACCTCTAAGCATCCATTAAATGCTCCAAACCAAAATTGGAGTTTTGTCCCTCTTTTAGGGATTTCTAGGTTTTGACATGCTTTTTTTAGTTCCTTGGACTTGGGAGGTTCATGGATCAGATCATCCCACTTGGATTTGATCCTTAGATGTGTCCAAAATGATGACAAGGTTTGAAAATTCGTGTGGCACAAAAAATGGGCAAATCTGCCTTGAAAAATTCAGCTGCAGCAAGCCTTTTTGTAAGATCCATAACTCCCTGCTCGAGTATGCTACATGGACGTTCTAGGACTTTATGGAAAGCTTAGATGACGTACTTCAACTTTGATGTTTGGCCCTAGACCTGGTTCAACTTGGATCATGGAGAAAAATAGCCTTGAAGTTGGGACATTGTGCTGAAATTACAAGGCAGATTTTGGCTAAGTGCTGAAAAATGTCAATTTTAAGTTTTTAGCCATTTTGATCCAAGCATAACTCAAAATACATGATGAATTGGGATGAAGTGTAGTTGACACTTTTGTAGAGGGCCATGAGGGCTACAAATCAAGCTTTGGATGGGGAAAAATGGCTTTGTGGTTTAGGAGTTATGATCCTCCAAAGTTGGTACCCTTGCCACTTTATTCCATAACTTAGAAAATTTTCTAAGTTTTTATGGTTACCCCTTTTACAAGTTATCCCACTTTCTTTGATTTTTCTTGATGAATGATGATTCCAATCACACATTAACATCATTTTAGGGTTAAAAAACCATTTTTATGAAAAATCTCAAAAAGTCAAAGTTTGACTTTTGTGTACAGTTGAATTTTTATCAAATGAATTCCAAACTGTGCGATCCTTTAGGAAATCATGTCCTTGACCTAAATCAAAATTGATGGACATGTTCCATGGGTGTTATAGGGTGTATTTAATCATGTCCCACGGCTTGGGAGCATGTCCTAGTCAAAAGTCAAAGCTACAGTTGACTTTTCTCGCGAAACCCTAATTGTGGTTCAGATGAAATTGAAACTTGTTGCTCAAGCTTCTTGGGTCAATCCATTGTTAAAAATGGATCAACGTGGTATGTTGGAGACCCTTAAATCATGTCTTGAGGTCTTGGCTCATGATTTGTCCCAAAAGTCAACTTAGGGGTGAATTAGGTCAAGAAACCCTAATTCCTGATTTTTGATGTATGCATCCCCTGAGGCTAAATTGACTTGATGATGGGGTTTATGATGTTCCATGGAGCATTTTAGGTTATGCTTTGAAGCATTGGCTCATGCCCAGAGGAAAATTTCCATCTGGAGGCCCTTGTTGACCAAACCCTAATTTGGTGACACTGGTGATCCTGAGGCTTGATCCACCTAGAAGGGAGCAGTCTTGTGCTTAATCCTTGAAGTGGGAGTCCTCTTGATCCATTGTGGATATTTGAGAGGCTAGACAAGTTGAAGATCATGTCATTCCTTAATTGATCCTTTGTCTAAGAGCTCTGCGAGGGCTTGAAACCCTAAATCCTGTTTGTAGTGAATGCTCACCCACCTTTGGGGAGACTAATGAGGTATGATGGTCCATCCATATTGTGCTGATGATTTGCACAATGATGGGAAATCTTAGTGGTCAAAATTTGAGGTATGATAGATGCCCCTATTTAATCTTCTTGGACCCGAAGGTGTGAATGATGAAGGTGTTCGGGCATTCGAGGCGCAAGAGGATTAAATATCAGAATACCCGAAATTTTGATGGTGGTTATGAATGGTAGCTTACGCATTCATCTTCTTTAGCTAAGTGGTGATGCTTAGGAAAGGTAAACTTCCCCTCGATCCTGGTCTTCAGCCAAGGAGCTGGTCTCAGTTTTCTTTTGAAATAAACTTCCCCTCGATCCTGGTTTCCTACCAAGGAACTGGTCTTAGTTTCTTTTGTCAACTTCCCCTCGACCCTGGTTTCCTACCAAGGAACTGGTCTCAATTTCTAAAGTAAACTTCCCCTCGATCCTGGTTTCCTACCAAGGATCTGGTCTCGGTTTCTGATATAAACTTCCCCTCGATCCTGGTTTCCTACCAAGGACCTGGTCTTAGTTGCTGAAATAAACTTCCCCTCGATCCTGGTTTCCTACCAAGGAACTGGTCTCAGTTTCTTTTGTCAATAAACTTTCTTGACAAGGAACGCTGTTAGTAGCGGTTTTCCTTCAAACTTCTCGCCGAATTTTCCCGGGGAGATGCCATTTAAGTGGAAAAAGTTTTGATGTCAGACTTGCTGGGGAACCCAATCGTCTGAGCTGTAGAGGTGCACAAACTTCTCTATTTTGGAGACGCCATTTGTCGATTCTACTAGGGAAAGCGAGTCTCTTGAGAGACTATTTTCGTTTGGGGGCTTACATCATACTTTTCTCGGGATCTTTCCGGAGAAATGCCATATGATGGGATCTAATTTTGAGGTGCCGATGACCTTTTCATCAGTGGTTTTTTCGGAGAAAAACTGCCGTACCGTCGAATCTCTGATTACGAGGCTTTCTCTGTGGATTTTCCTTAATCCGGGAAAGCAAGGATATCGTCTTCGATGGCGAAGAGCGACATTTGTTGAAAGTTTTCTTGTTTCTCAGAGGTTCAAGTTATCAAAGTGGTCAAGGACCGTCTTTAATCCAGAGATAAACGGGAGAGAGATTGCTTAGATGATTCACTTCCTAACGAGGAAAGGTCTGACAACTCGATTGAGAGGACTTTTATCACTAGGGGATAAGACCGACTAGAGTGATAGTGATGCAATATGAATGTGAATGCAAATCAATAATGCATGATGTATGTATGTATATGCGGACAAAACTGACGCAACATACAGACTAAAGGATGAACACTACTGGATACTCGGCCCTAGTGGGGCATGTAGAAATATCGCTGGTTCAAGATAGCAATTCTGCCTTGCTTAGGAGAAATGGTCCCTGTTGGGGGTGACGCTAGTCGGGCTTAGGAGATGAGAACTCGGCCGAGGATGTCAGACGAAACATGGTCTCTGACATTGTTGATCCTTCATTCAGGCGTACTGGTCTAGAAGGAGTACTTTGATTCTGTACTTTGAGGTTCGAACACCTTTGGAGACGCGATTGATGTTCTTTCGATGTTTAACAGTCAAAAGAAATTGCCATCTCTATTTTAAAAAAGCAGAAAAAAATTTATCAAGTAAATTCATTTTTGTTTTATTTTAAGAATCGTTGATCATGTTAAAATGCCGTTCTGTAAAGCTAAAACAAGTAAGAATTACAAACAAAAGCACAAAGGCTCAAATTTTATTGATAAGATGGAGATCAGCCAAACGCGTGATTCCAAAGAGTATATACAAAGTTTAAAAATGGTAATTTACAGGGAAAAGGGCTACGTTGAAACATAACGACCACTATCCTTCTACCAACTTTGAATTCGGGACATCCTGAGCTTCTGTCGAAGATGACCTTGACTGGAGTTTTCCTCCGATGGACGATGTAACTGCTGTTGCTGAGGGACTTGCCTCTGTTGAACATAGTTACTTGCCATTATCCCTAATTTTTGCCTGGTTTGTACTTTGATGTTTCCAATCCATCGGGATGATTTTTTTTTCATATCTCTAACTTTTGCCTGGACCGCCCTTTCGGGTTTTCAATCCACCGAGACGTTTTTTTTTAGTTTAGGCGAAGTATTTCTTGACTACATCAACATTCGTGGGGTAGGAAAATTCCTCTCCGTCCATGGTTGCAAGTCTCAAGGCGCCGCCTGAGAAAGCTTTCGTGACCACATATGGGCCATCATAATTTGGGGTCCATTTGCCCCGAGAGTCAGTGAGAAATGATTGTATCTTCTTGAGCACGAGGTCTCCTTTCCTGAAGATGCGGGGTCGAACCTTTTTGTCGAACGCCTTTTTCATTCTCTATTGATACAGCTGACCATGGCATAGTGTCGTGATTCGCTTCTCTTCGATCAGATTCAGTTCGTCGTGTCGGCTTTGACACCATTCAGCTTCGGTGAGCTTAGCTTCCATCAATACCCGAATTGATGGGATCTCTACCTCTATGGGGAGCACTGCTTCCATGCCATACACTAGAGAGAAAGGGGTAGCCCCTGTTGAAGTGCGGACAGATATGCGATAACCGTGAAGAGCAAAGGGTAGCATTTCGTGCCAGTCTTTGTAGGTTACAACCATCTTTTGAACGATCTTCTTGACATTCTTGTTAGCCGCTTCTACCGCTCCGTTCATCTTGGGTCGGTAGGGAGATGAGTTATGGTGTTCGATCTTGAACTCTGCACACAACTCTTTCATCATCTTATTGTTCAAGTTAGATCCATTATCAGTAATGATCTCGCTTGGAACACCATAACGGCAGATGATATTGTTTTTGATAAATCGGACCACCACTTGTCGGGTTACATTAGCGTACGACGCTGCTTCGACCCATTTGGTGAAATAGTCAATGGCTACCAAGATGAACCGATGTCCGTTTGAAGCCTTGAGCTCAATCATGCCAATCATGTCGATTCCCCATATGGAAAAAGGCCATGGGGAAGAAAGAACTTTGAGATGTGATGGCGGTACATGAATTTTGTCGGAGTATATCTGACACTTGTGACACTTCCTCATGTACTTGTAACAGTCGGATTCCATGGTCAACCAGTAGTACCCTGCTCTCAGAATTTTTCTCGCTATTGTGTGTCCGTTGGCATGAGTACCAAAGGATCCTTCATGAATTTCTTTCATAAGCATGTTTGCTTCTGGTCTGTCTACGCATTAGAGCAAGACGATGTCGAAATTTCTCTTATAAAGTGTATTGCCGCTCAGGAAGAAGCTGCCTGCTAGTCTTCTGAGGGTCTTTCTGTCTTTTCTAGATGCCCCAGGTGGGTATCCTTGTTTCTGAAGGAAGCATTTGATATCGTGATACCAAGGTTTGTCGTCTATGACTGGTTCAATCGTGAAGATGTAAGTGGGCCGTTCAAGGCGCATGATGTCGATCTTAGGTATGTCATTCCATTGACCTACACTAATCATGGAAGAGATAGTGGCTAATGCATCAGCCATGTGATTCTCTTCACGAGGGATATGATGAAACTTGATTCTGTTGAAGAAGGGTAACAACCTTCTTGCATAATCCTTGTAAGGAATCAATCCTGATTGGTATGTGTTCCAGTCTCCTTTTATCTGATTGATGACCAAGGCTGAATCGCCGTATACGTCCAAGTTTTTTATCCTTAAATCAATCGCTTCTTCGAGACCCATAATACAAGCTTCGTATTCGGCCTCGTTGTTCGTACACTTGAACGTAAGTCGAGCAGTGAAAGGAATGTGGGTACCCTGAGGGGTAACAATGATTGCCCCAATTCCATTTTCGTAATGATTAACTGCTCCGTCAAAGATAAGTCCCCACTGGGAACCTGGTTCTGGCCCTTCACTGGGTAGCGGTTCATCGCAATCTTTCATTTTTAGATACATGACATCTTCGTCTGGGAAGTCAAACCCGATTGATTCTTGATCGTCAATCGGTTGATGAGCCAAATGATCGGCTAAAATACTTCCTTTAACGGCTTTCTGAGCGTGGTACTATATGTCATATTCTGATAACAGCATCTGCCAACGGGCAATTCTTCCCGTAAGAGCAGGTTTTTCCAAGACGTACTTGATTGGATCCATTTCTGAGATCAACCAAGTAGTATGACGAATCATGTACTCGCAAAGACGTTTGGCTGCCCTAGCCAAAGCACAGCAAGTTTTCTTGAGCATCGTGTACCGAGTCTCGCAGTCGGTGAATTTCTTGCTTAGATAGTAAATAGCAGACTCTTTACTTTTGGTTTTGTCTTGTTGGCCAAGTACACATTCCATTGAGTCCTCCAGAACTGTGAGGTAAATGATCAGTGGTCTTCCTTCCACTAGAGGTGATAGAATCGGCGGATTCAACAGATATTCCTTAATACTGTCGAAGGCGGTTTGGCAATCTTCTGACCAAACGCAATCCTGATTCTTTTTCAGTAATTTGAAAATCGGCGCACACGTGGTGGTCATAAGGAATATGAATCTGGAGATGTAGTTCAAACGTCCCAGGAATCCTCTGACTTGTTTTTCAGTTTTCGGAGAAGGCATTTCTTGAATGGCCTTAACCTTGTCAAGATCAACTTCAATTCCTTTCTGGCTGATGATGAACCCTAAGAGTTTCCCTGAACGGACACCGAAGGTGCATTTGTTGGGATTCAAGCGGAGTTTGTACTTTCTCAACCGCTCGAATAGTTTTGACAGGTGGGTCATATGCTCCTCTTCTGTTCTAGATTTAGCAATCATATCATCGACATATACCTCGATTTCTTTGTGTATCATGTCATGAAACAGAGTAGTCATGGCCCTTTGATAGGTTCCCCCGGCATTACCTTGTAACAAAAGGTACCCCATGGGGTAATGAATGAAGTTTTCTCCATGTCTTTCGGCGCCATTTTGATTTGATTATAGCCCGAGAATCCATCCATGAAGGAGAAAACTTTGAACTTTGCTGTACTGTCAACCAGCATGTCAATGTGTGGTAAAGGAAAGTCGTCCTTTGGACTTGCCTTGTTCAGATCTCTGTAATCAACACACATTCTGACCTTTCCGTCCTTTTTGGGAATGGGTACGATGTTGGCTAACCATTGAGGATATTCTGATGTGGCGAGGAAACCCGCGTCAATCTGTTTCCGTACTTCCTCCTTGATTTTGATGGCCATGTCCGGATGAGTCCGTCTCAACCTTTGCTTTACTGGCGGGCATTCCAATCTTAACGGTAAGTGATGTTCCACGATGCTGGTATCCAACCCTGGCATATCCTGATAAGACCAAGCGAATACATCGGGGAATTCTTTGAGAAGCTTTATCAAACTTTCTTTGACAGTTGGATTGAGCAGTGCCCCAATCCTGATTTCTTTTCTCTCTTTTTCCGAACCCAAGTTTACCGTTTCCAGCGGCTCTTTGTGAGGTTCAATGGACCTTTCCTCTTGTCTGAGTAGTCGAGAGATCTCTTCTGGAATTTTGTTGTCATTTTCTTCTTCAGCCTCGAATACCGGGAACTCAAAGTTGGGATAAGGCATCAGATCGTATGTTTCAACGGGGTTTAAAACAAGCAATCTGCATGACGTGATGATCCGTGTTTAGAAGAGATAGAGAAAATGCAAGTGTGTGCAGTGTATTTATTTTACTGCTTGTTTTTATTTTTAAATGTTTTTTTAGGATTACCATTTTCTGAAAAAGCAAAAAGAGAAAACAGCAATAAATGCGAAAATTACAAAACGACGTTATTTTATTTATGATCAGGTCGATCCTTGAAACTACAGCCCTATAAAACAAAACTCTGTCGCTTCGGGCAAAGCGAAGAGGGAAATTTACAGAAAACGAGCCCTATCAAAACATCTGTTTCACCTGGGCAGGGTGAAAGGTTAAAGATGGCAATAACTTTGACTGATGAACGACCTTCGGAACCTCGACAGCAACCCATTGGCGGCGAACTCCTCGGTGAATCACAAAGTTTGGCACCTTCCTTGATTTGTCTTCAGAAATGACGCTGATTTCTGGTGGAGTAGGATCATTAGAATCTGTCTCCCAGGAAGAGTTGTCGTAGGAGGATTCCTCTGTTGCATTCTGCAGAGTATTGGTGCTCTCAGGTACATCTCCCCATCCAGTTGGCTGGATATCTTCGAGCCTGATACGAGAGATTTCGGGAGTGGTGTACTTGACCATAAAGTTGAATTTTCCACTCGGTTGTCCCAAGGTGTCCCACACTTCTTCGGAACTGGAGGGGTCATCTCTCTCGATGACGTTGACCTCGGGAAAAGCATAGTTGATGAACTCTAGTCCTGCAAATGTTGCAAATTCATCGTCATGTTGAGTAGTTTCTGAATGACCTGAGTGTTGATCCCATGACATGGTGGGGACACAGGTATTCTGTTAAATGATGCTCAGCTGAGTTTCATTACTCGGCTGACTTTTTTGCCCCAAGTTTCCTGGATAAGGTTGCCACAATGGCAGGCCATCCATTGGGCCATAGTAGTTGTAGTCAAAATTGTCTTTCATCAGAGTGTCTTCCTTTAATGAATTTGGCGGAGCACTGTATCCTTCCGGATCACAATCCCCGTATATCATTTCGACGTCTGATCTTGGTATAAATCTCGGAATTTCTGTAGGAAAGCAAAAAGGAGTAGACACCTTTTCCTGAGACATATAACCGTCTTTGTTAAGATAGGACTTCCATTCTTCATCTGTGTCAGAGGGATCTTCCTCATTGATAGCATGAATTGTCTGAGACACTGGGTGAAGGAAACCTCCACTGTGGAAGAAGTTTTGAAGGGGATGAAGACTTTCATCGTTGGCAGCTGTCTGGGTACAGGTTGCAGAAAAACCAAGACCCTTCTTTGTTGTATTGTCAGTGGGAATGACAAGCTGTCCCCATCCTTTCGTATCGGTACTCTTGACCGCTTTGATAGCATCGTTGTGTGAGGAAATCGAGGTTCCTCCTTTGAAATAATTGTCCTTGCTCACCGACAGTGCTTGGAACTGAGTTCCAATAACCTCCTCGGGTTCTATACCAGTAGATGATGATAAATTACTTACAAGCAAGGCTTGTTCTCCACAGACTGTGACAAGTTGATCGTTCTTGACGAACTTTAGCTTTTGGTGGAGGGTCGAAGTGACCGCTCCAGCCTGATGTATCCAAGGTCTTTCTAATAAACAACTGTATATTGCCCGGATGTCCATGACCTGGAAAGTGACTTGGAAAGTGTGAGGACCAATAGTTATGGGAAGATCAACTTCGCCGATAACCAATTTTCTGGATCCGTCGAATTCTTTGACGACGACCTCGCTGACTCTCATCGGAGGGCCTTTGAATGATAATTGCATCAAAGTGGACTTCGGCAGAACATTCAGGGCTAACCCTGTGTCTACCAGTACGCTGGCTAAAGCATCGTCCTGGCAGTTAACTGTGATATTGAGCGCCATGTTATGACGGCGACCCTCTTCGGGTAATTCCTCATCACTAAATCCCAAATTGTTACAGGAAGTGATGTTAGAGACAATGTTATCGAACTGTCTGATTGTTACATCCTGTTCCACAAAGGCTTGCTCCAAGACTTTCTGTAGAGCCTCTCTGTGTGCTTCTGAACTGAGTAACAGTGATAATACCGAGATCTTTGAAGGAGTCTGTAACAGTTGATCGACAATGTTGTATTCACTCCTTTGGATGAGCTTCAGCATTTCATCATTGTTTTTTGAAAGGTTGGGATTACTGGATTGACCGACTGATGGATCGGGAGCTTCTGTCTGAAGTTCCTTTTCTTTGTTAATTTCCCCAACCCCTCGGTTGAAGATTCTACCACTCCGTGTTACTCGACTGATGTCTGGAATGTTCACAACGGAGGGTAATGGAATTTCCTTTCCATTCTCGACTATTGTTGCACCGTATTTGTAAGGGATAGCCTTAGCTGATTCATACGGTAGTGGTCCCGGTAGATAGATGACTATGGGAACTTTCTGATTTTTCTGACCATCGTAAGTAATATCGATCCGTTCCCGGTTGGGAACTTTAGATTCGTCAAGTAGAGGGATGATGGCAAAAACATCCCTGGTCTGGTGAAGACCAGAGATGGTGACAACATCCTCGACTTGATTGGCAAGGTAGTTCGGCGTCCAGTTGATGGGTCCAGAACCCAGATATGGGCGAATCTCTCCACGGTCCACCTGACCCTGAAGAGCTGCTCTCACAAGGTAACACCCTTGGTTACTTTTCGAACAAACGCTACAACGGTAATCATTGTGTGGTGGCACCTGGCCACGCCCACTTTGAATACAATGTAACCTCACTAGGTTAGCTTCCACTGATCGGACATCCTGACTTTGACGACGAGTAGGGTTCCTGTTACTGATACTAATTTGCTTAATATCTTCGTCCATGTAGATTGGCATCCACCAATGATTTAACAAGTGCTGAAGTGCCTCCTGGACAAGGGTACAACCTCGATCGTTTTCGCAACCTGCTTTACAGTTTTGATAGTCATGTGATAATAAGAATCCGAGTCGGACCTGCTCAGCATGTGACTCTACCAGGTTAGTATTCATCACGCGAATATTGAAGATTTGAACTATATTGATCTGATAGGAATTCCTATCATGGTAGTCTTGGATCCATCCAAGATCCATATGACGCTGGAGGGCCTCTTGTATGAAAGAGCATCCATGTTTGTTTACCGAGTAAGTCAGACAGGAACTGTAATCGTGCCGTGGCAGATTATGATACTGGCTTTGCCTTGAGTGCATCGCCACCAAGTTGACATTCATTGCACGGATGTCGTGGTTCTGAATGACGTTGGAATTCGTATAGACCATGTTAACTCCACGAACTCGGTGCTCTTGGATCCATCCGAGATCCATTTGTTCCTGTAGAGCTGCTTGCACCACAGAACATCCTTGATTGTTTTTAGAGCATACATCACATTGATGATAATTATGAGGTGGCACATAGCCATATCCACTCTGTCTATAATGCATCTTGACCAAATTGGTCCTCAATAAGAGTACACCGTGAATTTGATAGACATTGTTAGTCTCATTCTCAATCAGATTGACTGCAGCCTTCTCATGTTGAGGCTGCGGGTTCGTGAGAACATTGGGATTCGTATCTTTGAAAGATAAGAGCCCGCTCCTAACAAGCTTTTGCACGTCAGATTTGAAATTGAGACAAGTCTCAATGTTATGCCCTGGTCCTCCTTGATGATAAGGGCATGTTTGATCCACCTTAAACCAAAAAGGCGAATTTTCCGATACTGTAAAAGGAAACTTAGTCTGGATGTGCCCCTTAGCAAGTAGTAACGGAAATAATTCTGCGTACAATATGGGTATAGGATCAAACCCTGATGGTCGTGTTGTACGGTTGCTGTTATATGGAGGACGAGCCTGCTGAAGAGGTTGTTGTGTCCTTTGCTGATCAGGTTGGCTTTGCGCAACCTGAGGTTGATATGTAGGAATAGGCGCAGGGCTGATAGCAGGAGTCACAGCTACTACCGGCTGATAACGTCGCCTTTGCTTTTCGAAAGAGATATTCCCAATATCTTGCTCTTTTTTCTTAGGGAGAGCACTACCGTATTTTTTAGTACCGCTCGTTGATCCAGTGTCTTTTACCAAACGTCATTCTCAGACGGCTTCCTCAAGACGTACGCCCATGCCGACCATCTCGGTGAAATCACTGGGCGCACTGGCAACCATTCGGTCATAGTAAAATGAGCTTAAGGTCTTTAAGAAGATCTTTGTCATCTCTTTTTCCTCAAGACGTGGAAAAATTTGAGCGGCAATTTCACGCCACCTTTGAGCATACTCCTTAAAGGTTTCCTTGTCCTTTTGTGACATCGATCTGAGTTGATCTCTGTCGGGTGCCATGTCCAAATTGTATTTGTATTGTTGGACGAAGGCAGTGCCAAGATCTCTGAAAGTGCTGATCGTAGCACGGTTTAAACCCATGTACCATTTGAGTGCGGCACCGGTTAAACTATCCTGGAAGTAGTGAATCAGCAAGTCCTGATTCTCTGTCTGAGCTGACATTCGCTGAGCGTACATCACCAAGTGACTCTGAGGGCAAGAGTTACCCTTGTATTTTTCAAAGTCGGGCACTTGGAATTTGTGCGGGACTTTCACATTTGGGACCAACCAGAGATCTGCGGCGTCCTTTCCAAATAGATCCTGACTACGAATGGCTTGCAGTTCCTTTTGCATTCCCAAGAACTGTTCCTGGAACTCGTTCATTCTTTCGAACATGCTTTCGTTTCCACCAGAAGGTATCTGGGGAATTTTTCCTTCCGGGACAGTGTGTACCACGGTGGGTGGTACCATTACTACGGCAGCAAATCTTGGTGCCTCCCGAAGTTTGTAACCTTCAGGAGTTATTGGTATGCCCCTGGCATCTTCGCTTTCCCGAAGTTTGTAACCTTCAGGCCCAGCGGCTTCTGTTGTGATTCCCTGATCCTCAGTGATCGGCGGAACATATCCTCCCAGGATATATTTGACAGGCATGCCCCAGGGACGATCTTTCGGCATCTGATACCTAGGATCATTCTTCTCCACTATGGGCATTGAGGTGATCTCTGAGATCACAGTTCTTTGTAGTTAAGCTTCTGCCATGGCTTACAAGTCGTTACGAAGCTTTCTCATATCCTCTCTTAGAGCGTCGATTTCTTCTTTCAACTCTCTGTTTTCTTCCTCAAGATCATCCATTTTTTTCTGACGATTAGCCCGAGTATTGTACGAATGAGACAGTTTGACTCTAGAATCGAGACACAAACGTGAGATTCGTAGGTAAGAAGAATGCGTTACGTGAGAATGATGAATGCAATGATTGTATTAATTGTTTTTTTGGTTTAATCAAAATAAACTTCGACAATTAGATTGCAAATATCAAACAGTGGGGAAACCCCTTTTTATTGAATTCCAAAGGATTACAGAAATGGAAATACAGTAGATTACAAGATGCGGAAACAGAAACCTAAGCTAATGGGTCCAGAGTCCTCTCTGAGGAGAACTCGGGTGCTGATTCTGGTATTTTCCTTTTCTTTGACCGGGGATCTTGGGCCGTTGTCGGGTTGTCATTCCTTTGCCAAGTGAAAGGAGCGAGCAAATTCCTTTGGTCATCCTGATTCTCTACAGTATGCTGCTCTAAAATTTCAATCAGAGCATCATTCTCTTTCAGTAATTGCTGTATTTTGATGCACTCGACGTCGAGGGTGCGATACTTGTTCTTCCAAGACCTTCTTTCCCATTGAACTTTCTTGAGAGTAACCTGAAGCTTTTCAGTTTCCGTCATGAAGTACATGACAGATTCCCTCGGCGGAAGAATTCCGTAACGAGGATAAGGCATCTTTAGCTTGAGAGCTCTAGTTTGTACCCAATGGAGATAAGGCTCCACCGAGACACAGTCCGGTTTTCCCAGAGACTCTCGTCCTTTCTTATGAATGTGTTTCCAAGCTTGCACTATTTCCATCTTTAGTGCTCTGTCGTTTTCTCCTTCCTTGAAGAAAAGACCTTCCAGATGAACACCCAGTGGGATGTGTCTCATCGGGTATCCAAATTGACGAAGAACCAATACCGGATGGTAGTTGATTCCTCCTTTAGTTCCTATGAGGGGTACGTTGGGGAAGTTTCCACAACGGTCAATGATCCTGATTCCATCATAGATCCTATTACACCAGTCTATATCAGAGTTAGTAAGAGACATGATCTTCTGCGACCAACGTAAGGCACTCTTGTAATCCCAAAAAGCAGCAGACTTGGGCAAGTGGGAAATAAACCATTTATAAAGCAGAGGTACACAGCATGTGATCTCCCCTCTGCTGTATAAATTCCCCAAGTGTACAGAATGATACGCATCTGCGAGCAAAGTCGGCACAGGGTTTCCAATGAGAAAAACCTTAATGGAGTTAATATCGACGAAGTTATTGATGTTGGGAAACAAAAATAACCCGTAGGTGAGCAAGACAAAGATGTTTTCAAAAGCAGTCACGTTCCCTATACTGGCAAAATACAGGGCTTTCTTCGTCAAGAACTGGGCTGGCAAACCTTGGATGCCACCCTTAGCGGTCATGGTGAGAGCTGGTAATCCGGGAATGTGAAACAGTGATAAACTGGATTATAAAACTGAATGAGCGCATCCATGATTCCCTCAATCACATGGACTCTTAACAGTGGTAGTAAACCTCCGTACTTGGCTCTGAAAGCCTCTCGGTTAGTGATAATCCCTGCTAACCTTCTCAAATCCTCTAGCTTTGGAACCTTGAAGGTGTACGTATGAGTTCTCCTTCTACCGAAATCCATTAGCACAATCCTTTTCTCTGATATTTGCAATCACAGTCTTAGTTTAATTTGAAAAACAGAGAGACTAGAAGAGAAGTTTTTTGAATGTTTTAATGTTTTATTAAATGAATGCATGAATGCAGCACACAAAAACATAGAAAAAACATGGGGTCAAAGGGTCGTTGTCATGAAGTCAAGGCTCTACCCATCCCCAAAGGTTTATACTAGGGTGATTTTTGTACCTGTACTCATTATCATCAGCTCCTCCCAAGAAAGCAAAACAACAAGCGGATCGCCAGCGAGTTATAGTGCAATCTTAGAGTAAGTGTCATTCACCGATAATAGATCACCAGCCTCAAATGAGGGTAGTATCGCATAACAACTATTCCCGATAGTTTCCGCACTACGAAAGGGTTTGGCTCCTCAGCTTCTCAGGCATCACAACCGACCCATTGTCTAGGTGAGAGAATGGTTACATTAGTCAGCCTCCACTGAGGTTGATGGTCGACCTCGTCGCCATCACTTATCTTAAGTGTATACTCAATCTTTCCATATACGACATCACCCGCATTCCCATTAGCAGAAAAATAAACATGTATAACAATTAGGAAAAGCAGTATATATATTTGTCCTAAACATCCTAGACCTTTAAAGCTATGAATCCTAAGTTCCTGACAGAAATGGGTTCCCCGACTGAAGCCCTAATCTGTGGTATTCTCACAAGAGATGAGAAGGAAGAAGAAAAACAGAGACAGGCCCCATGGTGGGCGCCATTTTTCTGTAGCGAGCGATTTTGGACGCGGTTCTTAAGCACTGGTCGCTCTCTGCGGTTTGAACTTTGACTACAGGTTAATTCATTTTTTATCCTATTGTGAGCTAAATAAGGAAGGGAAATAGATGTCTCCAATTAACCCTGATTTGCATACTGAGTTTAAACAGCGGTCTGTTAGGTTACGAATGTTATCAATGTGGGGGGCGTTTGTACTGGTTATTTGTATTTTCGCCAATACGGTTTCTTTCTTTTTATCTAGGCAGAAGGTTTCTGGCGGGGAACAAGGATTAGGATGTTAGGACTGATGCTTTTTGATAGGTATGTGAGAGTATGGGATTTTTGTTTTTTGTTGATTGCGCTCGCTAAGATCTTTTCTTTCGATCTTATGCCTACGTATTCCCGTTTACCAAAACAGGGAAATCAGAGCGTTCGTAGTTCCTCCTAGTCTATGGGAGGAAATGGGTGTTTTTGGTGTCTTGTTCAAAGCCCAAGACGTGAAGCGAAAGGTGATTTGTATCTTGATCAAAGCCCAAGATGTGAAGCTAAAAAGTCTATTTGTATCTTGTTCAAAGCCCAAGATATGAAGCTGAAAGGGTGTTGTTTTTAGAGAGAATTTGTCATCTCTAAAGAGGGGGTTGTATGTCACAACTGTTTATAAAGTAGAATTACTTTAACCGGGATTTGTGAATCCGGCAATGCCATAATTTCCTTTAAAGGAGGTTTTAACCTGAAGGAGAAGACTTTAACTCAGTGTAGAGCAATGCTATCTTTCCTTAGGAATTTCTCATGCTAAAAGAGGGACAGTGGCATGGATGTAGATGATCCAGAGGCTTGCCGCTTACAACGATTAAATGAAGGGGAAGGAGTTGTTGATGTTTGTGTACTGTGAACGAGGCACAACTTTGATGCTAAAAGGTTGATTGGATCAACCAGTGGTTTTCTTATACAAAGCCTAAGAGGAGGCTATTGGACCAACAAGAGGGAGTTTTTATGTGTCTCGTACGAAGCCCGAGAGAGAGGCTAAAAGGGTTGACTCAATAGGAGAATCTTTTATACTCAACAAGAGAGTGTTTTTGTATCTCGTACGAAGCCCGAGATGGAGGCTAAAAGGTGATTGACTCAACAAGAGAGTCCTTTATACTCAACAAGAGAGTGTTTTTGTATCTCTTACGAAGCCCGAGATGGAGGCTAATGGTTTGACTCAACAAGAGAGTCTTTGTATCTCGTACGAAGCCCGAGATGGAGGCGAAATGGGTGATTGACTCAATGAGGGAGTCTCTTATGTGTCTCGTACAAAGCCCGAGAGAGAGGCTAAACATTGTTTGACTCCACTGGGGAGAATTTTGGTATCTCGTACGAAGCCCGAGATAGAGGCTAAACGTTTGCTTCGATGGGAAGAATCATTGAACAAAACCCAAGAGGAGGCTATGGTAACTGTTTCAGTTAAGTGACAGGTCCAGTATACTGATTTTAAAGAGAAAATCAGTTCTTATATGAGCAACACTGTACTCAGGGATTTGATTTGAGGATCAGGGATATTTCCTTCTCTTTGAGGAAACGGGAAATCCAAAGGGTATTGAGACTGTCTGAGTCTGCGAGTTTCCTTCCTATTTAACGAAGGGGTCACTTGAGAATGTCTTTGAGACTCAAGGAAGTTAGACTGTCCGTGTCTAGAGTTTTATCTTTTGTACTATGCTTTGAGAAACAGTAGTAGACTCTATGAAAGGATTGTTCTATGAGGATGACTAGGTTCTGTTCCTATACCTCTAGGAGGTCATTGGGACAATTTGTACGAAGCCCAAGAGGAGGCTGGAAACTTTTAAGAAGCCGATCGGTCCTTGTACGAAGCCCAAGAGGAGACTATCATTCCCGGAGGAAGAGATCATTATACGAAGCCTAAGAGGAGGCTGTGATTACTTCTAAGAAGCCGTAGGGTCCTTGTACGAAGCCCAAGAGGAGGCGGGGTTGCTTTTAGGAAGCCTGTGGGTCCTTGTACGATGCCCAATAGGAGGTCGATGCTTTTAAGAAGCCGACGGGTCCCCAAACCCCGAGAAATTCAAGGCAAGCTATTCACAAGGAATAGATCAAGTCAGGAAAGTTCGAGAATTTGGAAGAAACTCAAAGATGCCATTCACGGAGAATACATTCATCTTTGGGAGTAGAGTTTCTTGACGATTCCTAATGAGGACAGCCGAAGAGAAGACTGTATCTGGTAATCCTATTGGGGATCTAGTTGTCTATTTCTACGAATAAACGAAACGGCGTCACCTAGTTCTAGACGTAGTTGCCGGGGAAACTCCAAATATCTATACTATTATTACACAGTTGATATGAGTTTATGAAAGAAGACTTACTGCGAAACAGCCCCACAATACAATTATATATATGAGTTTGTGAAAGGAGACTTACAGTGAAACAGCCCCACAATACAGTTATATACATATGAAAGCGGTAAATGAAAGCGGGTAAACACTTACTCGGTTGTAGAGCTTCCATGTTGTTTGGTTAGTTGTTCAACAAAGAAAGATTGAAAACAACAGTATATTCAAAATCAATGGAGAAAGTGCTTTGAAAAAGAAATATTTGGGGTTTACAGCTCAAGGAGAGACCCAAAAAGTTTTACCAGTTATCGCGCTGTTGAATTTGTACAGAGGGGCTTATACAAGTGACTGAGGCCCAAGAAAGGTTTTCTGTACAAAGGGATGGATCTTACACTCTATTAGAGGCCCAAGTGAGTTTTAAGAAAAGAAATGGGTCTTACTACTCGAGAGTAGGCCCAATGGTTAATTTTTTAAAAAGGGCGACGATCGCGCCGAGGTTTTGTAAACACCGTGGGACTTATACAAGTGACTGAGGCCCAAAATTTTGGTATTTACAAAGGGATTGGGTCTTACACTCTTTTAGAGGCCCAAAGAGTCTTGAAACATTTGAGTATGATTAAAAATCAAAGAAACCCCAATTCTCGCTTTTTAAAAGTAATTTTTCAAAGAAAATTAATAAAAAATGACAAAAAATCAAATAAGTTTAAATAAACCACTTGTGATTTTTGGTTAAAGTTTGAAAAATGAGGTTTTAATCACAAGATGATTTAAAACTTATTTAGTTTTGATTTTCAAGATGAATATTCACTTTTAAAATGTTTAAAAACAATTAAAAATGGATTTATTCACAAAAATACCAACTATATTAAATAAATAATATAATTTTTACTTTTTTGTAGAATAAAATATTTTACTATTTTTGTGATTTTTCAGAAAAAGAACCAATAAAAAATAATCAAAATTGAGGGAGTTATTAATTTTCCAAATCATTAAAAAATAATATGAAAAATGAGAAAATATAAAAAAAACAAAAAAGAGGGGTTGGGTCTTACATTCTATTAGAGGCCCAAAGTGTATTTTTGTACAAAAGATGGGGCTTACAACTCAGGGAGAGGCCCAAAATATTTTCAGTTTGAAAATGACGATCGCGCCGAGATTTTTAACGTATCGGGACTTATACAATAGCTGAGGCCCAAATTGTTTCGTTAAAAAAGGGTTGGGTCTTACACTCTAATAGAGGCCCAAGTGTTTAAAAATGAAAAGAAATGGGACTTACAGCTCAAAGAGAAGCCCAGTTGATTTTCGTTTGAAAATGACGATCGCGCCGAGGTTTTCCTTTTAACGCAGAGGGACTTATACAATAAGTGAGACCAAAAATTGTTTTGGTTAAAAGGGGATTGGGTCTTACACTCTAATAGAGGCCCTTAGTGTTTGAAAAAGATTTGTTAGGGTGAAAATCAAATAAAACCCCAATTTCATTTTTTAAGGTATTTTTTCAAGAAAAATTAAGTAAAAAATGATAAAAATATCAAATAAAATCATTAAATAATGATTAAAGTTTATGAAAAAAATAGTTTATCCACATAAATATTTAAAATCATTTTGGTTTTAAAAAAAAAAAAAAAAAAAATCATTTTAAAAGCATTTAAAACAATTTAAAACACTATTTTTAAATATATTAAAAATAAAACTTTTTTTGTGATTTTTTGTGGATTAAAATATTATGGGGTATGAATTGGAAAATGATGATTTTTTTGCTATGTAAAAAAAAATAGTTGAGTTTTGAAAATAAAAATAAGAAAAAGAGGAAAGATGTCACAATAATATCTCCGACATCTCTTATGGGGTAAAAACGAGTACCGAAACTTTAATTTTCAACACGTTTTTTATCAAATTTCAAACACTCATAACTCTCTCAATTTTTATCGGAATCAAAATCCGGAAATATCTATCTTGACCGATTTTTCGCAAGGAATCCAATGGTACCATGCATACACACTAAACTCGACGTACAAAACACGCAAATCGAAAAACCAGAACTGCGCGTAATTGAAAACATCGTTTCGCGCCAAACTTCCGACACGCGTAACTCTCTCGATTTTTAACGGAATTAAGATCCGAAAGAGCCTATCCTGACCTATTTTTCGCGAGGAATCCAATGGTATTGCACATGCACGCTGAAACTCAACGTACAAAACGTAGCAATTAAAAAACCAGAACTGCCCGTTAGTTGAAAACATCGTTTCGCGCCAAACTTCCGACGCGCGTAACTCTCCCGATTTTTAACCGAATCAAGATCCGAAAGAGTCTATCTTGACCGTTTTTTCGTAAGGAATCCAATGGTATCGCACATACACGCTGAAACTCAACGTACAAAACGCAGTAATTAAAAAACCAGAACTGCGCGTTAGTTTTCGACGTCGTTTCGCGTCAAATTTCCAACACGCGTAACTCTCTCGATTTTTAACCGAATTAAGATCCGAAAGAGTCTATCTTGACCAATTTTTTGCAAGGAATCCAATGGTATCACTCACGTACACGGAAACTCAACACACAAAATGCAGAAATTAAAAAACCAAAACTGCACGTTGTTTTCGACGTCGTTTCGCGTCAAATTTCCAACGCGTGTAACTCTCTCAATTTTCATCGGAATTGAAATCCGTAAAAACCTATCTTGACCAATTTTTCGCAAGGAATCCAATGGTATTATTCACGTACTTGGAAACTCACTGTACAGAACACACAAAGCAAAAAAAACCAGAACCGCTATCGTTAATTCGATGTCGTTTCGCGTCAAATTTCCAACGCGCGTAACTCTCTCAATTTTCATCGGAATTGAAATCCGTATAAACCTATCTTGACCAATTTTTCGCAAGGAATCCAATGATTTACTCATGCACACTAAAACTTAATGTATAGAACACACGAATCAAAATAACCAGAACTGGACATGATTTTAAAATAACCAAAATTCCACATATAAACATGTTAAAATGCAAACAGTGGGAGGATCACAACATACACATTAAGGAATACATTTTTACCTCAATAATTGTTCAATATGATGCATGTATGTGGACAACAAAGGAAAGCATGATTCAAAGAATTCAAGTTGTGAATTTTACCTCTTTTTTGGAGATTTTGGGCAACCTACCAAGTGCTTTGTTCCAGAAATGATTTGATGCTTTGGACAACCTCAAATGACCTCTTAGAAGCTTTTAGGATAGTTGGAATCGGCTGGAAACCTCTGGAGCAAGTTTGAGCACTTTCTCGCAAAATGGTCAAAAGTGGCAAAATGCCAACTCTCTCAAATGGTGTTCCAGATGTGTGGCACTATTTGAGACAGTTCAAGGATGATATTTAGAGTGTGTTTGAGGTTTTATCTGGTTTGGAAAGTGACTGAATCAAGACATGGCTTGAAAAATGCAAAAAAGTGCCATTTTGAGGTTTTGAGAAGTGACTTTGTGATTTTGTGATTACAGGTCACTTGTGATAGTTTGCACAGCTTACATATGATATATATGAGGTGTGTGTGTGATTAGTTTGAGTGGAATTGTTCTCTAACTCAAAAACTCAGAATTAGTTGCTTTGGAAGGCAAATTTGAGGTGAAAGAAGATATTTTGAGGAAAACATCAGTTTGATGGCTTTGGTGTACTTAAACTGAGCACAAATGATCTCTATTTATAGTAGAGCAAGTTTGTTTTGGGATCAATAGTGAATGGTGGCTATAGCAGAGGTTTGGCCAATGTTGGCCAATGAAAATCCAAGTCTCATCTAGCCATTGACTAGAGGTTAGAGCACAGGCTGTTGGTTCCCTAGTTGTTGGAGGAATCTTGATTGAATTCAGTTGGAGGAAGCTCAGTTCATGCCACCTCTAAGCATCCATTAAATGCTCCAAACCAAAATTGGAGTTTTGTCCCTCTTTTAGGGATTTCTAGGTTTTGGCATGCTTTTTTTGGTTCCTTGGACTTGGGAGGTTCATGGATCAGATCATCCCACTTGGATTTGATCCTTAGATGTGTCCAAAATAATGACAAGGTTTGAAAATTCGTGTGGCACAAAAAATGGGCAAATCTGCCTTGAAAAATTCAGCTGCAACAAGCCTTTTTGTAAGATCCATAACTCCCTGCTCGAGTATGCTACATGGACGTTCTAGGACTTTTCGGAAAGCTTAGATGACGTACTTCAACTTTGATGTTTGGCCCTAGACCTGGTTCAACTTGGATCATGGAGAAAAACATCCTTGAAGTTGGGACATTGTGCTGAAATTACAAGGCAGATTTTGGCTAAGTGCTGAAAAATGTCAATTTTAAGTTTTTAGCCATTTTGATCCAAGCATAACTCAAAATCCATGATGAATTGGGATGAAGTGTAGTTGACACTTTTGTAGAGGGCCATGAGGGCTACAAATCAAGCTTTGGATGGGGAAAAATGGCTTTGTAGTTTAGGAGTTATGATCCTCCAAAGTTGGTACCCTTGCCACTTTATTCCATAACTTAGAAAAATTTCTAAGTTTTTATGGTTACCCCTTTTACAAGTTATCCCACTTTCTTTGATTTTTCTTGATGAATGATGATTCCAATCACACATTAACATCATTTTAGGGTTAAAAAATCATTTTTATGAAAAATCTCAAAAAGTCAAAGTTTGACTTTTGTGCACAGTTGACTTTTTATCAGATGAATTCCAAACTGTGCGATCCTTTAGGAAATCATGTCCTTGACCTAAATCAAAATTGATGGACATGTTTCATGGGTGTTATAGGGTGTATTTAATCGTGTCCCATGGCTTGGGAGCATGTCCTGGTCAAAAGTCAAAGCTACAGTTGACTTTTCTCGCGAAACCCTAACTGTGGTTCAGATGAAATTGAAACTTGTTGCTCAAGCTTCTTGGGTCAATCCATTATTGAAAATGGATCAACGTGGTATGTTGGAGACCCTTAAATCATGTCTTGAGGTCTTGGCTCATGATTTGTCCCAAAATTCAACTTAGGGGTGAATTAGGTCAAGAAACCCTAATTCCTGATTTTTGATGTATGCATCCCCTGAGGCTAAATTGACTTGATGATGGGGTTTATGATGTTACATGGAGCATTTTAGGTTATGCTTTGAAGCATTGGCTCATGCCCAGAGGAAAATTTCCATCTGGAGGCCCTAGTCGACCAAACCCTAATTTGGTGACACTGGCGATCCTGAGGCTTGATCCACCTAGAAGGGAGCAGCCTTGTGCTTAATCCTTGAAGTGGGAGTCCTCTTGATCCATTGTGGATATTTGAGAGGCTAGACAAGTTGAAGATCATGTCATTCCTTAATTGATCCTTTGTCTAAGAGCTCTGCGAGGGCTTGAAACCCTAAATCCTGTTTGTAGTGAATGCTCACCCACCTTTGGGGAGACTAATGAGGTATGATGGTCCATCCATATTGTGCTGATGATTTGCACAATGATGGGAAATCTTAGTGGTCAAAATTTGGGGTATGACAGGCTTCCCAGATTGAAACTGATTCGGCGTCGAGTTTGTTGGATGAATCAGGGAATGGCCTTGTGAACCACTCAGGTCCACATTTTCTCCCAGCAAAGGGAGCCATACTAGGTGTGAACTCATGCCTTTTTGCAAACATCATAATATAACTGGAGAAGGCTCTCTTGAGAGTTTCCCCATCGTCATTGGGCGTGAGTTTCACCAGGCGGGTACCTTCGACCCTCCTCTCTTTGATTTCAGCAGAATCCTCATCGACCTGCCCTTTCCTAGGAAGGCTAGCTTCAAAAGTTGCATTGAGCCACAACTGAAGTAGCCAGAGAGGGCCATTCAAGTGAACAATACCTTGGGCCTCCAAGTCTTTGAGTCGAGCCGCCCCTTCGCTGAGAGACTCGTAGAGGTTCGCCAGAATCAACCCACTAAGGCAAACTCCTCTATTGTTGTGAAGTTGGTTGGCCAGAGTGAGATACTTCTTGGCCACCTGCAGGGATTTTGAACAAAATATATTCCTCGACAGCCATACGATGAGGAATGCAATGTGTTCCTTATCAGTGATTTCTGCAGTATCACGTTTGTGGTAGTTGATGCAGTGGGTATATGTGAGCTTGGAGTCAGAGACCCCTATGGTATCCTCTGCATCAGTATCAGGATCGTATGAAATGCCATCTGGTCGAAGACATGCAATGGCAGCAAGGTCGAAGAGTGTGGGAGTAACCATCCCACAAGGAAGATGAAAGGTGTAGTGGGTACTATCCCAGAAGTAAAGTGATGCTGCCAGCAAGTTCAAACAATAAGGGATGTTGGTCTTTGACAGCATAAGCAGATCATAGATTCCAATGGATTTCCAATGATCAGCTTTGACCCTTTCCATTCTGGTCATCCAAAGGTCAAAATCCTTTAAAGGGTTGACAACTCTTACCAATCTCGTACCATCATAAAGGTACCTCAGATCCATTTTCGTTAGAGTGTGTGTATCAGGGGAGGCTCCATCTTTATTAGGGTTGCTTTTTTGCCCTAAAGGTCTAGATTTACGGTAAGAAGGAAAGAACTCAGCCAGTTTTTCGTTGGTGGGTTTAACATCAGCTAGAGGGCCACCTAAAGCATAGGGTTTATCAGATACAAGGAGGGGGATCATTACCTGGGATTCATAAATGCTCCTTGCTTCTTCAAGAAGAGGTTCCGACATGAACTGTTGGTTCTTTACCACCTTTGGTCCGGGGATGTTTGAAAATGGCGGGAGAGTTTGCTTGAATGTAGTGGTTTTACCTTTTTTGTTTCTTGGTGAGTGGGTTGTGAAGACGCCATTGTTGGAAGTTGAAGAGAAAAGTGAGAGTGCGTTCTGGGGTTTCTTGAGAGAGTTTAGAGAACAAGAAAAATAAGTTGAAATAAAGTTTGAGAATGCAAAGAGTTTTAAGTTGGAAAAAAAGGGTATTTATAGGCGTTTGGAAGGTGAGGGGACTGTGAATCAACCGTTAAAATGGATACGATAATGGGACGCGTGTCCTCTTTTGAGATCGTTGGATGGTGGTGGTTAAGAGCAGACTGTAAATGCTTAATCCCAAGAAAAGTGATGATGAAAACTGTTCGTAACTACGACTGAAGAGACGTTTGAAGATTTGCCATCATGACATGACATCATAAGCATGGTTGAAAGAAACTGAATAGTTTCTAAATCGTGGGTTGGTCAATTAGGACCATGTTTTCCATAATCGAATGAGCAGGCGTCGAAAATCATGTTATCAAAAAATGACCTTCCTACCAACACTGGCGAAAGGACATTTTTGGGGGGCAATTTGTTAGCTCCTAATTTCGACGCTACACGATTTCAAACAATTTGGCTTTAAGGGAAAGTATTCTTTAAGATAATAAGCTAAAAAAGAAGGCTTTGACTAGAAGGTCTTCGACCATGTTTGCTGAAAGCCTGAGTCGAATAGAAGGATTTCAAGACTTTAAATATTTCTACGTTCAAAGAGTCAATTCGACAGGATAAAACTGATATGGATAATGCGCTGCAGTTACAACTAGGTAGTGGAGGAAAGTTTTACTATTTGAATTTGAAAAGATGACAAGTGGCGAAGATCCAGAAGTTGAAGACATGCAAAGTGCCAAGTGGTGTGATCTAGGAGTAAACCGTCAAATGGTGGTTACTTTAAAGTATTATAAATAGGCTAGTCCTACAGTTAGAATAGGTGTGAAAAAATCATATTTGTACAAGTAACTCTATGTTCACTCAAAGTATCCAGTGTGTCCAGAAACAAGTGAAGTGAGAATGCACGTGATTGTAATCACCATTATCCTTTATTGCAATGCAATTTACTTTGAAGTTTCTGTTTTAGATTCTTTACTTTGAAATCTTTGTTTTTACAAACTTTTACCTTTCAAGTCAATTACATTACCAAGTCTTTACTTTGGAGTTTACATTTTAAAAGCCTTTACTTTCAAGCATTTATCTTTCTGCATTTTTAGATCTTTACGCCTTCTTTTCCAGCATTTAATTCCAGTTTTTATCAAACCTTTACATTCAGCCTTTTCTCTCTTTTGATGTATTGTTCGACTTAGTTGTTTCTTTGATCTTTATCGTTGTCCTTTACACTTCAAACACCTTTTTTATTTATGAGCATTGTCGAAAGGTATACCTTACCAAATCGTGAAATATTCTAAATACACATACAACACATGTCCTAGGATCAATCTGATCGATCCTGTAAGTTACTAGAACTTTATTATTTTAGAAGATCAGCGGTTGTTTACCAATTTTCAAGGTAAACAGATCTCCATGAAAATTGTCTTCATTTTTGTGTGCTTCCAGTCTAGATCTGGATTTGGATATAGGATCCTTTCTTCTTCTACTTCACGGAGCTCCTAAGGGAAATCAGAGATCTAGAGATCTGGTGAATTATCATTAAAACGATAATTGATTTGATCGAATGCGACATATCTCCACGTTCGATTCATAATGCTCTTGATTAGGTAATATGATAGGGTTACAAACAGGTAATTAGGAGTTTGGATCTTAAATCGTGGAAATCATAGGAATCGAAAGTTGATTCCCACTGTAGGCGCAATTGTTGCGTTCAGGAACCAAAAATGGATGCCCTTGGTGAATTGAGTGTCTTGAACCGATGATGAAGATCTCCGTTACGGCGGTGCAGGGTAAACCTGCATGATTAGCACTTCAAAATTCAAGTCAGTTCTATATTTAAGGTGAGTATAGTGAAAGTGAAAATCAGAAAGTGTATTTTATTTCTTCTAAATACTGACTTTATACTTTGAACTAAATAAAATAAATTTGAAATGAATTGAATCTTGACTATTTGGACATTTGACGACCAATAAAAATACACATACCTAATATTTAGTATGACTACTTGATTTTCTGTTTGAGAGTAAAATTTTTAAAAGAATTAAAAAAAATGAGAGTGATATTTTTAGTATTATTTGAGTATGATGATACAATTTTGGAGACGGCGACATGTAATATTTTAGCCCAGCCCAGTCCAAGAAAACATATCCAGCCCAGAAAAAAACCCAGAAACACAAAACAACAACGAGAATTTCCAACTAGGGTTTTGCACTCATTCATCTCTATCATCACCGTTCCCCAAACCAGTTTACACCACTGAGTACTCCACAGACTCCTCATCATCACCACCACCTTGCACCAATGGTAGGAGTAGCATTCGATGTCGGAGCCGTTCCTTTCAACCCCGACGGATGGGGCCCAATGGATTCCACCGCCGCCAACAACAACAACAACCTCCCTCTCAATGTCCCCTTCGCCCCTTTCTCCCGCTCCGACAAACTAGGTCGAATCGCCGATTGGACTCGCAACTTCAACAACCAGACCCGATCCAAAAACCCTGCTGATTCCGCCTTCGATTTCACCCTCGACGATTCCTTCCCAGGCAACGCCGATGACGACGCCACATTCCGTCTCGTTGATGGTAAACCACCACCACGTCCCAAATTCGGCCCGAAATGGCGATACCAGCAACAACGGCAACTCCCTCAGCGTCGCGATGAAGAAGTCGAAGCAAAGAAACGTGAGGCGGAGAAGGAGAGAGCTCGTCGTGACCGGCTTTACCATCAGAATCGTTCAAACCCTAATAATCCCCGCCGTGAAGCTGCGGTTTGCAAATCATCTGTTGATATTCAGCCGGAGTGGAATATGCACGATCAGATCCCGTTTTCGACTTTCACCAAGCTATCCTACAATGTTCCTGAGCCTGAAGATCTTCTCCTATGTGGTGCTCTTGAGAATTATGATCGTAGCTTTGACAGAATCAACCCCAAAAATGAGCGTCGTCTTGAGAGGTTCAAGAATCGGAACTTCTTCAAGGTTACAACCACTGATGACCCTGTTATCAGGCGGCTTGCTAATGAGGATAAAGCAACAGTTTTTGCAACTGATACTATTCTGTCGACTCTCATGTGTGCTCCCAGGTCTGTTTACTCTTGGGATATCGTTGTTCAGCGTGTTGGGAATAAGTTGTTCTTTGATAAACGTGACGGGTCACAGTTGGATTTGCTTTCTGTTCACGAGACCTCGCAGGAGCCTTTGCCTGAAGCTAAAGATGATATTAACTCTGCTCATTCTTTGAGTGTTGAAGCTGCTTATATCAATCAGAATTTCTCTCAGCAAGTGTTGATTAGGGATGGGAACAAGGTTACTTTTGATGAGCCTAACCCTTTTGCTAATGAGGGTGAAGAGGTTGCTTCTGTTGCTTATAGGTATAGAAGGTGGAAGCTTGATAATGATATGTATCTTGTTGCTAGGTGTGAGGTGCACAGTGTTGTTGAATTGAATAAGCAAAGATCATTCCTTACTGTGAATGCTTTGAATGAGTTTGATCCAAAGTATTCCGGTGTTGATTGGAGGCAGAAGCTGGAGACTCAAAGAGGTGCTGTTTTGGCTACTGAGCTCAAGAACAATGCTAACAAGTTGGCTAAGTGGACTGCACAAGCTCTTTTGGGTAGTGCTGATATGATGAAGTTGGGTTATGTGTCTCGGATTCATCCCCGGGACCATTTTAATCATGTTATCTTGGGTGTGGTTGGATATAAACCCAAGGACTTTGCTGCGCAAATTAATTTGAACACTACCAACATGTGGGGAATTGTGAAGTCTATTGTGGACTTGTGTATGAAGTTGAATGAGGGGAAATATGTTATTGTGAAGGATCCATCTAAGCCTCAGATTAGGATTTATGAAGTTCCGGCTGATGCATTTGAGAATGACTATGTGGAGGAGCCACTTCCTGAAGATGAACAAGTTCAGCCTACGGCAGAGGGTGCTGATGGTGGAGAGGAAGCTGCTGCTACTACAAATGACGTGGAAGATAAGGCAATTGATGCTCAAGCTTAAAAGGTAAGTGTTACAAGTCTGAGTCATGCTCTATTTGGTATAATAATGTCATTGGATTTTTTGATGGCATTGTTTGTGTTATGGAATGCTTAATGTTTTCTGATTTTTCTGTACTGATTAAGTATTTTTTTTTTTCTTGTTATCATGGATTGATATGTTTTGTGGTCATAATCTTACAATTGGTCTCCTTTTAATTTTGGATTTTAGAGGGATCATAGAAGTTCTAAGTTGAGTCTGTGATCATGTCGCATATGTTACGTTATAATCCTTAGGGCTGCTTGTTGCTGGAAAATGAAGACAGATGTTGCTGATGTATTGCAGTTACAGCTGTGGACTCCAAAAACCGTCATGTTTTGCAGCAGTTGTTAGTTTTGGAACCCAATTTTCAACCTTGGTGTTTTGTTAGGATTTAACTGTACGTGTTTGTTACAGCCTGGAACTGTTGTTCATATCCAAAACTTGAGTGATTTATGTTAGCATCTTATAAATAATAAAAATTGCTCATATCCATTGTATTCCACAGTTAGATAAGTCATTTCCAAATTTTTATAAAATCCTCAACAGTATTAGCCCAATTTTTAATGCACGAGAGCTGCTTTCAAATATTTGAAAACATGCGCACAGCTTGCAAGAAGGCCAATAAAATACAAATTATCAACCAACAGATGATTGGAATATGAACAAAATACACACTTGGGGTGCAACAATTATGGATTTGTCATATGTGCAAATTAGGTCTTAGAAGTACCAGTTTCCTAAATGAAATTCTTTAGCTAGGGATCCTTAGGGATTTTGGGGCTATGAGCTCTTACACATAGGCCTCAGCACTATGACACATTTGTTTGAATATCCAGACGTTATTATGGACCGAGCAACCTAATTTATCCTTGAAAATGTTAATAACAACACTAAGCTCGGGATGGTGCAGGTGTGCATGCATATCTGTTAATTTGCTACTCATTTTTCCTAGATTTAATTTACTTTCAATTTCAGATATATCACATATTATGTTTTTAGTTGTTTTCTTGACTTTTTGTATCACGGCCGATGGCATAAGTGGACAATTTATGATTTCACCGGTTAGTTCTTGATTCTATTTTTCTTTATAGTTTAAGGGTCATGCAAAATACTTCATTAGCAAGTCATGAATGACATTAGAAAATATTAGCACACCATTGAATATACTGAATCTTAAATGTGCATGAGTAAGGAATTATCTAAAATAAACTTGTTCTACTATCAACAGCCAAACAATAAGCTATTGACTTCATTTACCTAACAAAGAAGAGATAAAATGTCTCTTGTTCTAGAGAATCTGCCAAGTATAGGGTGCATCTTAAACTTGAATGTTCAAGAGGACATGCCATATAGCTAATTTTTTAAGTGTAAAATAGCATATGAAATATGAATTAGTGTTTTGTAGACACTAGCACAGTAACATTGTTGGAGCTACCAATCAAGTTGTACTTAGGAGGCTAAAATATCTGGTTTTACTTTCTAGTGGCTTTGCCTAGTATTTTATATATTCAGAGTCTTTTTATATCTTAGACTGGTATCACTGTTTACAATAATTTAAATTGAATGACATCATGCCGTACGGTACTTTATGACCTAAGGAATGTTCTATTTGAGACTATGTTGTTAATCTCGGAAAGCGGCGCGGTGCGGTCACTCCGAAAATGGGAGCGGCGCGGAAGCGGGGAGCGGCGCGGGCGCTATTTTTCCGACGCGGGAGCGGAAATATACTAAAAATATACTAATAAATATATTAAAAAAAAAACTCAAACTTCAGAATAGTATATATTACTTCAAATTCCTAATAGCATTCATTACTTCCAATTCCAAATATCATTAAAAGACATAAGTCTTAAGCAAAAAAGCATTGCAACATACTTCCAAAATTCAAGAAAATAAACATTTAACATCTAAATCTTAAAATAACTTAAACAATCTAACTCTAATAAAACTTCAACAATCATTAAAGTCAAAGTCTTCATCGTCACTTCCTCCGACACTAGCATCGTCTTCATCCTCTTCAATCTCTTCATCCTCTCCAAGATACTCTTCATCACCAAATTCATCATCTACTACTACCACTTCCTTTGCTTTTGCCTTAGATCTAGATGAAGAAGGTGGAAGTGGTGGAGGTGCAGCTGCCTTCTTTTGCATTGCCCCTTGGCTCCTAGTGTTGATTGCAGGCTCAACAGCACCACTTGCAATTTCAACATCTAGCCAAGATAAATCATCACCATCAAACACCATATCATCATTATCAGGTTGAGCTTCTTCTTCACCTCCCAATATCCAGCTGCGTGTAACGGATGATGAAGTTGAATACTCCATCTTCTATCAACAATAGCAATGATATCTTTGTACTTGCTTTCATTGTTGTTGAAGTTTTTTGTAATTAACTCCTTGGCTTCCAACATTGCATGATAGATGTTACCCATTGCCGGCTTCTTTTCATTATCAACAAGCCTAAGTACTTTTACAAGAGGCCCCATAGCCTTAAGAGTGTACACAACATCCTCCCAAAATGAGACTTGAAGTACAATAGCAGCTGCCTTCTTTCCTTTCACCTCCTTACTAGCATTCAAGTTCAACCATTCTTCAGAAGTGAACATGGTTCTAATTTTTGCCTTTAAAGTGTGCAACCTATGCAAAGTAAGAAAGTTTGTGGCAAACCTTGTGACTCCACTTCTAACCAACTCACTTTCTAATTTCTCCCTCATTAAGTTTAAAACCAAAGAATGGTTGTAAATGAAGCCCGCGAGTTGCATTCCTTTTTGTATAACCTTCTTGACTTTAGGAATTTTTCCGATATCTTCTAGCATCAAGTCTAGACAATGAGCAGCACATGGAGTCCAAAATATTTTTGGCCTCGAGACTTGAAGATGTTTACTAGCCAAGACATAGTTGCTTCCATTATTGGTAACTAGCTGAATAACATTACTTTCACCAATCTCTTCAACAAAGCTATCCAATAGTTCAAACACTTTTTGTCCAGTTTTCATGTATGCAGAAGCATCAACACTCTTAACAAACATAGTTCCTGCCGGAGAATTGACCAAAAAATTAATCAATGTCCTTCCTTTTGTATCAGTCCAACCATCAGACATTATGGAACAACCATACTTTGCTTGTTCTTGCTTATTAGTACTCAACATCTCATGCGTAAGTCTCAACTCATCTTGAAGCAATGGAACTCTCAACTCATGATAACTTGGAGGCTTCAAGTGTGCACCATACATACCAATTGCTTCAACCATCAACTTGAAACTTTTTGAATTTGCAACATTGAATGCAATTCCATTCCGATAAAAGAAACGGGCTATGTATTGGAGGCAACTTGCTCTTGCTTGCTTATCACAAGCATCATTCAAGCTTGTTTGCTTTCCTTTTTTCAAAGTTTCCTCGGGTTTTCTATAGAAAATTACATCCAATGGCCCTTTTGTATTCTTCTTGGCAGCCGGCAAACTCCCCTCTTCAGCCGGTCTTTTTCCACTTCGAATCCTAGATATCTCTAGCAACCGTGCCGCCTCATCATCATCTTCATGCACTTCACCTGACATACCTTTCTTTGTGGCCAATTTCTTATCTTCATGCTCTTGCAGAATCGCCTTAACGTCTTCGGGTGTTTGAGTGCAAGCCTTCACATTTCCTTTAATTCCTAATTGATGTTGTTTGGCTCTAGAAATTCCTCCGGTAGACGTTTCGTTGCAAAAATCACACGTTACTCTCCTCTTATTATTCAAGTCTTTTAAATGGTTAAATTTCTATCCAATATCACCTGATAGTTTGTGTTGCTTAGCAGAAGAAGCAACCGATTGATCATTGGATGATGATGGTGGAATAGAACCAGTAGAAGGTATTGGAGTTGTCATAGCTGTTAAGAAAAAAAAATAGAACAAAACAGAGTACTTTAAGAAAAAAAAATAGAACAGAACATAAGAAAAAAAAAACAGTAGTGATGAAAAACGAAAAAATAGGCAGTTGGCAGTTTTTTCATTGGATGATGAAGTGGCAGTATTTTCAATGATAAGAAAGAAAGAAAAAATAGGCAGTTTTTCAACCAAGTGATGAACAGAAGAGGCAGTTTTTTGCTCTTCAGAAAGAAAGAAAAAAAAAACGAAAAAATAATTAACAGAGCTGAAAAAAAAAACGAAAAATAATGAAGAGCACTTACTGTTGAAGATGACGGCTGGGGCGCAGGGATGAACAGGACGCAGTGATGAAGAACGGAGAAGATGAGAGCGTTGGCTATGGAAGGGAGAAGATGAGAGCGTTGGCTATGGAAGGGAGAAGATGAGAGCGTTGGCAATGGAAGGGAGAAGAAGAGAGCCGTTGCGTATCGCACGGCTGAAAGAAGCAAATACTGAGTAAAAAAATTAGGGTTTTTTTTTAAAATTATAAAGAAATGGGCCAAAACCCACTGACCCGACCCGGTATGATACCGGACGCTTCCGCACCGCTTCCGCGCCGCTCTGATACCGCTATACCGGCCGCGACAACTGCTTTCGAGCCGCATTCCACTTTCGCGCCTTACCGGTTCGTCTGGAAGCGGCGCCGCCGATTTGGACGCGGTGCGCCGATATCGCGGCCGCTACCACCGCTTTTGATAACATAGATTTGAGAGGTTTAGAAAAGCCTCAGATCTCTAGTCAAATGTCGGCGTGTCTGAGTCATTCATGAGTGTTCACTATTGAAATTGAAGTTCTCTGCTTTGTTGGCGTGTCTGAGTCATTCATGAGTGTTCACTATTGAAATTGAAGTTCTCTGCTTTGTTGACGACAATTGTTTCCGAGAGCTCAAGTAAGACTTATCTCTCGGTTGGAATTTTATTTGCTGTTGTGTTCTTATGTCACTGGTATGAGTTGGAGTCTTAGATCCATCTGTAATCTGCAATTACTGGTCAAGTGTATTGCTTTTGTTGGAATTTTTTTATGGGAAGGATATACTCGGCGAGACCTTGTTTTTCTTGGTTTTTCTCTATGTTAAGTATATTCAATGTTGTCCTAGATGAATAACCAATGTATGCATTTGAATGGCGTTTGATGTACATAATCTGTAATTGTGACCTATTTTGCCAATATCACATACCAATCCACAACAACTTTTATACACATACCAATATATAACAACTTTTTGGGTGAATGCAGGTTGTGCTTATTGAGCAATTAACAACCTTTCGCTTGGGAACATAACTATGCTCAGAATCATATTCACTTCTTCACTGCTATTTGTTGGTCATGATTTTGCCATTTAACCTTGTGATATTCCCTCTAGAATAATTTTTTTTAAAGCATATTGAATTTTTTGATGCTACAGATGTTTATAATCTATGTAGACCTTGGCATATTTAGGCTGGAACCATTCAAAGATTGTGTTATGCTTTTGAGTTTATATTTTTGCTGTGTTAGGTATTCAATTCCCTTCCTTCAAGCTTATTGGATCTATAACACCATCCACATCGATTGAATTGAGATCTGATAGATGATCCTCCTCTTCTCTATGGTTCAAGTTATATGGAAAATTACTCTTTTAAAAGAAACTTCTATTGTCATTGTCTGGATCAAGTGAAAGCATGAATAAAATAACTATTGATAACTCGAAATATTATATTTTATGTGCTTAACGTTAAAACTCCAAATTCTCGTGTGTACACAGTTCGCAATGGGCAGTAGTCAAGTACAAATTCAATAAGCAATTTTGATGTTGCACTCTCTTTACGTAATGGATTTGAATATGATATCTTTTGCTTTTAGTTCTACACGTGATAACTTATTTTATAAATGGAGAGCATCTTTTTCTAATGGTATTGCCACACCATCGCATATGTGGACCTGAATCATATAACTCTGCACCTGAGTACCCATTTCCTTTCAATTTACAACGATCCGTGCTCAATACCAGACAATCTGAAGAAAGCTACATCCATCACTTATATATAAGTGTGACTTTGAGTCGCACTTAGTTATAATTTAAGAGTAGCACACACTTGTAATGTTCACCTCATTCGCTTATTGACTTGAACTTCATATTTCTAACCATTTTTACGAATATCCTTTTTGTTAGCGGAAAACTCTTTCAGTGGCATCACAATAGTATTCACGTTGGTCTTCATCAGAGTGGTGCCGCATTCAAAGCAGATAATACTTTGTAAATACCCAGCTCGAGGATGAGACCTTTTAACACGTTAGCCTCATCTGAGGGGCATATGTTCAATTTTTTTTTTATTTAAAAAAGTGTTATATTACTTGAGAATTAAGGTAGTTTATTCATTCAAAACTCACATTTCTCAATCCAAACAAAATATATATATTTTTTCCCACAGCATAAAAGTGTATCGAATTTTCACACTCAAAATAGACAATACCTCATAGACATGGACCAACAAATTTGAGGTTGGTTAGAACAATAATGATAAAAGTAATCCCTATATTACCATGTCATACATCATTTAAGCAATTTAACTAATTTAAATAATTTTTATAATTTTAATGCTATCCTCCAATAGGAAAAAAAAGAGTTCTTCTGTTTATGAAGCATGTTTAGATATTTTCATTAAAGATGTTGTGATAATATGCAAAAGTAAAATATATTTTTCTAATGATATATTTGTGAGAGCCCTTGAATAGTGTGACATATGTCTTTTATTGGGCGTCTGTCCCATAAGTGCCGACGTGGATAATACCGTTTATCCAGTCCTTAACTACATGTGTGGAATCATGCCATCACCCTCTTAGAAATAGGCAGTCAACAACTTCCTGCAATCAAGGGTGAGTGACTGTCACTTCCTATGGGTTTCCTGAGCTATAAGACCATACACCCCTATAAATACCTCAACCTTAGGGTTGAAGAAGACAGATTGTAACATACAAGATACACCCACAAAAACCCATAGAGCTTGTCACCTCACTTGAGCTTGCTCTCTCACCATCGTAAACATCATCAGTAAGGCCTCTCGTTGCAGCCGGAAAGTCCTAAACCACCAGAAAATACTAAGGCATTTGATTACACCTACTAGCTTAGAGGTACCACGCATTATGTACTTTTTGACAAGTATAGTGGTGCCCACCGTAAGCCCTAGTAAAACTGACTTAGTCCACACGTTTTGGTACCATCACCACTTTGACGCTTGTGAATACAACTTTGTGATTGGAATAATATTTTGATGAAGACAAATTGATTCAAAGAAGGAAAATATCTCAAGCCAAGGATTGAACATGCTAAAGCTATATATATCAAGGGATTGGATCACGAGTTAAGGTACAATAACAAGTCATTTAAGTATAAGCTTTAGGTGCTTAAAACCCTTCATCTAAACCCTTCTAAAATTTCCATGACATATATGCATGATTTTCATTCAAGAGACACCTTTAAAAAGACAAAGATTCAATTTTCTTAAAGATGCAATTGATTGATCATATAATGCAATCGATTGCTTGTTTGCTATTGCTTGGCAAAATTAGACATTTTTTTTTAAGTGTCAATTGATTCATCAAAGGGGAAAATTGATTATAGGATCTTTTTTGCCTTGAAAATTTGAACTGACAATCGGTTGATCAATACATGCAATCGATTTCTCCTTTGTATTTTGCCAAGTTTTTGAACGTTGAAAATAGGACAATTGATTGATCTAAGAGTGACGTCTATTGCTTCCTGAAACAATGAGAAGAATCTATATCATTGTGATGCTTATTCATTGCAATTGTTCATAAATATTCTCCATAATGTTCCATCAAATCACAGAGGAATCATGATACATATTTAAACCAAATTTTATCAATTTTTTTGTTTACCTAGTTCCATCATAATTTTCAAACAATTCAATCTGTTTTCAAGTGTTCATATACAATCTACTTAGAAACTTTTACTACATAAATGTCATTCGTTTGGAAAAAAAGTTTATTCATCTATTGAGCACTTAAACTCTCTCTCTCTCTCTCTCTCTCTCTCTATATATATATATATATATATATATATATATACATCTAAACCCTCCAACGGTAAACACACCAAATCCATCTCAAAGTCTTTACCATAAATGGTCAAAGGACAACTTAAACAAACCAAATAAGTAGTTACTGACCCCATTACTGGAGTATCAATAACCATTGCACCACCCATCGAAGACAACACAAGATTCAAACGCTTCGCGCACTCAGACGAAATAAACGAATGAGTCGTTCCAGTATCAATAATAGCAACTAAAGGCGTACTATTAATAAAACAAGTACCTCGGATCAGACGGTCTGCACTTGAAGTCTGAGTTCCCACCAATGCAAAAACCTTCCCACCAGCTGGAGCTTGCTTTGGTTTCGGACACTTCGTACTAATATGACCAGGTTCACCACAGTTGAAACACTTCACCATAGTTAGCCTCTTACAATCAGCTGCAATATGTCCTAAACCTCCACAATTGGAACACTTTCTCATATCTTTCCTACATTCGAATTGACGATGTCCCAGGTCACCACACCTATAACATCTCGGAGGATTAGACATACCTCCCCCACTGGGCCTTTGATCAAAAGTACCCCTTTGCTTACCCTTATCAGCTGGTGTCACATAAGGACCACTACGAAACGGCTGCTTCCATTTCCTCTCGTTCACACTCTTATAGTGAGTAGAACGAGCTTTGCTATCTTCTTCAGGAAAATACTTCCTCAGAAACTCAATGCTAAACACAGCCCAAGTGATCTCTTCCTCTGCAGCTTCCAACACATGACGTGTACTAATCCACCAATCATCAGCTTCTTCCAATAACATGTGAGTACCCAATCTCACCTTCTGATCCTCAGCACAATCCATCACTCGGAAGATTCTTTCAATCTCTTTCAGCCAAATCTGTGCACCATCAGGATCATATCTTCCTTTGAAGACAGGCGGTTTGTTCTTCCTGAACTCATCATTACCTGCAGCATTAGCTGCACCCTACACAGCCCGAGCCATAGCTTGCATAGCAGCAGCCAAAGCAGCGTCATTCCTACCAGCCATATTCTGTTCATTCCCAATAACAACAACTATGGTTAACAAACAGCTCACCCCAAACACCAACACCGACACGGACTGACACAAACTGACACGGACTGGCTCTGATACCACTTAATGTAACACCCCCAATCTATACCCCCAAGCTATTAAAGCGATAAATAAAATTCAAAATTTCATCAGAGTATATTTAAAACATTCACGGCATAGACCGAGGGGTCACATCAATTTGAAACAAAATACACTTAAACCTGCTTATAAAGATATGCAACAATCAGGTAGCAATTAACAGAGGAACTTAGTTCCTACTACCCACAATTCAGATACAGAATACATGCGGAAAATCTGTACTGAAATCTCATATATATATCATGAAAAGTTTGTCTGCCAAATACAATAATACATGTACAATCCCAAAAGAAACATGTACATATACACACATATCACAACGGTCTCCCTAACTACCCGGTGCCACATTTCAGAGCCGACCGACAAAAGAATGAAGACCTAAGCTTCACAAAAGACCTCCAGTAATCTAATCTGCAATGCCTCATAGAGCATTATAAAACAGCAGAAGGGTGAGAAACACAATCATAATATAATTGCATATAGTTATATAATAACACCACATTACACACGTAAAATATTCTCACCACAACGTGCAACAAAATCCAAATACAACACAACACAATACATATCTCAACTCATCAATTCCAATCACAATTCCACACGAAATCAATCCATTCATGAATTATGCAAATGCACAGAGACCGACACAACGACTCTATGCAATGCATATGCGGTACCATCCATCCATCATCTCAACACTAGTTCACTCAGGAACTATTGGAACCATTGCTCGTTACTTAATGTAACTCCCCGTCGGGCATACGATGTTCCCCGTCGCTCACACCCCACACGGGCACACGACCCGATCGCTCACACCCCACACGGGCACACGATCGTCTATAATCATCGCTCACACCCCATACGGGCACACGACGTTATAGCGGATTCCCTCTGGAATCTATTCGTCGCTCACACCCACTAGGGCACATGACATCACAGGAATGCATATCATGATGCTTGGCATACAATGACTCATGACATTCAAATGCACACATATATGCAATCATCTCAATCAACAAAAAATCATACTTTGCAATTCAAGCCCAAAACAATGCATTTATTTGCCATACGGCCACAAACCATCATCACGCCATCTAAACACACATATTTACACCATACAACAGCACATTGCATGATACACATCAATTACACACAATTATATCAACAAAAGTCGACAAAATGACACTATTCCAAATTTCTGACATAATTAAATCAGCCAACAATCTCAAAACCATTACAATAATAAAGAACATTTCACAAGCTTTCTAACGCATCAAACCACGCCGCAAACTGACTCACGGATCAAAAGTTATAAAGAAAACAAATTGGGAATAGCTGTCATGTTCGCAGTGCGAAGCTCCTAGCGAGTCCTTCGCTTCTTCATTCACAGTGCGAATGTACCAGCGAACAGTGGCAGAAGCAAAATAGCCTAGAAAATTCCTAACGTTCGTAGTGTGAACTCCCAGCGAATGCTCGCTACCCCATTCGCAATACGAATCCTCCAGCGAACAGTGGCAGAATGAAAAATAATACAACGTTCGCAGTGCGAACCTCACACGGACGCTCGCCACCCATTCGCTGGCCATTCGCAGTGCGAACCTGCGATTTCAGGAAAACCCAGCAGCGCACCAGATCATCCCAAAACCATATTTTCTCCACCCATAACATTTCCAAACCAACATATAGAAATCAAAACATAACCTAAGCATGGTAACAAGTATTCTACCGCATTTACACCGATTTCCAACCGCGAAAACATCTATTTCTCGTCATTCTTCCCATTTCCAACCTAGAATCAAAAGCTATGGAAAGACAAGAAAATATTCAAACATACACACACATAATCATACACAAGCATAAGATAACCGAGTTTCACACCCTTACCCGATTAAATCGTGTTTAGAAAGTCGGTTGTATAGTATTCTTCTTTCCCAAGTTTCTCTCTTTTTCTTCTCTTCTTCTTTCTCTCTACTTTTCTTCTTCTCTTTTTCTTTCCTTTCTATTTCTATTTATGTTTCTAACTTACCCAAAATAAATGAAAAGACCAAAATACCCCTACACTCAAATATCTCACAAACGTTCCCAAAACGCGACAAAATATAATCACGATGAAAAATAACATATTTCCAAATAAAAGTCAGAAATAAAATAATATAATAATAAAATAATCAAAACGACTCAATTAAATAAAAATAACCAAAACTGGGTCGTTACAGAGGGTCTAGGAATTCATTCCATATGAACAAGCTAAGTACCATGTCTGCTTTTCCCCTTTCTTCTACAGTTTGAAGACTTCCTAGAGGTCCGGGAGGATCCTCCCCCACCACTAATTCTTGGGAGGGTGAGCTTCGGCATCACGAGATGTTTATGATGTTTCTCCTTTTTGCTTATCTCCAACCAAAGTTAAATCCCTTAGGAAGGGAGGGAGCTGGGCCGCAGGTCACTCTGGGGCTTGCATCCAAACTAATCACTCCCTCTTCTTGCCAAGAGAGATTTTTGTCATGTCTTCTACAAAAAGGTGTTATTAATACAGTTAAAACAATAAAAGAAATGATCAATTCAGAAAGCTCATTTCATACCATAAACCTTACCCAAGTACTTCTCTACCCTGTCATTATCTTCTCGGTCCCAGGTAATTAGAGTATGAGAGTTCAAGAGCTGGAAGCAGCTCAAAATTTAGACCGCTTCTTTCTCAAGGGGAGAAAGGGAAATTGAGTATATCCATTTGATAAGCCGAGGATCCGGTGTCCGTGATAAGAGAAATGGAAGGGCACTTATCGCCCTTGTGGTCACCATAAAGGCACAGTCTCCCCCTCTGACCCACACAAACCTATCTTTCCAATCCTCATAAGGTTCTAACAAACGCCTACCTGATAAAGCACAAAAAGTTAACCAACCACTATTGGGGAGGATTTCTACACCAAATAAGGAAAGGAATACCCAAACGGTATAAGGGATACCTAGGTTACACTAGATAATTTGGAAAGCCCTAAGAATGCTCCACACGTTGGGCATGATATAAGAGGGGATGACATTAATAGTCATAAAAAGTATGTCTCAAAAGATGTAAAAGGGATCATAACCCTTAACTCACGGTGGTCATGCTGGTTCTCTCTGTTTCTGAACAGGGTTCCAAGAATATGTCCTCTTCATGCCTTGTACTGGAGTATAGAAATATCTTAATCATATAAGAACTTGAGTATAAAAATACAATGTCTCGAACATAAACATACTTGGCTTCCTCCCTAGCTATTATCTTTCAATAGAAGGGAAGACGATGAGAAAACATAACAGTATTTATGCCTTAGGGAGAAGGACGGACCTCACAATCCTTTTTTCCTGTGCCTATATACTTTTCTTGAGGAAACTAAATAAAGGTTCCAAAAGGGAAGAAAATGGGAAAGATTTCCCTAAAAAAATATATCATGGCCTTTTATAGAAGACTAATAGCACAAGCAATGTATCTGCTTGATGGAGTAACTGTTGCAAAAAGTGGAAAGGGTTCCACACGTTGTGGACACATATAAAAAAAAGGGTTTAGGCTGGTTTTTCTTAGGAAAATCATCATAAGTACCATGAAATGCCACTCACGCTCCTTTCTCACTAAGCATTCCAGCTTTCATAGTTACCTAGCGTTTTGACATCTCGAGGGTCATTCGAGTGATGATAGACATTCCTCGCTGACACTTTGACTACTCAGTAGATATCTGGAAAGGGGGTAAAGACTTGTCCTTAACTAAGAGACTCGTCTTCTACCAAGGGAGCAGCCTTCAGCTAAGGTACTTGCCTTCAACTGAGGAACTCACCTTCAATTAAAAGAGCAACCTTCAATTGAGGGACTCACCTCGAACTGGGAGACTCACCCATATCCACAAAGTTCAACATAAGGGAAGCTTTAAACACTTTGCCTTTACAAGTTCTCGTGAATGAGAGATTGTGTAATGATATATTTGGGAGGCCCCTCGAATAGGGCAACATATTTCTTTCGTCGAGCGCCTGCCCCATCAGGCGCCGCCCAGGGTGTGTCTTTTACTTGGTATGAGGCTCGCTCTTAGGAGAGATATGGATAATAGTGTTTATCCAGTCTCTAACTGCATGTGAAGAATCTTGCCATGACTCTCTAGGAAATATGCAGTCAACAGCTTTCCCTAGTGAAGAGGGAGCAAGTTCAACTTCTTGAGGGTTTCTATGCCCCTATAAATACCTCAACCTTAAGGTCAGGGAAGACAGGTCATAACACACACAATACATCCCCAAAAAGTCACAGAGATTCTCACCTTATGTGAGCTTGATCTCTCATCATCGTAAACAACATCAAACAGGGTCTCTCACCACCGCGGGCAAGCCCTAAACCACCAGAAAAATACTAAGGCCTCTAGCCACCCCTACTAGCTTAGAGGTACCATACATTATGTACTTTTTGACAAGTACAATTTTGCTTCTTGTTTCAAACCTAGCATAATTTATATTCTTATCAAAATCTGACAATGGCTAGAGTTGTTCATAGTAAATTTTGTTAGAAAACCGAACTAAATTATAGTAAAAAGTCATCTGAATTAAATTGAATTGAATTGTTTGAATTTAAATCGAAATCGAATCGAATTAAATTTATTGATTTGATATATTGATTATAACTTCCGAACCATACTAAATCATTAAAGTACAAATTTCAAAACTAAACTATTTGTTAAAGAACTGAAAACTGAATTGTTATACTTTTTTCAAAATATTTTATTAAAAAATTTAAATTTATTTTTAGTATTCTTTTAATTTCGATTTTCTTACACTATAATTCGGTTTTAAAATTGTTTATGCAATATGATTCGATTAACTAACCAAACATAATAATTTTATTATTTTAATTTCAATGCAATTTGATTCATTGGTTCGGTTTTATTCGCGAATTTTTTGAACGGGCTTAAAAAATTATGGAATTATCTTTTTGATATGATTATATTAATCAATATTTTCACCTCTATTCTATTCCACGGAACGGATTTCAATAATCAAATTCCTACATGGCAGACAATAAAAACTTTCATTTTTCATAATTTGGGCGTGTCAACTATTTAAACAAAACCGTTGCAAAAGTGTTGTGCAGCTGCCTGTTATGAGATGTTCTTAGAGATTGTGGTCCCTTCTTTTATCTCCGACCATTTTACAGCATCTTTACCCTTTTTTAGGTTTATGAAAATGGAGAATTTGATTTATTCTTTCTTTCACTTTTTATTGTTCTTCTTCCCTTGCTTAGGATCCTGGAATTTAGAATTGAGTATTCATATCAATGTGGGCAATAACATGTTTGACTTGTAGAAAAGCAACTGTATTTTAAAATATTTTATTCTCACTTTACAGTAGTTTCCAATGAGTAAAAATGTTCCATTTACTTTATACATAGATTTTGTTATGACAAAACTATAGGTACACATTAAATGTATTGTATTTATTAAAGAATAGGATGCATAAAAATCTAACATAGTTTGACATTTCCTTAATTAATTAATATGCTCTAGTTATTTTTATTAGTCCACAATTGTACGTAAACATTGAAGAAAATATGAGTTCTCCTAAACAAGGAAACTATGAGTAATAATAGAAGTCAAATTGAGGATATGTTTCTTTTGCTTTTTTGACACTTTTTCTACTTTCTGAGTCACCCCATTATCCCCACAAGTATAGAAATATCCCCACCAATGTTTGTCCAAAATTATGAATATCACCAATTGCTTGTTACTTACCACTTGGGATTGGGACCCTTTTATTCATATCCAACCTCCATGGTCCATCTAATCTTTACTATACCACACTTGTATTATCATGATTACTTCTTGTATTTCTTAGTTATATTTTTAAGTTTGTGCTCCTAATTCATATATATATATATATATATATATATATATATATATATATATATATATATATATATATATATATAAATATGGGTTTTTGCTAGAATACACCCACCTATTTTTATGAAGGTGTGTTTTAGCAACATTTTTTTTTTAAATAAGCAATGATATATATATATAGAGCACGAATAGTACTCGACAAACAAAACAACAAAGGACATTACAAGCATTGGAGTGGCGCCGTAAACCACTCCTGAAAGGAACAAACCGACGAAGTCTTAACTGCCGAGTTTAACCAACACCAAGATGACCACTTAATACAAAAAAGGACATCATCTAAATAGAAAGGAATATTCCTGAAAATAAAATCGTTCCTACTCTTCCATATAGCTCATATCGCAAAGGCCCACACCATACTACCATCTACTACGCCCGAAGACGACTTCAACTGCTTGGAGAAACTCATGAAGAATTCCACTAAATTATGCATCCTTGCTATTTCTATCCCAAACCATTTCTCTATGCTACTCCAAACTTGGCCAGCAAAGCAGCACTCCATAAAAATATGGCGAGATGTCTCAGTAACAACGCCACAGCAAGAGCACAGCGGATCAAAATTATCAGCCACAATCCCCCTCCTAAGCAAATTGTCCTTGGTGCCAAGCCTGTCCTAAAATAGCCTCCACATGAGTACCTTGATCTTGGATGGCATAGGAGCTGCCCACATCTGCTTCATCGCAGATTCAGCCCGACCGTCCCAATCAATGCAACTACCATTCTGCAGCAGTACAGAATACGCAAAAGCAACTGAAAACAATCCGTCATCACTTGGAGACCACAAGAATGAATCCCTCTTATCAGCATCCAAGGACAAGTTGTTCAACAAAGAGGATAGCCCCATTGGGACACCCTCCCATAACAGGTCTGAATCTCTACTTAAGCTGCTCGTACTCTGCTGACCAGAGGAATAATACAATCTCACCATATCATCCACTGAACAGTATTGGCAGGCACTAATAGATTGGAAAAACACATCATAGGTCTCCTTCAACGGCCTATCTCCAAAGCTCTGAACATGCCAAAATGGGACAGATTGCCCATTTCCCACGACACCTTTAATAAAATCAACGAACTGATCAGTTAGCAGATGCTTGTCGAATCCGTTTAAAACCAAATCCTTCCACCAGATGGAATCCATCTTAGATCCTCATTTGCCATCATTACACAAAACAACCATGCCCAGGTTCGAAAAATTATGAGCATATCTAACCTCCAGAATACCTTTCCACAAAGCTTTGCCTTCCGTAATCATCCGCCATTTCCACTTTAGAAGGAGTGTTCTATTAAAACACTCTAAGTTCTTGATACCTAAGCTTCCTAACTCTTTTGGGAGGCAAACCTTACTCCAACGCATCCAGCTTATATTTCTTCTGTTATACGTACCACTCCACAAAAAGTTTGCTTGAATTCTAGAGATAAACCTCAGAATTTGGACAGGAGCTTTGAAGAACGAGAAGGTGAAGATTGGCAAAGAGTTTAGTACAGAGTTGAGTAGCGTTACTCTACCACCGATACTTAAACTATTACTCTTCCAGGCTGCTAATTTTCTCCTAAACATTTCAACCACATGGCGCCACAAACGAGTTCTTCGAGGATTATACCCCACATAGATTCCCAGAAATTTAAAAGGGAAGGTACCCACTTCACAATTCAGGAAAACAACAGCAGACTCGATGAAGGCGGAGCTGCAGTTGATACCGTAAAGACTGCTTTTGAAAAAATTCACTTTAAGACCCGAAACCAGTTCGAATCCTCTTAGGACTGCTTTCAAACACCACAGATTTTCCGGATCTCCTTCACCTATGATTACCGTATCGTCTGCGAATTGGATGATACAATGGGACACTTTAGATGAGACCTTGTACTCTTCGAACAAATTCTGGCCAACAACTTTCTTCATTAGTAATATTAACCGTTCCATTGCAAGAATGAATAAGAAAGGAGACATAGGGTCTCCTTGTCTTAACCATTTGCTAAGCTTGAAGTCATGCGTCGCGCTTTCGTTTACGAGAACCGACATTGAACCATTGAAAACTAGTGCCTCCATCCACATTTTCCAGTTTCGGCCAAAGTTTATAGTACCCAAAATGTGTCTAAGGTAGTCCCAGCTTACACTATCATAGGCCCTCTCGAAGTCAACTTTCAACGCCAGGCAGTCTTTCTTGCACATCTTGGCCATATCAAGGATTTCGTTTAGGACTACAACACCGTCTAACATATATCTGCCAGAAACGAATGCTGACTGTTCCAAAGAAACAAGACCACCAACAACTGACTTCAGCCTGTTGGCAAGTAATTTAGAGAGGATTTTTTGAAATGCATTGACAAGACAGATGAGGGGATAATTCGCTAGGGTATGCGGATCGTCCACCTTCGGCACCAGTGTTAGGAAAAATGTCGTTGCAGTCATTGTTAGCCTGCTATTAGAGTGGAACTCCTTAACAAAATTACAGACATCCAACTTTACAATCTCCCAACATTTTTGGAAGAAGAGGAAAGAGAATTCGTCCGGCCCCGGACTCTTTAGACCCTTCACACTGCCAAACCGCATTTTTAATTTCAAGCTCTGTAAATGGGACCTCCAGCTGACTACTATCCAGAACAGAAAGCTTGTTTAACCCCTCACCATCCAAAACTGGCCTAGATAACAGTTTTTCATCAAAGTTGTCCTGGAAGAACTTCCATACCTCATTTTTCACCTCCTTGACACCCTCAATCTTGCCTTTGTCAGTATGCACAAAGGAAATATGGTTTCTCCTTTGCCTAGCCTTTAGGACTCTATGAAAGAATCTGGTATTTCACCATCACTTTCACTATCAGATTCAGACCAGGAAACTGACATGCCCTTCTTCTGCTTCTTCAAGAATGTGGGACATTCTTTCTTGACATGTCCATACCCTTCACATTCAAAGCACTGAACACCTCTATCCTGAGCAGTCTTCTCTTCATCTTTCTCTTTTGGATTGGTGATGTCAGAGGAACTATTCTTGACACTAGGCTTGTAGTTATTGTTCCATCTTTTTAACACTTTGTTGAACTGCCTTCCCAACATTGCAATGGCTTGTGACAAATCTTCCTGAGAATCTTTGACTACCTTATCTTCTGCAGGAGTGGAGACCAAAGCAATACCCTTGGGCTTCTTTTATGGTTCTTCTTCATTTAAACCAAGTTCAAAAGTCTGAAGAGATCTAATGAGCTCATCTACTCTCATCTTGCTGATGTCTTGAGCTTCTTCAATAGCAGTCACTTTCATCTTGTACCTCTTAGGTAGGGACCTAAGGATCTTCCTCACAAGCTTTTCTTCAGACATTTTCTCTCCAAGAGCACTCGAAGCATTAGCCAGCTCAAGAACACTCATGTGGAAATCATGAATAGTCTCATCTTCCTTCATCTTCAGGCTTTCAAATTTTGATGTTAAAATCTGAAGTCTTGACATCTTGACTCTAGATGTTCCTTCATGAGTAGCCTGCAAGATATCCCATGCTTGCTTAGCAACTTCGCAGGTATTAATTAACCTGAAGATATTCTTATCCACTCCATTGAAGATTGCATTCAGAGCTTTGGAATTTCTAAGGGCAAGCTCATCTTCCTCCTTGGTCCACTCTTCTTCAGGCTTTGGCTTAGAGGTGCCTTCTTTATCTTTGCCAGCATCATCCTTCTCACACATGACAGGAGCTTTCCATTCTTTAATAACAGCCTTCCAAGCCCTACTGTCCAAGGATTTTAAGAAGGTGGTCATCCTTGGCTTCCAATAGTCATAATTGGATCCATCCAAAATAGGGGGTCTGTTGATGAATCCTCCAACTTCTTTGTCCATCTTTTCACCAGAAAGTAACTTCCTTAGATCTCACCCAGAGACAGACAGGATGCCTGCTCTGATACCAATTGAAATTCTGGTATCAGACGTGTGATGTCACAACAACACACTCTGCACAATGGACAACAATAACAGTAAAATAACACCAAGAATTGTTGACCCAGTTCAGTTACAACCAACCTACTCTGGGGGCTACCAAGCCAGGGATGGAATTCACTACTTGTAGATATAATTTACAGACTCAACAACCCGTTGACAATCTCCTAAACTTATACTCTACTAATGACTTCCTACCTAAGAAACCACTTAGGTATGAGAACACCACTCAATCCCTTACAAACACTCAAAGAAACCACTTTGAGTACCCTTGATCTTACTTCACAGCTTCGATCAATCAACCACTCTCTATTGCTTCACAGCTTCTAGAGAGGACAGAAACTCAACACCTATTCAAACCCTAGAATAGTGTAAATACAAGCACTCTAAACAAACTCTAGACACTAAGCCTCCAGCTCTTGATCTTCTGAATGTTTTCTGTCGCTTTTTCTTTGGTCTTGTGCGCTTTATATAGCTCCTTGAATTGGTCTTGGACTTGCTACAATATCTCCCAGATTTGTTATTTAAAACTGAATATCTAAAACAGATTTTCTCCTAAAATCTTTTTAAATCTTCAACCTTTTAAATCTCCTACAAATCTGCAACAGATCTCCTATGCAGCAGCAAATATCTATCCCAATATATTCGCATCCAATGAGACAGCTTGCTCTCCACAATTCCAGCTAATACGCAACCCTAACAATATCACAGCCTGCTGTTGTTAATTCTGCAGATCTGATGTTACAACATCACCTGTGTGACATCAGACATCCAACTTCAGCAATTAATTACTTAACACAGCCCAGTGTTAAGACTTCAATGTTGCAACATCAGCACCTTGACATTAACATTGAATATACTTTGTTTTACCAAAATTCCAGCCAATCCAGGAACTAACAATCTCCCCCTTTGGCTAATTTTGGCTAAAACAATCTCTGCATCTTTAGAGACTTCAGCAGCGGAATAATCTTCAAAAATTGAAACTCTCAATCAGCAACAGTTTGACAATACTCATAGTCTTCATTACTTGATCTGCTGCAGCACCATCTTCATTATTGACAACAGCCAATTGGTGCTCCCCCTTTAAAACATGAACCAGCATCACAGCTGTTCAGTAGCTCACAATGTGCAGCACTTTTTCTCCCCCTTGATGTCTGCTTGGCTGCACTCTTCAAATGTCATGATATCTTCAAAACTCCCCCTTAATGCAGCAATAACTTTCAACAATGTTGCATTCAACAATGTTGCTCCCCCACCAGCATAGCAACTGTCAATAACTCTTCCTTAATATCTGCATTACACTGGCAGCATATAGCAATAATACTCCTGACTATCTTGGCTATCTTGACTATTTTCTCCCCCTTTTTAGCCACAATTAGGCAAACTTCACCTGGCAGTTGACTACACATTTTCAGAAACACCCCAACTGCCCACAACCCCTCTAGCAGATTCAGTCTTCATAAATGCAGATTCCCAATTTGCTTCTTAACCTTTCAAATTGGTTTGCATCTAAGGCTTTAGTGAATATGTCAGCCAACTGGTTCTCTGTGGCTACATGCTCCAAGGTAACAATTTTTTCTTCTACCAGATCCCTTATGAAATGATGCCTTATGTCTATGTGCTTTGTCCTACTGTGCTGTACAGGATTTTTAGATATATTAATTACACTTAGATTATCGCAATACAAAGTCATAACATCTTGTTTAACATTGTATTCACTCAACATCTGCTTCATCCAGACCAGCTGAGAGCAACTACTTCCTACTGCTATATACTCCACTTCAGCAGTTGAGAGAGATACACAATTATGCTTCTTGCTGAACCAGGAAATCAGATTGTTCCCTAGAAAGAAACACCCTCCTGAAGTGCTTTTTCTATCATCTGCACTTCCAGCCCAATCAGCATCACAGTATCCTTTTAAATTAGTCCCAGAATCATGGCTATATAACATTCCATAGTCACTTGTGCCATTTACATATTTCAGAATCCTCTTCACTTGATTCAATTGACTCACCTTAGGATCAGACTGATATCTAGCACACACTCCAACATCAAAGGAAATATCAGGTCTGCTTGCTGTGAGATATAGTAAACTCCCAATCATACTTTTGTACAAGCTGTGATCCACACTCACTCCATTCTCATCCTTGGATAGCTTCAAATGGGTGGGAGCCGGCGTCCTTTTGTGATTGGCTTTATCCAGGCCAAACTTCTTTACTATGCTCTTAGCATATTTGCTTTGAGAAATAAAGATAGAATCCTCCATTTGTCTGACTTGTAATCCAAGGAAGTAGCTAAGTTCTCCAACCAAACTCATTTCAAATTCTGATTGCATTTGTTGGACAAACTGTTTTACCATAGCATCTGACATCCCCCCAAATACAATGTCATCCACATAAATTTGGGCTACCATTAATTTTCCGCCTTCTTCCTTGACAAACAAGGTTTTGTCAATGCCTCCTTTTCTATACCCATTTGCTACTAAGAATTCTGTCAACCTCTCATACCAGGCCCTTGGAGCTTGTTTTAAGCCATACAGTGCCTTCCTCAGTTTGAACACATGATTGGGGAAGTTTGGATTAGTGAATCCTTTAGGTTGATCTACATAGACTTCTTCATTCAGATAGCCATTTAGAAAGGCACTCTTCACATCCATTTGGAACAGCTTGAATCTTAGGTTACAAGCCATACCCAAAAGTAGTCTGATGGATTCTAGTCTCGCCACTGGAGCAAACGTCTCATCAAAGTCAACTCCCTCCACTTGAGTATAACCTTGTGCAACAAGTCTCGCTTTGTTTCTTGTAACCACTCCAAGCTCGTCTGACTTGTTTTTGTAGATCCATTTTGTTCCAATAACATTCACCCCTTCTGGTCTTGGCACAAGATCCCAGACTTCATTTCTCTTAAACTGCTCCAGTTCTTCTTGCATAGCATTTATCCAAAATTCATCTGTCAGAGCTTTCTTGACATTTTTTGGCTCAATTTTGGATACGAAGCACGAGCTAGCTATGATTTCTCTGGACCTAGTTCTTACTCCATAATTTGGATCACCTATGATCAGCTCCTTAGGATGATCCTTCTGAATTCTGATAAAAGGATCCTTCTGAGGTTGCTCAGGCTCAGTGTCAGCAGCACCTGGGGATGGATTTCTTTCTTCAACTTTAACAGCTACCTCATCAGCTGATGTTCCAACATCTTCTATGACATCCTCAACTTCATGCTTTTCTTCATCATCAATCACAACATTGATTGACTCCATCATCACTTTGGTCCTGGAGTTGAAGACCCGATAAGCTCTGCTGTTGATGGAGTACCCCAAAAATATCCCTTCATCGCTTTTGGAATCTAATTTCCTTCTCTGCTCTCTATCTGCCAGGATGTAACATCTAGTACCAAACACATGGAAGTACTTATCATTAGGTTTTTTTCCCTTCCATAGTTCATATAGAGTGGATGAAGTGCCTCTTCTTAGGGTAACTCTGTTATGAATGTAGCAGGCAGTGTTCATGGCTTCAGCCCAGAAGTGATAAGGTAGTTTCTTGGCATGAATCATTGCTCTAGTCGACTCTTGTATAGTTCTGTTCTTCCTCTCAACAACTCCATTTTGCTGAGGGGTGATAGGCGATGAAAACTCATGACTTATACCTTCAGACGAGCAAAATTCTTCAAACTTGCTATTTTCAAACTCTCTTCCATGATCACTTCTAATTCTGATGACCTTACTCTCCTTTTCTCTTTGGAGTTTTTGACAGAGCTCTTTAAAGACATCAAACTCCTCAGATTTGTCTTTGATGAAATTCACCCAGGTGTATCTTGAGTAGTCATCCACAACTACATAAGCATATTTCTTTCCACCCAAACTTTCAACCTGCATAGGTCCCATCAAATCCATATGAAGAAGTTCCAATACCTTGGAGGTGGTGTCATGTTGAAGCTTCGGATGAGACATCTTTGTCTGCTTTCATTTTTGACAGTCTCCACACACCTTTTCTTCCTTAATACTAAGTTTGGGAATCCCTCTGACTGCTTCTGAGGAGATAATTCTCTTCATTCCCTTTAGGTGAAGATGTCCCAGCTTCTGATGCCAGATTTTGACATCATCTTCTTTAGCAAGCACACACGTGGAGGAATTTGAATTTTGCGGCACCCAAAGATAACAATTGTCCTTAGATCTGGCTCCCTTCATAATGACTTCTCCTTTGTCATCTTTCACATTACATTCAGACTTTGTGAAGTCTGCTTTGAATCCTTGATCACAAAGTTGACTAATACTAATCAAATTAGCTGTTAGTCCTTTAACAAGAAGAACATTCTCCAGCTTGGGAGTACTGTCACAGTTTAGTCTTCCAATCCACTTTATCTCTCCTTTGATCCCATCACCAAATGTAACATAGCCAGAAGACTGAGGTTTCACATCAACAAGCAGATTCTTTACTCCAGTCATGTGTCTTGAACACCCACTGTCAAAATACCAGTCATCTTTGGTAGAAACCCTCAAGGAAGTGTGAGCTATCAAGCTGGTAACTTTAGGTATCCATTTCTTCATCACCTTAGGCCTAACCTCTTGCTGTTTGGGTTGAGGAGCAGAATTAGGATATCCGTGAAGCTTGAAGCACGAGGACTGCATATGACCAATCCTGCCACAATAGAAGCATCTAACTCTATCGTTTCTAAAGTGGTTAAATCTTCTCCCACTTTGATAATTCTGTGGCTGCCACCCATACTGTTGTCTCCTTATTCCATAGTTGCATTGTCTTCTCCTATATTGATGATGCTGTCTCTTAGGCTGTCTTCTATGGTGATGAGGTTTCCTTCTTCCATAAGGCACAACATTGTTGTATGCATAACCATACCATTTTCCTGATGTTGAAACCTCTGCTGAGACATGTTCTGCTTGAACTTGACAGCTTGCATACTCTGGTGATATTGGGGAGGCATATACTGACTAGCTACTTGGGGCTGTATCTTCCTCTGATGAGGACCATTCTTCTTCTCAGCATTCTGGGGCGGAACAACCTTCTTTGGGGTAGGGCCCTGTTTCGTAGGTTGATGTTGAGACAACGGTTGAGACATCTCCCTTTTTGTTCCTGAAGTGCTGGCCACATATCCTATGCCTGATTTATCTCCAGCAGATTTCTCTAACTGAAGAATCTTATCAAGATCAGCAGTACCACTGTTCATCATCTTAACGAATTTAGTCATCTGATCCAGTTGGGACTTAACTAGCACAACTTCGTTTTCCCGATCAGCTTTTTCATTTTCAAGCTGAGCAATCTGTTGCTTATGATACTTGTTTTCTTGACAAATCTCAGCACTTTTCAAACACAGCTCTCGATAAGTAGAAGCTAGCTCCTCATAAGTTATTTCTTCATCACTATCATCATCAGACACAACAGTTCATGTTAAGGGTCTAGCATGCCTTGCTGACTCACCATCACTTTCACTATCAGATTCAGACCAGGAAACTGACATGCCCTTCTTCTGCTTCTTCAAGAATGTGGGACATTCTTTCTTGACATGTCCATACCCTTCACATTCAAAGCACTGAACACCTCTATCCTGAGCAGTCTTCTCTTCATCTTTCTCTTTTGGATTGGTGATGTCAGAGGAACTATTCTTGACACTAGGCTTGTAGTTATTGTTCCATCTTTTTAACACTTTGTTGAACTGCCTTCCCAACATTGCAATGGCTTGTGACAAATCTTCCTGAGAATCTTTGACTACCTTATCTTCTGCAGGAGTGGAGACCAAAGCAATACCCTTGGGCTTCTTTTCTGGTTCTTCATCATTTAAACCAAGTTCAAAAGTCTGAAGAGATCCAATGAGCTCATCTACTCTCATCTTGCTGATGTCTTGAGCTTCTTCAATAGCAATCACTTTCATCTTGTACCTCTTAGGTAGGGACCTAAGGATCTTCCTCACAAGCTTTTCTTCAGACATTTTCTCTCCAAGAGCACTCGAAGCATTGGCCAGCTCAAGAACACTCATGTGGAAATCATAAATAGTCTCATCTTCCTTCATCTTCAGGCTTTCAAATTTTAATGTTAAAATCTGAAGTCTTGACATCTTGACTCTAGATGTTCCTTCATGAGTAGCCTGCAAGATATCCCATGCTTGCTTAGCAACTTCACAGGTATTAATTAACCTGAAGATATTCTTATCCACTCCATTGAAGATTGCATTCAGAGCTTTGGAATTTCCAAGGGCAAGCTCATCTTCCTCCTTGGTCCACTCTTCTTCAGGCTTTGGCTTAGAGGTGCCTTCTTTATCTTTGCCAGCATCATCCTTCTCACACATGACAGGAGCTTTCCATTCTTTAATAACAGCCTTCCAAGCCCTACTGTCCAAGGATTTTAAGAAGGTGGTCATCCTTGGCTTCCAATAGTCATAATTGGATTCATCCAAAATAGGGGGTCTGTTGACGAATCCTCCAACTTCTTTGTCCATCTTTTCACCAGAAAGTAACTTCCCTAGATCTCACCCAGAGACAGACAGGATGCCTGCTCTGATACCAATTGAAATTTTGGTATCAGACGTGTGATGTTAAGATGTGATGTCACAACAACACACTCTGCACAATGGACAGCAATAACAGTAAAATAACACCAAGAATTATTGACCCAGTTCGGTTACAACCAACCTACTCTGGGGGCTACCAAGCCAGGGATGGAATTCACTACTTGTAGATATAATTTACAGACTCAACAACCCGTTGACAATCTCCTAAACTTATACTCTACTAATGACTTTCTACCTAACAAACCACTTAGGTATGAGAACACCACTCAATCCCTTACAAACACTCAAAGAAACCACTTTGAGTACCCTTGATCTTACTTCGCAGCTTCGATCAATCAACCACTCTCTATTGCTTCACAGCTTCTAGAGAGGACAGAAACTCAACACCTATTCAAACCCTAGAATAGTGTAAATACAAGCACTCTAAACAAACTCTAGACACTAAGCCTCCAACTCTTGATCTTCTGAATGTTTTCTGTCGCTTTTTCCTTTGGTCTTGTGCGCTTTATATAGCTCCTTGAATTGGTCTTGGACTTGCTACAATATCTCCCAGATTTGTTATTTAAAACTGAATATCTAAAACAGATTTTCTCCTAAAATCTTTTTAAATCTTCAACCTTTTAAATCTCCTACAAATCTGCAACAGATCTCCTATGCAGCAGCAAATATCTATCCCAAGATATTCGCATCCAATGAGACAGCTTGCTCTCCACAATTCCAGCTAATACGCAACCCTAACAACATCACAGCCTGCTGTTGTTAATTCTGCAGATCTGATGTTACAACATCACCTGTGTGACATCAGACATCCAACTTCAGCAATTAATTACTTAACACAGCCCAGTGTTAAGACTTCAATGTTGCAACATCAGCACCTTGACATCAACATTGAATATACTTTGTTTTACCAAAATTCCAGCCAATCCAGGAACTAACAATATATATATATATATATATATATATATATATATATATATATATATATATATATATATATATATAAACTAATAGTACTAGTTAATGTTTTTGACAAAATATTTTGAAATATTATTGGTTTAATTTTAACAGCCAAAGAATCAAGCTAGTCTTATAGACAAAAAAAGGTATCTTTATTTTTAAATAAATTGAAGAATTTGATTTGATATTATATACTTTTACCGATGAACCATATAATTCATGTTGTTCCAGAGGTAAAGCAGTTTTTTCCCCACTTGAAGTTATAATTCTCCTAGATAAGAATTTAGAATTCATGTTCTATGGAGTTTTTGAATTGTTCCATGGTTTTAGTCATGGAAAATAGGTGATTTTAGTTTCGATCCCAGTTTGTTATTTTGGATTTGAAATATAGAATACATTTTTTTTAGGAAAAATTTCACAATTAATCGCGAGATATCTTTGATTATTACTTTGACTTATAAGTAGATTCATGTCCCCTGCTTTATATTTTGTCATTTTTTGGTTGGTTGGGAGGGGGACCCACTTATGGTTGGATGATTACGGGTGTGTTGGGTGTCTAGTTGCCCTCCTTTTTGTGTTATGCAGGTGATCATACCTACCTTCTAGCAACGTGCTCTCTCCAAAAATTTGTTTTTACCTAAAGATTCAGGATAGGTTTCATAGGTTGTTGGGTTGATTTTTGTTCCGTCTATGTGATTGTTTGATAGTTTTTGCTTCTTTTATTTCCTGTTTATTTTGTATTTTGGTTTGTGTTAGTGCGTGAGACACTTTGAGTGAGAGAAGGAATGAGAGAGATAGTGAAAAGTAATTGATAAATTGTTATTATTGAAAATTATGTAACTGAATTACTAAGTAACTAACATAACAAACCTAACCCTAACTAACTTGGGCTTGGGCTATAACTTGGATTTTATCACAACATACCCCCTTATAATTCAAGTTGTCAAACATAAACAAATCATAGTCTATCTGAACTATTCATAATTCTTTCTCAAATTTAAGAATTTGTCGATCTTCAGTCCTTTAGCGAAAATGTCAGCCAACTTTTCTTCACTCGGGAAATGTATTACTTCAAGTTCACCCTAGTTTACATTCTCCCTTAGGAAATGAAACCTAGCCTCAATGTGCTTACTCCTTCCGTGCATAACTGGATTCTTTGCAAGATTAAGGTTGAGTTGTTGTCGATCTGCAACACCAGAGGTTTCTTCAGTTAGACCTTCATCTCTTCTAGAACAAATCTGATCCAAATTGTTTGACAAGCAACATAGGATCCTGCTATATATTCATCCTCACATGATGATAATGCCACCACAAGTTTCTTTCTCGAGCACCATGAGATTGGGGCACCAAATAATTGAAAGAAGTAACCAGTTGTGCTTCTTTAATCCTCCTTGTCTCCACACAAATCAACATTTGGATAGTAATTAATCATAACTTCTTTGCTTTCAGTATCTCGTCAAAACAGGATTCCACAGTTCATTGATCCTTTTCAGTATCTTATGATTCTTCTTGCAACCTTCATGTGTGACACCTTTGGTTCATCCATGTATCTGCTCACTAATCCAACTGAGAAACTTATATCATGCACTTCTATTGCACACATACCTCAGAGATCCTATAATTTGTTTGAACAAAGTAGCATCGACATTGTCCTCCTCTCCATGTTTCTCCAGTTTCAGATTTGGTTCGACAGGTGAGGATGCAAGAATCGAGTCTTCCATACTGAATCTCCTGAGTATTTATTTGACATATTATCGTTGATGTAGCACCATACATTGCTTCGACATTTGCAAATCCATTCCTAGGAAATAAGACAGTTTTCCCAGATTCGACATTTCAAATTCCCTCTTCATCAACTCTTTGACTTCGATAAGTTCTCCATGTTATTTCTAGTTACTAGCGAGTCATCGACATATAAGTAGAGTATTATATCTTGTGCCACAGCGTGAACATAGACACCATACTCAGACGTTCATTTGATGAATCCCAATTTGACCAAGTTTGAGTCGATATTCTTGTTCCATGCCCTAGATGCCTGCTTGAGACCATATAGGGCTTTGTGAAACTTATACACTTTCCTAGCTTCCTCCTATATCATAAACCCGGAAGGTTATTTGACTTACATGACTTTATCTAGGGGACCATTCAAAAATGTTGATTTCACATCTAAGCGAAATGTCGACCAACCTTGCTTGTATGCCAAGGCTACCACTAATCAGACAGTCTTCAATCTTGGTACTAGTGCATATAATTCAAAGTAGTTGAGTCCTAATCTTTGAAGAAATCCTCGAGCTACTAATATTACCTTGTGTCTTGCAATCGATCCATCAGGATTATGCTTCAATTTGAAAACCCACTTCACTTCAACAGCTTTTATGTGTGCTGGAAATTTGACTAGCTCTCATGTATTATTTCTATTGATCACTTGTAACTCTTCAACCATAGCTTTCTTCCATTATTTATCTTTGAAGGCTTCGCTATAGTTTATTGGTTCAACACTTGCAAGTAAAGCGAAATGAACCAAATCTCCATCTGTTGTGACTTCATCATCACCAACCATTTCACAGTCTTAAAGTCTTGTTAGGAGTACTCTGGTTCTTTGAGGTCTTTGGCTTATTCTAGTCACACTCTCTTCAACTTCGACTAAGTCTGGAATATTAGCAACCACTTCGAATTTGACTTCATTAATTTCTCCGTCGACGCCATAACTCATCAAAGGCTTGTTAATTTCATCACCATAATTCCAATCCCAGGCATAATTTTCTTCAATCACGATACATGGACGCATTATGATATTCTCATTGATTGGATTGAATAACATGAATTCTCCAGCTTTTTAATATCCTACCAGAATCATAGGTTCACTTTTATTATCAAGCTTCCTTCTTCTTGCATCAGGAACACACTTGTAGCAAATAGAGCCAAACACCTTCAGATGACTCACTGATGGTCATTTTCCACTCCACACTTTCAGGAACATTGTTATTTAGCTTCTTGGTAGGGCACATGTTTAGAATATAAATATCAGTGGTGACAGCTTCACCCCATAAGGATTTTGACAAATTCTTCTACTTTAGCATGCATCTCGCCATATCCAATATGGTCATGTTTCTTCTTTCTGCTATTCCATTATGTTGAGGCACGTAAAGAGCAGTTACCTCATGATCGACTTCAAACATAATGGACGTGTATTCTCCACCTCTATGTGTTCACAGAACTTTGATCTTCTTTTCACTCAGATTTTTGCCAAGCATCTTGAATCTCTTAAAGATTTGAAATACTTTGTCTTTGATCTTGATCATATAGATCCAAAGATTTTGACTATACTCATCGATAAATCAGACAAAATATCTATTTTCGCCAATGGTATGATCTTCAAATGGGCCACATACATCTGAATGTACTACTTTTAGAATGCAAGAGGACATCATTTGCATAGTCAAAACAAAACACTTTCTGGATTTCTTCCCTACTAAGCAACCTTCACAGAGTTTTTCGGGCACCTCAAGACTTGGTATATCAGTTACCATTCTTGAGTAATCAATTGATTGAGTGGCCTAAAATTCAAGTGGCCAAACCTCAAATGCCACAACCAACTATTCTTGTGGTCGACAACTATTTTGAGGCATTGTATCTCAATTGAACTGATCATGGTCTTAAATGTTCTATTCTTTGACATAGGATATTTTAAAACCAAACTATTATGGGTGTCAAACAGTTTCAAGGCTCCGTCTTTCATAACCACTGAGAAACCTTTTTCAACTAGTTGTCCAACACTTAGCAGGTTACACTTTATTCAAGGTACATAGAGTACATCTTTGATCATAGATTTTTCTCTATTACTCCTTTGAATAACTATGTTGACAGTACCTTCTGCTTGCAACGAGTTATTATCTACAAGTTTGACCTTATTCTTCTTCGACTCATTGAAATCTGCCAACCACGTTTTCCCATCAGTCATGTGATTCAAGCATCCTGTGTCGAGGAACTAGATTTTGGAGTCGACATGGTCATCTGCAACTGTAGCCATAACCACCATATCTTCAGAATCATCTAAGTCTTGACGTGCAATGTTTTCTCCTTCCTCCTTGCTTTTTGTCGCTCCATTGTCTTTCCTATACCAACAATTCTTGGCAAAGTGAACCCATTTTTCACAGTTATAGCAATACACACCTTTTTTCTCTTCTTTGTCTTTTTTATAGGAGTTTCCTTCTCCTCTTTTGGAGGATTCATAAGCCTTATCATCGACCTTATGCTCTTGAGGGTTCAAAAAAGACTTTTTAATTTGAGTCTTGTTTCCTTTTCCCTTGAACTTGTTGGCACCACCATATTTCTTCCATGTCTGAGCTTATAGTGCTGGTATCAAATTTTAAGTTCTGTGGTTTTGGATTGGTAGCAATTTTGTTAAAACAGTTTTCAGCAAGATGTTGAGACAGATGTCGTGAGAAGTTAGTCAGACACCATGATTAGCATGATGTTGGGACATGTGGCCAGGGCATGTTATACCAGAAGTTTAGGGATGAGAAAATTTGTTATTTAAAGTGTGAGATTCTCTCTTGCTTTAGTTCACACACTGTCGTAATCCAAGGAGGGTAATTTAGGAACATCTGTTTATGCCAGAAGTGTGTGTATTTCTTAAAAGGGACTTTGAGACATTTAAGGAAACATGAGATTTAGTGAGATTTGATTTGATTTGTTCCTGCAGAAGATTTAATTTGGACCTGATCTTTAGGAAATAATATATTATGAATCTGAATTTAATAATATATTATTTTCATAATATTATGGAATTTAATAATATATTATTATCCAAAATATTATGGATGTGCTATTTAATTTAGCCCGATTTTCTCATCAAGTCCAGATTTTTAGAAGGCTATTTAAAGGCATTTCTAAACCTAAAATAAGCAACTAAGTTGTGTGTGTGTAAGGAGATTTTAGGGTTTAGTGTGTCTTTGTTCTTTATGATCCTCTCTTATGTCTGTTGACATCTGAGTTGGACTGTGTTATTTGTGAATTTGTGAGCCATTCATGTATTCCTTAGGTACTTGAATTAGACTGAGTTTTGAGTTGTAATCACTCCTAAGCTTTTAAGCAAAGAGTGGATTTTTGTGTCTTTGGAAGTCTGACTTCCAGTGTTCTTTTTGTTGAGTTTGTCATTGTTATGTTACTGGTTGGAAGTGAGAGGGGTCTCATATCTAGGAGTTCCTAGGTAGAAGTGGCATGGGTAGTGATTATATGAGAAGCTTGTAAACTTGAGGTTATGTTCTGTGGCTTCAAACTAATAATATTATAGTAGATTTCCTTCCTGGCTTGGATGACCCCAGATGTAGGTGAGGTTGCACTGAACTGGGTTAACAACATCCTTGTGTTATTTACTTCCTGCAATTCTGTTTAAATTGTTCATTATTAATTCTGCTATTAGAATGTCTTGACATAGCATTCGAAATCCTGGTTTTCTGACATCGTATACGACATTTGTCCACTTAGTGTTAGAATTTCACAAATCTTGAACACCTTTCCTTTCGACAATCCTCATCTCATGTGCCTTCAACGAACCAACCAAATCTTCCAATTTCATGGTTTCAAGACTGTTGGATTCTTGAATGGCTATGATAACATGATCAAAGTGAGAGGTCAACAAATGCATTACCTTCTCAACTATCATCTTATCAGTTATGGTTTCACCACAACATTTCGTGACATGGACACGATTCTGCACCTTTGAGACATAACCTGTAATCTTTTCATCTTCTCTCATCAGTAGTAATTCATATTTCCTTCGTAACATCTACAATTCGATGACTTTAACATTCTCACCTCCTTTTTAATACTTGAAAAGAATATTCCATGCCTCCTTCGTTGATTCAGCATGAGAAATCCGATCAAAGTTTGTCGCATCTACGACATATTGAATACAATACGTAACCTTGCAATCTTTCTTCTTCACATCCTTGTGAATGAATATCTGTGCATCGGTTGCATTAACATCAAGCTCGGGGATGCCATTGTTGACCACTTCTAGGGTTTCATGAAAACCGAACAAAGACTTTATCTGCTTTCTCCATCGGTTCCAATTTTTTTTGTCAAGAATTGTAAGAGAATTTGGAATGTCATTGGTATCTTTCATCTCTGCAACAATTTCGATTCACGATCCTTGGAAACACGACCACCAACGTGAAGTTCTTGAAAACAGGATCAAGAACATGAACCAGAAGCTCTAGATACCAATTTGTTAGTGCGTGAGGCTCTTTGAGTGAGAGAATAAATGAAAGAGAGAATGAAAAGTAATTTATGAATTGTTATTATTGAAAGATGTAAAATTGAATTACAATTATATGTACATATACAACTGTGTTACTTGTATACTAAGTAACTAACATAACAAACCCTAACTATAACTAACTTGGACTTGAACTACAACTCGGATTATATCACATCAGTTTGTAGTCAAAGATAGATTGATATTTACTGAACACTTTTGATGCTCTTGTCTATTTTTGTATTTTTGTAACTCTTTTTTCTATTCATTTTAATATGTGTTTCTCTTTTTTCCATTCAATAAAAAAATGTAGTCTTTTAATTTAAAAGTTCTAATTTTATTTTCTACCTTAATTTTTTTAAGAAGGAGGATATCTGTGTTTTTCTATAAATATTTTACTTATTACTTTAAAAGTCAAATATTAATTTATTTTTAAAATTTTCAACAAATATTTTTTTAAAGAATATTTTCCATAAATTCTTTCCCCGAGATGTAATTTTATTTTAGGTGTGCGGGGCAATGAATATGAATATCTCTTTCGGCCATAATTCGAATATTGGTTCAACATATAGTGATAGTCAAACTTCTTATGCTAGACTTAATTTCCGTTTATATTTTTCAATAAATATTGTCTTTGTTGTGAAAAATGGTGCCTTTGCACAAAGTATAAACAGTTTCTTGATTGCAAGAAACTCACAAGGGTTAGGGTTAACGGAGAAACAAGAAGGAAAAAAAAACAACAAGGATTGGGGCAAATATTTTCTGTTTACTATTCACTTTCTCATTTATGGTTACAAATGATTACAAATGAATATCACAATTTGTCACACTCAACAAACTGAGTGTACTAGCCTATTTATATACTAACTAGATAACTTGCAGCCCAAGCTACCTAAACAATTGGATCCTTAACACAATGCCCAATTCGACAGAATATTCCGACAATACATATAAGAACAAACTTCGACTACAATATGTAACAATCAGGCACCAGCATGTGAACCATCTTTGACTTCAGACTTGCCTACTGTCGAAACACATGAAAGTTTTCCCTCGACACAGCATGAGTTTGACCCAATAGTCTCACAGTCTTAAAAGCTAGACGAGGAGGAATCAACGAATACAAATCTCATATCCAAATAGTTCTAATTTCGAGTGTCCTCCATTCACCTATATAGGGATCGACTACATCTTAATTTGTCGCACTTGACTAAAAACTTAAAATCTTTTTAGGTGTAGACAAAATGTCCACCACATTGTATTATTTGTTAATCTGAGAAAAGAGGCGATGAGACAAAAGTAACAACAGTTATATGATAGTGTTATCATTATGCCATAAGAGAAAGATAAAAGTCGTTGCAAAATCCTTATCTACTATCTACCCATTACAAATAAGTTCCATGCACTGCCCAAATTGCCCTTTCCCAAAAAAAAAATACACTATAAAAAGGTTATTTCGGTAACTAGCAAATTCATTCAAAATCAAAACCATTAGCATGCCAAATGTCAATCAACCATTAGCTACTTCAAATAAAAAAAAATTCTCATTCCCACCAAATCCATTCTCTCTTTGCTTTCCTCTCACTCTCTCCTATTTTCTCTCACTCTCAGTTTTCTCTGCCTCCCTCCGCAAACCCTAATTCCGCCCCTTTCTTCCCTTTCTCTATTTTCCTCTTCAAACCCTATATTAGTCGTCGCCCCCTGTTAGGAAGCCTACTGTATTGTGGCTTTTTTCTGATGTTGTTCTGCAGGTGCTGTTTTGACTCATCGTTATTGTCGGTGCAGTGTGGTTTTTTGTGGCGGAAGTAGGCTTGGGCGTCTGGTGGTGGCTATAGAAGTGGCAAGAGATTTTAGAGTTGAAAAACATAATCAACCTAGGTTGGTTGTGAGACTATTGGCTATTGGTTTTTTAATTTTAAAAATTGATTTTTATTTAACAGTTTGTAATTTGCGTGATATGGGATGTTTTGGTTGATCTTATTTTTGTTACATTGCATTTTGTTAATATGAGGATTTTATGCTTTTAGGTGTTAACACTTCAATCTTGAGCTGTAGCTGTTTAAAGGTAAATGCTGGAGTTCATGTCGCATGTTGAATATATGGAGTATATTAAGCACAAAGCAACACAAACAGGTCTCAGGCTAATACATTTTAGTTCACTCGGGTAATTATATTATTTGTCTCACTCCTGTTTTTTGGATACTATATTTTGTACTTGTGTGTTTCTTCTCACATGTGTTTCCTCTTTTTCAAAACATTGTCACAACCTAGGATCTAATTCAAGGCTACATCCACTAGAAATTGTGAGTTGTGAATCATGAGACCTTTAAGCTGTTTTTGTATCTTTTCGTCATCAATTATGATATGAAGATATTTTAAAGAATGTACAACATTGGCTCTATTTCTGTCAACTAAAAGAGAGGTGATTGAAAACGTAAGGCAGAGAAAATGAAATGATTTATTGTTTATTGTATTATGTTACAATCTCTTATTTCTATCAATGTTTATGTTTGATACTTCAACATTTTGATGCGCATTGTTTCCACTTGCTTATTGGCTGCTTATTTATTGATTTCTGACGCAATTATTGTTGGATTGGATAATTTACAGGGAATTCCCATGGCTCATCTTTGAGATTTCTGCAAGGGACAGTTTGTTGGAGTTCTCAACATTTTAGATTTTATTTTGATTTTAAGAGAGGTGTGTAAGTATTTTTCTATTGTCTTCTTCCATTGGAAAGTATTTTGATACAAGATGTGTGACAAAGACTAAGCATGGTAATTGTTTTGTTAGTTTGACACTTACATTCAGTGTTAATTTTTTTTAAATATTTTTTACATAAACTTTGTACATGGCTCAAAGGTGTTTTGGAGGTTGAATTAAACATAACCAATCCAAACAAAAAGGTAGAAATAACAGTTGACCAATTCTATGTCTTTGTGTTTTATAGCTTAATGAGACTTTTTGGGGCTATTTTCCTGCAACTCATTTATTGGGTATGACAGACAATGATTGGAGGAATACTTCAGAAGTGGGTGAACTATGGCAAAGGTTGAAGGCCTGGGTGGTTCATGCTACAAGACGGTGTTCTCTCCTATTACAAGATTCATGGACCTGATAAGATCGTAATCAATCCAGAAACCGAGAAAGGATTCAAAGTCATCGGTGATGAGTCCATCTTCAGGTTTTTCAATTAGTATTAATAGTTGTTCTATAATATTTTCTCATGTTCCTATTCTAGTTTAGTTTTATTTTGGTTATTGTTGTTTGCTGTAGAAATCTTGCCTTGTATGTGAATCTCAATCTGATTATCTAAGTCATCTGAAATTGTGCAATCCTGTGAAATCATGCCATATTAGTGTTTTTCTTCTATGACTTTTGAATTCAATGATACTAGAGACAGATTAGGTTAGTTTCTTATTATTTTATCTTTCCTTCTCTTTCACAAACAAGTTTAGAATGAAGAAATAATTATACGACATCTATATATATATTAAGGAAGACAGACCTTTCTCTAAACATGTCCTAAACTTGTCACATGCAGAAGAATATTGGATTACGGAAGCCAAAATTTGTTCATGATGATTAAGCACAAGGTGAGGTCAATTTACACATGATTTATTCAAAAAGTTCCTAATGTCGTACTGCTGGTTTACTGTTTTCTTGGATTCCAATTGTATCATTAATGCACTGATATATCAACTAACAAATAGTTAAGACTCAGACCTTACCCTGTGTTTTACATTTCAGTTTTGAAAACGGCAATTTACTAACAAAAAAAGATAAGAAAAACAAAAAAACTATGAAAACATGGGACTACTCTCTGCTTGATGAAATCATCTTCATGGTTTGTTTTGTGCGATATCATGAAATTTTGCTTTATTGTTTGTTATTATTAATACCATTTTTCTTTAGATACTACATATTTTAATGACTTTACTATTGCTATAGATGACGTGAGCATTTGTAAGCCTGTTTTATCTGCTGTCCGTTTGGAAGCATAAGCATCGACTCACCTGCAAAATTGGTATATTATCACTTTGTTCTATCTTTGTCATTATCAAGAGTGAGAGTGTTTCTTGAATTTTTATCTGAGAGGGAAAAAATATAACTGTGGCATGAAATGTGGCACTGGTCATTATAATTTGTTGTAAATGCTGCATAATTTCTTGGCCATTAGTTGAGAGGGTTTGAGGAAAAATTGAAAAAAAATTCTTATTATGAATAAGCGATTGATTGAATGAAACAATGTATAATACTTGTTGTTATGTTTTTAATTTTCTAATTGAGCTATTAATAAAACTCTTCTTTTCTCAAGAGGCCATGAATTGATTACACTTTGATAATTTTTTCTAAACTATTTTGACATTACTTTATTTATTTTTTAAGGGTTCAGAGTAATACCGTCATTGTGAAAAGGTCATGCGTCAAACATCCTGTCTTTTTCATACAGTGTTCTTTGAGAAATCAACTGGTGTGGCATGCTCCTGATTTTGAATTAGTAAAAAACATACTAAGTTTCAAAATGACAGTCAAAATGTTTGTCAAATGATGTCACTGAATGCTGTCACATGCTGAATATATAGAGTATACTAAGCACAAAGCAACACAAACAGGTCTCAGGCTAATACATTTTAGTTCACTGGTAATTTTACTATTTGTCTCACTCCTGTTTTTTGGATTCTAGATTTTGGACTTCTGTGTTTCTTCTCACATGTGTTTCCTCTCTTTCAAAACTTTGTCACAACCTAGAATCTAATTCAAGGCTAAATCCACTGGAAATTGTGAATTGTGAATCATGAGACCTTTAAGCTGTTTTTGTGTCTTTTCGTCATCAATTATGATATGAAGAGATTCTAATGAATGTATAACATGGCAACTGTCTGTTTTACATTTGCATATTAGAGTAGTGAAGAGCTAAAAGAGAGGTGATCTAAAATGTAATGCATGGAACATAAAATGATCTATTGTTCACTGTATTCTGTTACAATCTCTTATTTTGTCATAGTAGAAAAACTATTATTACAGTGAGTTGCTGCTACAACAGCATTTGCCATATCTGCCCACTGGTTCCATCCTATTGAACCATATTCTAATTTAACTAGATTGACCTAAGATTGAATTGTTGTTGGTTCAACCATTTTATTATTATTATTATTATTATTATTATTATTTATATTTACACTTTTGATTTGCATATTGATCGTCCAGTTCAACTATTGTTGTGGGTTATCTTACAAAGTTGCATTTGTAAAACATTTTTAAGATGTTGAACTATAACTACGAATGTAGAAACATCATGCTTTCAATTTTAGGTGTGGAAAATCACCTTAGACTATACAAACCAAAGTGGTCATAACTGTATCATATGTGTGAACTCCCTTCACTTAGACTTCTATCTTTATTTTGGAATCTCAATTGAACATTTTACATACCTTTTTTCAATCAAACTACATACCATATAAGTGCTATCAATTTTGTTGCCATATAGTATTTGTTCAACCTTGCATATGTTTAGCTGATTACTATAAAATCCTCATCACTTGTGATTGGTTCTTGTTATTGTTTTTGGTATGGGCCATCTACAAGGCCAAATAAAAAAGGATCCAATTGCCACATTAAGGTCATCCAACCATCCAGTATATATATATATATATATATATATATATATATATATATATATATATATATATATATATATATATATATATATATATATATATATATATATATATATATATATATATATATATATATATATATATATCATTGCTCGTGAAACCCGAGGTATGATTTTCATTATAATTCACTTTGTCCTTTTATATTCAATAATTGAATTGCGTTGGAGTGCTAACCTTCTAGGTCCACCCCCACGCTTCCGCAATGGACACTTGCATCATCGTGTAGAGAGTCATTTTCATCAGTTCATCAAAAATTATATTTCCCAAAGGGACTATGGTGTCGTCTATGGGAATTAGAATTTGAATTCCTGTGAAATTCCACAATCAATTTTTTTTTGATCCAAGGCTTTGATCTCTATAACATTCACATAAAGATGGAGAAAGTAACTATAGATCTCATTTCTAATAGCATATTGGAATCCCCCATTCCAAAATCACCTCAGATCTCTATCTTAAATACGACTGATAAAGAGCTGACACTTAACTATCTTGAATCAAAATGAATCAAGAGACAAGAGGAAGATTGGTCGATCTTAGGGTTTCCAGACCACGAGAAAGTGGATGGAATTCCTAACTCGACTCTTCCACTAGCCAAAATTACTACGAAAGAAAAACACTTCATATCAAAGATCCTCATTAACGACAAAAGCTCATGCAATTTTATGTATCTTAAAATCTTCATGAAGATAGGCTTAAAAGAGATAGATATCAAGCATTTCGTACGAAAGAGTCTTTTAGTGTTTAATGATTCCTATACTCGTCCATGCAGATGTATAAATCTACTGATTTTATTTGATAAAGGGAAGAATAGGGACCGTGTACGTTCTATTCTTTTTTATCCCTTGTGGAAGTGTTTACAATGGAATTCTCGGAAGGTCATTCCTAACAACACTAGATACAGTGGCATCCACCGTCCTCTTCAAGATGAAGTATCACAATGATTTTGACAAGCTGGTTGTAATTGCATCTGACTTGCATGGAGCATGTATTATATATGAGACAATGATAAAAAGTCCCATATAGATCATTGTCACTTTTGAGAAAAGAATACTAGTGGGGCGATTAATGTAGTTGACCTTGACGCACGAGAAGATGAAATTATACCAGACGGTGATGTTACTATGTCAATTGGAACCAAGAAGAAGAACCTGAGATTGGTTCCTAAAGATACGAAGTCATCCAACTCAATAATATCCAACTCAATCGGCCAAAATAGGTGTTGACCTACCAATAGAGGTGAAGACAGGCTTAGTTGAAAGTTTAAGAGCCAACACTAACCTCTTTTCCATTTCTCTCCATGGCATGCCTGACATAGACCCTAGTGTAGCATGCCATTAGTTAAACATCAATACTGGTGCCTGATATGTATTCCTACAAAGAAGGATGCGACCTCCCAAGAAGGTTGAGCCAATTATGAATACGATCCATGGTTTTTTGGACACAATCTTTATCTCTGAAGTAAGATATACATAATGGTTTTCCAATTGCGTGTTAGTCAAACAGCCTTTAAAAAAGTGGGAAACGTGTGTTGATTACACCGACCTTAATCCGGTATACCTTAAAGACTCATTTCCACTTCCAAACATAAACATATAAGTGGAAAGTTTATCCTAACACAAGATTTTTTTCATTCATGGATGTATATTACGACTACAATTAGATTCCCATGTACGAGCCAAATATAGAGAAAACCACCTTCATGGTTGAACAAGTCAATTACCAGTATAATGTGATGCCTTTTAGCCTGAAGAACGCAGGGGAAACATACAAGAGGATGATGAATAAAGTTTTCAGGGAAGAAATATCAGAAAAACTATATATATATATATATATATATATATATATATATATATATATATATATATATATATATATATATATATATATATATATATATATATATATATATATATATAAGGATGACATGATTGCTAAGTCCATCAAAGAGGAATTACATGATCAACATTTCACCCACATATTTCGAAGAGTTCGACAATACAATATGAGGCATAATGCAAAGAAGTGTAACTTTGGGGTTAAAGCTGCCAAATTCCTGGGTTTTTATTTGTGAGAGAGAGTCATAAAGGAAAACCTAAGTAACTGTGAGGCAATCATTCGAATGAGAACACCAACGATAAAAAAGTCACGAAATTGAATAAAATGTTGACAACTTTAAACATGTTGATTTTAAAGTCGACTCAACACGCCTTGTCATTTTGCAAATTTTTTAAGAAAATAACAAATTTCAAGTTGAATTCTGCCATATCAAACCCACCAATATTAAACCGGCCACCAGCCAGGAATATTTTGCATTTTTATATGGTTGTGTCAAGTGAGCACAGTGTCGTCCTCATAAGAAAGCTGAATTCTGCCAAAATACCAATTTATTTCATCTCCAAAGCCTTAGCTGGACCAGAAGCATGCTATCAAATGATAAATAAGGCGGCATTGACGTTGGTAATTGCATCTAGGAAACTATGACGATTCTTCCTAATACAAACCATAGTAGTATAAACTCACTTACCCTTAAAGCATATGCTTTATTGCCCATATTTGTAAGGGAGGTTAATATAGTGCTAGATCAAAATGTCTAACTTTGATGTTTTATTCGAATTAAATAAAGTGTTAAAAGCATAAATTTTCGTAAATTTCATAGCAGAGATGACCCCAGGCACACCAGATTCCGCTCACACCTAGATGGTGTTTACCAATGGATCATGCAATAGCTAAGGAAGCAAAGTCAGAATCATTTTGAAGAACGAATCTAGCCTAATGATTGAAGTGTCCTTGCGCATTAAATTTTATGCCACCAATAATCAAGTCGAGTATGAAGCATTCATCACCGGTCTCAGGTTAGCCGCTAAATGGGGGAAGGAAATGTGATATTGAGAACATATTCATAACTAGTGATCTCACAAGTAAAAAGAGAAGTGCAAAAAGGAGTTATTGCAGCAATATGTTGCTTTAGCCAGGGAGAAGCTATCAAAATTCAAATCATTTTATTCTGAAACATGTGTTCAGAAGTGGAATTATGATTTCCAAATAAGGATTGCTTGTGAAAGAGAGCTAGGTAAAGAAGCTTTTGATTGTAAAAAAATTACAAAGTTATTAAAAGTAGATGGGTTAATGGGAATTGTCACTAATAGTGGTCCTTTCTATGAAAATTTGGTCAAGGAATTCATTGTGGTCTTTTTTCTGAGTGTAACATTGAAGGCATCTAGAAGTATAGAAAGGTGCTTGATAGAGAAAAGTATGTGAAGTTTTCCCTTTCAATCATTGATGACTATTTGGGCAGAAGCAAGTCTGCATGGTCTGATAAGGTTCCTTCTATTAAAAAGATTATGACCAAGGAAAAGCTACCTGAGGAAAAAAAAAGAAGAATCTGGAAGTGTGGAAGAAGAGGAAATTGCAAGTATGGATGAAGAAGAACATTATGTTGAAGCACTAAAGTATAATGAAATTATGGAGCTTCTTAGTGATGATTAGTTGTTGAAGACAGTGTTGAATGATGGATCTGTTTATCCTAAGTTGATGAAGGATTTTGTGTTTAAGAATGATGTTATTTATCATGGGTTATTGAATTTTAGTTGTGAGTTGTTTCTTGGGAAATATTTCCTAGATATTAGTCCTCCAAATGTTCCTGCTATTGATGAATATGGTTTTGGTAATATGCTAACTCTATAATCAGAAGCAATCTACAACTACATCACTAGTTTTTTGTACCAGGTAGGAACGCATGCTACCTTGGAATATGGAGAATGTTGTCTTTCTCAATTGATTTTGACTTTGAGTTATGTATTGAATGTTGGGAAAGATGTGGCAGACATTGTGTCCAATATTTGTGCACCTGTTAATGAAATTGATCTAGTTTTTGATGGAGAAATGTTAGAGCTTTTTTTGCTACTATAAGTTTGTGGTATGTGCTCTTGTGTTTTTGTAATATATTACTTATGCCCATTTTGAGCTATTTTTTTCTGCTACCCCTTGCCCAGTTTGAGAAAATTAGGGGGAGATGATGATATGATGATATGCAAGAAAGTCCATTGCTTCTCTCTGATGTTCCTATGAAGTTGTGTGATGCTGACTAGGTTTGTGATGTTTCTGATATGTAGGTAATTTTGGTGCACTCTGATAATATAATTTGAGGAATGTCTTGAAGAATGTATGGAATAATCTGCACAACATCTTGCTTGTTTTTCGGATCCACTGCTAGTTTGTTGGCTTGTTTAGTTGTTTTTGCTGCTTGGTTAATTGTGGTCATATGTCCTTTGTCTCTTTTGAGTTTAATAGGGAGAGAAAAGGAAAAAGGCACACTTCTTTAATATGTGATGTTTGTGATTTGCCTAAAAAATAGCCAAAAGGGGATATCTGATTGGCTTAGTTTTGTAAGCAACTTGAGTGAATAAGATGTCCAGAACATGTTGTGTGACATTTGGGCATACGTTCTGTACAGACTGCATCATGTAATCACTTCAGCATTTGGCTAGAAATCCTACATTTATTCTGGCACGATCAGAAGATTTCTTTTGGAAGAAGCTTATTAATCTAAATCAGTTTGAAAAAAGATTTTATTAGATCATAATCCATAAAGATTGAAGAAGTTTTAATTGGATATGATTAAATTGAAAGAGTTGGTTTTGGTTTAAATTAAAAGATTTATTTGAGTATATGCCTTGAAGGAAGATCTGTTTCATATTTAGTTTATTCAAGATTGAGCTGAAATTGGATATGCAAACATATTAATTGAAGATTTATTCCATGAAGAAATCCTACGTTTTTACAAGATTTGGATTTAAACTTAATGAGAAAATCTTCAATCTCCATTAAAGGTAATTTAAAGCGTGATTCAGTTTCTGCAAGAGATTTATTCTTAATCAAAAGTTGGAATTGTGATTTATATCAAGTAAAGATTTTATTTGATTTGTTCAATATTCAGAATTCTGTTACGGGGACAGATGTCAGGCCAAATGTTCCACGATCTGTGAGATATATGTCTAAGACTGTTCTTTGTATCAATCAAGGATCTCAATCTTCCTAATAAAGATTTGATTGACTATGGTAGTTTTGGGAGGGTGTAATCTAAATCAAATACAACAAAAATGATCAAGAGATTCAGATCTAATCAAGTAGATCAACCAAGTGTAGCAATCATCATTATTGAAGATTGATCTCATGTGCTTTTTAGCTGTTAACTTCCAAAGGAAATCCACACAATTGGAAGAGACCTTGGAAAATTTCATGAAAGCCATTCAACTTAGTTTGGAATAATTGAATAAGAACCATAAAACCATGAGCAGAAACCATGATGGCTCCATCAAAAATTTGGAGACACAAATTGGTCAATTGTCAAGACAACTCGCGACCTTCCTAAGTTCGAGTGGAGGATTTTCAGGTAACACCGTAGACAGTCCTAAAAATGAAACATGCAAAGTGGCGAGGACCGATTTGGGTGTAGTGACTAAGGATGATGAGGTTAGAAAAAGTTTAGAAGGAAAAAATTGAAAGTAAGAAAGGTGGAAGTGAGATAAAGGAGAAAGAACCTCAAGGGGACCAAGAAAAAGGGAAAGTTAAACTTGATCAAGGCATAAATGAAAATTTTCCAGAGGGGAGAACAAAGGAGAAAAACTTGAGTGAACCAAACTCGCCTTTACCTGTTTACATGAAACCACCTTACCCAATTATTAAGAAGAAACAGGTACCTAAAGATGAAGCTGGGATGTTTGAGAAATTCAAAGAGATGTGGAAACAACTTTAGGTAAGTATCTCTTTTCATGAAATTTTAGAATTAATTCTAAATTTTGCTAAGTTTATGCAGGTATTGCTAAAAGGTGGAAAATAGAAGTAGATTCAAGACCATATCAACCTGACAGAAAAAGTTGAGACAGTGGAACTTTTGGAGAGGGGTAAGAATCCCACATTCCTTAGGTGATTTGGCGTTAAGCATCAATGTTATGCCACTGAGTAAATTCAAGGAGATGGATATATGAGAGATCAAGCTGAGCAACATGACGCTTACTATGGACGATTCATCTGAAACTGAACCGATTGGTATTGCGAAAGATGTGTTAGTTCATATCAATGGTTTGACCTTCCCCACAGATTTTGTCGTGAGTCATATGATAAATGATTTGCAAGGTTCTGTGATTCTTGGGCAACTATTTTTGGCAACCGAAAAGGCAAAGATTGATGTGGAAACCTAGGAATTGATTTTGAAATTTAATAAGGAGAAGTTGGTTTTTAATGCATATGAATGGACACCAACATGGGAGGATCTAGAGGCATGATATAAAGTAGGAGAGAGAGGTGGTGGAGTTAACAAAGGAATTGGGAAAAAAGTTTTTACCAACGTGAGGATATCCCTTGCGCCTGACATGTTTTGAGGATTGTGCGTCAAGCTACTGACGTAAAAGAAGCGCTGGATGGAAGGCAATCCATCAATTTTTAATCAGTGTTTTTTATTTTTTGGAATTTTATTTTACTTTAAAAACCAAACACAAGAAGACTTAGCTACCAAAGAAGAACCTTGGCAAGAAGATCTCATGTTCTTAATAGAATTATGTGTAACTGTGTTTTTTTTCTTCAGATTTACAAAGTTTAGCTTTAGCATTGAACAAATGATCCAAGAAAAGAACAAAAAGAAGTGACTTGGTCATAATGAAAGCAACTAATGACTTGAAGTCAATGGGCAAGAAAAGAATCAATTGACTTGTACTCAACCTGCAAATACCTCATCTGGTAAGGTTTGAGCCTAAATATTTCCATTGTTCACTTTTTATTTCTTAGAGTGCATCCATGCATTATTCTTTTAGCTGGTTTGATTTATTTCCGATTAAGTTATCATGATTGATCAATATACACTGAGGCATTTTTTTATATAACTCTGAGCCTTTATAAACCACCCTTTAGTAGTAGGATTATCCTTTGCTAAACACTTAGAGCTTAAGCCTTTCTTTCGGTGACGTTGCCTTAAACTCTTAGCCATATGTCTTGAAAGATCTTGTCTTTCAACCCTCTATTTGGAGTTATGTAGAAGTTAGTTCTTCAAGTGTATGAAAAACATTAAGTTTGGGGTTGCTCTTAGAAGTGAACAACGCTTTAAGTTTCGGGTGGGGGTACTAGAGAATTATTGGATCCAAAATTTAAACATTTGTCGAGAAAAGAATTGGAAAAAGACATTTCTTCAAAAAAATTGTTGATGAATAAATGACAAAAAGAAAAAAGAATGACATCGTAGGAAGGATCACAAATCTCTAATATGAACAAAAAGGTATGATGAATGAGGGAGAACTAGGAACCTAACTCCAAAGGTTTAACCCTACTTTCCTAAATATATCTTACCCTAACACAAGCCTAGTTACAACTGAAAAATCCCTTTAAATGTGTGTGTTGATATTTATTTGATTAACTTTATTAGAACATAATCAAACTAAGTTTAATTGATTTTGCATGTTGATTTAGTGTTAACCCTATCCATTGAGTGAGTTAAGTGAGCCGAGAGAAAGGTTGAGTACTAGTCATTGTTGAAAATGTTTTCCAAAATTTATGAATGTAAGTTAGAGCTGGAATAATGGCCAGGCAACTAAAAATATATGGTGATGTTTAATTGTTATTGTGCGACTTGTTGTCTGTTGAAATATGTAGTTGCAGGTGAGTTTCTTGAGGACAAGAAACGATTCAAGTTTGGGTTGTGATAATAGTCCATCATTACATATAATTAGTCAAAGAATTGGGGAAAATGAGTAAATGAGGAGCCAAAATGAGGAAGAAAGACCCAAGAATGAGTGAAAAATAACCAAGTATAGAGGAATGAGACTTAGTGAAAATTCTGGTGAAAAAGGGTGAAAAAACACAACTACTGCAATAATCACGCGCAGCATCGCGTGCGCGATAGAGGAGCAAAGGATACATCGTGCGCACGATGGTTTCTTTTTCTGACGCGTTATGGCTCGTTCTAACAGCTTTAAAAGGGGATTTTCTGCACTTTTACAAGGGTTACGAAATTTGGCACTGGGAGCATAATTTTACAGCATCAAAGGGTGATTTTGAGAGCATTGGAAGCCATTGGAGGCCAATTCTTCAAAGGAATTCATATGTTATTCTTGTTTATTCAATTGGTACTGTAATTTTTATTATGAGTAGCTAAATTCTCTTTGGTTAGGTTGTGTTATGATGAACTTTATTCAATCTTTTTGGCATTATATGGCGGTTTGACTTTGTATGAATCCTTTGAATTATAATTTTATTCAGTTGTTTCTTATGCTTAATGCTTATTATTTGAGATACTCTGTTAATCTGTTGTTAGACACATAGGGATTCATGAACCGTAGCCTATGTATTGTACCTAGGGCAACTGTTCTACTTAAGCCGGTTGAATAGGGATAAGAGGCCTCGAGTAGTGGCACAGAGAATTAATGGTCTGTACATCGCCTAACACTACTTACGCTGGCGGACTAGGGATAGAAAGCTCTGAGTAGTTGTTAGTGAGTTATTTCGTCAGGGACTGACAATAACGCTTTTGTTAATTCGTCGTAAAATTATAAGGATAAGATAATTCCTATAACGCATTGTACATCAACAAGAGGGGATAAAGGGATTCTAAAACACAACCTGACCGCCTTCGTGACATAGTTTTCTCGTTTAATTACTTTTTGCACTGAAACTTGAAAACCCCTCTTTTTACTGTTTTTATTTAATATTGCACAAATCATTGTTCTGTTCGAACACATTCCTTGTGGGTTCGATCTTTTTATTACTGCAAAATTATCGGTACACTTGCCGAGAATTTATCAACCATATTTTCCACAAGGTTTAAGTTAAGTCTGTAAGTTGATGTTCAAATTGGGAAAACATTATTTGAAAGCAATCAAGTAAATTTTTAGGCACTTGAAGGGTACAATGAGTTATGGTATCATGATTAAAATGAACAAGGTGATTCTTCAATTATAGGGTATGTTGATTCAGACTATGTTAGTGATGCGGATGATAAAATTTCCACAACATAATGTGTCTTTACTTTAGCATAAAGACCTATTTGTGGGAAACCATAATGGCCATGTCGACAACTGAAGCGAAGTACATAACAGCAAGTGAGAGTACACGTCAGCAGACGAAGCTGCCAAAAAAGCTTTATGGGTTACAAGATTGGTGAAAGAATTGGGTGTTAAGCAATGTGTAGCTCAGTTGAATTGTTATAATCTTAGTGCCATTTATTTGAGAAACAATCAGATGTATCATGTTAGAACTAAACATATTTATGTAAGGTTTCACAAGATCAGGGAGTTACTTGTTTTTGGACATATATTACTTGAAAATGTTCAGACTTTAGAGAATGCAATTGTTATGTTGGCCAAGCCAATCATTAGTGACAATTTCAAGCATTGTTTGAACTTGTTATATGTTTCTCAGTGTTAAGCAGGAGATGCACTTCCCTAGTTTCCAGGATGTAATAGTCATGTAGGAAGTCTTCATATGATTTGAATATTCGTCAAGGTGGAGATTGTTGAACATGATTCATATGTAGACAAAAAAGAACACAATAAGAACACAAATTTAACGTAGAAACTCCAAACTTGTCATAAACCCAACTGTTTGTTATGGGTATGTGATTGAGGGTGCGGAGGCGGCTACGATTTATGAGTATTATTATAAATTGAGTCAAAGTATATATATTACTTGTAACACGGTAACCATAATTATCACATAATTAAAAAGAAACTATAGCTGCTATATTATTGTAAAAAGGGTAATGCTAACTTGTGCCACTGGGGCATAAGTTAAGAGATAAATATAGTAAAAATTTATTGAAAATTATGTGTTGAATTTAATACAAGTTTATAATTAATGGTTTTATTATTATTTTTTAATACCAATTTTTTATTTGTAGACTTTTTTGTTAGATTTATCTAACTTTATATGGGCTACACTCAATTGTTGTTTACTTTGTGAAATACGAGTTAATCATGATTCTGATGAGGGTACATATATAAGCCCTTTTATTGGTTAAGTGATCTCTTTTAATTAAAGGCTGAGTATCTGAAACCTAATTGGTATGGGAAAAATGTGGGTTTTAACCTTGGACTCATAATGGGTAGGGACTAGGGTTATATATATATTATATGGCTAGGTCCTCTATGTAATCACAAGAATCAGAAACATAACTGACGGATCCACAACTTGCCCCATTGAGAGTTGTGAATGAGAGTGTGAGATACAGAGGAAGATTCGGTCATTCATCCTTTCGGGATTTCGAATCATGAATTCATCAAGTAAGTATTGATATTCTAATTTCATATAATCGATCAATAAATATTTCCACTTACATTTGGTATCGGAGTCTGATTATATGAATTAGGACTCAATTTTTTGTGGTTAATACGTGATTATAAATTGAGAATCCCAATTATTTTAATTCATTTTTAAACAATTATTTTTATGGCACCATTCATTTTAATTATAGTTCATTTTATCAATATATGAATACTTTAAAATGGAAGGAAATTTTTATATATTAGTTTTTATTTTGAAGTCAATTTTTTAGGTTGTGCAGAATTTGTGATTTACAAACCAAATATCCTATGGCATGTTTGGTTTTTCCTACGCGCAATGCCGTTATTTTTTAATTGGTTTTCTCTTCTTTTGCCGTCAAATGTTTTCTGGATTCAATTATATATTCATGTTTGAAGTGCTTCTAAGCTTCTAATTTATATACTTTGTGCAGTGCCGTGTTTATCTATTCAATAGGGTAATTTCGATTTTCTTGGCTTAATTTGTTTCCTTTTCACGTCAATATTACACCGTCGGTTTGTCCAATTCTTTCTCACGTCAATATTTACTTGAATCATTGTACTGGATTAATTATATATATTAAATCTATATATAATTGAATTACCAATTGAATTATATATAAAATTATGTATTATATTGATTGAATTATATATAAAACTATATATTAAACTAGTATTTTTAAATTGTATTGCCTTGGATATTTTATTAGATAAATATTAGTTTATATAAATTTGTGACACATTTGTTTTGTCAAATATTTTGAAATATTATGTAATATTCCTGTAATATTGAGATTGATAATGTTGTAGACAAAATATATTGGGAATGCTATATTGTTTAAATTCATGATTGGTTTATGAATTTTTTTTGACAAGAGAAATTTGATTTATATTCAGGAAATTCTATAAATAATAGTGTGTGATTACCACCAAAGTGAGATCGCTCATTTTAATTTATAAAAGTCTCTTTATAGTTTGAGGAATGATTTTAAGTCATTATTATGATTGTCTTCCCAAAGGTGGACAATTGTTTGTAGAGATTGTGGTTGATTACGAATTTTTTGTTTATAGGCTTTTTTGTTAGATTTATCTTAATTTTTATTGGCTATAATCAATTGTTGTTTAATTTGTGAAAAATAGTTTAATCTTGATTCTGATGGGGTGCATATATAAGCCTTTTTTTTGGTTAAGTGGTCTCTTTTAATTAAAGATTGAGTATCTGAAACCTGATTGGTGTGAGCAAAAGGGTGAGCTTTAACCTTGGACCCATAATGGGTAGAGACTAGGGTTAGGTATATTATATGGCTAGGTCCCCTCTGTAATCACAAGAATCAAAAACATAACTGACGGCTCCACAACTTGCCCCCTATTGATAGTTGTGAACGGGAATGTGAGATACAGAGGAAGATCCTGTCATTCATCCTTTCAGGATTCCGAATCATGACTTCAACAAGTAAGTATTGATATTTTAATTTCATATAATCGATCAATGAATATTTTTGCTTACATTTTTAACATGTACCCCAAGGGTACAAGTTAGCATTACCCTTATAAAAATATACACCATTAACCAAATTATATTAATAAAAATCGATTGTGTTCATTTTCATTGTTTTTTTATTTTCGTTTCTCTTTAGTTTTTTATATTAGTTATTGTTCTAAAACACTTTCTTTTTGAATAACATCATCAGTATTCTTTTTGACTAATGATAACTATTTCACAATCACATTTTGAAATTAAAAATAATATATAGCAAGGCTTCTATATGTACAATCACAAATGTTTTGGATTTGGGCACACTCACATATGAAGAAAATAAAGCTAAATACCTCTTTTGATCCCTTAACTTTAGTCAATGTTTTTCTTTGGTTCTTCAAAAAAAAACGTTACATAGTGATCCATTAACTTATACTCCGTTACATATTTTAGTCCTTTCTGTTAGTTTTTGTTGAAAAAAAATTAAATCTTGCTTTGCTGGATTTTTAATGGTTGAGTTGGAATATTTATTTATTTTATATTGATTAAAATATTACAAATAACAAAACCTATGTCTATCTTCTTCATCCTTTTTAACACACTTCTAACACATCACAAAATCTATGGTCTCTCTTCTTAATCATTTTTATACCTTCACTCCAACACCAAGCATCAATTTCTCTCTCTCTCTCTCTCTCTCTCTCTCTCTCTCTCTCTCTCTCTCTCTCTCTCTCTCTCTCTCTCTCTCTCTCTCTCTCTCTCTCTCTCTCTCTCTCTCTCTCTCTCTCTTTCTAACCTCAATAATTGCAAAACCAAGCATCAATTTTTTCAACCTCTAAAAAAATCATACTTCAATCTCTAAACATTCATCAATTTTTTCAACCTTAAACCGTCACTACAAACCTTTATTTCCTCACCTCCAAAAACCAAACCCAACACTTATCTTTTTCCCTCTAAGATGCAGAAAAAACCCAAAATTTCAAAGATTGAAAAACTTTACCCTTTGTGTTCTCATGGAAGATTCAAAACATGATACCCAATTGAAAATTGAAGAAGAAAAACAACAACCCATTTTAGTTGTGTCACAAAAAATGGAAGAAAAATTGGCAAGAAAAACTAAGAGAAATTGGAAGAAAAATAACCACCCAGTTTATGTAGTATATTGTTTTTTGATGAAATTAAGATTCTGAATCTGAAATTTGGTTTTGTTTGTTTGTTTAGGGTAGTGGAGAAATTCCTTGGTCTGAAATGTTTGATATATTTGCTCTATCTGTTGGTGCTGCTGTAAGTTCCAATCTTCAATTTTCTTTTAGTATTTTGGAGAAGAAAATGGAAGATGGAGAAAATATGGATGAACACAGTAAATAGAAGATGGAACCCACGAATTCTAGAGTGTTTATAACATAGAAGCTGAATGTTCAATTTACCATTTGCTTACCTGGCATGTCACCTTAGCCATAGTTAACGTTTTTCACACAAACTAACGGTAGGGACCAAATGATTTAACGGAAGTGAAGTTAAGGGATCATTATGTAACATTTTTTAGTTCGGAGATCAAAGCGAAACTTCGCTCAAAGTTAAGGGACATAGGGACTAATTATGCCAAAAAAAAAAGAAAATTAATTAATTAATTAATTAATTAATAATAATAATAATAATGATAATAATAATAATAATAATAATAATAATAATAATAATATTTTTTTAATTTGTGTGAGTATGCTACGTTCGAATCATTTTGATCTGTGACCAAACCAGCTATGTCCTTGCTGGTTATATTTTGTTAGGAATAATTTTCACTATTAATGTTATGAAATTAACCAAAATGATATAAAGATGAAGAAAAGTGATATTATATTATTCACTTCAATTATCCTTAGCATTGCAACATGGGCTATATTTATAGTATATGACCAATAAATAACTTAAGGAATACACAAAGGTTAGAAAATTAACTCATGGAAGTTAATGAATATAGAAAGTTGGGTAAATGAACATCCACATCTATTTACTATTATTCATAACACTCCCCCTTGGATGTTCATTTAGGATATGCCTCGTTAAAACCTTACTAGAAAAAACCCAGTGGGAAAAAAATCTAGTGAAGGAGAAAAAATACAATATCCTTTTAAAGTAAATTCATTTCTCCACCTCAGCTGAACGATCATTTCTTCGACGATGAAGGCCAATCTTTTGTACTAGTTGATTAAAACTTTGTGAAATGGTCTGCAAGATTATCACATGAACAGATTTGTATAATGTTTATATCACCACTCTTTTGAAGATCATGAGTGAAAAAGAACTTTGGAGAAATGTGCACTACTACAAAACGTGTAAACAACAACGCCATGGTTACCACACTTATTCCCTACACTGTTGTGACATCTCTAAACTAAGGCGTTATCATAATATTATTGTTTTTTGATTAAAAATTATTTGTATATAACAACGGTTAAGGAGCCAACCGTTGTGATAACCTCAAGCTTTCATGGGTTCGAACCTCAGGGCCCTCATATATGTTATTCCTTTAATGTTAAGTGGCGCCTTTTCTTTTTTTAATTATTTTTAAATAAAAAACTTAAATGTTTATGACGACGGTTCAAGAGTTCCACCGTTGTTAAGTTGCACTTTTTCATTTTTATTTATTTTTAAATAAAAAACTTAAAAGTTTAAGACGACGGTTGAAGAGCCAACCGTTGTTAAGTCGCGCCTATTCATTTTTAATTATTTTTAAATAAAAAACTTTAAAGTTTATGACTACGATTGATGTTTACAACCGTTATGATATATTTTGTTTTTTATTTAAAATTTTTAATTGTTAATACTCTGACACTTTTTTTTATGAAATTTCACCATGAAAGTAAAATATCACTACGGTTGCGTGTATTGGCCATTGTGGTAGCGTGATAATATTATACACTCCTAGTTAGCTTGTCTCTTCAGTATCCTTTTTCCATTGCAAATAGAAACTAGACGAAACAATACACGATTTCAACCCAAACCCTAACGTTCAATACTGTGAAACATTACACGATTTCATCCAAAACACCATCGTTCCCACTTCACTGTGTATTTGCCGTTGTCGTCATCATCGTCAACCAAGTTAACAAGACCATCACGATCAACCAAGTTATTACCGTCTAGAAGGAAAACAACAACAATATCGTCGCCACCACAAGGAAATAAGACAACACCAACATCATTTACTTAGTCATCACGTTTAGGGTATGTAAAATATTTTCCCCATGCATCTACAGTAAACTTCATTTGTCATTGTTGTGGTTGTTGTTGTTTTATTTTGTGGTTGATGTTTATGTTCTTGTTGTTTATGTTGTTGTTGTTGTTATTTTTGAACTTAGATGTCGACCTTGTTGAGTTCTTCATCAGAAACCAGTGACGAAACTCAAACAAATGAGATGTTAGACAATGATACTCAAACAACTGAAAGTCAAACAAAATGATCACAAAGAGGTGTCACAATGATGCCCTAATTCACATCTGTCAAGAACTCATCAGGTGAAAAAACTCCTATCCAGTTTGATTCGTTGTACAGAGTAGTGGATTGTCAACACTACTCTACTTTTAAGAGTTAAGTTTCGTTCCTTGCACGTAGCAAGGTCAGTATATTGATTGATGATTGGAAACAAGTTGATAATAAGGTCAAAGAAAGCATATGGACTAAAGTTAAGGTATTACATACTATAATTTTCATATATCTCCGATATCAATATCTATAATTTCTAATACATACTTATATATTAATTTAAATGTAGTTGAATTTTGAGTTTACCGATGACTCAAATTTGAAAAAAAAAAGTGGATATCATATGCCGATACTCGTTGGAGGGGATTTAAGGCACAACTCACAACTGACTACATTAGGAGGCCTAAGAGCGGTCTTGCTCATCCATGGATTCGATATAGTTTTATATCGAAGAAGCAATGGAAAAAGTTTGCAAAGATACGTCTTTCTGAGGAATTTAAGATTAGTACTATTCTCATGCAATCGATAATGTTATGCTAATGAGTTATAGATACTAATCATATTTTTTTCACTATGTTCATAACAGGTTAAAAGTGAAGTCGGAATACTCAATAAGGCCAAGAACATGCACCCCCATAGATTGTCTCGTGGGGGTTATAGGAATCTTGAGAAAAAAATCATGCTTGAAAGACAATCAGAAATAGGAGATGATCGCATCCCATCTCTACCTTCAAGACATGTGAAAGAGGGCTCGATTATGACCAGATGGAGAGTACACCTCTGAGGCGTCAAAAGTAGTTGCCGAAAAAATTGTAAGTATGATTTGTGGTGCTTATGTTATTTTTTATTTAAATGCGTTGGTAAAAATATATGTAAGTTTCTCATGTTGTGTAGGATAAGTTGGTTGAGGCAGCCCGTGAAGGAACATTTGTTCTGCAAGCACGACATGACATATTAGTAGAAGCTATCGAACCAGATGAGCATTGTGGGCGTGTCCGTGCTGTTGGAGAAGGTGTCGGCTTGAGGTCATTCTTTGGGTCTCAAAGAAAAAGTACCGAAAGCCCGGAAATTATTGCACAACAACAAAAGATTGAAAATTTTGAGAAGCAATTAGAAGAACAACGGGGAATGTTAGAAAAGGAGAAGGAAAAAAGGGAGAAAGATATGGAAAGGTTCCAAGAGTTATATTCGGTATGTACTTTACTTGAGATGTTAGTGTTTTATTGGAAATGTATGATATATATTGTGCATGCTTTTGTTTTATGTTTTAATTGAATATTATGATGTAGAGATTAAGTGAAAACTTGGAACAACGGACATATGAAGATCACCGTAATGTTGATGGTGATGATGATGATCGAACTCCTAGTAGAAGTGTTGTACGTCATGCTTCTACAAAAGGAAGTAATTATTCAGCCCATCCTCCCCTGCGGGTAACCGCAATGATATAATGGACCCTAATCCAAATGAAATCACAATTTTATACTTGAAAGTTGCAGTGATAAATGAAGCGTAACATCTCCCGCTAGAACATTGTCCACGTTTGGGTTTATTCTATTATAATCCTGATGATGTAAGGGATTTTCTTGGTGGGTATAAGTGATTGGACATCGGGATATTGCAAGTTTGGTGCACATAAGTATATATAGTTGAATATACATATCATTATAGAACATTATCATTTATAGAACATCACCCCTAATTTATTCATTTTCTTTAACCATTTAGGTACATTCACTGTCTTTGTATAAAGTTGAATAAATCGAGTACTTACAAAATCTTGAATCTACTTTTTATTCGTTGGGCTTTTAATGAACCAAAAGATATCCGAGAGTACTAGATAACATGGTTAAATGACGGAGGAAAATAATCTTACTCAGCACAATTCCTCCGCACGTAAGTATTTTTGGAATTGATGTTTATGTATTCTATATATAGTTTTGTTTTAGCAAATACCATTAACCTATATATGCTCTTGTTTATTCAGTGTTCATTGGTTATTGATCATCATATAATTTAGGACGAATACGATAACTTTTCTGTGTTCCTTGCATGATCCACTGCAAAACAAAATGAAAGATATGATTAATTCGTAAGTGTATGCTTAATTCATTTTCTTTGACATTGTAATTAGTTTATCATGTAATATGTTTAATTCAAATTCAATGTACAGTGTTGTGGAGCAAAAGAATATGATGAACAATGTTAGAAGAAAGCCCAGATGGATCTGTTCTAAAGTAAGTGGCACGATTATGTTTCTTTCATTTACATTCATGTGTGATTGTATTCATGTCATTTTTGCTTAAATATGTAGACAAGGAAACAACTCGGGAATTACGAGTGTGGTTATTATGTCATGAAACACATGTTAAACATTGTCCTTGTCGGCATTGTTGATTCATGGGATAAGGTATACATGTCATAAAATGTTTACATATATTAATATATAAGTTGACTATTGAATTATTATCATACATGTTATTGCCTCTTTCTTATGTAGATGTTTAACGACAAAACCCCATTCCCCGTTGAGGACTTCGTATATCTTCAGAAACGTTCGACATATATCCACAATGTTCTTAAGGGTCCTGCTGATTGATGATGTCAATGACACTTTTCTGTAGAGATGATGTGAATAACATTTTTCTGTATTGATGACATGAATATAGTGTTTGGTGTAAATATGGTTATAATAGTTACAATACTTACAAAATGTATACCTTATCTGTTAGCTGTATTTTAGGTTATAATAGCTGTGTAAATATGGTTATAATAGTTACAATACTTACAGAATGTATACCTTATACCTTATCTGATATGGTTAAAATGGTTACAGGTTCAAAAATGGGATGAATTTAAACTGCTGAGAAATGCATATTTAAAACATAGGAAGTATTTTATGCTCTTTATGCATGTATACCTTATTTTTCATGGTTTAAATGGTTACATGTTCAAAAATGGGATGGATTTGAATGCCTGAGAAATGCATATTTAAAACATATGAGGTTTTGACAGCGGTTGTAAAACCTAGTCGTGGTTGTATATTTGTGTCTGCAGAATATATAACGACGGTTGTATAATACAACCGTCATAATATCTTGTGCACTGCACAAAAAAAAATCAAAACGGCACTGCTGGGAATCGAACCTAGGACCATTATATTTATCACAACGGTTCGTTTGAATAACCATTGTGATAGGGCGCGTTGTTTCTAGGTTATTACAACGGTTTACTGGGCCGTGATTATAAGTATCAATGTACAACGACACTCTACATAACAACGCCTGCGCCAGTGTCATTATATGCCTTTCCCAACCGTTGTTAATTGGTATTTACGTAGTAGTGGTGTTTTGTTTGGCATCCTTTAATGTAACCATCTTTCAATCAGTATTATCTTTATATATGGTCATTGTATTTAATTTTTCAGAAGATAAACCACAAGTATTTTGTATGTGCTGAATTAGAGAACTCAACCAAACGCATTCTAGACTTGCCTCATGTAATGCTAAAAGTTCTGCATGATTAGATGATGTTGCTGCTATGGTTTGTTTCATCGATCTCCATGAAATAGATGTACCCCCACATGTAAACAAATAACCTGTTTGTGATTTACCATTATGAGGATCTGACAAGTAACCTGCATCTGCATAACCTGTTAATTCAAATCTGGATACTTTGCTATAAAATAAACCCATGTCTATTGTACCTCTAAGGTAACAGAGTATATGTTTGACTCTGTTCCAATGTCTTCGTGTAGATGAAGAACTATATCTTGCTAATAGATTGACAGCGAATGATATATCGGGACGTGTATAATTAGCAAGGTACATTAGTGCTCCAATTGCACTGAGATATGGTACTTCAGGACCAAGCAATTCTTCATCCTTTTCTCGAGGTCTGAAAGGATCTTTCTCCACATCTAATGATCTAACAACCATTGGAGTAGACAACAGGTGACATTTGTCCATATAGAAGCATTTTAACACCTTTTCTATATAGCCTTCTTGATGTAAAAATATTCCTTTGTCCAAATGTTCAATTTGCAAACCTAGACATAATTTTGTCTTTCTTAGGTCCTTCTTCTCAAACTCTTTCTTTAAACAATTCATAGCTTTTGGAAACTCTTCAGGAGTTCCAATAATATTTATGTCATCCACATAGACAACTATTATTACAAATTCATTTTCCTGATCTTTTTATAATAATACAAGGACAAATGGAGTTATTTGTATATCCCTCTCTAAGCAAATTTTCACTAAGATGATTATACCACATTCGTTCAGATTGTTTCAGCTCATAGAGAGACTTGTTCAATCTTATGGAGTAGCTTTCTCGAGATTCGGAGTTGTGTGCATCTGGTATATTGAACCCTTCAGGGAGTTTCATGTAAATGTTACTACCAAGTGAGCCATACAATTTACAAATAAGTTGTTACAACATCTGTCATGTTCAAATTAAGCCTTTCATGTGTTACATGGCTAATTAAATATCAAAAATCGAATTGCATCCACTACAGGTGAATATGTTTCATCAAAATAAATTTTAGGTCTTTGTGAAAATTATTGTGCAACAAATCAAGCTTTATACCATTCTTATTTTGCTTTTTCACAAAAACTCATTTATATTCAATTGGTTTCACACCTTGAGGTGTTCAAACTACAAGCCCAAAATCGTGTCACTTGTAAAGTGAGTTTAATTCTTCTTCAATTGAATATGCTCATTTTGGCTAATTCTCACTTTGTCTACAATCTTTGATAGACTTTGACTTATGATCCTCGTTATCATTTATTATCTTTAGCGCTATATTATACACAAAGACATTGTCAATATTGACTTTATTTTGATTCCATTATATTCCATTCATGACATAATTTATTGAAATCTCTTAATTTTTATAAATTTCAGGTACCTAGTTAGTTCTTTTGGAATTCAAAATTAAATTATGTCAAAGTGATATTAAAATTTTCATATCCTCACTTGGGTCATCTTTAACTTTAGTTTCTTTTCTAGGTAGAGAACTTTTAACATTGGAACCGACTTTCCTACCACACTTCAGGCGCGATTATAACTCATTTACAATATTAGATTGTCCAATAGGCGAATCCACTTTGAGTGGAATATTATCACCTGATCATTTTTTTCATAAACTTTGCAAATGAATTGTGTTTTGAACTTCGAGGATCAAAATGATATTATAATATTTTATTTCAAATTGTTAATTTGAACTTATGGTTCACACTTTCAGCTGCTTATTCTCTCCCCCTAATATTGAGAAAATTAATTTATCAATTGATAATCAGCCTACTGGGCTTCAAACAAGTATTCACTTATTGGATCAAGATATATCCTCTAGTACGGGATTCATATAAAATACATTTTCTTAAAATTCTTTCAAAACTCATATTAGCGTACTATATTGGAGCAATTGAATAATTACAATACATTCAAAAGTTTACTTAGATGAGATATAATAGGTTATTAACCTAAAATAATTTGTAAGTTAATGCGAATAAATATCTTCATAATTATATTTTGTGTGTCTCAAATATCTAATTTATAATTTATGGTCTCACAAGTATAAGTCATACAATCAACTTTAGACGTCTAAAGAATGAGTCTTCAAGTCCTTTTTTTTAATGAACATATTCTACAAGATGTTCTATACCAATTTTGATAATATTTGTTATACTTATCTAGAAAATTCTGAAGAAAAAAAATAAGAAATTGAGATCTTAGTTTGAGAAAACAACTTCAAAAACTTCTGGTTGTGAGTAGAATATAAACATTTATATGATATTTTAGTCGATGCAACAATTAATGTCATGAAAAACTCAATTTCTCAAATTCTTAATTTTTTTATAAACACACAAGTTTTATTGGATTGAAGAAACTTTTGGTTCTTCAAAACTAGTTCTCACATCATAATTCATCTGAGATGACCCAACCGATTTTACCAACAACACACGTGTGATTTGTAAGCATTTGGTTTACCATAATACATATGATTCTATTCTTCTAATTTGTTTCAATCTATAGTAAATACAAAATAATTTGTATAAAATATATATTTCTCAATCTTAATAAATTTACAATTATTAATATTATTCATGCAATCCTTCTGTGATTGTCAATTTTTCTAAGATCCATGAAAATCGTCATTGGTACTTTTCTGATTAATGGAGACAGAATAATCATTTTCTTATCAATCATCAAGGGATAACAATTCTTTGATGAATTAATAAAAGTAATTCATTCTTTGAACAATCCTCTAGGGATCCTTTATAATATATATAATTTTTTTCGAGAGGTAGATCATAGATCTTCAAACAATGATAAAGATAAATATTTTTTGTGCAATCCTCTAGGGATGCATTATAAGTTCTTCAAGAACTATATAAATTATTATTTTTCTATCATTCATGGATCTTAATTAGTTCTTCAATAATTCTATAAAAAATTATTATTTTGCTATCCTTCAGCGATGCTTGATAATTTCTTCAGAAACTATATAATAAATTATTAGGTTGCTCTTTTTCAGGGATGCTTGATAAGTTTTTCAGGAACTGTATTATAAATTATTATTTTTCTATCCTACAAGGATATTTGTTAAGTTCTTCAAGAACTATATAACAAACACATTATTTTATAGTCTTTCAGAGATATTTTAACATTATTCATCCAATCCTTCTGTGATTCATGAAAAGCATTGTTGATTTTTTTCTTCTAATCAATATATCAATACATAATATGTAGAATTAGAAATATATATTACAAAAAAAAAAAAATAATGTTACCTTCAAAATCTTGGAGCTTCATATAATCAGACCTTCATTATCAAATTATTTGTATCACTTCTTAGACAATTAGTTAACATTCATATGGTAGAGTTTCGTGTTGATAACGTGTTATGAAATTAACCAAAATGATATAAAGATGTAAGAGACAAAGAGAAGAAAAATAATATTATATTATTCACCTCAATTATCCTTAGCATTGCAACATGAACCATATTTATAGTATATGACCAATAAATAACCATTAACTTAAAGAATACACAAATGTTAGAAAATTAACTCATAGGAGTTAAGGAATATAGAAAGTTGGATAAATGAACATCCACGTCTATTTACTATTATTCATAACAATTAAATTGTTAAGTGAGGAGTATCTTTTTTTAAACTTTTTTTCATCAAATAAACTTGGCTATGTTAACTAAATAATCATTTCATACAGTAAACCATATGCTTTAATTGTCTAATATTACAAGGCATAAAACTAATTTAAAAGATAAGAGATGCATTTTAATTGTGATGTCATTAGTTTTTCTTTAAAATAGTTTAATGATTAAAATTTATCATTTAAAATAAACAAATATAATATCACGAATTCGAACCTACGCTACTGCATTTGATTTCTGTGCACAATTATATATTAAGTTGATATAATGGAATAATGAACTTTTTTTCTATATTCATTATTATTATTATTATTATTATTTAATCAATAAAAATGAATTAATTCAAGAACAAATAATACAAAGGTGAACAAGAAGAATCACCCCACCAAGTCCTATTACATCATGAGTAAGGCTATATGCTTCCTATACTTTCTATTATGCCACCCCTTTGAATAATACTTTCTATGATATTATTTACAACACCATCCTTATCTATGCTATGATCATTCTTAAAACATAAAGTATTCCTAAAATTCCAGCAGTGATACACAGTCTCAGCCACAACAATTTTCATCACTCCAACTTTGTTGCCTTTGCCCTTACAATAGCTACTTATCTAATTCACCTCCTCCTCCCAATGATTTGGTTTGTGATTCACCTGCAGCCAATGGAGAACATCCACCCAAATGTTATTCATCACAACACATTCAAACAAGAGATGATCAATGGATTCCAAATACTGACATAAACAACACTTTCTATCAAAAATAATACCTCATTTTGCCAATCGATATTTAGTGGCCAGCTTCCTATGACAAGCAAGCCACAGGCAGACAACAACTCTAGGCCGAGCATGGTTTCTAACAACCACGTTATACCAGCTAACATTTGATTCCTGTTTCAACAGCTCAGTATAAGTTTTACCCATTCTAAATTTATCCTCCATCAAGCTCTGATTCTAATAGCTCTGAATGTTTGGAACAAGTTGCCTCATCTTCAAGATACCCTTAACAATCCAGGATGAGTTCTTGCCATCATCCATTATCATCACATCATTATCCTTTATGAAATACATGTGAATCCATTTGACCCACAAGCAATCCCTCGTCTTGCAGATATTCCAAAGGAGCTTCAGCATAGTGACCTTGTTCCAAATATCCAAATCGAGGATATTCAATCCACCTTTGATTCTAGGCCTGTAAACTCTCTTCCAAGCAACAGGACTTTTCCTGCTTGAAGATGTGCCACCAGTCTAAATGAAAATTCTACAAGTAGTGTGAATTCTATCAATGACAACTTTTGGTATGGGAAAACATTGGAGCCAATAGTTGGCTATGGCAAAACTAACAGCATTCACCAACTGCACTCTGCCAGCATAGCTAAGCAGCTTGGCACTCCAATGGTGAATTTTTACAAAATTCTCTCAATCAGAGGGAGGTAATGATTCATAGATAATTTCTTACTAGTGAGGGGGACACCTAAATATCTGAAAGGGAGAGCACCTTCACTGTATCCTGTCAGCCTTAGTATGTGATTCTTCTCACCGTATTCAACTACCCTAAAATAAAATTGGCTTTTTGCTGGATTGACCACCAAGCCAGTTGAAATAGAGAACTGCTTCAGAGTGATGTTCATAAGATTCACAGACCCCTTAATACCCCTACAAAATAGAAGAATATCATCTGCAAATATAAGATGAGTTAGCTCCATTTTCTCACACTTAGAGTGGTAATTAAAGTCAGGATTCTCTTGCATTCGCCCCATTAATCTACTCAAGTATTCCATAACAATGACAAACAGATAGGATGAAACGGGGTCACCCTGTCTGATGCCCCTTTTAGCTTGCAAAATTCTAGAATTCTCTCCATTGATGTTGTACCTAAAAGAGACAAAACTGACACCATTCATAATCCATTTAACAAATTGCTCATGCACACCTAACTCATGCAGAATAGTTTCAAGGGCCTTCCAATTAAGCATGCTATATGCCTTCTGAAGATCAAGTTGCATCTAGGAGTGCCAGATTTCCTAGAATAACCTTTAAGGAGCTCATAAGCCAACATAATATGATTGTGAATTTGCTGACCTGGTATGAAAGCTGCTTGGTTGTTACTAAAAATACTCCCAATAACTCTAGCAAGTCTAGCAGTCAGGACCTTAGAGTAGACCTTGTAAACAATAGAACATCAAGCAATGGGCCTATAATCCTTAAGATATTGAGCCTTATCCTTTTTAGGGATTATAGTGACAAGAGTACTATTAAAGGCCTTAAACATAGTATTGGAGTTCAACCAGTAGTAAATAGTATTGATAAGGTCATAATTCACTATGCTCTAGCAACTTTTGAAAAATCTAGCACTATAGCCATCCATTCCAGGGGCCTTAGAATCACCAATATCATGAAGGGCATTAAAGATCTCCTTTTCAGTGACTGGAGCAATAAGGTCTTGCCTCTGATCATAGTTAAGAGAAGGACTTTTCCTTATAACTCTCAGATCAATCTGCTGCAGACCCCTATCATCCTTTCCCACAAGTTCCTCATAGTAATCTAACACTTCCTCTTCAATCTCTTTATTAGTGTGAAGCTTCACACCATCAGCCCTGCATAAGTTCATCATCTTTTTAGAGTTAGATTTGGCTTTCAATGTAGCATGGAATAATTGTTGTTCCCATCTCCAAGTCTAATCCAATCAACTTTGGATTTTTGATGGATAATATTTTCCTCTAGATGTTGCCACTTAATGATCTCCTCAGTTTTCTCCTTGACCTTTTGGATAATGGTAGTATTCATAAGATATTTAGTTAACTCAGTCTGCCACTTCTCCAGCTCCTCTCTAGTGGCTAAAATTGTTCTCTTATCTATTAAGGGTTTACTTAACTTCCTAATTATAGGTTTCAGTCTTTTAAGCTTCTCCCAAAGGATAAAAGGGGGAGTTCCTATAATAGGATAAACCCAGCTTCTAGCAACTGCCTCATGGAACCCCTCCATCTCAGTGGTACAATTGATGAATTTGAAGCTACTTCTTTTAGGTCTGCTCTGATTCTTATTGCACAGCTGCAGAATAACATGATCTGATAGACATTACCAATGACTCTATCAATCCTAGAATAGATAGGATCAAGAATATGCTTATTATGCCAAGTGTCGTAATCTCCAATATTCTCCATCTCAGCCAAATTACACACATCCATCTGTCATACCCTAAATTTTGCCCACCAAGATTTCCCATCATTGTGAAAATCATCACCACAATATGGATGTACCTTCATACCTCATCAATTTCCTCAAAGATTGTCGAGCATCCACTATAATCAAGACTTAGGGTTTCAAGCCCTCTCAGAGCACTTAGACAAAGGATCAATCAAGAAATGACATGATATTCAACTTGTCTAACCTCTCAAACACCCATAAGGGATCAAGAGGACTCCCACATCAAGAATCAAGCACAAAGTTGCAACATTCCAAGTGGATCAAGCCTCGAGATCGCCAGTGTCACCAAATTAGGGTTTTGGTCGACCAAGGCCTCCAGATGAAACTTTTCCTCTGGGAATGAGCCAATGCTTCAAAGCACAACCCAAGATACTCCAAGGGACCTCATGGACCCAATCATCAAGTCAATCTAGCCTCAGGGGATGCATTCATAAACAATCAGGAATTAGGGTTTCTTGACCTAATTCACCCCTAAATTGACTTTTGGAGAAAAGCATGATCCAAGACCTCAAGACATGATTTGAGGGCCTCAAATACACCACATTTATCCATTTACAACAATGGATTGATCCAAGAAACTTGATCCACAAGTTTCAATTTCATCTGGACCACAATTAGGGTTTTGAAGGGAAAATCAACTGTACCTTTGACTTTTGACCAAGACATGCTCCCAAACCTTGGGACATGATTCAATACACCCTATAACACCTATCAAATCCATATGTTAGGTTTGAATTAGGTTAAGGACTTGATTTCACAAAGGATCACACAGTTTGGATTTCATCCGATAAAAAGTCAACTGTGCACAAAATCAAGTTTGACTTTTTGGAATTTTTCACAAATATGGTTCCCATACGTCAAAAATAATGTTAATGTATGGTATTGATCACCATTCATTAAGAAAAATCAAGAAAAGTGAGGTTTCTTGCAAAAGGGGCAACCATATGGAACCAAAAATTTTCTAAGTTATGGAACAAAAGTGATTTTGTACCAACTTTGCAAGGTCATAACTCCTAAACCACAAGGCCTTTTTCTCCCATTCAAAGCTCAAATGAAAGTCCATCTGACATACTTTAAAAGTGTCAACTATAAGAGATTCCAAATCCTCATGGATTTTGAGTTATGGATTAATCAAAATGACAAAAATGAAGAAAATGACACTTTTCCAACACTTCGTGAAAATCTGCCTAAGTTACCAGCCTTGGACACCAATGTTCATGAGGATTTTTCAATGGGATCCAAATAGTTTCAAGACAAACTATGATCACACATGTGTTGTATCATATGAGGGCTTTCTAAAAAGCACAAGAGCCTCACATAACTCAACTTAAGTAAGGAGATATGATCCCCTCAAAATCACCATTTCCAATTGTCTTGTACAAGGCAGAATTTGGCATTTTGCTCGATTTGGAAAACTTGGACAACTCCAAGCCTTGTCATCCATTTGGGCACATCAGAGGATAAAATCAAAGGGGAATAATCTGATCCCCAAGCCTCCCAAGTCCAAGAATCTACATATAGCCATAACAAACCTAAAAAGGCTAAAAAGTGCAAAAGACTCCAATTTTGTTTCCAAGCATTCAATGGATGCATCAAGGTGGCATGGACTGAGACATTTCTAACTGAATGAGTTAAGATTCAGCTCTGAATCAAAGGACCATAGGCCTGTGCCCTAACCTCAAGTCAATGGCTATAGGAGACTAAAGATTCCCTTGGATCAACATTGGCCAAAGGCCTGTACCAGCTGCCATTCACTATTGCTTGCAAAACAAACTTGCTCTACTATAAATAGAGCTCATTTGTGATCAGTTTGAGTACACCAAAGCACTACAACTGATGCTTTCCTCAAAACCTCTCTCTTTAGGCCAAAATGCCTTCTTTTGCAAGTCATCTCTGAGTTTTTGAGTTAGAGAGCAATTCCACCACAGCTCATGATCCAAACACATCCAATATGTCATATCTAAGATGTTCAAACACTCACTTGTGATCTGAAACACCAAAATCATAAAGTCAACCTCCAAAACCTCAAAATTTGACTTTTCTGTATTTTTCAAGCCATGTCTTGATTCAGTCACTTTCAAAACCAAACCGGCCTCAAACACACTCCAAATATCATCCTCAGACTGTCCCAATTGGTTTCCCCTCATCTAGAATACCATTTGAGAGAGTTACTATGTTGGTCACTTTTGCCCCTTTTGCAAGAAAAGGCCTATACTTGTTCCTGAGGATTCCAGCTGGTTTTGATTATCCTAAAAGCTTATAAGGGATCAATCAAGAGTGTTCAAAACATTGAATTACTTCTGGCACAAGAAACTTGGCAGATAGCACAAGAAGCTCCAAGTGGTAAGTGCGTCACAACTTGAACTCTTTAAATCATGCATTGATTTGAGGTCCATTGATCAAGGACCTCTCATACATATCATATATGTTGTGTTTGAACCAATTTATCATGCTATTGCTACCTATATGATGAGATAGCATAGAACATGCAAAATTTGGCCTATTTTGAAACCACTATCGGATTTTAAAATGGAAACATTTTCTGAAAATTCCAAGGGCACCATTGGATTCCTCATGAAATTCTAGGTAGGATACACCTAAATTTTATCCCAATCCATGGAGAAATGAGAAAGTTAGAGCCTTCACGCAAGAGGCCTAAAATCAGGCCTTGCCTTAAGCAAGGGCCAGGCATGGAGCCTTGGCCAGACCTAGAAACAAGGCACCCTCATATACACATGGGGTGGTTTTGATACACGGATGTATCACCACCCCAGTGGTAGCGCGCATGTGTGTTTGGCCAAGAGGTCGTGGGTTCAAGACCCACCCATACCATTTTGCTATTTTTGCTATTTTGCCATATTTTGCTATTTTTCATGGTTTTTGTTAATTAATTCCAAAATTAATTTCTCTCTCAATTTTAATCATTTTTTATTGGTTCTTTTTTTTTTTAAATTCCCAAAAATGTTAAAATATTTTATTCCACAAAAATTTCACAAAAATATTATTTATTTCACATATTTGGTATTTTTGTAAAGAATTATATTTTTATTTGTTTTTAAACATCAAAAATATTTCTTTCTCTTGATTTTGCAAATTCAAATGATTTTCAAATCATTCTATGAATGAAGCATAATTTTTCAAACATTTATCCAAGATCACAACTTGTTTTTTCACACATGTTTGATAATTTTGATCATTTTAATTGAATTTTTATTCAATTAAAATACATTTAAAATCAAATTAGGGTTTTGATTATTCTTACCCTCACAAATCTTTTTCAAAACACTCATGGGCCTCTAATAGAGTGTAAGACCCATCCCTTGTAAATAAAAACCTTTTTGGGCCTCAGTCGTTGTATAAGTCTCACTGTGTTTTCAAAAATCTCGGTGCGATCGCCATTTCAAAATAAAATCATCTGGGCCTACCCTTATGTTGTAAGTCCCATTTCTTTTCCTTTTCAAACCTTTGGGCCTCTCCTTGAGTTGTAAGACCCATCCCTTTGTACAGAAAACCTTTTTGGGTCTCAATCATTGTATAAGTCCCGATACAATTTTCAGATCAATGGTACGATCACTGTTATACCTGGGTCTCTCCTTGAGTATAAGCCTCAATCTTCTTTTCAAAAACAACTTCCCTTTTGATTTAGGTTCAAATTCATAGTTGTTATCAAAACTTTCTTTAATTTCTTGAACAACTAACCATACAGCTGTTACAATGGAAGCTTGCTCGCTTGTAAGTTTTATCAGCTTTGATTTACTTGCTTTCATATATATATATATATAACTGTATTGCTGGAAGCTTGCTCACCTGTAAGTCCTTCTTTCATATACTTTTAAATACTTGTCACATATCAACTGTATACATACATATATATCTGCTTAGAGTTTTCCCCGGCAACTAGGTCTAGAACTAGGTAAAGCCAGTTGGTCACTCTTTCAACACAGTCAAAACTATATATATTTGTTTGTGCTGGAAGCTTGCTCACCTGTAAGTCCTCCTACCCTCTTTTACATACAGTATATATTTCATTTGTATATATATGCCTATATATTATCTTGCTTAGAGTTTTCCCCAGCAATTAGGTATAGGATTAGATAAAGCCAGTGTTCACTCTTTCAACAGTCAAAAACTAGTTCCCCATAGGAATTCCAGATACAGTCTTGCCTCCTCTTGGGCTTATACAATATGGAACAAAGAGAAAGGCATTATTCCTGGTGAAACTTTTCTTAGGCTGTCACTATTAGAAAATTGTCAAAGAAATTCATTTCCCCCAGAGAGGATTAATTCCCGGTGAAACCTCTCTTGAATTTCTTCAAACCCTAGAACTGTTCACTAAAGAAAAAATTATTTTCGGTGAAACTTTTCTTGAACTTTTCTTAAGTTTGGACCCACGGGCTTCCTAAAAGCATCCCCCGCCATCTCTTGGGCTTTGTACAAGGACCCTCCGGCTTCTTAGAAGTTCTCATGCCTTCTCTTGGGCTTAATATAAGGACCCTGAAGACCTCTTAAAGGTATAGGACAAAACTTAGTCATCCTTTGTTAGAGCAGTCTTTCCAAAGAGTCAAAACCTCAGACCAGTTTAAGGGTTGATTGGCATCCCTTAAAGCACCAGCCTCCTCTTGGGCATCATACAAAGACAAACTCTTCCATACCAGTAGACTTGGATAGTCTAATCTCCTATGGGATCTCAAAGACATTTTCAAGTTCCCTATAAATACGGGAGAAACCCTAATCATTTGATCAATCCCCAGTAGAGTTTAAAATCCTCACAGGATCTAAAACTCAATCTTTATCCTAAATTCCCCCAGCTAGGGTCATCTCATCATCAATACCATACTAGCCTATCAGAACCTCAAGGCATCTGATACCTCAACTCTTCTGTAAACCCTCAGCAAGAGTTGATCCCCCGACTTGGACCTGCCTCTGGATCTCAATAATCCTCAGCAGAAGTCAGCCTCCTCTTAGGCTTTGTATAATGATTTTCCTCAGCAGAGTTAACCTTTCTAGCACTCTCTTGTTGAGTCAAATAGCCTCAAAAACACTCTCTTGTTGAGTAAATCTCCTTTCTTAAAAGCACTCTCTTGTTGAGTCAATCACCTTTTCAACACTCTCTTGTTGAGTCAATCTCCTTTTAAACACTCTCTTATTGAGTCAATCATCTTTTCAGCCTCCTCTTAGGCTTTGTATAATGATCCTTCTTTTCCTCAGTTGAGTCAGTCATCTTTTCAGCCTCAATCTTGGGCTTTGTACAAGACAACATAAATATCCTCAGCTGAGTGAGTCCACCATCTTTCAGCCTCAATCTTGGGCTTTGTACAAGACACCATATAAATTTCCCTAAGCAGAGTCAATCCTCTTTTCAGCCTCAATCTTGGGCTTTATACAAAATCAATCATACTCTTCAATAGAGTCAATCTTCTTTCAACCACAATCTTGGGCTTTGTACAAGACAGATAAAACCTCTCACTAGTAGAGTCACTTTCCTTTTTTAGCCTCAATCTTGGGCTTTGTACAAGACAAGCAAACTATTTCCCCAGAAAAGTCAACTTTTAGCCTCCTCTTAAGCTTTGTATAATGATATCTCCCAAAGAGTCAGTCTCTTTTTATCCTCAATCTTGGGCTTTGTACAAAACATATATAAACACTCTCTTGTTGAGTGAGTCTTTTCCAGCCTCCTCTTAGGCTTTGTATAAGGACTTTCCCAGTGGAGTCAATCAATCTCTTAGCTTCAACCTTGGGATTTGATCAAGGCACATATACAAATCCACATCCCCTCAGAGGAAATCAATCAAAATCTCTCTGTGGGAAGACATTTCTCTGTATATCACAATATCAAAACAGATAAATCAAAACAAACCCTAATCCCAGATAACTGTTGTAAGTGGCACACTTGTTGATTCAAATATCCAAGTTGTAGTCTATCTCTTATCCTGGTAAAACTTCCTCTTTCATCTAATTCCTGTAAGTGGCAAGCCTCTGGATTATTTACATCCACGCCACTGTCCCTCTCTTAGCATGAAAACTTCTAAGGAAAAATGGCATTGCTCTACACTGAGTTAAAGTTTTCTCCTTCAGGATAACATCCGTTATAAAGGAAATTATGGCATTGCTGGATTCACGTATCCCAGTTAAAGTAATTCTCCTTTATAATCAGTCACCCAAAAGTTGTGATAAACAGACGAGATGTCTCCCTTTAGAGATGACAGATTCTCTCTCAGTCAAACCTTTATCTTCAATCTTGGGCTTTGAACAAGATACAAATACTCCTTTTAGCTTCAATCTTGGGCTTTGAATGAGACACCAAAACATCATCTTTTTTCCTCCCATAGAATAAGAGGAATTACGATTGCTCTGATTTCCCTGTTTATCTTTAACGGGAATACGTAGGCATAATATTCTGAAATCTTAGCGAGCATACCAATCAAAAACTTTAGGTCCAGTACCTTCACACCACTCGAAACTGAGGTCCAGTACCTTCACATTCATCAAAACATCGGCAAGCCCGAAATCAACAAAAACTCTCTCTCTCTCAAACATTCCCAAAGAAGAAACTTTCCCAACCCATAACAGACAAACACCAATAAGTAGAAAGCAGTAAGGAAAATTGCTAACAACCTGTGGATAACCACATATAGGATGGGTAATTGACAACTCCCCGTTGTATAACCTGACCCCGAACTCCCCAATCTCTTTAAAGCATTTGTTCAGTTAAACATTTGCGTGCAAGTTTTGTTTTAGATAGCTTCCCTTTCCTTTCCAGCTTCACAGGATAAATAAGAAATCAGAAAGTAGCACCCCACTCCTACCATTGCAGTGAGGAACCCATGACGATAAGGTGGTCGCGTCACCGACAAAAATTGCACGCTACACCATCATAGTTTGCAAATCTATGAATTCATTCTCACTCACCATTCTGCCACCAATCCCGTCCTTACTCCTAAGCACATTATTATAATCACCAATGATGCACCAAGGTTCACTACTGTGGGCAGGCAACAAGGCAATATCATTCCAAAGCTGTTTACTCTGGTCCAAGGTATTCTTGGCATAAACCACAGTCATCCTAAACTGGATCTTCCCTGTATTATCAAAAACTCTACAATGAATATATTGACTGGAGCAACTGTCAACATAAATATCAACAGCCCTAGGATTCCAACTCACCCAAATCCTCCCATTATCATGATGGCCATAATTGTCAACATACTTGTCATGGAAGGTTATTTTGCTTCTGATAAGACTAGCTCTAGACTGCTTCACCCTAGTTTCAAGAAGAATACAAATGTCAGGATGTAAATCTAAGAGATGGGAGCTAACCTCTCTCAATTTACCACCTTTATTTAGCCCCCTCACATTCCAGGACACAATTATGGATCAGTGGTATTATGCCCTAGAGGATCTATCAATTCCTCTAAAGCAAAGAAACCATTGCTACAGTTGATACTAGGTGTTTCATGTTGACTCAAATGATTCTTTCCCCTGTCTGTACCTTTACCCCTGGGTGTTTTCCATAGAGCAGCTTCCTCATTGTTGCTACTACAACTAGCTTTAGGAACTTCCTCATCATTGTTACTCTTAGTCTTTTCCTTAACAATACTGGTTTCAGGCTTTTCCTCTTGGACTACAACTTCCTTGTTCTGTTCTTTCTGAACCTCCACTTTGTGTTTAGGCTTCCATTGCTGGCTGTTCTTATGCACTGAACAATTATGCCCAAAATTTTGACATCTGCCACAGAATTTTGGTAACCATTCATATTCTATGCTTTGCTTAACTTGTTTCCCCTCATGATTTCGTATAATGATCTCCTTAGGAACCTGTTGTGTAGCATCCACTTCAATGAGCATTCTAGCATAAGATACTCTCAACTTCTAAGCAGTACATTCATCAGTCACTACAGGTGTCCCAATGGCATTCCATATCTTATTCAGGCTTCTAGCTCCCCATAGTTCCAAAGGCAATTGGGGCAATTTCACCCAAAGAGGTATGATCCTCAGCATATCATTTTTATGTTAAAATCCGGTTTCCAATCTCTCAATAACACAGACATGTTCTTAATTGTGTAAGGTCCATTCATAAGAATTTCCTTCTTCTCCTTGAAGGATTTGAATCTCATAAGAAAGTAACCATCATCGTGGTACAACAACTCTGGCAATTGGACTGTGTTCCAGTTCTTCATCATAAACTGCTTCACCATGTTCATACTTAGTTCTCCTCCCAAAACATACATGATTAAAGCACTCTCCCAGTATTTCACTTCAGATTCTATGTCTGATTCTTCAATCTCCACAACAACTTCTCCATTAACAACTTTAGGAGCAATAAAATCAAGAGTCATACCGTTAGATGCCTTTCGGTTGTTGCTGATAACATCTACCCAAAGCTTTCTTGGTTCTGCCATGGTTGGTGCTCGATCTAGGGTTTCGCCACTTCTGGTTTGCTCCACTTCTTTGGGAATCTCTTCTTCTAGGTTGCTCTCTATAATACTTTGGTCTTCATGTTCTGATAGCTCCGAGTGTTCTGATGGTACTTCCGGTACATGGTGCGATTGTTCCGGTGGATTCTCTGGCGACAGTGGCCCCAAGAATCGAGGGGTCTCCCCCGTCCCCTGCCTCTCCCTTTTCCCCTCCCTGACATTTATGTTTTTTTTACCGTGGATATTATTATTATTATTATTATTATTATTATTATTATTATTATTATTATTATTATTATTATTATTATTATTATTATTATTATTATGATTATTATGATTATTATTATTATTATTATTATTATTATTATTATTATTATTATTATTATTATTATTATTATTATTATTATTATTATTATTATTATTATTATTATTATTATTATTATTATTATTATTATTATTATTATTATTATTATTATTATTATTATTATTATTATTATTATTATTATTATTATTATTATTATTATTATTATTATTATTATTATTATTATTATTATTATTATTATTATTATTATTATTATTATTATTATTATTATTATTATTATTATTATTATTATTATTATTATTATTATTATTATTATTATTATTATTATTATTATTATTATTATTATTATTATTATTATTATTATTATTATTATTATTATTATTATTATTATTATTATTATTATTATTATTATTATTATTATTATTATTATTATTATTATTATTATTATTATTATTATTATTATTATTATTATTATTATTATTATTATTATTATTATTATTATTATTATTATTATTATTATTATTATTATTATTATTATTATTATTATTATTATTATTATTATTATTATTATTATTATTATTATTATTATTATTATTATTATTATTATTATTATTATTATTATTATTATTATTATTATTATTATTATTATTATTATTATTATTATTATTATTATTATTATTATTATTATTATTATTATTATTATTATTATTATTATTATTATTATTATTATTATTATTATTATTATTATTATTATTATTATTATTATTATTATTATTATTATTATTATTATTATTATTATTATTATTATTATTATTATTATTATTATTATTATTATTATTATTATTATTATTATTATTATTATTATTATTATTATTATTATTATTATTATTATTATTATTATTATTATTATTATTATTATTATTATTATTATTATTATTATTATTATTATTATTATTATTATTATTATTATTATTATTATTATTATTATTATTATTATTATTATTATTATTATTATTATTATTATTATTATTATTATTATTATTATTATTATTATTATTATTATTATTATTATTATTATTATTATTATTATTATTATTATTATTATTATTATTATTATTATTATTATTATTATTATTATTATTATTATTATTATTATTATTATTATTATTATTATTATTATTATTATTATTATTATTATTATTATTATTATTATTATTATTATTATTATTATTATTATTATTATTATTATTATTATTATTATTATTATTATTATTATTATTATTATTATTATTATTATTATTATTATTATTATTATTATTATTATTATTATTATTATTATTATTATTATTATTATTATTATTATTATTATTATTATTATTATTATTATTATTATTATTATTATTATTATTATTATTATTATTATTATTATTATTATTATTATTATTATTATTATTATTATTATTATTATTATTATTATTATTATTATTATTATTATTATTATTATTATTATTATTATTATTATTATTATTATTATTATTATTATTATTATTATTATTATTATTATTATTATTATTATTATTATTATTATTATTATTATTATTATTATTATTATTATTATTATTATTATTATTATTATTATTATTATTATTATTATTATTATTATTATTATTATTATTATTATTATTATTATTATTATTATTATTATTATTATTATTATTATTATTATTATTATTATTATTATTATTATTATTATTATTATTATTATTATTATTATTATTATTATTATTATTATTATTATTATTATTATTATTATTATTATTATTATTATTATTATTATTATTATTATTATTATTATTATTATTATTATTATTATTATTATTATTATTATTATTATTATTATTATTATTATTATTATTATTATTATTATTATTATTATTATTATTATTATTATTATTATTATTATTATTATTATTATTATTATTATTATTATTATTATTATTATTATTATTATTATTATTATTATTATTATTATTATTATTATTATTATTATTATTATTATTATTAGCCGTAGATAACATGAAAATTAACCAATGTTGCCTTAGTCAAAATGAAATTTGACTTGGATTTTTTAAAGGAGATATATAAAAAAAAGGGTAATGTTATAGAAAGTTTGTATTAAAAAAAACAATTAAAAAGTTAATTTTATATTTTATTAAAATGAATGTATAACTTTTAAGATAATATTTTTTTATTTGGTTTTTACTTTGTGTCTTTAAAGTATATGTTAGCATTATTTTATAAAAAAATATAGTATTATATTTGAGTTTTGCATAAAAAAGATATATTGATAAGAGATTACTCTAAATATGGTCAATTAAAATCCTTAATAAAAAGTAGGTCATTAATAATGCAGTTAATTTCGCTTCGATAACTATGTTGTAAAAGCGATAGTACATTTTAGTTTAACTAATATTTCAATTTTTTCTCTAATTATAAAATTATTTTAGAGGAATATATTTTAATTTTGTTTCACACGGACAAAGTAAATGCTAAAAATACACACAAAGGTCACGAGAGACATTTAATTAGTCAACTTAGGTGTTTAAAGAATAATCAATAATGTAAACGTTATCTCCTCGACAAACAAACGAAGTTTTTTGGGACCTTATGATAGAATAAACTTGTAAGATACCCGTGCGGGAACAAACAAATTTTTTTGGGACCTTATGTTAAAGTAAACTAGTAAGATACCCGTTATTTGATATAGTATAAAATATATTTAAATGTACATTTGGAACGTTATAAAATGTATCTATATACGCGTTTAATTTTTTTTTTTTAATTAAAAGGCATAAGCCTGGATAAATTAAAAAAGAAGTAGTTACAAAAATGAGGGGGACATAAAACCGAAACCTCAAACCTATCTAATTCTAAAATTAGTAATCCCAAGCTTGTTCCGATTGAAATCAAGCGCTACAGCAGAATGAATATCTGACCACCACGTAAAATTAGAAACTAAAAAACCTAAGTTAGCTAACTTATCTGCACAATGATTACCTTCTCTGTAAATATGAGTAGCCAAAAAAATGAAGTCACTTATCAAAGTCATACAATGGTCCCATCTGTTCTTTAATTTCCAAGGCACTACAGATGGTTTACTGTAGACTTTAACAAGCAACAAAGAATCCGTCTCCAACCACAAATTGCTCCAGTTACGACTAACCGCATATTCCATAGCCAGAATAGCCCCCATGATCTCCGCAGAAAGCACATTAGACGACGACAAATTACAAGCAAAACTACCCAAATGCTCACCCATACAGTCCCTAAACATCCCACCACAAGCAGCACGAATTGGATCGCCAGCTGAAGCCCCGTCAATGTTAACTTTAACCCAACCTGTTTGAGGAGGGCACCACAAAACCTCCTTCACACTCTTAGGAATCGGAGGATGAATAGTAATAGAGAAATTCTTCAAAATCTTAAACTCAATTAAAGAGGAACTAGCAGGGTACTTGCACAAATTACCAGCCAGCAGGGTCGACGAAGCAATACTCGAGCAGGAGGCTTTCCAATGCACCGAAACATCGCAAAATCTAGCATGGTTCCTCGCATGCCAAATAGCATGAACAGTGTTAACAATAGCAGCTATACTCACCAATTTACATTGAGCAGAAGTAACACGATTCATGATCCGAAAATAATCGTTCAGACAAGTAATCGGAAAATTCCAAACTAGAGAATTTTGCAACCAGTTCCAAATCTTTGAGGCATAAGCACATGTGAAAAAAATATGACCAAGATCTTCACTCTCTTTAAAACAGAGACTACTCATTGAAGGTAGTTAAAAACCCCTAATGGCCATTTTCTCATCACTAGGTAATTTAGACAGACTCAGCCTCCAAAAAACCAAAGAATGGGAAGGACGAATAAAATGATTCCAAATAAACCTTCCCCAAAGAGAGACACTACTGTTACCTTGGACAAAATTATAAGCTTCTTTCAAATTAAGCTGCCCGCAATCCGAACGAATCCACATCAGTTTATCATCCTGCAAAACATTAGGAAGAACATCCACAAAATAACTCTGAAGCGACACATACAACATTTCAATAGCAGAAGGAAAAACGATTCTGCCACCAACCAGAAAATGACTCAACTTCTCATTTAAATTCAGCAAAGAGACCAGCGGAACCCCGCACCAGTTATCTAACCAAAAATTAATATTGTTTCCGTTGCCAACATTCCAAATCGAATTATCCAACAACTTTTGCAAACAGCTTTTATAACCAGTCCATAAAGAAGAATAAACATGATACCGTACCTGGCGACCATTTTTAAATATTCTGGCTTTCAAAATCTTGCCCCAAGTATCAGTGGCATTAATAACAGACCAACACTGCACCAGGTTGGCAGCCTCATTGACGGACCTTAAAGAACGCAGCCCCAGACCACCACTTTTGTAGTCTTTACAGCAAGTATTCCACGATACCGTCACCACTTTACGCTTCTCTAAGTCTGCGCTCCAAATGAAATTCCTACACCATTTTTCTACTAAATGAATAAGATTAATCGGCCAAGAATAAACTCTCATCGAGTAGAAAAGCATGCTGTGAATCACCGACTTGACGAGCTGAATTCTCCCAGCTAGAGATAAAAGGCTAGCTTTCCAAGAAGCAAGTTTATTTCTAACTTTATCCACAATTGGCATGAAATATATCGCTTTAGGCTCACCCTTAAAGATAGGAACCCCTAGGTAAGTAAAAGGCATCTGACCAATAAGAAAACCTATCCGATTGGCAAGCATGGCTTGATGAGAAGCTGACATCGAGCCGACAAATAAAATAGACTTAGCTGGATTACACACCTGCCCAGAGCACTCTGCGTATCGTTTGAAAAGGACAGTCAGTGCATCAAGAGAACTAACACTGCCTTTTAAGAACAACATAATGTCATCGGCATAAAAAACGTGCGAATGAACATCAACATCCCGACAAGCCTTCATAAGTTTAAAGCTTCCATTATTAACCAAGTGAATCAAACCTCGACTCAACACATCCTCCGCAATGCAAAACAAAATAGGAGATAGCGGGTCGCCCTGCCGAACGCCTCTAGTGCAACTGAAAAAACCATGAAGCTCCCCATTTATGGAGATAAAAACTTTAGCAGAATGCAGGATTTTATCAATCCAAGTGCAGAAAGTACTGTTGAAACCAAATTTGGCAAGCACCTTCAGAAGAAAATTCCAATCAAGCATATCAAACGCCTTTGAAATATCAACCTTCAGCATTAAATTACCTCCCACTCTTTTCTTGTGCATAATACGATCTTGCACGAATCCCTTTTGCTCCTTCGAAATAATATGAGGAAGAATCTGAGCAAGTCTATCCGCCAAAACTTTCTTAATAATTTTAAATTTGAAATTCGCAAGAGCAATAGGCCGGTACTGATCAATACTCTCAACTCCCTTAATCTTCGGAATTAGAACAACATATTCGAGTTGTAATTAGGGGAAAACCAGCCATCCTTGAAAAATTGAAGAGTAGCCTTAATTACGTCATCCTTTATAATCTTCCAATATGACTGGAAGAAAGAAGGACCAAAACCGTCAGGGCCAGTAGCACTGTCTCTATTTAAACCGAAGACAGCATTATGAATTTCATCTTCAGAAGGCATCATGGTGAGAATATTGTTGGTCTGCTCGTTCACCAGGTTAGGGACAACCTCTTCCACCAAAGAAAAATCCTACAAAACAGAAACTTTGTTAAATAAACCGTTGAAGTGCCGCACCACATAATTTAAATTAGCTATTAATTATAAAATGAACAATTATTATATAAATTCAATTGTATTAAAATACAAATAGAAAAAAAAGATTCTTGAGATAAAAAAAAAAGAAATATTTAATATTTGATCATAAGGATTTTATCTTTCAAGTTAAGATAATTATTAATTAAAATAAAATATGTACTGTGTTTATAGTGACCCGTGAAATAGAAAGTTTATTTGATACAATATAAAATATATTTATATACAGATGTATTAAATAATCATGCAAAAAAACTCGTGAGATGAAGAAAGACAAAAAGAAAATTTTGATGCGATAATGACCTGTGAGATAAATAAATTATTTGGTGCGATATAAAATGTATTTAGATACAAATGCAAAATTTAAAATGATATGCTTAATTGTAAAATGAACAATAATCATATAAATTAAATTGTATTAAATAATTACATATAAAGAAAAAAAATGAATCATAAGATGGAGAAAGAAAAATATATATTTAAATATAAGATAATGACTAATTAAAATAAAATAAATATTATGTTGATAGTGACCCATGAGATAAATAAGTTTTTTATTTTATTAAAATTAAAAAATAGATTATTAGTATTTTTAGCGATAATAAAAAATATAGTGAAAAAAATTAAAATGAAAGTGAGAAAATGTGGAAAAAAAAGTGAAAATGATTTGAAATTTGAATGAAGAGAGAGAATGAGTGTATATAATATTTAATTTGAATGGGTAAATAGAAGATAGTAAATAGTAGCCAATGTTAAGTCAACACATGGCATGTAATTGTGAAAAACTACTTTTCATTTTGGATGAATTTGTTAGTTACCGAAATAACCTTTTCATAGTGTATTTTATTTTTGGTGGAAGGACAATTTGGGTAGTTCACGGAACTTTTTAGTAATGGGTAGATAGTAGATAAACAGTACTAGTACAAGTACTAGTGGTATTAATGCTCTCAATAGACTAGCTAGGCACATTATACATTCCTAGTGAGTAGGAGCATCTACACTCAACAAAGAGAATATCAAACCAAAATTCAAAAATATGGCCTTTAATTTTAACAATTTAATTCTCAATTAAAATGTGTTTTTATAATAGAGTGAGATACACCGGAATGTAACGTAGAATAGAGCATGATGTTATGATGTTTTCATGCTCTAAAGACAAAGACTCATGCTAATCAAAATTAGTGTTCAAGTTTAGAAACTGGTTGTGATTGTTTTATTTCCTCTTCTAGGTATGTCTCTGGAATTTACTTTCATACCTTTGCCAAATTGTAACAAAAAAGGGGAGTAGTGGTAATAGTAGTAGTGTATTTTGAGTGATCTGACTGGTATTAGTGGTGTATTATGAGTGACCTAACTACCTGATATTTGTGAGTTGATCTCTCTATTGATGTTTGATAAGTATTGGTAGTTCTGAGTGACCTGACGAACCTAACTGACTACTAACTTTAATTGTATGCATGCTAGATGATTGTGTGCTTGACTATGTGCTACTTATGGTGCAATGGGTGTTCTGATGTGTTTGTAGAGTATTGTTTATTTGTATGCTCATGTGCTTGAGCATCTGGCCTGACTTCTGACCTTCAAATTTGAGCATATATGTTTGTTTGCATGTGTGAGTTGATCTTTATATGTGTGTGTGAACTCTAATGTTTGATATGTAGCAAGCAATTTGCCTTGATCTTGTGTGTTACTATTTCTGCTACTGTTTGTTCTGCTGTGGTATGTTACTTGTGCATGTATTTTTTTGAAGATTTAACCATGCACATCTTGTAAGTTTTGCAAGCGTTGATTTTGAAAAAAATTGCCAAAGGGGGAGATTGTTGTTCCTTTTGATTGGCTGCATTTTGCAAAACAATATGGAGTGTACAAAATGTTTTGGTGAAAGAACAGGTGTGAGACACAATGTTCAAACTGTGCAACATTTGGCCTTTGTCAGCTGGCCGTAGTTATTGGTGTCCCGAGCAAAAATTCTAGTGGTGTTTTAGTCAGATTTGTTCCTATCTTTTAGCAAGATGTTAATTAGATTTGTTGGCATATTGAATAAAATAAAATCAAATTAATTAGAGAGTTAAATTTAAATCAAAACAAATTAAATATTTTTGTTGGAGGTATTTAAAAAACAAATCAAAACATGATTCTTTACAAATCTGGATGCAATCAAGTCTCATGCTCATTGGAGAAAATCCCAAAAGTTGCATTGCTATTTAAGGAGACTAAAATCTAACATTTAAAGTGAGCTCATATATTGAAGATCTAGATTGTTAGGATTTGGTTCTTTGAGTCTTTGTAATTTGTTGTTTTTGTACACCTCAATAAGAAGCCTAAACTGAATATTGAAGGCGTAGAGGTTGATTATTAATTGAGTTGTAATTCAAAATCCTTAAATTGTTTATTGTATTGATCACTAAGGTTAGTAGTTGACCGAAAACTAGAGGGGTTCTCATATTTATGGGGAGTCCTAAATAGAAAGATACAGATAGTATTAATAAGAGGGGAATTAAACAATGGTTGTTCATCTAAGATACTTTGTACTAATACTATTGAGAGTCGATTTCCTTTCTTATGTTAGAAGCCTCTCAGATGTAGGTGTTGCTGCACTAAAATGGGTTAACAATTCTCTTGTGTTCATTATTTGCTTTATGATTTATCATTATGTTTTCTATTATCTATCAATTCTGGTATAAGAGGTTGAAGACATTAGCTTAGGAATCCGGTCCAACATCTGTCTTCCTGAGAACATAATTTAACATCTTGTGTGCATATATCCAAACTTAATCCAAATTTGAAGAAATGCATCTTTGTCGGTTATACAATCAGGTGTGAAGGGGGTCAGGTTATGAGATCTGATTAAAAAGAAGATGGTAATCCAAAAAGATGTTAATTTTGATGAGTATTTAATGTTCAAGTATCAATTGCAACAAATTTGTAAGCATTTAAAGGAGAAAATTCTAACAAGCAAGTGATTCAGGTGGATGTTGATATGTCAGAAGTGAACAATATGCATGTAGTGCTTGAACCAAAAGAGGAACCAGACTCTAATATTAAAATGAACAATAAACATGAAGTTTCGGTTGGAATTCAGGAGTATATTCTTGTACATGACAGAGAGTACCATTCAACCAAGCTACCAAAAAGATATGGGTATGAAGATTTAGCAACTTGTGCACTTCTTACTTGTTCTAAATACCCTTCCAAATTTCATGAGAATATAGTTAGCCATGAGAAAGATGACTGGATGGGTGCAATGGTGGAAGGGATGAAGTCCTTGAAAAGGGTTACTCACATCAGAAGGAGATTGACTACTATGATATTTTCTCCCTGGTCAGTAGGCATACTTCTACCAGGACAGTGTTAGCCTTGGTAGCCTGCTGAGATATGCATTTAAAGCAGATGGATGCGAAGATAACATTTATTTACAATAACCTAGATAAAAAATTTACATGGAGTAGCGAGAAGGGTTTAGTGACACTGAACATGGCATACTAGTTTATAAATTGAAGAGGTTTTTGTATGGTTTAAAGAAGTCTCCAAGGCAATGAACAAGCACTTTGATTCTTACATGCTTCAGATTGGCTACAAAATGTGTGAGTATGAATGTTTTGTTTATGTTAGGAACCTTGATGATGGTTCTTTTTTTCTTGTAATATGTTGATGATACGTTTATTGTTTCTAATCATTTACACAATGTAATGAATTGAAAATCGTGTTGGGTAAGGAGTTTGGCATGAAAGACTTAGGTGTTTCTAGTATGAAAATTCATAGGGATATGAGTGATAAAAATTAAGGCACTCTTAGAAAAGCCATGTTGAAAAGGCAAGACAAGTATGACACGAGTAATTCGAAGGCTGTGAGTACTTCATTGGAGAATCGTTTTAAACTCTCGTTGGATCAGTTTCAAAAGAAAAATGTAAATGATGTGTATTTTTAAAATTTTCTTATGCCAGTGATGTTGGTTGTTTAATGTATGACATGGTTGCACTAGACCATATTTGCCACAAGGTTTAAGTCAAGTTTGTAAGTTTAAGTTCAAAATTGGGAAAACATCATTTGAAATCAATCAAGTAAATTTTTAGGTACTTAAAGGGTACAACGAGTTATGGTATCACGATTAAAATAAACAAGGCGATTCTTCAGTTATAGGGTATGTTGATTCAGACTATGTTGGTGATACAGATGATAAAAGGTCCACAACATAATATGTCTTGACTTTAGCATAAGGACCTATTTCTTGGAAACCATAATGGCCATGTCGACAACTAAAGCGAAGTACGTGACAACAAATGAGAGTACACATCGGCAGACGAAGCTGCCAAAAAAGCTTTATGACTTACAATATTGGTGAAAGAATTGGGTGTTAAGAAAGGTGGAGTTCAGTTGAATTGTTATAATCTGAGTGCCATTTATTTAGCGAACAATTAGATGTATCATGTTAGAAACAAACATATTTATGTAAGGTTTCACATGTAAGGTGGAGATTGTTGAATATGATTCATATGTAGACAAAAAGAACATAATAAGAACACAAAAATTTAACGTGGAAACTCCAAACGTGTCATAAACCCAACTGTTTGTTATGGGTATGTGATTGAGGGTGCGGAGGCGGCTACGATTTATGAGTATTATTATAAATTGAGTCAAAACATATATATTACTTATAATACAGTAACCGTAATTATCACATGATTAAAGAAACTATAGCTGCTATATAATTGTAAAAAGGATAATGCTAACTTGTGCCATTGAGGCATAAGTTAAGAGATAAATATAATAAAATTTTATTGAAAATTGTGTGATGAATTTAATACAAATTTATAATTAATGATTTTATTTTATTTTTAATATAAATTTTTTATTTGTAGGTTTTTAAACATATACCCGCATTACCCTTATAAAAATAGACACTATTAACCAAACTACATTAATAAAAATCAATTGTGTTCATTTTTATTGCTTTTTATTTTCACTTCTCTTTAACTTTTTATATTAATTATTGTTCTAACTCTTTCTTTTTAAATAACATCATCTATATTTTTTTGACTAATAATAAATATCTCACAATTACATTTTGAAATTAAAAGTAATATAGAGCAAGGCTTCTATATGTACAATCACAAATGTTTTGGATTTGGGCACACTCACATATGAAAAAAAAAGTTTAATAAAAAATTAATTAATTAATTAATTAATACACAATAATAATAATAATAATAATAATAATAATAATAATAAAATAATGTTTTTTTTTTATAATTTGTGTGAGTATGCTAAGTTTTTTGATTTGCATATAACCAGCTATGTCCTTCCTGAAAAAGCTGCCAATTAATTCCCCATCCTAGAATGACACTATTTGTTAGGAATAGTTTTCACTATTAAATTGTTAAGTGAGGAGAATATTTTTAAACTTTTTTTCATCAAAATAAACTTAACTATGTTAACTAAATAATCATATCATACAGTACACCATATGCTTTAATTGTTTAATATTACTAGGCCTAAAATTAATTTAAAAGATAAGAAATACATTTTGATTGTGATGTAATTAGTTTTTTTTAATAGTTTAGTGATTAAAGCTTATCATTTAAAATAAACAAATAGAATATTGGAAATTCAAAACAACACTTCCGCATTTGATTTTGATGTACAACTAGGGCTGACAATGAACCAAACTAACTCGAAAATAGTTCAAAATTCGATTCGAAAATTAAATCGTTGAACTAGGTTCATGAACCAAATGAGCTGAATATGAGCTAAAAACTAAGTTCATTAACTAAATAATCTGAACTTGAACTGTACATAGTTTGACTCGTTAGGTTCATGAGTCAATTCGATTATATATGAGATATATTATATTGTCTTTAAGAGTATGTTTAAAGATTTGTTCTAAATCTTAGTCTCATATTTTCTTTTAATCTAACGGTTTTAATTGATAATTTATATTCTCACGTGAGTAAAATATTTCTACGAATAATTATAAAAATAAAATTAACATCGTATAAATTTCAATCTTATAACTTTTATTTTATTTCTATATTTTTTATTTAAAAATATTAATTTAAAATGTCAAATATATATATATATATAAAATAGATTTTAAAAAGTTACTTTTAAGTCTGTGAAATAAGCGAGTTGAACCTAACAAGATAAACCTAGCGAGTTGAACTGAGATATTCGTGAAGTTCTAACAAGTCGAGTTTGACCTGAAAAAAAAACTCGTGATGAACTCGAACTTGAACTCGAACTCGGTCAATTCTTAACGAGTCAAGTTTGAGCTGAAAAAAAAGTTCGTGATGAACTCAAACTCGACTAATTCTTAACGAGTCGAACTGAGTTAAGACGAGTTCGACTCGACTCGATTCATTTCCAACCTTATGTACAACTATCAATTGAATTGATTTAATAGAATAATTAACATAAAAATTACCAATGTTGCCTTGGTCAAAATGAAATTGGAGTTGGACTTTAAAAAAAAAAAAGAGATATATAAAAAAAATATAGTATTATATTTGAGTCTTGTATAAAATACTTGATGAGAGACTCCTCTAAAAATGGTCAATCAAAATCCTTAATAAAAAATAGGTCATTAATAATACTGATATTTCGCTTCGATAACTATGTTGTAAAAGAGATACTAGTACATTTTAATTTTTACTAACATTTCAATTTTTTCTCTAATTATAAAATTATTTTAGAGGAACATATTTTAATTTTGTTTGACGGACAAAGTACATGCTAAAAATACACGCATAGGTCACGAGAGAAATTTGATTAGTCAACTTAGGTGTTTAAAGAATAATTAAGAATGTAAACGTTATCTCCTCCACAAACAAACGAATTTTTTTGGGACCTTAGGTTAGAGTAAATAAACAGTAGTACAAGTTCTAGTACTAGTGGTATTAATACTCTCTATAGACTAGCTAGGCACATTATACGTTCCTAGTGAGTAGGAGCATCTACACTCAACAAGGAGAATATCAAACCAAAATTAAAAAATATGGCCTTTAATTTTAACAATTTGATTCTCAATTAAAATGTGCTTTCATAGTTGAGTTTTTAGTATAGATTGAAATTCAGCGGAATGTAATGTTGAATAGGCATGATAATGGAGCGATTAGGGTTTGATTTTATTTTTTTAAAATTCAAATTCGAATTTTTAAATAGTTTTTTCTTTATTCGATCTCTAACGATGATAAAAAATTAAAACTCAAATTTGTTTCAAACAAGTTCGAGTTGAATTTAGATATTACTACCTCTGTTTTTTTAAGTGTCATTTTTAGAATAAATTTTTGTTTCTTTTTAAGTGTCATTTGCAAAGTTCAAGATAATATTAATTGCATTTTTGTCTAAATTACCCCTAAGTAATTATTACATAGAGAGAAAAAGTTAGATGAATGTAATAAATAATTAGGGGTATTATAGGTAAAAAAAGAATTGTTGTTTGAAAAGTAATTATATTGATTAGTTTTCTTGGTAAGTGTACAATGTCAAAAAATGACACTTATAAAAGAATAGAGGGAGTACTAAACAAAACATCATAATGAGTATTCATGGAAGCTCACCCGAATCCGCTTCGAGTTTAACGTGAAAATCCCACTTTGATTGAGATTGGACTCGGGTTTGAATTTTTCCCGATTAGAATATGAATATGAGTTAGGTAATGGGATACTAGAACCCACCTTAAAGACGCCTGAAAATGTGTTTATTTTATTGCATTTTTTATTTAGTTTTAATAATTTAGAATATTAAATACGTAGTTATGTTTTTATATTTTAATTTATTTTTATTATTTGAAATATTTAAAATATATGTAGTGAATTTTTTGAGATTGTTTTATTTTATTATTTGTAATATAATTTGATGTTAGAAAAATGAATATTTTTATTTAAAAAATTGATTTTAGTATATAAATGGTGGCAGAGCGGAGATACACAAACTCGTTTCAGACAAATTTAAGTTATAATTCTTCATCCTCGATGCAGATTAAGGTGGAAAACTAAAGATTATACGAGGATTCAGATTTGAATTTAAAGGAGGTAAAAACTGTCATCATCTTGCATTATTGTCATGCCTAGGTATCTTCACCCTGCCAATAGTGAAATCAATTTTTACAATAAAAATATTTAAAAAAAAAAACAAATTACATTCTAAATAATAAAATAAAACAAACTAAAAAATTTCATATATTCATTTTAAATATTTTAAATAATAAACAAATATCAAAATATTGAATCATTATCACATATTTAGTATTATAAATTATTAAAATTAAATAATTAAATAAACAAAACAAATTTAGAGTGATTACTAATATCTCAATTATCTGAACCGTCTTTGTGTTTTATAATTGGAGAAAATCCAAATTCAAACTCGATTCTATCAAAAAAGATTTTTTCATCAAATTCAATGCGAATTTTAATGGATACTTCCTGACACGGTTTATGTTGTCATGCTTATATATAGAATGAGAAAATTATTGGGTGAAATAATTTTTTTTTAATTCCATCTAAATCTAAATAAGAGAAAAAGAAATATGATAATACGTGATAGAAAAAAATAATATGCATATCATTATTATAAATATATTTTCTTACAAACAATTCTTCAATATAAACATGTGATTATGGGACATGTTATTATGCCAAAACAAAATTATGTAACCGAAGTCGCATCTCATTATTCCATTCTACACTCTACTCTACTCTATTCTATTTAACACTCTTTACTTCTCAACAATTTCCTTCTTCTTCTCTCCTCTCTTTCTTCTCCATTTCTTTCTTCCATGGATTCCATTTCCATGAGATACCAAGAAGACCAAACCCCATCTTCTCTACCTTCCCCCAAGACTCATCAAATCCCCTCCCCAAGACCCATAACAAGATCCGAACCCGGAAACCCATACCCAACCACGTTCGTTCAAGCAGACACAACCTCTTTCAAACAAGTAGTCCAAATGTTAACCGGTTCCTCGGAAACATCAAAACAAGCTTCCTCCAAACCAAACCACAACATTCCTCCAATCAACAACATACCCAAAAAACAACAACAATCCGGTTTCAAACTCTACGAACGAAGAAACTCTCTTCATAAAAATCTTAACATAAACCCTTTATTACCCATTTTCTCATCCAACAACCACAACAACATCATCAACAACAACAACACATGTTTCTCACCTCGTACTAAACAAGAGATCCTGTCACCTAGTATCCTCGATTTTCCTTCTCTTGTTTTAAGCCCGGTTACACCTCTTATACCCGACCCGTTTGACCGATCCGGATCAAGCAGAAACTCGTGTTTGAACGCGGAAGCGGAAGATAAAGCGATTAAAGAGAAAGGATTCTTTTTACATCCTTCACCAGTTTCAACTCCCAGAGATTCTGAACCTCGTTTGCTTCCTCTTTTTCCTACGACTTCTCCTAGGGGTTCAGGTCCTTATTCTGCATCTTGAATTTTCGTTTTTCTTTTTGTATTTAATTTTTATTGGCATTGTTGCTAATGAAATTAAGGGATTGATTTGTACTAATGTTTTATTTTATGGAAGAGAATTGAAATGAATAATATTTTATTGTATGATTTTTTTTTTTACCCTTTGAATATTATTAGGGGGGAAATGTTAAATTTGAAAAAGGTGAATGGTGATTAATTTGAAGGTGAATGGGAGTAGGGTGTATTTAAGGGTAGTTGGGGGTGTGAATAATAATAAATGTGGAATTGAAATGGTGAGGCAGTTGAGTTACTTTAGGTCGACGGCATTCATAATTAGTAGCATTAATAAAGTCTGTACTGATCAATGCAGTAAGTTTCTCTCTCTAGAGAGATAGAAGAATAGGGTTTTAGAGAGAGAGAGAGAGAGGGAGAGGGGAGGCTTGTTTGGGCTAGCTGTCAAATTGAGAGTTGTAGAATGAGGAGGGAATCTTTACTCTTTTATTGTATGAGTTTGTGATGTGCTGTATAACCATCTACTCCATTAGATTTCATTTGTTAGTACTTTGTATTGGACCAGGATTGTCTGGGTTATTTTGGTCATAATTTGAGGCATTCTCGCATTTGTTAAATTTGAGATCGTTGGATCGAGATCAAACGGTGATCGTCAAGGTTTTGTTTTGTTGTACTTTGTATTGGATCATGCCAGAGGTCGTTATGATCTCAGGCTCTGTTTGGTATAACTAGCTGATAAGCTAGTTGGTAGCTGATAGCTTATAGCTGATGATTGACAATTTATAGCTGATAAGCTAATTTGAGTGTTTGGTAAATTAACTGTTACACTAGCTGATAAATACAAAATGACATAAAAAGACATTCTTGATTAAAAAATTAGTAATTCTATTTATTAAATTAATTTTTATTCAATAAAAATAAATATATTAAAAATCAAATGCAAAATATTTTAAATAAAATATAAATTTAAAATAACCCAAAAATATATTAAACACTTATATATAAATTTTGTAATGAAATTTAAATATCTAAAATAATAATATTGTAATTTGATCTTATATTTTAATAAAGTGCATATTTCATTTTTTTTCTCTCAAAATCCATGATATGTCTACTAACAAACAAATATATTCAATAATACAGTATCATATTTATAAAAATAATACATTAATAATAAAAATTCATGTAATAAATATTTAAAATAATAATTTAAAAGTAATAAAAAAACAATTCAATGTAATGAATTAAAATATTTTATTAATAATAAAATAGAAGATGAATTGCATCGTGAATTTGTTTGGCAAAAATAATGACTAACCTTTTTATTCTCTCAACTAAAACACAATTATTTAAATTTAAATTATAATATACTAGCGTCCAAACGGGCACTCCCGTGCCCGTTTGTCCGCTTTTTATATATACGCGCAAGCGTCGAAATATAAACAAATATTTTTTGGTTTATATAACTTGTGTTCAAACGGGCACTTCCGTGCCCATTTTGTTCGTTTTTTTAATACGCACACAGGCCAAAACATTAATATGTTTTTTTATTTGATTTTGATCGTAATTTAAATTATTTATTTAATAAATTTTGTGGAAAAACACATAACTAATCAAAATGAGATAATTTGTATTACTTAACCAAAATAAAACACTCAAAAATAATTGAAAGAGAAATCACTAAACAGAAAATGGGGAAGTGATGCAATAGACACTTTTATGATTAGAAATTCATTAAGTGGGAGAGATACAATCATTTTTTATGTATAAACGTAATAACTCCTTCTCATGTTGCATCCTTCAAAGTGATAACTAAAAAAAATTGTTATTGTTATAGATTATAGATAATTGTATAATAAATTACGTTGATTTTAAATGCGTATTTGAAAAAAATGGTACCATTTTTAAATAAGAATGAAAATTGAAGAATAAATAGAGTATATCTAAATGATGCAGTGAGAGATAGAGATAGAGAGGAGTTAATAACTGCCCTTAAGAATTTAGAGTTAATAATAATTAATTTGTAACCTCTATTGGTAGTTATTATTAATGTGGTTATTTTGTAAATATACAAGTCGTTAAAGGATAATTTTAAAAGAAAAATAGGTCAGTCTATTTTCTCCTATCCTCTTTATATATAGGTATAGATAAAGGGTAAAAATAAGTTTTTGATAAAATAGTAAGGGTATAATTGGAAGAAAAAGTCATAAGCTATTTCAAATAGCTTTTGGAAAAAAATGCTAAAAGTTAGTAAAAAAACTAAAAATTAAAAGCTAAAAGACAGTTATCAAACAGAGCTTTTTTATTAATATGAGCTGAAAAGCTAAAAGCTCTTTTTATGTCTTACCAACCAGACTCTTAAGTTGATGCATTTACGTATTTGTTAAATTTGAGATCCTTATATAAAGAGTATTTAGATGAGATAACGGGAATCTCTCCAGGTTTAATTAAAGATTTTGAATTTGAATCAAATTTTGAGCATTTTATAGTTGTGGTCGTTATATCGAGATCAAACGATTTAGATAATGTTTTTTTTTTGTTTTAAAAATAATTCAAACTTGAATTAATGTATATATGAATTATCTTATATTGATATATGAATAAGTGATTTGAATGTGTGAATATGTTAAAATTTTGAAGGTTGTATTAGATTTTTTTAGGTAATTTAATTTATTTTTATAAAATTGATTTTAAGATGAATATAGTGTTTATATTTAAGGGTTTTAAATATATCTCTATCATAGTATTTAATTGACTTTGATTCAGAATTAATATGCTCTTAGATTATATACATTTTAAATATTTTTATAAAATAGATTTGTAATTTAAGATCCGTGTTTTTTTTGGTAAATTATCAATTTTTAATGTGAAATTAAGATTAAGACTACCATTCCCAACAATCCACAAATTGATTAGGAATAAAGTCAAATTTAATGAGAATGAGTCATGTTTATATATATTTGACTTTCTTATTTTCTATTCTTAATTGATGGCAGATTTAATCCTTCACTTTTGAATTTAACCATTTTTTTTATAAGTGCAAGTCATCCACGTTATTAGTTTTGATTCGTATTAGAATCTTACTTTCACTTTTTCATCAAGTCTAACCATATTCCTAATACTCTTTGTTAGAGAGTTTGGGGATGGGAGTGTTAAGTGTGTCAATAAATTAAACATATACGATCCAAGAGATTTTGATGCCACGTATCCTATCAAGACGCTAACTATATTCCTAATACTCTTTGGTAGAGTTTGGGGAAGGGAGTGTTGAAGGTAGGGGTGGTAACACGGGTCCGGCCTATTGGGCAAGTCTGTTTTATCCGCACTTTAGTGCGGGTTGAGCCAAAAGTTTATGTCCTCACCCTCTAATGTGTCCGCTCCGTTCCGCTCCGTTTTCTTCGCGGGCTTTTGTTGGTACGAGTATTTACATAAAATTTTGCGTTTTTAGGCTTAAAAGTTGCAGTGCTCGTGGACTTTCTCCGCTCCGCCCTCATTTTTTTTCGGGGTGGGTCTAAGTTGTAGGCTCACATCCTCAACTATGACCGTCTCGCTTGTTAAATTGTAATTCCTAGTGTCTAAGTGTCGAAGTCGAATAGCTTAGTGTCGAATTGTCGAAGGTGTTTCGACAGATTTGATTTAGATTGGATTCAGATTTGTTTTAATTAGATTAGATTTTATATGATTTAGATTAGATATTTTGGGCTTTAAAGTTTTGGGCCTTTGTAAATCTAAATCTATATAAAGGGAGTATCCCTTGTACAATGTAACATGCAGTAGCATATCATTCACAGTTGCAGATTTAGCAAGTGAATAAACACAGAAATCCCACAGTTCGTGGGTAAAAAAAGTCTCTCCAAATATTTCTGTTCTCTTCTCTCTTTCTTTCTTGCTGCTATTGTTCTTCTTCTTTCTTTGTTCATCATTGCCATTACGAATTGTTGTGGGTTAGTGATCAATCTTGAGATCAAGATTGAAGGGAAATCATCATAGGGTGTGGTGAATTTCCAACATCTGGTATCTAGAGCTTCGGTTGCGATTCAAGGAGGAAAATTGTGATGGCGATGAATCATCCGAACGAACATTTTCCGGCGAGTCTTCTGATTCTCAAGAAAGATAATTATGAGAATTGGTGCAAGCAGATCAAGGTGGTTTTCTGTTATCAAGATCTTTGGGATCTCGTGAAGGAAGGAGTAACACCGCTTGGGGAGAACGCGACGGATGAAGAAAAGGTTGCACTCAAAGAATTGAAGAAGAAAGATTATAAAGCACTGTTTATAATCCATCAATGTGTTGATCCAGATAACTTTGAAAAAGTTAGCGATGCAGAATCAGCAAAAGAAGCATGGGAGATTCTTGAAAAGTCGTTTGGAGGCGCAGAGAAGGTGAAAGAGGTGAGGTTACAAACTCACAAAAGAACCTATGAGTTGCTTCAGATGGAAGACAACGAAAGTATTGCAGATTTCTTCACAAGAGTTACAAAACTTGTAAATCAAATCAAAGTATGTGGAGAAACGCTGACGACGAAAGCAGTTGTCTCAAAGATTTTGAGATCATTGGCTCCTAAGTTCGACCACGTGGTAGTAGCCATAGAAGAGTCGAAAGACTTGTCAGTATTGACGAAGGAAGAGCTTCAAGGGACGCTTGAGTCTCATGAACAAAGGATGGCTGAGAGGGCTGCAGGAAAGTTGAAGAGTGATATGGCTTTGCAGGCGCAGTCAGAAAAGGAAAGGAAAGGCAAAGGAAACGTGAATGGCAACAAAGATAGAGGAGGCAATAATTCGACTAAGAAGAAACCTTGGAATCAAGGCAACCAAAAAAGTGGTGCTGCAGGTAAAGGAAGAGGTGGTGGTCGAAAGCCAGACAAAAGTCACATTCAATGTTTCAATTGTCAAAAGTATGGCCATTATGTTAGTAACTGTCCAGAAAAGAAGAAAAATCAAGAAACTGATGCAAATCTGGCGAAGCATGAAGAAGAAGAGACGTTGCTGATGGTCACAACGAAAGATGAAGAGAGATTCCAAGATCAGTGGTACTTGGACTCAGGATGCTCATCACACATGACTGGGAGGAAAGATTGGTTTGTCAACATGAAGCCCTCGTCGAAGAACACGGTAAAGTTTGCAAATGACAACACTCTAGCAGCTGAAGGTGTTGGTGTGTTCTGATTATGAGGAAAGATGGCAAAAGGTCAACAATTTCCAATGTGTTGTACATTCCAGGCATGAAGAGTAATTTGCTCAGTATAGGGCAGCTTGTCGAAAAGAACTACAAGGTAGTTGTCGAAGACAAGATGATGAGAGTTCTCGACGCAGGTGGTAGGTTGATCTTGAAGGCTCCAATGTCTCAGAATAGGACCTTCAAGATTGAACTCAATGTGATGAAGCACAAGTGTCTAGCAACAGCAGCCAGTAGAGATGAGTGGTTATGGCACTTTCGACTAGGCCATCTCAACTTCAATGACATCAGGGAGCTGAAGAGAAGAAATATGGTGTCAGGATTACCAGAAATCGACATTCCTAGTGAAGTTTGTGAAGAGTGTGTTCAGTCGAAACAACACAAGAATAGCTTCAGCAAGGATGCAGGAAGGAAGTCGAAGGCAATTCTTGAAGTCATATACTCTGATGTATGTGGTCCAATCCAGGTGGATTCGATTGGTGGCAACAGATATTTTGTCACGTTTATAGATGACTTCAGTCGAAAATTATGGACTTATCTCATCAAGAAGAAAAGTGATGTGTTTGAGGTATTTGTCAGATTCAAATCCATGGTCGAAAGACAGAGTGGTCGACGGTTGAAAACTCTGAGAACTGATGGTGGTGGAGAATATGTGTCGAAAGAGTTCGATGCATTGTGTAGAAAAGAAGGGATTGTGCATGAGGTGGTGCCACCTTACACTCCACAGCAGAATGGGATTGCAGAACGCAAGAACAGAACCATCATGAACATGGTAAGAAGTATGTTGAATGGAAAGCATCTACCCAAAGAATTATAGGGAGAAGCAGTTTCGACAGCAACATATCTTTTGAACAGATGTCCGACAAAGAAGCTTGAAGGAGTCACACCAGAAGAATGTTGGTCTGGTGACAAGCCAAGCCTCAGTCACTTAAAGGTGTTTAGATCTATAGCACATAGACATGTGCCAGATCAGTTGAGAAGGAAGCTTGATGACAAGTCGAATCAGATGATCTTGATAGGATATCATTCGACTGGAGGTTACAAGCTGTTCGACCCAGTGAATAAGCAGGTAGTGATCAGCAGGGGCGTGATCATAGATGAGCTTAAGGAATGGGATTGGACAAAGAATGCCAAGAAGGATTCAGTGAGAATCTATTGTGAAGAACCAGCCACTGAAGTCGAAAGAGAAGTTCGACAGGAACCAGTTGCAGATGAAGCAGGTTCAAGCAGACCTCGACGAACAAGACACATGCCTGCAAGGTTGCAAGAATGTGTAATTACATCAGATGATGTGGTCGATGAAGAGGGCGAGCTGGTACATTATGCTTTCTACGCAGATGTCGAACCAGTCAATGCAGCTGAGGCATTGAAAGATTCGAAGTGGGTGAAAGCAATGAATGAAGAGTTAGAATCCATCGAAGTCAACAACACATGGTCACTTGTCGAATTGCCTCAAGGCACGAAGGCAATTAATGTGAAGTGGGTTTACAAAGTGAAAGTGAATCCCAGAGGAGAAGTAACTCGACACAAGGCGAGACTTGTGGCGAAAGGATTTCTTCAGAAGAAAGGAATCGACTTCGATGAAGTGTTTGCACCTGTTGCTAGGATCGAAACAATCAGGTTGGTTGTTGGTCTAGCAAATATGAACAATTGGCACACATGTCAGATGGACGTGAAGTGTGCATTCCTTAACGGTCCCCTAGACGAAGAAGTTTATGTCACACAACCAGCTGGGTATGTGAAACAAGGCGAAGAAGGAAAGGTGTACAGGCTGCATAAAGCCCTGTATGGACTTAAGCAAGCTCCAAGAGCTTGGAATAAGAAAATCGACAGCTTCTTAAGGGAGAAGGAATTTGTGAAGTGTACAACTGAGCATGGAGTATATGTAAGAAGAAGCAATGACGAATTACTTATACTATGTCTCTATGTCGATGACTTGTTGATAGCAGGAAGTTGCAAGAAGGAGATCGAAGATTTCAAAGATGACCTGAGTGAGGAGTTTGAAATGTCAGACTTGGGAAATCTCTCATATTTCCTTGGCATCGAATTCTACAAGACTAGTAGAGGTTTGATGATGCACTAACGAAGATATGCAGGCGAAATACTCAAGAGATTTGAGATGCAAGATTGCAACTCAACTTCGACTCCAGCTGAGACCAGACTGCAACTGTCGAAGGATCCAGACGAAGACGATGTCGACCCAACCCAATATAGAAGACTTATTGGGTCACTTAGATACCTTTGTCACACAAGGCCTGATTTAGCATACAATGTTGGTATGGTAAGTAGATTCATGCAGAAGCCAAAGGTATCACACCTAACAGCGACGAAGAGGATACTGAGGTATCTGAAAGGGACTCTCGACTATGGCATTTTATTTCCTGCGGCTGATGAAGGGAAAGAATGTAAGTTAGTGGGATACACAGACTCTAGCTGGTGTAGTGATGCAGAGGATAGAAAATCCACAGCTGGATATGTGTTTATGTTAGGTGGTGCACCAGTTGCTTGGAGTTCGAGAAAGGAGCCAGTAGTGGCATTGTCATCATGCGAAGCAGAATACATAGCTGTTTCTCTTTGTGCATGTCAAGCAACATGGATGGTGAACTTGGTCGAAGAGATTACAGGGAAGAATCATGGAGCAATTACCATGAAGATCGACAGCATGTCAGCTATCAACTTGGCGAAGAATCCAATAGCTCATGGTCGAAGCAAGCACATCGAAATGAGGTTCCATTATCTTCGAGAGCAGGTAGCAGAAGGGAAGATGAAGTTGGAACACTGCAGAACTGAGAATCAGATTGCAGATATCATGACGAAGGGAGTGCAGGTCGAAGCCTTCAGAAGACTAAGATCGATGATGAATGTAGACAGCTTAGACACAATGAATTAGGTGGTGTGTTAAATTGTAATTCCTAGTGTCTAAGTGTCGAAGTCGAATAGCTTAGTGTCGAATTGTCGAAGGTGTTTCGACAGATTTGATTTAGATTGGATTCAGATTTGTTTTAATTAGATTATATTTTATATGATTTAGATTAGATATTTTGGGCTTTAAAGTTTTGGGCCTTTGTAAATCTAAATCTATATAAAGGGAGTATCCCTTGTACAATGTAACATGCAGTAGCATATCATTCACAGTTGCAGATTTAGCAAGTGAATAAACACAGAAATCCCACAGTTCGTGGGTAAAAAAAATCTCTCCAAATATTTCTGTTCTCTTTTCTCTTTCTTTCTTGCTGCTATTGTTCTTCTTCTTTCTTTGTTCATCATTGCCATTACGAATTGTTGTGGGTTAGTGATCAATCTTGAGATCAAGATTGAAGGGAAATCATCATAGGGTGTGGTGAATTTCCAACATCGCTCCGCCTCATTTTTTTGCGAGCATTTGCAGGGAAAGCCTAAACGGGGCGGGCATACCCGTTTGTCACCTCTAGTTAAGTGTGTCAATAAATTAAACATTTACGATATGAGAGATTTTGATGTCACGAATCCTATCAAGAAGACGCTAAAGCAATGTGAATATGTGTCCTTTTTTTATATTTAATATTTTTTAAATTTCTAATTCATAATTAAGCACACTCACTTAAGTCAAAAACAAAATCTGTGAATTTTATTTACCCAAATTAAAATTTAATTTTTTCTAGACGATATTGAACATATATGATGAGAAATGACGAACTTTGAGTTTAAATTCATGACAAGACAAATTATATGAGTTATACTTACACGAGTTAAAGTCCTTTCTAGGTTTTACGTAATATTTTGTTAATATAAATATGAATATAATTAAATTAGAAATAATCAAATTAAATTCTGAATTACCAAAAATGAGAAGATTCTATAGTAACGAAAATATTAAATTGCAATTGCAATTATACTATAAAATTTTATAGTGCATTAAAATGCTAGCAAATTGTAACCATGATTGTAACTGATTTAATTGCCACAAAAATTGAAAAGCATGATACTAAAGTTAAATACAATTATAAACCTTAATAATGAAATCACATACATCATTTAATAAGTTGCGAAGTTTGGTTGCTAAAACAAGTCAAACTAGGTTGATGGCATACAGATAAGATCAATAAATCCATGATTTGAAAAGAGAACAAGTACAATACAATAAAACATTCAAGTTTTTTATTTTTCTTTTATGGTAGGGACCCCGTTTTTTCCGGTCGGGTACCCTAATAAATGTGAAAGCCTTTAAACCAGCCTTGAAAAACAATCATGCAAAAAGATAGTCTCTTTTTCTTGTATTGAATATATATTTAAATTTTCTTTTGACCCTAATGAGACTAGAATTGAAGTGAACGAATGAGAACATGTGGGAGTGAAGGAAGGAAGAGGGAGTGGGACTTGTGATGATGAGAGGGAAGAAAAAATTGGAGGTGGAATGGAAAAGACATGGGGTTGAAGTAAGCTAGTTTGTTTGTACGTGTTGTGTACATGATTTTTTGTGTGGACTTTGGAACTATTGGTTGGTGGGGCATTTATTGTGAATTTGAAACTTGACATGTGCTCTTCTTTGATGCTTTTGTTGCCTTTTGATTAGCAATTCAACGCGTTTTATAATAAATATTTTATTTAATTTGTGTCAAGAAAATGACTTATTATTATGATTATGATTAGGGTTAATACCTATTTTCCCCCCTGTCATATGAACATGTTTTGAAAAACACCCATGCGAAAAAAAAAGTTGCATAACTAACCTTAACAAATTTTAAAAGTTTTGATTTAAACCTTTGTCAGGCCACATCATCAAAAATGCTTATGTGACAATCATTTTTTTAATGTTTAATTGTAACATATTTCCACATCAGTTAATGAGGATATGCAATGACCATTTTGCCCTCACATAATTTTCTTAAAAAAAACCCTAACCCATCATCTTCTACGTTTTCTTCTTCCTTGTTTTCTTCTCCTTCGTTTTCTTCTAAGTCTTCTTCTCGTCTTCTAAGTCGTTGAAGGCAATTTGCATATGGTCATGAAGGGATTCATACGGGCTTCTAAATCAGAGCCCATCATCATCTTTTGTTAAAAATAATAAAAAAGCAAGGTTAAAAAAATAGGAAAATTAGAAGAGACACGATCCAACATTCATCAGCTTATCATCTTTCAATATTTTTTCTTTTTTAAAAAAACAAAACAAAATTCTTTTAAAAAAAACATAAAAACACAAAAATAAAAGAGAGTCAACACTTTTGGAAACACAGATCTGTGAAACGTGAGTCATGGAGGAAGAAACACCATTCCAACCTTCTCCCTTGCGCAATAACTCGTTTCTATTTCTCGTCTTCTCGCTATGAGTCGTTTGAATCAAGATCGTTTTGGCTCTGTTTCCGTCTCTGCCTTCAATCTCGCAAGATTCAGGTTCGATTTATGGGTTTCGCTTCAAACTCCCTCTCTAGTTCTTCTTCGTCTCCTTTTTTCTGATTCGATTTTCTGGGTTTTGCTTTAAAAGGGTTTTGAGGTTGATTTGGAAATGGTGTTTGTGGGTGTTGTTGGTAAGCGAAGCGGGGTAGTTGTTTGATGGTGAGCGAAAGGTTTTGATGGAGAGGTTATGTTGCGGTTTAGGGGAGAAGAAGGTGGTGATTTGGTTTGGTTGAGTTATGGTTTTGAAAAGGTTGTGGGTTGAATCAATACGAGAATGAAATTGGGGATGATTTCGAAGGAAGGTCGTGATGTTGAAGAAGGATTTGAGTGGGTGATATGAGATTATGGTCGTGATGTTGAAGAAGGATTTCGAAGGATTTGAATCAATACAATTTTTTTAAGAAAATTGTGTGAGGGCAAAATGGTCATTGCATGTCCTCATTAACTGATGTGGAAATATGTTACAATTAAACATTAAAAAAATGATTGCCACATAAGCATTTTTGATGATGTGGCCTGACAAAGGTTTAAATCAAAACTTTTAAAATTTGTTAAGGTTAGTTATGCAACTTTTTTTTTTCGCAGGGGTGTTTTTCAAAACATGCCCATATGGCAGGGGGGAAAATAAGTATTAACCCTTATGATTATATATATATATATATATATGAGAAATGCTAACATACACCTAAAATTGGTGGGCTCCACACAAAAATACACTATATCTATTTTTTTTTAATTTTTTTTCTTCATCTTTTTAATGAAGGTCCCACCCAAAATTGGTCGGCCCCATACAAAAATAGACTAAGGTGTATGTTGCTAATGTACACCTACATGAGTGTGCATTAGCATAACCCTATATATATATATATATATATATATATATATATATATATATATATATATATATATATATATATATATAAAAGGAGAATTAAGATTTTAAATTTGCATTTTTAATTATGTCTGTTTAATCTCACTTCATTTTTATTGATTTTTCCAAAATGAGTCTAAACAAGACGAATAGGGCTGTTTATCACTCCTAGATAGGAGATTCGATCGTATTTGATTGCATGTAAAAGTTATAGTTATAGGTAAAAATAACAAATATTTAAATTGCAACTTTAATTAAATTCACACCTTTTGCCTACAATAACAACCCAAACTTATTTTAATACGCGAAATCGGCAACATGAATCCACTTTTGATATAATATTTTATTCAAGACCCTCCTATTATTTAATGGGGAGATTTTTATTAGGAAACATTGAACATTGTGTGACTTCTTTTTAGAGCAACATTTTTATGAGAGAAACACTATATAATCACCCAAAATCTTAAGATAATAGGTGTATGCGTTCTTCTACTAATAAATGCTTAAGTCATCACATTTCTAACTAATGTGAGACTATTATTCATACTACTCACACTTGTTATACTAAACACTATTCAAATTTATATTCTCAAATTTTTCTTAATAACTTCTCTTATAGTCTTTTTAATTCTTCATCTTTCTCTAATTATTTGGTTTCCCTCCATCAGATATACTCTTTTTACCACAAAATCTACAAATCTTCTTTCTCCAAATTCAAACCAACTAAGTTTATTTTTCACAATCTTCCCTACTATAAGTATTACACAAACACTTTTAATGTTTTTATTTATAATTTTATAGGTGTTACACAAATACTCTTAATATTTTTATTTATAATTATATCTTGTCTAGTCGTACTATGCATATACATTCAACGTAACATCTTAATCTTTGTTACATTTACTTTATCCTCGTTGATTATTAACTGTCCAACATCCTACCTAACTTTTCTATGCATAGCCTATCCTAAACTAAAATGAAATGGCAGTGTTAACAAGTCAACAGTCAAGATAAAATTTTATTAAATTTCGATGGCATGAATCTACTACAAAATTCACACTTTTTATATATAAAAAAAATATATAAAAAAAGTATGAATTGTTATTTCTTACCATTATCATCTAAATTTGATTTATAAAATAAAAAGTTATTTTTAAATAGTCATTTTTTAATATATTTAATATATAAATTGAAATATAATTAAGTTAAATGACAAAAAAAAATGCAGGTATAGTTAAAGTAAAATAATACATATTTTACAATTTAGAGAATGTCATATTATTTTAATAGATCTCTCTAACCTAAATATATGTTACTAAAAAGTATTTTATTGAAAATATTAAATCACAAACCATATAAAATAAATAAATAAATATTACAAATAAAACACATGCTATAAGATGCTTTAAAATTTATTGAACCGGTCGGTCCATTTTTCTTTACTTGATTTCTTTTTTGTTTTTAAATATTTTATTGAAAAAGTTATATGAAATTATGACATGTGACATGTTTTGATTATATTCACTTTCAAAGCCCGTTGAATTTTTTACTACGTGATAACGAAATTTGAAGCATGACATGTTTGACTATGTAGGATCCACCACTACTCGTCCTCATCCATAAGATTTGTGTGTGTGAATAAAAGCTTTTTTATTTATTAGTATTAATTTAATACCGTAAACTATATCTGTAATTTTTTTTAACAAAAAGCTAAAACGAAGGCGTTACAATGAGTGCAAAAAATAGATTTAAAAAACAGTCATGATATTCCTTCCTTCACACTCACATCTACAGTGTATGTACAGTTCTCAAATATGGTAAAGAATGCTGTGAAGTGAAGAGTGAAAATATGCATGAACAATAACGTGAACAACACATGAACAGAGTCATGTAAACAATAGCATGTGCGTGAATAATATCTGGAAACAATGATCTTTTATTTATTAGTTAATGAAGTAATGAAATTGGTTAATAAATATCTAGATATTAAATATAATTTTTAGTAGTAAAACAAAGTTGATTAATGAAATGTAAAAAGTTGGTTAATAAATGCCTAAATATAAAAATAATTTTTAGTAATAAAATAAAATTATTTAATGAAATGTGAAAGGTTCGTTAATAAAATTATGAAGTTGGTTAATCACACGGTATTTCTTAATTCAAAAAAGAAAATAAAAAAATTAATTTTTTATATATTTAAAAAAAAATATTATTATAATATTTCACAAATACAGTGTAGTGTATGTTTTGACGTAAAAATTACAATTAAAAAAAAACTACAAATAACAAATAAAATCTCAAACAAAACTAAGAGAAGAACATTAAAAAACACCGAAAAATAGACATGATAATTATAAGGAGTTGTGCTATCATTGAACTAAATTAATAAAGTATTTTTATTTTTTTGGTTTGAACTACCACAAAATTAACAATTTTACTACGTGATATGAAATTTGCAAAAATTGAGAACTTCTTTTGACATTATTTCGATAAAACTCACGCAATACCTAGTCAAATAAAATGAAGACATTGCTCTCTCCTACTCCCTAGAACTATGGATCATAGGGGGTGACTTTAATTCCATCAAGCATTAAAGGATAGGAATTAATGTCAGAAATAACACGATTGAAATGGAGGATTTTGCTGTCTTCATTGATATCATGGGTGTTATAGATTTACCAACCTTAGGAAATCAATATACCTGGTTTGCCTCTGATGGGAAAGCAAAGAGAAGATTGGTTCGATTTCTTGTGTCTAAAGAAATCACTGAGTCTTGGAATCTTGTAGCTCGAGAAATTGGCAGAAGGGACATATATGATCATTGTCCAATATGGATTAGAGGAAGTCGTATAAACTAGGGCCCTATTCCATTTAGGTCAAACAATTGCTGGTTTGATCACAACCAATTTTTGGCCTTTGTGGAAAATCAATGGAAGTATTTTCATGTTGAAGGGAAAAAAGCTATCATTATGAAGAAAAAGCTCAAACGACTAAAATTGAGATTAAAGGAGTGGAACAAAGATGTTTTTGGAATACTTGATCTTAAGATTGAGAAATGTGTGGAGGAACTCAAAACTATTGATGGCATTATTGATCAATCAACTGATTTGGCCATCATAGCAGAAAGGAAGGAGGTGCAAAAGCAAGTGTGGAGCAATTTACATATGAAAGAAAGCTTATTGAAACAAAAATCCAGACAGACATGGATTAAGGAAGAGGATTTAAATACAGGATTTTTTCATGGTATGTTGAATATGAGAAGGAGGAGAAATAGAACAATAGTTCTTGAAACTGACAGTGGGAGAGTGGAGGAGGTAGAGTTAGTAAAGGTTGTGGCAAAAGACCATTTTTAAAACAGATTTACTGAACAAGGAGGCATAAGACCATCTTTGGATGGTATAAAATTCAATTGCTTAAGTGAAGTTGAGAGCACCAAACTAGAAGAAGCCTTTTCTAGAGAGGAAATCAAAGAAGTCATATGGGAGTGTGATTGAGATAAAAGCCCTGGGCCTGATGGCTTTAACATCACCTTCATCAAGAAATGCTGGGACATTTTGGGTGAGGATGTCATTAGGGTCATTCAAGAATTTCATACTACTGCACACCTTCTTAAAGCTGTGACTGCTTCATTTTTTGCCTTCATACCTAAGTCTTTAAACCCCCAAAAGATTGAAGACTACATGCCAATTTGTTTAATAGGCAGCTTGTACAAAATTGTGTCTAAAATTTTGGCAAAGAGGATCAGAAATGTCATTGGTAGATTAGTGTCCAATTCTCAAACTGGTTTCATTCCAGGTAGACAAATACTGGATGATGTATTGGTCACCAATGAGGTGATTAATTATGAAAAGAGATATAAGAAGGAATGCCTATTATTCAAGGTGGATTTTGATTATTCTTATGACAATGTATGTTGGGATTTCTTAAGGTACATGCTCAATAAAATAGGATTTGGCAAGAAATGGATTGCTTGGATGGAAGGAGGAGTATTTAATAGAAACATGTCCATCTTAATGAATGGAAGCCCAACTAAAGATTTTGATACTTCAAGGGGACTGAGACAAGGTGATCCACTTTCACCCTTTCTCTTTGCCATTGTTGTTGAAGGGCTAGCTGGTATAACAAGGAAGGCTACATCCACCAATCTACTAAGAGAATTCAAGATGCAGACAGACATGGAAGTATTATCTTTTGTCCTATTGCAATTTACAGATGACACAACCATTATTGGTGATGGCTCTTGGAGCAACTTATGGGCCATTAAGTCCACACTGAGAGCTTTTGAGCTAGTGTCTGGCCTGAGAGTCAATATGAACAAGAGCAAGCTTTATGTCATTGGTAATTCTCCTCTCTTTTTGCAAGAAGCCTCTAACTTCCTTTTCTATAGCATAGACAACATTCCCTTCAAATTTTCAGGGATCATGGTGGGCACTAATCCAATAAGAAATAAAGCTTGGAAGTAAGTTATTTCTAACTTGAAGAGCAAGCTATCATGTTGGAATAGTAGATTCTTATCCATGGGAGAGAGAATAACATTATTAATATACACACAATTAAAACTCGAATAACACTCCACATCTTCAAAAAGAGTATTCAGCATAGTTAGAACTTCCTTGATGAAAGGAATAATGACTTAACTCCTTACGTTCTATGTGTCTTCTAAGTTTACTTTTTTTTCTTCAATATTTATGAATTTTGTTCTTCAATGCTTTGCTTACATATGAGTCAATTGCTTAATATATGGACATCATCTTGTTTTCCTCCTTAGAATATGTACTTTCAAGAGTACAATTGTGTAACAACCCCTAGTGATTAAGGGATCTCAAAGGCTTTAAGCTTTTTGTGAGGTTGAGAGCTGACTCACATGAGGTGAGAAGATCTGTATGAATGTATTTCTTTCTTGGGGTTAGGTTATTCTCTATCGCGATATTGAGATATTTACAGCAACCCTGAGCCTGGATCCAAGACTTACTGGGATATAGTAACCACTCTGAAAATGGGTAATTGATTCATTGAAATGTAAAGAGCGTAGTTATACCCACGACTCCCTCTGTGCTGTTTGTTGACCCAATACATGTTACCCGCATTATCACACGCTTTGAGCGGAGACATGAAGGATCCATGTGACGTATCCAAAGAAAGGGCATCCTATCCAAAAGAGTGGCGCTAAAATCAACAGATGAACAATTCCAATTACACCACTATACAATCCCTCAAGCATGAGAGATCGTAAAGGCCGCAATGTTTTAGTCCCTTACTCATCTTCAGGCTTTTCATAGGATCCATAACAAAGCTTCATTCATACCTTGAGTTATCAAGACTTTAGGTAAATCTTCTATAAGAGACTTAGACGAGCCCCTCAGGCGAGACTTAGTTGAGTTTTCCCGACGAGATTTAGTTCAGTCCCCCATGCAAGACCAAGTTCGGTCTCCCCGACGAGACCTTGCCGAGTCTTCCTGGAGAGAATTAATTGAATCTCCTTGGAGATATTTAGTTGATTCCCTTAGGAAATACTTAATTGAGTTTCACCTTGAGTTTGGAAAAGATCTCTGCAATGTAGTTACTCGTAGGCGACAACAATTTTTCTGTGGAAGACCATAAGTTTAATTACCCTATAGGGTGGCAATGATCTTCATGTGGAAGTCCACCTATTTAAATACCCTGTAGGATGACAAGGATCTTCATGTGAAAGTCCAATAGTTCAATTACCCCGTATGGTGGAAAGGATCTTCCCGTGGAAGTCAAGAAATTTAATTACCTCGTATGGTGGCAAGGATCTTCATGTGGAATTCCAACCATTTAATTTAACAGCCAAACCATGATAACTTGTTGCAAAATGTCAAAATCCTTTTACAAGAGTTTTCATAAATAGGAAACTTACATTCTTACCAATCAACTATAATAATATCTCAGATTGACTAAATTCTAAGTTTTGGAAATGAGTTGTCCATCCAAATCTTCGAGCTTGTAGGCTCTATAAGTAGGGGTGGAAAAACGGGCTCGGTCCATTGGGCATGCCCGTTTTACCCTCACTTTAGTGTGGAGCGGGCCAAAGATTTAGACCCGCACCCTCTAATGTGCCCGCCCTGCCCCGCCCTGTTTTCTACGCGGGCTTTTGTGGGCACATGCATTTACATAAACTTTTGCCTTTTTAGACATAAAAGGTACAGTGCCTGCGGGTCTAAATCATTGCTGATTCTTTAGCTTCCTCATTCATTTTTCATCTTCCTTTAACAACGGTTGACTTTCTCCACCTTTGTAAAATCATTTAAAATTTTATTTTTTTAATAATTCACATAAAGGACACAAGCGTATAACAACGCTTGTTTAAACTAACTGTTGTAAAATAATATACATTTTATTTTTTATTTAAAGGACTTAAGTGACACACGCTTAATGTACTCTAAAAAATGGAAAAAAATATTGTTGCTGAGAATCGAAGCTTGTCACACATCATTTATTACCACGGTTTTTAAAGACAACCGTCATTAAATCACTATTCCTATATCCAGCTACTGACTGACGCGAAAATTTAAGTTATTACTATGGTGTATATTTCTTCTGTGGTAAACCTGGCGTTGTTGTTTACGCGTTTTGTAGTAGTGATAATAATATTAATTGTATCATATTCATAATTGTAGCGAGCGATTTTGGACGTGGTTCTTAAGCACCGTCGCTCTGGGGTACTACAGGTCGATTCATTTTTTATCCTATTGAAGCTGATGAAGGAAGGGAAATAAATGTCTCCAACTAACCCTGCTTGCAAACTGAGGTTAAATAGTCAAAACTGTTGGTTTACAGATGCGGTTTTAGTTCGTGGGCCTCTCTCTGCTTATTTTGTTCAGAACGAAATACCGGGACTGTTCATGGGGAATTTGTTGGGATACTGTGCTAGATTGGCTGAAGGTAGGGGACTCTTGGTTTTTTTAGTGTGCTCGCTGAGATTCTTTTTCAATCTTATGCCTACGTATTCCCGGGATAGGGAAATCAGAGCGATCGTAGTTTCTCCTATTCTATGGGAGGAAATGGTGTTTTGGTGTCTTGTTCAAAGCCCAAGACGTGAAGCTAAAGGTGGTTTGTATCTTGTACAAAGCCCAAGATGTGAAGCTGAAGGGTCTATTTGTATCTTGTTCGAAGCCCAAGATGTGAAGCTAAAAAGGTGTTGACTTTAGAGAGAATTTTTCATCTCTAAAGGGGCCTGCTTCTCACAATTGTCGGGTGACTGATTATAAAGGAGAATTACTTTAACTGGGATATGCGAATCCAGCAATGCCATAATTTCCTTTATAGGGGATTTTCAACCTGAAGGAGAAGACTTTAACTCAGTTTAGAGCAATGCCATCTTTCCTTAGAAATTTCTTATGCTAAAAGAGGGACAGTGGCATGGATGTAAATAATCCAGAGGCTTGCCGCTTACAACAATTAGACGAGGGAAAATGAGTTGTTGATGTTTGTATGCTGTGACCAAAGCATGATTTGATGCTAAAAGGTTGATTGAATCAAACGGGGATTTCTTTATACAAAGCCTAAGAGGAGGTTATTGACCCAACAAGAGGATGCTTTTGTGTCTCGTACGAAGCCCGAGATAGAGGCTAAAAGGGTTGACTCAACAAGAGAGTGCTTTTGTATGTGTCTTGTACGAAGCCCAAGACGGAGGCTAAAAGGGTTTGACTCAACAAGAGAGCCTTTTATACTCACCAAGAGAGTGATTTGTATCTCGTACGAAGACCGAGATAGAGACTAAAAGAGGATTGACTCAACAAGAGAGTCTTTTATACTCGACAAGAGAGTGTTTTTGTATCTCATACGAAGCCCAAGATAGAGGCTAAACAGGTTTGACTCAACAAGAGAGTGTTTTTATATGTGTCTTGTACGAAGCCCAAGACGAAGGCTAAAAGGGTTTGACTCAACAAGAGAGTCTTTTATACTCACCAAGAGAGTGATTTGTATCTTGTACGAAGCCCGAGATGGAAGCTAAAAGAGGATTGACTCAACAAGAGAGTATTTTATACTCAACAAGAGAGTGTTTTTGTATCTCGTACGAAGCCCGAGATAGAGGCTAAAGGTGATCGACTCAACAAGAGAGTCTTTTTATACTCAACAAGAGAGTGTTTTGTATCTCGTACAATGCCCGAGATGAAGGCTAAAAATGTTTGACTCAACAAGAGAGTCTTTTATACTCAACAAGAGAGTGTTTTGTATCTCGTACAAAGCCCGAGATAAAGGCTAAAAAGGTTTGACTCAACAAGAGAGTCTTATATACTCAACAAGAGAGTGATTTTGTATCTGGTACGAAGCCCGAGATGGAGGCTACAAAGGTTAATTCTGTTGGGGAGAATCATTGTAAAAAGCCCAAGAGGAGGCTAGGGTTACTGTTTCAGTTGAGTGGCAGGTCCAGTATGTTGGTTAAAAGAGAAAATCAGTTCTTATATGGGTAATGTTGTACTCATGGATTTGATCTGAGGACCAGGATTATTTCCTGTTCTTTAAGGAAACGAGGAATCCGAAGGGTATTGAGACTGCCAAAGTCTACGGGTGTTTTTTCCTATTTTTGAAAGGAACTTGAGAATGTCTTCGAGACTCAAGGAGATTAGACTGTCCAAGTCTAGAGTTTTATCTTTTGTACTATGCTTAAGAGAGATCAAGAGATAGTATGTTCGCCGTAGGAAGATCTAGACTCTTTGAAAGATTGTTCTATTAAGATGACTAATTTCTGTTCCTATACCTTTAAGAGGTCGTCGGGACAATTTGTACGAAGCCCAAGAGGAGGCGAGAAAAACTTTTAAGAAGCCGAAGGGACAATTTGTACGAAGCCTAAGAGGAGGCTATCTTTCCGGAGGAAGAATCATTATACGAAGCCTAAGAGGAGGCTGTGAAAACTTCTAAGAAGCCGACGGGTCCTTGTACAACGCCCAAGAGGAGGCGGGGATGCTTTTAGGAAGCCTGTGGGTCCTTGCACTAAGCCCAAGAGGAGGCTGATGAACAGTTCTAGAAGGGGATTCACTTGGAACATTGGCCTTCTGTATATGAACTATTCAAGGGGGAGATTTCTTAGATCTAGTTATCTAAAATTATTGTAAAAGAAAATTCTCATGGTTTAGGTTATGTTTGAAATATCCGGAAGAACGTCGGATGTAAGGAGACGAGGTTTTGTCTAGTTCTAGACGTAGTTGCCGGGGAAACTCTAAATATCTATACTAGTATTACACAATCGATATGAGTTTATGAAAGAAGACTTACAGTGAAACAGTCCCACAGTACAGTTATATACATATGAAAGCGGTAAATGAAAGCGGGTAAACACTTACTCGGTTGTAGAGCTTCCATACTGTATTTTTAGTTGTTCAACAAAGGAATTGAAAATAACAGTATGTTACAAAATCAAAGGAGAAAGTGCTTTTTGAAAGGAAATTTGGGGCTTATAGCTCAAGGAGAGGCCCAGGGTTTTATTAGTGATCACACTGTCATTTTGTACACGGACTTATACAAGTGACTGAGGCCCAAAAGTTTTTGGTTTCAAAAGGGGATTAGGTCTTACACTCTATTAGAGGCCCAAAATGGTTTTGAATGGGTCTTATAGCTCAAGGAGAGGTCCATATGGTTTGTTTTAAACGGGCGATGATCGCGCCGAACGTTTGAAATACAACGAGACTTATACAACATTTGAGGCCCAAAATAGGTTTATATTTAAAAGGATTGGGTCTTACACTCTATTAGAGACCCATGAGTGTTCGGAAAAGTTTGTTAGGGTGAAAATCAATAAAACCCTAATTTCATCATTTTTTAATATAATTATTCAAAGAAAATTAATACAAATGATAAAAATTCCAAATAAGTTTGAATAAACAACTTGTGATTTTGGTTTTAGGTTTGAAAAATGAGGCTTTCATCACAAGATGAATTAAAACCTAATTGGTTTTGATTTTCCAAAATGGATATTTATTTTTAAAAGGTTTAAAAACAAATAAAAGACATTTATTCACAAAAATACTAATTATATTAAATAAATAATATAAATCTAATTTTTTTGGGGAATAAAATATTTCAACATTTTTGTGATTTTTTGCAAAAAGAACCAATAAAAAATAATTAAAATTGAGGGAGTTATTAATTTTTCAAACTATTAAAAATAATATGGAAAATAACAAAAAGTGGGAAAAATAGCAAAAAGAGGATCTGGGGCGAGGGGGATTCGAACCTTAGACCTCTTGTGAATAGGGCGCGCGCCTTACCACTGGGGTGGTGATACATCCGTTGATTGAAATACAACCATAAATATACAAGGCTTGCCTTGCTTTTGGCCTGGCCCAAGGCAAGGCAAGACAAGTTTTGACAAGAAACGGGAAGGTCCATAACTTTCTCATTTCTCCATGGTTGGGGACAAAATTTATATGCAGCTGGCATAGAATTTCACAAAGAATCCAATGGTGGTGGTATTTTTTTCAGATCATGATCCCTCCTCAAAATCCGATAGTGGTTTTAAAATAGACCATATTTTGCATTTTCTGTGCTACATCTTGGTATAGGTATGAATTACATGATAAATTGATGCAAACACAACACATGTGACATTTAGAAGAGATGCATGATCAGTGGACTTCAAAGGAATGCATATTTTAGAAAGTTCAAGTCATGATGCCTACCTCTTTTTGAGCTTTTGGAGTTTTTTGTGCAATCTGCCAAGTTTCTTGTTCTAGAAATGGTTTGATGCTTTGGACACTCTCAAATGATCCCTTAGAAGCTTTTAGGATGATTGGAATTAGCTGGAACCCGCAAAAACAAAAACTGGCCCTTTCTTGCAAAAGGGGTTAAAATGGCCAAAATAGAAACTCTCTAAAATGGTGTTCCAGATGTTGGGAGCCATTTGGGACAGTTCAAAGATGATATTTGGAGTGTGTTTGAGGTTTTATCTGGTTTGGAAAGTGACTGAATCAAGACATGGCTTGAAAAATGCACAAAAAGCCTATTTTGAGGTTTTGAGATGTGACTTTGAGATTTAAGGATTACAGGTCACTTGTGTGAGTTTGGACAGCTTAGATATGACACATTGGATGTGTTTGGATTATGAGCTGTGATGGAAATTCTCTCTAACTCAAAAACTCAAAGTTACCTTGCTAAAGAAGGTATTTTTGCCTAAAGAAAGAGATTTTGAGGAAAGCACCTGTTTGATGGCTTTGGTGTACTCAAACTGAGCACAAATGAGCTCTATTTATAGTAGAGCAAGTTTGTTTTGGGATCAAAAGTGAATGGCAACTGCAGTAGAGGTTTGGCCAATGTTGATCAATAGGAATCCAAGTCTCCTCTAGCCATTGACTAGAGGTTAGAGCACAGAGCTGTGGTTCCCTAGTGTCATACACCAAATTTTGACAACTAAGATTTCCCATCATTGTGAAAATCATCACCACAATATGGATGTACCTTTGTGCCTCATCAATCTCCTCAAGGAATTATTGAGCATTCACTACTACCAAAATTAGGGTTTCAAGCCCTCTCAGAGCCTTAGACAAAGGATCAATCAAGCAATGACATGATCTTCAACTTGTCTAACCTCTCAAACATCCACAATGGATCAAAATAACTCCCACTTCAAGGATTAAGCACAAGGATGCTCCCTTCTAGGTGGATCAAGCCTCAAGATCGCCATTATCACCAAATTAGGGTTTTGGTCGATCAGGGCCTCCAGATGGAAATTTTCATCTGGGCATGAGCTAATGATTCAAAACATAACCTAAAATACTCCATGGAACCTCATGGGCCGAAGCATCAAGTCAATTTGACCTCAGGGGATGCATACATCAAAAATCAGGAATTAGGGTTTCTTGACCTAATTCACCCCTAAGTTGACTTTTGGGACAAATCATGAACCAATACCTCAAGACATGATTTGAGGGTCTCTAATACACTACATTGATCCATTTGCAACAATGGATTGATCCAGGAAGCTTGAGCAACAAGTCTTAATTTCATCTGCACCACAATTAGGGTTTTAAGGAAAAAGTCAACTGTAACTTTGACTTTTGACCAGGACATGCTCCCAAGCTCTATGACATGCATCAATATACCCAATTAAACCCATGGAACATGTCCATCAAGTTTGATTTAGGTCAAGGACATGATTTCCTGAAGAATTGCACATTTTGGAATTCATCTGATAAAAAGTCAACTGTGCACAAAAGTCAACTTTGACTTTTTGAGATTTTTCACCAAAATGGATTTTTAACCCTAAAATGATGTTAATGTATGATTTGAATCATCATTCATCAAGAAAAATCAAGAAAAGTTGGATAACTTGTAAAAGGGGTAACCATAAAAACTTAGAAAATTTTCTAAGTTAAAAATAAAGTGGCTAGGGTACCAACTTTGGAGGGTCATAACTCCTAAACCACAAAGCCATTTTCTCCCATCCAAAGCTTGATTTGTAGATCTCATTGCCCTCTACAAAAACTTCAACTAGACCTAACTCCAATTCATTGTGGATTTGGAGCTATGAGTGAGCCAAAATGGTTGAAAATATGAAAGTACACCATTTTCCAACACTTAGAAAAATTCTGTCCAAGACAGATTTTGTTGAAACACCAAAACTTGTGAGATCTTTTCACATAGATGCAAGCTGAATCAAGGCCAAAGTTAAACATCAATGTTGTTGCATATGTTGCCAAGAATTCAAAGAGCTTAACAGCATGAATTGATTCAATTTGAGCCAAGAGAAATCCTTGCCCAAAGTCATGCTGCTGCAAGCTGTTTTGGAAAAATCAGTTTGCATGTTTGCTTGCCACACACGATTTTGAACGAAAAACTGAGGATCAGCATGCCACATGTATTCAAACCAATCACATTGCATCTGATCCAACTGATAAATCTGAGTCAAAAGGCCAAGGAATCTTCCAACTTGAAATTCATCCACTTTGGCACATTTTGCCTTGAATTCAAAGTGCATTGACGTGGAATAGTGCATTGTCAAGGTAGCTACCCTACTCAGTCAAATTCTCTGATTAAACAACAATAAAAACATCTGAGGAATGTGATTTTGGTCAAGGCATAGCCCTGCTCTTGGGAATGGCTAACTTGCCTTGCTTGAGAAGAAATCCTCCAAACCAATCCATGCAAATGTGATCTGATCCAGCAGCCATTCACTATTCCTCCAAAACAAAAGTTGATCACCTATAAATAGAGGTCCCAATGGATCATTCAACTCACACCAAATCCAGTTACAGCACTGCTTTCTCTTATTCTTCCTTAAACCTCAAGTTTTTTGGTTTTTGAGTAACCACTATCGGGTTTTGAGTTGCAGCCTTAGGCAATCAATTCCAATTGCTCAAACACATCATATATGATGTATTTGAGGTGTCCAAACACTTAAACACTGACTGTAACACCTCAGGCTCAAAATCACTCTTCAACCAAGCCATTATGCCTCAATTATGCAGGTGGAGGTCTCCAACTTGATCCAAAGAGTTTCAAAGTGTTCCAAAGCTTGTAACACACTCCATAACATCCATTGAAGCTGTAGGGATCATTAGTTCACGACTGGAACAAAGTTTGTGCAGAGTTCCATTTTAGCTTGCATCAAGGTAAGCCTCAAAACTCAAACTCCATGATCCATGCATATTTCCTCGCATGATATTTTTGCCAATTGCTTGCCATCATATGCTGATTGTTTTCACTCAAAAAATTTGATCATTACACTCATAATCATGCCTACTCGATTGCTTTTGCAAAATTAGGGTTCATACGACCACAATGATATAATTTGTTATACACTGAAAATGAATAAAATTAGGTATTGCCATCTTCTTCCTTGTGAAAAAACGCATGAGTTTGGTGTTTGAATGATGTCCAATGGTTGAGAGATGAGTGAGATATGGTGCTTCAAGCACGAGCTCGAGGAAGAAGATGGCCATGGCACCATTCTTCAGGTTTTCCAACTAAGTTTGATATATATTTTTCACTTGCCATGTTATATTTGAATTGGCATTGCGCCCCAGCGGTTCATCAGCTGGTTTTGTGTGTATTGGCAAGCGAGAGGTCTGGGGTTCGAAACCCCCTCGCCCCAGACTTCTTTTTATCACTTGTTTATTTTGTTATTTTTCATATTATTATTTTTAATGATTTGAAAAATTAATAACTCCTTCAATTTTTATCATTTTTGATTGGTTCTTGTTGCAACAATTCACAAAAACGTTGAAATATTTTATTCCACCAAAAAATTAGATTTATATTATTTATTTAATATAATTAGTATTTTTGTGAATACATTTATTTTTTATTGTTTTTAAACATTCTAAAAGTGAATATTTACTTTGAAAATCAAAACCTAATGAGTTTAAATATTCCTTGTGATTATCCCTCATTTTTTCCAAACCTTAAACAAAATCATAAGTGGATTATTCAAATTTATTTTGAATTTTGTTTGATTTTCTTTAAATATTTACTTTTAAAGATTAAAGTTAGGGTTTTTGATTAATTCAACTTTCAAAATTGATTTTCAAATACACTTGGGCCTCTATTAGAGTGTAAGACCCAACCCACTTTGTACAGACAACATTTTTTGGGCCTCACGTATTGTATAAGTCCCTCTGTACATTTTCAAATAAACGGCACGATCGTCGCCTTTTCAAAATAACCCTGGACCTCTCCTTGAGCTATAAGACCCATTCAAAACTTTTGGGCCTCTAATAGAGTGTAAGACCCAACCCCCTTTTAACCAAAACATTTTGGGCCTCACTTATTGTATAAGTCCCTCTGCGTTAAAAGAAAACCTCGGCGCGATCGTCATTTCAAACGGAAAAATCAACTGGGCCTACCCTCGTGTTATAAGCCCCACTCTTTTTCTTTAAACTTTTTGGGCCTCTTGAGAGAGTGTAAGACCTATCCCTTTGTACAAAAACCTTTTTGGGCCTCAGTCACTTGTATAAGTCCCTCTGTACAAATTCAAACAGTGCGAATAAAACCCGATTTGTTTATAAATACGTTTACTTTACGTTTTCGTGTGTATAGTGCGTTATCGTGTAAATATCATTGAGTTTAATTGATTTTCATTTATTTTTGCAGGTGTTCCAGCAATGGGATTTTGCCATTGTTGTATAGAGCATTGAATAAGCTTTCCAGCGCTTTAAACCGTGCGTCAATCGGAGTTACGGTACAAAAGTTACGAATAAAACAGTGCAGAATTTTCTGGTGTGATTCGCCCCTGCTGCGCCGGGCGAAAATTCCGCCGGGCGAAATTATCGCCCGGCGCAGCAGGGGCGAATCACACCAGAAAATTCTGCACTGTTTTATTCATAACTTTTGAACCGTAACTCCGATTGACGCACGGTTTGAAGTGCTGGAAAGCTTATTCAATGCTCTATACAACAATGGAAAAATCCCATTGCTGGAACACCTGCAAAAATAAATGAAAATCAATTAAACTCAATGATATTTACACGATAACGCACTATACACACGAAAATGTAAAGTAAATGTATTTATAAACAAATCGGGTTTTATTCGCACGATATTTACCACAAAGCATTGATAAGTGCAACAAAACATATATACAAAAATAGGTACATTTTGCACTTATCAGCGTTCACTGATAAAACCCTGGGCCTCTCCTTGAGCTGTAAGCCCCAAATCTTTCTTTTTCAAAGCACTTTCTCCTTTGATTTTGAATATACTGTTGTTTTCAATCTTCCTTTGTTGAACAACTAACCAAACAACATGGAAGCTCTACAACCGAGTAAGTGGTTATCGCTTTCATTTACCGCTTTCATATACATATAACTGTATTGTGGGGCTGTTTCGCTGTAAGTCTTCTTTCATAAACTCATATCAACTGTGTAATAATAGTATAGATATTTAGAGTTTCCCCGGCAACTACGTCTAGAATTAGGTGACGCCGTTTCGTTCACTCTTAGAAATAGTCTAAACTAGATCCCCATAGGATTACCAGACACAGTCTTCCCTCCTCTTGGGGTTAAACAATATGGAGACATGAAAGGCAGCATTCTCTGTCAACCCTTTCATAGACTGTCACTCATAGAAGTTGTCAAAGAAACTCTATTCCCCAGAGATGATCTTTTCTCCGTGAATGGCATCTCTTGAGTTTCTTCCAAATTCTCGAACTTTCCTGGCTTGATCTATTCTCGGTGAATGGCATGTCTTGAACTTCTCGGGGTTTGAGGATCCACATGCTTCTTAAAAGCATTTGTCAAGAAACTCTACTCCCCAGAGATGATCTTTTCTTCGTGAATGACATCTCTTGAGTTTCTTCCAAATTCTCGAACTTTCCTGGCTTGATCTATTCTCTGTGAATAGCTGTCTTGAACTTCTCGGGGTTTGGGGACCCATCGGCTTCTTAAAAGCATCGGCCTCCTCTTGGGCATTATACAAGGACCCAAGGGCTTCCTAAAAAGCAACCCCGCCTCCTCTTGGGCATCGTACAAGGACCCACGGGCTTCCTAAAAAGCAACCTAGCCTCCTCTTGGGCTTAGTACAAGGACCACTCGGCTTCTTAGAAGTATTCACAGCCTCCTCTTAGGCTTCGTATAATGATCTCTTCCTCCGGGAATGGTAGCCTCCTCTTGGGCTTAGTACAAGGACCGATCGGCTTCTTAAAAGTTTCCAGCCTCCTCTTGGGCTTCGTACAAATTGTCCCGACGACCTCCTAGAGGTATAGGAACAAAAATTAGTCATCTGAATAGAACAGTCCTTTCATAGAGTCTACTACTGTTTCTCAAAGCATGGTACAAAAGATGAAACTCTAGACTTGGACAGTCTAATCTCCTTGAGTCTCAAAGACATTCTCAAGCACCCTTCAAAAATAGGAAGGAACCCGTAGACTCGGACAGTCTCAATACCCTTCGGATTTCCCGTTTCCTTAAAGAACAGGAATAACCCAGATCCTTGAATCAAATCCTTGAGTACAGTATTGCTCATATAAGAACTGATTTTCTCTTTAAATCAGCATACTGGACCTGTCACTCAAATGAAACAGTAACCATAGCCTCTCTTGGGATTTGTACAATGATTCTCCCCAACGGAGTGAAACAACGTTTAGCCTCTCTCTCGGGCTTTGTATGAGACACATAAGAGACTCCCTCGTTGAGTCGATCACCCCTTTCGCCTCCATCTCGGGCTTTATACTAGATACAAAAAACTCTCTTGTTGAGTCAAATAGCCTCCATCTCGGGCTTTATACGAGATACCAAAAGATTCCCTCGTTGAGTCAAAACCTTTTAGCCTCTCTCTCGGGCTTTGTACGAGACACATAATAGCCTCCTCTTAGGCTTTGTACAAGAAAACCACTGGTTAATCCATTTAACCTTTTAGCATCAAAGTTGTGCCTCGTTCACAGTACACAAACATCAACAGCCCCTTCATCTAATCGCTGTAAGTGGCAAGCCTCTGGATCATCTACATCCATGCCACTGTCCCTCTTTTAGCATGAGAAATTCCTAAGGAAAGATAGCATTGCTCTACACTGAGTTAAAGTCTTCTCCTTCAGGTTGGAAATCCCCTTTTTAAGGAAATTATGGCATTGCCGGATTCACACATCCCGGTTAAAGTAATTCTCCTTTATAAACGGTCGTAACAGACAACCCCCTCTTTAGAGATGACAAATTCTCTCTAAAGTCAACACCTTTAGCTTCACATCTTGGGCTTCAAACAAGATACAAATAGACTCTTCAGCTTCACATCTTGGGCTTTGAACAAGATACAAACCACCTTTCGCTTCACGTCTTGGGCTTTGAACAAGACACCAAATACCATTTCCTCCCATAGAATAGGAGGAACTACGAACGCTCTGATTTCCCTGTTTCGGTAAACGGGAATACGTAGGCATAAGATTGAAAGAAAAATCTTAGCGAGCACACTAAACAAAAACCCAAAATCCCATATTCTCATATATCAATCAAAAGCATCAGTCCTAACATCCTAATCCTCGTTCCCCGCCAGAAAATCCAAGAAAGAGAGAAAACCGTATTGGCAAAAATACAAATAACCAGTACAAAGGCCCCCCCACATTAATAGCATTCGTAACCTAACAGACCGCTGTTTAAACTCAGTATGCAAAGCAGGGTTAATTGGAGACATCTATTCCCCTTCCTTCATCAGCTTTAATAGGATAAAAAATGAATCGACCTGTAGTAAACTCAACCGCAGAGAGCGACCAGCGCTTAAGAACCACGTCCAAAATCGCTCGCTACAGAAAAATGGCGCCCACCGTGGGGCCTTGTCTCTGTTTTCCTTTTTTCTCTTCACTTATGTGAAAACCACAGATTGGGGCTTCCGCCGGGGAACCCATTTTCTGTCAGGAACTTAGGATTCACAGCTTTAAAAGTCTAGGATGTTTAGGACAAATATATATACTGCTTTTCCTAATTGCTACACGTGTTTATTTTTCTGCTAATGGGAATGCGTGTGATGCCGCATGTGGAAAGATTGAGTATACACTTAAGATAAGTGATGGCGACCATCAACCTCAGTGGAGGCTGACCAATGCAACCCATTCTCTCACCTAGATAAAGGGCCGATTGTTAAGTCTGAGAAGCTGAGGAGCCAAACCCTTTCGTAGTGCGTACTACCCTCATTTGAGGTTGGTGATCTATTCTCGGTGAATGGCACTTACTCTAAGATTGCTCTACAACTCGCTGGCGATCCTCTTGTTGTTTTGCTTTCCTGGGAGGAGCTGATGATAATGAGTACAGGTACAAAAATCACCCTTGTATAAACCTTTGGGGATGGGTAGAGCCTTGACTTCATGACAACGACCTTTTAACCCCATGTTTTTTCTATGTTTTTGTGTGCTGCATTCATACATTCATATTAAAAAAAAACATTAAAACAAGAAAAAATTTCTCTTCTTGTCTCTCTGTTTTTCAAATTAAACTAAGACTGTGATTGCAAATATCAGAGAAAAGGATTGCACTAATGGATTTCGGTAGAAGGAGAACTCATGGTTATACCTTCAAGGTTCCAAAGCTAGAGGATTTAAGAAGGTTAGCAAGGATGATTACAAACCCAGAGGCTTTCAGAGCCAAGCACGGAGGTTTGCTACCACTATTAAGAGTCCATGTGATTGAGGGAATCATGGATGCGCTCATTCAGTTTTATGATTCGGTTTATCATTGTTTCACATTCCCGGATTACCAGATCGCACCAACGCTGGAGGAGTATTCTCATATGACTGATCTACACATTACTGATCGAGCTCCATTTTCTGGACTGGAAGAAATTCCAAAGAATCAAACCATTGCAAGGGCAATTCATTTGGACGAGTCTGAGGTCAGGACTCACATAACTACCAGGGGTGGCATCCAAGGTTTGCCAGCCCAGTTCTTGACAAAGAAGGCCCTGTATTTTGCCAGTATAGGAAATGGGACTGCTTTTGAAAGCATCTTTGTCTTGCTCGCCTACGGATTATTTTTGTTTCCCAACATCAATAATTTCGTCGATATCAACTCCATTAAGGTTTTTCTCATTGGAAACCCTGTGCCGACTTTGCTCGCAGATGCGTATCATTCTGTACACTTGGGAAATTTGTACAGCAGAGGGGAGATCACATGCTGTGTACCTCTTCTTTATAAATGGTTTATCTCTCACTTGCCCAAGTCTGCTGCTTTTTGGGATTGTAAGAGTGCCTTACGTTGGTCGCAGAAGATCATGTCCCTTACCAACTCTGATATAAATTGGTGTAGTAGGATCTATGATGGAATCAGAATCATTGACCATTGTGGAAACTTCCCCAACGTACCCCTTATAGGAATTAAAGGAGGAATCAACTACCATCCGGTATTGGTTCTTCGTCAATTTGGATACCCGATGAGACACGTCCCACGGGGTGTTCATCTAGAAGGTCTTTTCTTCAAGGAAGGAGAAAACGACAGAGCACTAAAGACGAAAATAGTGCACGCTTGGAAGCACGTTCATAAGAAAGGACGAGAGTCTCTGGGAAAACCAGACTGTGTCTCGGTGGAGCCTTATCTCCATTGGGTACAAACTAGAGCTCTCAAGCTAAAGTTGCCTTATCCTCGTTACGGGAGAGGAGGTCTTGGAAGAACAAATACCGCATCCTCGACGTCGAGTGCATCAAAATACAACAATTACTAAAAGAGAAAGACGCTCTGATTGAAATTTTGGAGCAACATGCTGTGGATAATCAGGATGACCAAAGGAATTTGCTCGCTCCTTTCACCTGGCAAAGGAATGGCAACCCGACAACGGCCCAAGAGCCCTGGTCAAAGAAAAGGAAGATACCAGAATCAGCACCCGATTTCTCTTCAGAGAGGACTCAGGACCCATTAGCTTAGGTTTCTGTTTCTGCATCTTGTAATCTACTGTATTTCCATTTCTGTAATCCTTTGAATTCAATAAAAGGGGTTTCCCCACCGTTTGATATTTGCAATCTAATTGTCGAAGTTTATTTTGATTAAACCTTAAACAATTAATATAATCATTGCATTCATCATTCTCACATCACGTATTCTTCTTCCCTACGAATCTCACGTTTGTGTCTCGATTCTAGAGTCAAACTGTCTCATTCGTATAATACTCGGGCCAATCGTCAGAAAAAGATGGATGATCTTGAGGAAGAAAACAGAGAGTTGAAGGAAGAGATCGACGCTCTAAGAGAGGATATGAGAAAGCTTCGTAACGACATGCAAGCCATGGCAGAAGCTTAGCTACAAAGAACTGTGATCTCAGAGATCATCTCGACGCCCATAGAGGAGAAGTATGATCCTAGGTATCAAATGCCGAAAGATCGTCCTTGGGGCATGCCTGTTAACTATATCCCGGAAGGATATGTTCCGCCGATCACTGAGGATCAGGGAATCACAACAGAAGCCGCTGGGCCTGAAGGTTACAAACTTCGGGAAAGCGAAGATGCCAGGGGCATACTGAAGACTCCTGAAGGTTACAAACTTCGGGAAACGCCAAGATTTACTGCCGTAGTCACGGTACCATCCCCTGTGGTGCACACTGTCCCGGAAGGACATGTTCTGCAGATACCTTATGGTAAAAAGGAAACTATGTTTGACATAATGGAGGAATTCCAGGAGCAGTTCTTGGAAATGCAGAAGGAGCTGCAAGCCATTCGCGGTCAGGATCTATTTGGAAAGGACGCCGCAGATCTCTGCTTGGTCCCAAATGTGAAAGTTCCGCACAAATTTCAAGTGCCTGATTTTGAAAAATTCAAGGGTAACTCTTGCCCTCAGAGCCATCTGGTGATGTACGCTCGGCGAATGTCAGCTCAGACGGAGAATCAGGACCTACTGATTCACTACTTTCAGGATAGTCTAACCGGTGCCGCACTCAAATGGTACATGGGTTTAAACCGTGCTACGATCAGTACATTCAGAGATCTTGGTACTGTCTTCATCCAACAATACAAATACAATTTGAACATGGCACCCGACAGAGATCAACTCAGATCGATGTCGCAAAAGGACAAGGAAACCTTTAAGGAGTATGCTCAAAGGTGGCGTGAAATTGCCGCTCAAATTTGTCCACCTCTTGAGGAAAAAGAGATGACAAAGATCTTCTTAAAGACCTTAAGCTTATTTTACTATGACCGAATGGTTGCCAGTGCACCCAGTGATTTCACCGAGATGGTGGGCATGGGCGTACGTCTTGAGGAAGCCGTCCGAGAAGGACGTTTGGTAAAAGACACTGGATCGACGAGCGGTACTAAAAAGTACGGTAGTGCTCTCCCTAAGAAAAAAGAGCAAGATATTGGGAATATCTCTCTCGGAAAGCAAAGGCGACGTTATCAACCGGTAGCAGCTGTGACTCTTGCTATCAACCCTGCGTCTATTCCTACGTATCAACCTCGGGTTGCGCAGAGCCAACCTGATCAGCAAAGGACACAACAACCTCTTCAGCAGGCTCGTCCTCCATACAATAACAACCGTACAACACGGCCACCAGGATTTGATCCTATACCCGTGTCGTACGCAGAGCTGTTTCCATTACTACTGGCTAAGGGGCACATTCAGACTAAATCTCCTCTTACAGTACCGGAAAATCTGCCTTTTTGGTTTAAGGTGGATCAAACTTGCCCTTATCATCAAGGAGGTCCAGGGCATAACATAGAGACTTGTCTCAATTTCAAGTCCGACGTGCAAAAACTTGTTAGGAGCGGGGTCTTATCCTTCAAGGATACAAATCCTAATGTTCTCACGAACCCGCTGCCTCAACATGGGAAGGCTGCAGTCAATTTGATAGAAGGAGAGACTAACGATGTCTATCAAATTCACGATGTACTCTTGTTGAAAACCAATCTGGTCAAGATGCATTGTAGACAGAGTGGATATGGCCATGTGCCACCTCATAATTATCACCAGTGTGATATCTGCTCTAAAGACAATCAGGGATGTTCTGTGGTGCAAGCAGCTCTACAGGAACAGATGGATCTCGGATGGATCCAAGAGCACCTAGTTCGTGGAGTTAACATGGTTTACACGAATTCCAACGTCATTCAGAACCACGATATCCGTGCAATGAATGTCAACTTGGTGGCGATGCACTCAAGGCAAAGCCAGTATCATAATCTGCCGCGGCACGATTACAGTTCCTGTCTGACTTGCTCGGTAAACAAACAGGGATGCTCTTTCATACAAGAGGCCCTCCAGCATCAGATGGATCTTGGATGGATCCAAGACTACCATGATAGGAACCCTTATCAGATCAATATGGTTCAGATCTTCGATATTCGCGTGATGAATACCAACCTGGTAGAGTTACATACTGAACAGGTCCGACTCGGATTCTTAACATCACATGACTATCAAAGCTGTAAAACAGGTTGCGAAAACGATTGAGGTTGTACCCTTGTCCAGGAGGCACTTCAGCACTTGTTAAATCACTGGTGGATGCCAATCTATATGGATGAAGATACTCAGCAGATTAGTATCAGTAATAGGAATCCTACTCGGCATCAGAGTCAGGATGTCCGATCTATGGAAGCTAACCTAGTGAGGTTACATTGTATTCAAAGTGGGCGTGGCCAGGTGCCACTACACAATTATGACCGTTGTAGCGTCTGTTCGAAAAGTAACCAAGGGTGTTACCTTGTGAGAGCAGCTCTTCAGGGTCAGGTAGATCGTGGAAAGATTCGCCCATATCCGGGTTCTGGACCCATCAACTGGACGCCGAACTACCTTGCCGAGCAAGTTGAGGATGTTGTCACAATCTCTGGTCGTCACCAAACCAGGGATGTTTTTGCCATCATCCCTCTACTTGACGAATCTATAGTTCCCAACCGGGAACGGATCGAGATTAATTATGATGGTCAGAAAAATCAGAAGGTTCCCATAGTCATCTATCTGCCGGGACCAACACCGTACGAATCAACTAAGGCTATCCCTTACAAATACGGTGCAACGACAATTGAAAATGGAAAGGAAATTCCATTACCCTCCGCCGTGAATATTGCAGACATCAGTCGTGTAACACGGAGTGGTAGAATCTTCAACCGAGGGGTTGGGGAAGCTAACAAAGAAAAGGAACTTCAGACGGAAGCTCCTGATCTACCAGTCGGTCAATCCGGTAATCCCGATCGTTGGAAAAATAGTGATGAGATGCTGAAGCTCATCCAAAGGAGTGAATACAACATTGTTAATCAACTGTTACAGACTCCTTCAAAGATCTCGGTATTATCACTGTTACTCAGTTCAGAAGCCCACAGGGAGGCTCTACAGAAAGTCTTGGAGCAAGCCTTTGTGGAACAGGATGTAACAATCAGACAGTTCGATAGCATTGTCTCTAACATCACTTCCTGCAATAATTTGGGATTTAGTGATGAGGAATTACCCGAAGGGGTTCGCCGTCATAACATGGCGCTCAATATCACAGTTAACTGCCAGGATGATGCTTTAGCCAGCGTACTGGTAGACACAGGGTCAGCCCTAAATGTTATGCCGAAGTCCACTTTGATGCAATTATCATTCAAGGGCCCTCCGATGAGAATCAGCGAGGTCGTCGTCAAAGCGTTCGACGGATCCAGAAAAATAGTTATTGGCGAAGTTGATCTTCCCATAACTATCGGTCCTCATACTTTCACTTTCCAGGTCATGGACATCCGGGCAATGTACAATTGTTTATTAGGAAGACCTTGGATACATCAGGCTGGAGCGGTCACTTCGACCCTCCACCAAAAGTTAAAGTTCATCAAGAACGATCAACTTGTCACAGTTTGTGGGGAACAAGCCTTGCTTGTAAGCAACTTGTCATCGTCTACTGGTATAGAACTCGAGGAGGTTATTGGAACTCAGTTCCAAGCACTATCGGTGAGCAAGGACAATCAATTCGGAGGAGGAACCTCGATTTCCTCATACAAAGATGCTATCAAAGCAGTCGAGAGTACCGATACGACAGGATAGGGACAGCTTGTCATTCCTATTGACAATAAAACAAAGAAGGGTCTTGGTTTTTCTGCAACCTGTACCCGGACAGCTGCCAACGATGAAGGTCTTTATCCCCTTCAAAAATCCTTCCACAGTGGAGGTTTCCTTCACCCAGTGTCTCAAGCAGTACATGCTGTCAATGAGTAAGATCCCTCTGACACAGGTGAGGAATGGAAGTCCTACCTTAACGAGGACGGTTATATGTCTCAGGAAGAGGTGCCTATGCCATTTTGCTATCCCGCACAGAGTCCGAGATTTATACCACGGTCAGACGTCGAAACGATATACGGAGATTGTGATCCGGAAGGATGCCGTGCACCGCCAAATTCATTAGAGGAGGACACTCTGATGAAAGACAACTTTGACCACAATTACTATGGCCCAATGGATGGTCTGTCAATGTGGCAGCCTTACCCAGGAAACTTGGGGCAAGAGAGTCAGCCGAAAACCGAAAATCAGCTGACCGTCATTGAACAGAATACCTGTGTCCCCACCATGTCATAGGATCAACACTCAGGTCATTTAGAAATTACTCAACATGAATATGAATTCGCAACATTTGCAGGACTTGAATTCATCAACTATGCTTTTCCCGAGGTCAACGTCGTCGAGAGAGATGACTCCTCCAGTTTCAGAGAAGTGTGGGACACCTTGGGACAACTGAGTGGGAAATACGACTATATGGTCAAGTACACCACTCCCGAAAGCTCTCGTATCAGGCTCGAAGACATCCAGCCAACTGGATGGGGAGGTACAGCTGAGAGCACAAATACTATGCAAAATACAACTGAGGAATTCTCCTACGACAATTCTGCCTGGGAGATAGATTCCAATGACCCCGTTCCACCAGAAATCAGCGTTATTTCTGAAGACAAATCAAGGAAGGTGCCAGACTTTGTGATTCACCGAGGAGTTCGCCGCCAATGGGTTGCCATCGAGGTTCCGAAGATCGTTCATCAGTCAAAGTAATTGCCATCTTTAACCTTTCACCCTGCCCAGGTGAAACGGATGTTTTGATAGGGCTCGCTTTCTGTAAATTTTCCCTCTTCGCTTCGCCCAAAGTGATGGAGTTTTGTTTTATAGGGCTGTAGTTTCAAGAATCGACTTGTTCATTAATAAAATAACGTCGTTCTGTAATTTCCGCATTAATTGCTGTTTTCTTTTTGCTTTTTCAGAAAATGGTAATCCTAAAAAACAATTCAATAACAAAAATAAGCAGTAATAAATAAATACACTGCACACTTTTGCATTCTCTCTATCTCTTCTAAACACGAATCATCACGTCATGCAGATTGCTTGTTTTAAACCCCGTTGAAACATACGATCCGATGCTTTCTCCCAACTTTGAGTTCCCGGTATTCGAGGCTGAAGAAGAAAATGACGATGAAATTCCAGAAGAGATCTCCCGATTACTCAGACAAGAGGAAAGGTCCATTGAACCTCACAAAGAGCTGTTGGAAACGGTAAACTTGGGTTCAGAAAAAGAGAGAAAAGAAATCAGGATTGGGGCACTGCTCAGTCCAACTGCCAAAGAAAGTCTGATAAAGCTTCTCAAAGAATTCCCCGATGTATTCGCTTGGTCCTATCAGGATATGCCAGGGTTGGATACTAGCATCGTGGAACATCACTTACCGTTAAGATCAGAATGTCCGCCAGTAAAGCAGAAATTGAGACGCACTCACCCGAACATGGCCATCAAAATCAAAGAGGAGGTACAGAAACAAATTAACGCGGGTTTCCTCGCTACATCTGAATATCCTCAATGGTTAGCCAACATCGTACCTGTTCCGAAAAAGGACGGAAAGGTCAGAATGTGTGTTGATTATAGGGATCTGAACAAGGTAAGTCCAAAGGATGACTTTCCTTTACGACACATTGACATGCTGGTAGACAATACAACAAAGTTCAAAATTTTCTCCTTCATGGATGGATTCTCGGGCTATAACCAGATTAAAATGGCGCCGAAAGACATGGAGAAAACTTCGTTTATTACCCCATGGGGTACCTTTTGTTACAAGGTAATGCCGTTCGGTTTGAAGAACGCCGGGGCAACCTATCAAAGGGCCATGACTACTCTGTTTCATGACATGATACACAAGGAAATAAAGGTATATGTTGATGATATGATTGCAAAATCAAAAACAGAGAGTGAGCACGTTGAACATCTGTCAAAATTGTTCGAACGTCTAAGAAAATTCAAGCTCCGCTTGAATCCCAACAAGTGCACCTTCGGTGTCCGTTCAGGGAAACTACTAGGGTTCATCGTCAGCCAGAAAGGAATTGAGGTTGATCCTGACAAGGTCAAGGCCATTCAAGAAATGCCTTCTCCGAAAACTGAAAAACAAGTCAGAGGATTCTTGGGACGTTTGAACTACATCTCCAGATTCATATTCCTCATGACCGCCATGTGTGCGCCGATTTTCAAATTACTCAAAAAGAACCAGGATTGCGTTTGGACAGAAGATTGCCAAATCGCCTTCGACAGTATTAAGGAATATCTGTTGAATCCGCCAATTCTATCACCTCCAGTGGAAGGAAGACCGCTGATCATCTACCTCACAGTCTTGGAAGACTCAATGGGATGTGTACTTGGCCAACAAGACGAAACTAAACGGAAAGAGTCTGCCATTTACTATTTGAGCAAGAAATTCACCGAATGCGAGACTCAGTACACGATGCTTGAGAAAACTTGTTGCGCTTTGGCTTGGGCAGCCAAACGTCTTCGCCAATACATGATTCGTCACACTACTTGGTTAATCTCTAAAATGGATCCAATCAAGTACGTCTTCGAAAAACCTGCTCTCACGGGAAGGATTGCCCGTTGGCAGATGTTATTATCAGAATATGACATAGAGTACTATGCTCAGAAAGCCGTTAAAGGAAGTATTTTAGCCGATCATTTAGCTCATCAACCGATTGACGATCAAGAACCAATAGGGTTTGACTTCCCATACGAAGATGTCATGTTTCTAAAAATGAAAGATTGCGATGAACCGTTACCCAGTGAAGGCCAGAACCAGGTTCCCAATGGGGACTTATCTTTAACAGAGCAGTTAATCATTATGGAAACGAAATTGGGGCAATAATTGTTACCCCTCAGGGTACCCACATTCCTTTCACCGCTAGACTTATGTTCAAATGTACGAACAACGAGGCCGAATACGAAGCTTGTATCATGGGTCTCGAAGAAGCAATTGATTTAAGGATCAAAAACTTGGACGTATACGGCGATTCAACCCTGGTTATCAATCAGATAAAAGGAGATTGGAACATATACCAATCAGGATTGATTCCTTACAAAGACTACGCAAGAAGGTTATTACCTTTCTTCGACAGAATTGAGTTTCATCATATCCCTCGTGAGGAGAATCACATGGCTGATGCATTAGCCACTCTCTCTTCTATGATTAGTGTAGGTCAATGGAATGACATACCTAAGATCGACATAATGCGCCTTGAACGGCCCGCCTACGTCTTCACGATTGAAGCAGTCATAGACGACAGACCTTGGTATCACGATATCAAATGCTTCCTTCAGAAACAAGAGCACCCACCTGGGGCACTAAGGAAGGACAGGAAAACCCTCAGAAGATTGGCTGACAGCTTCTTCCTGAGCGGTGGCACACTTTATAAGCGGAATTTTAACATGGTCTTGCTCCGATGCGTAGACAGACCAGAAGCAAACATGCTTATGAAAGAAATTCATGAAGGGTCCTTTGGCACTCATGCCAATGGACACGCAATGGCGAGAAAAATTTTAAGAGCAGGGTACTATTGGTTGACAATGGAATCCGACTGCTACAAGTACATGAGGAGGTGTCACAAGTGTCAGATATACTCCGACAAAATTCATGTACCGCCATCACATCTCAAAGTTCTTTCTTCCCCATGGCCTTTTTCCATATGGGGAATCGACATGATTGGCTTGATCGAACCTAAGGCTTTAAACAGACATCGGTTCATCCTAGTAGCCATTGATTACTTCACCAAGTGGGTCGAAGCAGCGTCGTACGCTAATGTAACCCGACAAGTGGTGGTCCGATTTATCAAAAATAATATCATCTGCCGTTATGGTGTTTCAAGCGAGATCATTACTGATAATGGGTCTAACTTGAACAACAAGATGATGAAGGAGTTGTGTGCAGAGTTCAAGATCGAACACCATAACTCATCTCCCTACCGACCTAAGATGAACGGAGCGGTAGAAGCGGCTAACAAGAACATCAAGAGGATTGTTCAGAAGATGGTTGTAACCTACAAAGACTGACACGAGATGCTACCCTTTGCTCTTCACGGTTATCGCACATCTGTCCGCACTTCAACAGGGGCAACCCCTTTCTCTATAGTGTATGGCATGGAATCAGTGCTCCCCATAGAAGTAGAGATCCCGTCAATCCGAGTATTGATGGAAGCTAAGCTCACCGAAGCTGAATGGTGTCAAAGTCGACATGACGAACTGAACCTGATCGAAGAGAAGCGAATCACGGCACTATGCCATGGTCAGTTGTATCAACAGAGAATAAAGAGGGCATTTGACAAAAAGGTCCGACCTCGTGTTTTCAGAAAAGGAGACCTCGTGCTCAAGAAGATACAATCATTTCTCACTGATTCTCGGGGCAAATGGACTCTGAATTACGACGGCCCCTATGTGGTCAAGAAAGCTTTCTCAGGCGGCACCTTGAGACTTGCAACCATGGACGGAGAGGAATTTGCCTACCCCACGAATGTTGATGTAGTCAAGAAATACTTCGCCTAAACTAAAAAAAACGTCTCGGTGGATTGAAAACCCGAAAGGGCGATCCAGGCAAAAGTTAGAGACATGAGAAAAAAAATCATCCCGATGGATTGGAAACATCACAGTACGATCCAGGCAAAAGTTAGGGATAATGGCAAGTAACTATGTTCAACAGAGGTAAGTCCCTCAGCAGCAGCAGTTACACCATCCATCGGAGGAAAACTCCAATCAAGGTCATCTTCGACAGAAGCTCATGATGTCCTGAATTCAAAGTTGGTAGAAGAATAGTGGTCGTTATGTTTCAACGTAGCCCTTTTCCCTGTAAATTACCATTTTCTAACTTTGTATATACTCTTTGGAATCACGCGTTTGGCTGATCTCCATCTTATCAATAAAATTTGAGCCCTTGTGCTTTTGTTTGTAATTCTTATTTGTTTTAGCTTTACAGAACGACGTTGTTAACATGATTAACGATTCTTGAAATAAAACAAAAAATGAATTTACTTGTTAAAACTTTTTCTGCTTTAAAATAAAGATGGCAATTTCTTTTGACTGTTGAACATCAAAAGAGCATCAACCGCTTCTTCGGAAGTAAGCGAACTTCAAAGTGCAGAATCAAAGTACTCCTTTTAGGCCAGTACGCCTGAACGAAGGATCAACTGTATGAGATGCGGCTTTCCCATCTGATACCCTCGGCCGAGTTCTTATATCCTAAGTCTGATCAACATAGCTCCCAACAAGGACTATCTCTCCTAAGCAAGGTGGAATTGCTATCTTGGACCAGCGGTACTTCTTCTCCCCGCGATGGCCGAGTATCCAGTCGTGTTCACCTGTCAATTTGTATGTCGCGTCAGTTTTTTCAGCATAAACATACATGCATCATTGCATTATTGATTTGCATTCACATTTCATATTGCATCACTATCACTCTAGTCGGTCTTGTCCCCTAGTAATAATAGTCATCTCAATCGAGTCGTCGATTCTTCCCTCGTCAGGAAGTGTCGCGTCTGAACAATCTCTCCTCCAGTTTATTTCTGGATTGAAGTTGGGTCATCAACCACTTTGATAACTTGAACCTCTGAAAAGCCAGAGAAAACGTTCAACAAACATCACTCTTCGCCATTGAAGATGATATCCTTGCTTTCCCGGATTAAGGAAGATCCACAGAGAAAGCCTCGTAATCAGAGATTCGGCAGTATGTTAGTTTCGCTCCGAAAAGACCGCTGATGAAAAGGTCATCGGCACTTCAAAATTGGACCCCATCATATGGCGTTTCTCCGAGAAGATCCCAAGAAAAGTATGATGTAATCCCAAACGAAGGCAGTCTCTCAAGAGACTCGCTTTTCCCAGATAGAGTCGGCAAATGGCGTCTCCAACAGAGAAGTTTGTACACCTCTACAACTCAGACGACTGGGTTCCCCAGCAAGTCTGGCGTCAAAACTTTTTCCGTCAAATGGCATCTCCCTAGGAAAATTCGGCAAGAAGTTTGAGGAAAACCGCTACACATAGCGTCCCTTGTCAATTAAGTTTATTGACAAAAGAAACTAAGACCAGTTCCTAGGTAGGAAACCAGGATCGAGGGGAAGTTTAAATCAGAAACTAAGACCAGTTCCTTGGTAGGAAACCAGGATCGAGGGGAAGTTTAAATCAGAAACTGAGACCAGTTCCTTGGCTGAAGACCAGGATCGAGGGGAAGTTTACCTTTTCTAAGCATCATTGCTTAGCAAAAGAAGATGAATGCGCAAGCTGTCATTCATAGCCATCAAAATTTCGGGTATTCCGATATTTAATCCTCTTGCACCCCGAATGCCCGAATACCTTCGTCATTCACACATTCGGGTCCAAGAAGATTAAATAGGGGCATCTGTCATACCCCAAATTTTGACCACTAAGATTTCCCATCATTGTGAAAATCATCACCACAATATGGATGTACCTTTGTGCCTCATCAATCTCCTCAAGGAATTGTTGAGCATTCACTACTACCAAAATTAGGGTTTCAAGCCCTCTCAGAGCCTTACACAAAGGATCAATAAAGGAATGACATGATCTTCAACTTTTCTAACCTCTCAAACATCCACAATGGATCAAAAGGACTCCCACTTCAAGGATTAAGCACAAGGATTCTCCCGTCTAGGTGGATCAAGCCTCAAGATCGCCAGTATCACCAAATTAGGGTTTTGGTCGACCAGGGCCTCCAGATGGAAATTTTCATCTGGGCATGAACTAATGATTCAAAACATAACCTAAAATACTCCATGGAACCTCATGGGCCCAAGCATCAAGTCAATTTGACCTCAGGGGATGCATACATCAAAAATCAGGAATTAGGGTTTCTTGACCTAATTCACCCCTAAGTTGACTTTTGGGACAAATCATGAACCAATACCTCAAGACATGATTTGAGGGTCTCTAATACACTACATTGATCCATTTATAACAATGGATTGATCCAAGAAGCTTGAGCAACCAGCCTTAATTTCATCTGCACCACAATTAGGGTTTTAAGGAAAAAGTCAACTGTAACTTTGACTTTTGACCAGGACATGCTCCCAAGCCCTATGACATGCATCAATATACCCTATGACACCCATAGAACATGTCCATCAAGTTTGATTTAGGTCAAGGACATGATTTCCTGAAGAATTGGACAGTTTGGAATTCATCTGATAAAAAGTCAACTGTGCACAAAAGTCAACTTTGACTTTTTGAGATTTTTCACCAAAATGGATTTTTAACCCTAAAATGATGTTAATGTATGATTTGAATCATCATTCATCAAGAAAAATCAAGAAAAGTTGGATAACTTGTAAAAGGGGTAACCATAAAAACTTAGAAAATTTTCTAAGTTAAAAATAAAGTGGCTAGGGTACCAACTTTGGAGGGTCATAACTCCTAAACCACAAAGCCATTTTATCCAATCCAAAGCTTGATTTGTAGATCTCATTGCCCTCTACAAAAACTTCAACTAGACCTAACTCCAATTCATTGTGGATTTTGAGCTATGAGTGAGCCAAAATGGCTGAAAATATGAAAGTACACCATTTTCCAACACTTAGAAAAATTCTGTCCAAGGCAGATTTTGTTGAAACACCAAAACTTGTGAGATCTTTTGACATAGATGCAAGCTGAATCAAGGCCAAAGTTAAACATCAATGTTGTTGCATATGTTGCCAAGAATTCAAAGAGCTTAACAACATGAATTGATTCAATTTGAGCCAAGAGAAATCCATGCCCAAAGTCATGCTGCTGCAAGCTGTTTTGGAAAAATCAGTTTGCATGTTTGCTTGCCACACACGATTTTGAACCAAAAACTGAGGATCAGCATGCCACATGTATTCAAACCAATTACATTGCATCTGATCCAACTGATAAATCTGAGTCAAAAGGCCAAGGAATCTTCCAACTTGAAATTCATCCACTTTGGCACATTTTGCCTTGAATTCAAAGTGCATTGATGTGGAATAGTGCATTGTCAAGGTAGCTACCCTACTCAGTCAAATTCTCTGATTAAACAATAATAAAAACATCTGAGGAATGTGATTTTGGTCAAGGCATATCCCTGCTCTTGGGAATGGCTAGCTTGCCTTGCTTGAGAAGAAATCCTCCAAGCCAATCCATGCAAATGTGATCTGCTCCAGCAGCCATTCACTATTCCTCCAAAACAAAAGTTGATCACCTATAAATAGAGGTCCCAATGGATCATTCAACTCACACCAAATCCAGTTACAACACTGCTTTCTCTCATTCTTCCTTAAACCTCAAGTTTTTTGGTTTTTGAGTAACCACTATCGGGTTTTGAGTTACAGCCTTAGGCAATCAATTCCAATTGCTCAAACATATCATATATGATGTATTTGAGGTGTCCAAACACTTAAACACTGACTGTAACACCTCAGGCTCAAAATCACTCTTCAACCAAGCCATTATGCCTCAATTATGCAGGTGGAGGTCTCCAGCTTGATCCAAAGAGTTTCAAAGTGTTCCAAAGCTTGTAACACACTCCATAACATCCATTGAAGCTGTAGGGATCATTAGTTCACGACTGGAACAAAGTTTGTGCAGAGTTCCATTTCAGCTTGCATCAAGGTAAGCCTCAAAACTCAAACTCCATGATCCATGCATATTTCCTCGCATGATATTTTTGCCAATTGCTTGCCATCATATGCTGATTGTTTTCCCTCAAAAAATTTGATCATTGCACTCATAATCATGCCTACTCGATTGATTTTACAAAAGTAGGGTTCATACGACCACAATGATATAATTTGTTATACACTGAAAATGAATAAAATTGGTGGAATACCCCAAATTTTGACCACTTAGATTTCCCATCATTGTGAAAATCATCATCACAATATGGATGAACCATCATGCTTCATCAGTCTCCCTAAAGATGGGTGAGCATCCAATACAATCAAAATTAGGGTTTCAAGCCCTCTCTGAGTACTTAGACAAAGGATCAATCAAGAAATGACATGATCTTCAACTTGTCTAATCTCTTAAACATCCACAATGGATCAAAAAGGACTCCCACTTCAAGGATTAAGCACAAGGCTGCTCCCTTCTAGGTGGATCAAGTCTCAAGATCGACAGTGTCACCAAATTAGGGTTTTGGTCGACCAGGGCCTCCATATGGAAATTTTCATCTGGGCACAAGGCAATGATCCAAAACATGACCTAATATGCTTCATGGAACCTCATGAACCCATGCATCAAGTCAATTTTGCCTCAGGGGATGCATTCATCAAAAATCAGGAATTTGGGTTTCTTGACCTAATTCACCCCTAAGTTGACTTTTGGGACAAACCATGAGCCAAGACCTCAAGAGATGATTTGAGGGTCTCTAATACACCATATTGATCCATTTGGAACAATGGATTGATCCAAGAAGCTTGAGCAACAAGTTTCATTTTCATCTGCACCACAATTAGGGTTTTAAGGGAAAAGTCAACTGTAACTTTGACTTTTGACCAAGACATGCTCCCAAACCCTAATACATGATTGAATATACCCTATGACACCCATGGAACATGTCCATCAAGTTTGATTTAGGTCAAGGACATGATTTCCTGAAGAATTGCACAGTTTGGAATCCATCTGATAAAAAGTCAACTGTGCACAAAAGTCAACTTTGACTTTTTGAGATTTTTCACCAAAATGGATTTTTAACCCTAAAATGATGTTAATGTATGATTTGAATCATCATTCATCAAGAAAAATCAAGAAAAGTGAGATAACTTGTAAAAGGGGTAACCATAAAACTTAGAAATTTTTCTAAGTTAAAAATAAAGTGGCAAAGGTACCAACTTTGGAGGACCATAACTCCTAAACCACAAGGCCATTTTTTCTCATCCAAAGATGGATTTGTAGCCCTCATTATCACCTACAAAAACTTCAACTACAAGTCATTCCAATTCATTAAGGATTTTGAGTTATGGAGTGATCAAAGTGGCTGAAAAGTGAAAATGTCACTTTTTCCAACACTGAGTGAAATTTTCACTAAGTCAGATTCTGCCTCACTTTTTGCCAAATGTAGGGGGATTTTTCACTTGGAATCAAAAGAGATCAAAACCAAACTTGTTCAAACAGTTATTGTATCATGTAAGAGCTTTCCAAAATGGCCAAGAACATTGCCAAATTCAACCTACATCATGAGATACAACATTGCCAAGTTGCCTTTCTGAAATCCGTCAAAGCAAGGCAGAATTTGCAACTTTGGTCGATTTGCCAAAATCAGCCAAATTCAATTGCTCCAATCCACTTCGACACCTCAGAGGATTGGATTTAAAGGGGACAATCACTGAGCCAAGCCTCCAAGGTCCAAGGAACAAGGAATAGCATGTTGAACCTAGAGTTGCCAAAATAGGGACAAGACTTCAAATTTGGAATGCGGCATTCAATGGAACCATCAAGGTGGCTTGGACTGAGCCATTCTCATCTGAAATCAGTCAAGACTTATCCAAGACCAAGGGGACCAAAGCTCTGTGCCCTAACCTCTAGTCAATGGCTAGAGGAGACTTGGATTCTCATTTGCCAACATTGGCCAAACCTACTTACCAGCTGCCATGCACTATTCCTTGCAAAACAAACTTGCTCTACTATAAATAGAGCCCAATTTCGGTCAGTTTAAGTACACCAAAGCCATCTAACAGATGCTTTCCTCAAAATCTCTTTCTCTTGGCAAAAATGCCTTTCTTAGCAAGGTAGCTATCGGGTTTTGAGTTTGAGAGCAATTCTGCACAAACCAATCACTCACACACCTCACATACATCACATATGAGCTGATCAAACACTCACACAACTTCTGAAACATCAATTTCATGAAATCACCAGCTGGTTGCTCAAATTTTCAAACAAGGTGCAGCTGAGGTACCACAAAATGATCCAGCCAATTTCAATCAAATCCAAGTGTTCAAACACACTCCATATGGTGTAAGGAAGCTGTCCAGATCATCACAACTTGTCTGTAACACCTCCAAATCAAAAATCACTTTGAACTTGCTGTCACGGCTTGGAGGTAAGCACATACTTGGTCATCTCTCAATCTATGCATATTTCCTCGCACAATAATTTGGCCATATGTTCATAATCATGCATGGAATGTTTTCCCTCAATTAATTGCATTGTTTGAATCGTGTATAAAAAATCCTAGCCTTCATGCAGAAATTAGGGTTCTTGAGGTTTCTTCGTGATTTCTTGTTGTATGTTTAATTTAAATGAAATTAAAGTACATAGACATGATCGTGAGGTTGAGACGAGCATAATGATATGTGGATTGCATGATATGATTACGTATTCATGGAGATTGGATAAAAAATGCAAATCAGCCAAACCCAGAAAACGCGCGTGTTCTTGCTTGTGTTCTTGGCGCCATTTTCAGATTTTCAAATATTTGAATTTTGTGATTTTGTTTAATTGATTCAAAAATTAATTTCTCTCTGAGTTTTAATGATTTTGAGTTGATTCTTTTTTTAATAATTCACAAAAATGTTAAAATATTTTATTTTATCAAAAAATCCCAAAAATATTATTTATTTCATATAATTGATATTTTTGTAAAGAAATAATATTTTGATTGTTTTTGGCATTTTAAATATTTTTTCTACATTGATTTTGCAACTTTTAATGCTTTCTAATTATTTTGTAGGTCAATACTTAATTTTTGAAGCATTAATCCAAGATCACAATTTGTTTTCCATGTGTTAAACAATTTTTGATCATTTTAATTGAATTTTTATTCAATTAAATACATTTTGAAAACAAATTAGGGTTTTGGATTAATTCAACCCTCATAAATCATTTTCAAAACACTTTGGGCCTCTATTAGAGTGTAAGACCCAATCCTTTTTTTTGACCAAATCATCTTTGGGCCTCACTTATTGTATAAGTCCCGATACCGTCAAAAAACAAACGGCACGATCGTCGCCTTTTCAAAAATCATCTGGGCCTACCCTCGAGTAGTAAGACCCATTTATTTTTATTCAAAACACTTTGGGCCTCTATTAGAGTGTAAGACCCAATCCCCCTTTTAACCAAAACATTTTGGGCCTCACTTATTGTATAAGTCCCTCTGCGTTAAAAGAAAACCTCTGCGCGATCGCCATTTTTAAACAAAAAATCATTTGGGCCTACCCTCGTGTTATAAGCCCCACTATTTTCTTTAAACCTTTTTGGGCCTCTTGAGAGAGTGTAAGACCCATCCCTTTGTACAGAAAACCTTTTTGGGCCCCAGTCACTTGTATAAGTCCCGCTGTACAAAGTCAAACAGTGCGCTCACTGATAAAACACTGGGCCTCTCCTTGAGCTGTAAGCCCCAAATCTTTCTTTTTCAAAGCACTTTCTCCTTTGATTTTGAATATACTGTTGTTTTTAATCTTTCTTTGTTGAACAACTAACCAAACAACATGGAAGCACTACAACCGAGTAAGTGGTTATCGCTTTCATTTACTGCTTTCATATTATAAACTGTATTGTGGGGCTGCTCACCGTAAGTCTCCTTTCATAAACTCATATCTACTGTGTAATAATAGTATAGATATTTCGAGTTTCCCCGGCAACTACGTCTAGAACTAAGTGACGCCGTTTCATTTATTCGTAGAAATAGACGCCTAGATCCCCAATAGGAGCACCAGATACAGTCTTCTCATCGGTTGTCCTCCTTAGGAATCGTCAAGAAGCTCTACTCCCCAAGATGAATGTATTCTCCGTGAATGGCATCTTTGAGTTTCTTCCCAATTCTCGAACTTTCCTGACTTGATCTAATCCTTGTGGATAGCTTGCCTTGAATGTCTCGGGGTTTGGGTACCCACTACGGTCATAATCTTGGACCTTAACTAAGGAACCCTCTTTAAAAGCTAAAAGTCGCTGGATAGTAAACCTCGCACGTTTACCAGTGGTTTTCATCTTTAAAAGAGTTATCTCTCTTAATGGAAAGGAGATGATAGACCCACGGGCTTCTTAAAAGCATCGGCCTCCTCTTGGGCATTATTCAAGGACCCTACGGCTTCTTAGAAGTATTCACAGCCTCCTCTTAGGCTTCGTATAATGATCTCTTCCTCCGGGAATGATAGCCTCCTCTTGGGCTTCGTACAAGGACCCGTCGGCTTCTTAAAAGTTTCCAGCCTCCTCTTGGGATTCGTACAAATTGTCCCGACGACCTCCTAGAGGTATAGGAACAGAACCTAGTCATCCTCATAGAACAGTCCTTTCATAGAGTCTACTACTGTTTCTCGAAGCATAGTACGAAAGATAAAACTCTAGACACGGACAGTCTAACTTCCTTGAGTCTCAAAGACATTCTCAAGTGACCCCTTCGTTAAATAGGAAGGAAACCCGCAGACTCGGACAGTCTCAATACCCTTTGGATTTCCCGTTTCCTCAAAGAGAAGGAAATATCCCTGATTCTCAAATCAAATCCCTGAGTACAGTGTTGCTCATATAAGAACTGATTTTCTCTTTTAAATTAGTATATTGGATCTGTCACTCAACTGAAACAGTTACAATAGCCTCCATCTCGGGCTTCGTACGAGATACCAAAATTCTCCCCAGTGGAGTCAAAATAACCTTTTAGCCTCTCTCTCGGGCTTTGTACGAGACATAAAATAGCCTCCTCTTAGGTTTTGTATAATGATTTTCGTAGCGGAAATTAGCCTCCTCTTAGGCTTTGTATAACGATATGCCCCACTGGGTCAAAAACTTTTAGTCTCTCTCTCGGGCTTTGTACGAGACACAAAATAGCCTCCTCTTAGGCTTTGTATAATAATTTTCCTAGCGGAAATTAGCCTCCTCTTAGGCTTTGTATAAGAAAACCACTGGTTGATCCAATCGACCTTTTAGCATCAAAGCTGTGCCTCGTTCACAGTACACAAACATCAATAACTCCTTCCCTTTCATCTAATCGCTGTAAGCGGCAAGCCTCTGGATCATCTACATCCATGCCACTGTCCCTCTTTTAGCATGAGAAATTCCTAAGGAAAGATGGCATTGCTCTACACTGAGTTAAAGTCTTCTCCTTCAGGTTAAAACCCTTTCTTCGGAAATTATGGCATTGCTCGGATCCGCGTATCCCAGTTAAAGTAATTCTCCTTCTCCCGTCTTTAGAGATGACAAATTCTCTCTAAAGCCGAGGTCTTTTAGCTTCACGTCTTGGGCTTTGAACAAGACACAAATAGACCTTTTAGCTTCACATCTTGGGCTTTGAACAAGATACAAATCACCTTTCGCTTCATGTCTTGGGCTTTGAACAAGACACCAAACACCCATTTCCTCCCATAGAATAGGAGGAACTACGAATGCTCTGATTTCCCTGTTTCGGTAAACGGGAATACGTAGGCATAAGATCGAAAGAAAAGATCTTAGCGAGCGCAATCAACAAAAAACCCAAATCCCATATCTCCATCAATGAAAAAGCAGTAATTCAAAAGCATCAGTCCTAACATCCTAACCCTTGTTCCCCGCCAGAAACATTAAGCCCTAGAAAGAAAGAAACCTGTATTGGCGAAATACGAATAACCAGTACAAAGGCCCCCCCACATTGATAGCATCCGTAACCTAACAGACCGCTGTTTAAACTCAGTATGCAAAGCAGGGTTAATTGGAGACATCTAGTTCCCTTCCTTATTCAGCTCACAATAGGATAAAAAATGAATCGACCTGTAGTTTTAAGCTCAACCACAGAGAGCGACCAGCGCTTAAGAACCGCGTCCAAAATCGCTCGCTACAGAAAAGTGGCGCCCACCGTGGGGCCTTTCAAAGTTAGATCTAGGCACGGTCGTCCCCATTTTTCACAGAAAAGTGGCGCCCACCGTGGGGCATATCGTTTCTTTCTTTCTGTTTTCCTTGTAAAATGGCGACTCTGCTGGGGATTCCTTGCCAGAGTCATTTTCTACCTTAGGGCATCATCCCCGTTTTCCACGGAAAATGGAAACTCTGCTGAGGAGAAAGATTGACCTATGCTGGTCCATCTCTTAGGCTGGGAACCACAGATTGGGGCTTCCGCCGGGGAACCCATTTCTGTCAAGAACTTAGGAATCGTAGCTTTATAAGTCTAGGATGTTTAAGACAAATATATATACTACTTTTCCTAATTGAATATGTGTTTATTTTTCTGCTACTGGGAATGCGTGTGATGCCGCATGTGGTGAGTTTGAGTATACACTTAAGAAAAGCCAACCTTTTTCGTAGTGCGGAAGCTATCGAAAATAGTTGTTACGCGATACTACCCTCATTTGAGGCTGGTGATCTATTCTCGGTGAATGGCACTTACTCTAAGATTGCACACAACTCGCTGGCGATCCGCTTGTTGTCTGCCTTCCTGGGAGGAGTTGATGATAATGAGTACAGGTACAAAAATCACCCTAGTATAAACCTTTGGGGATGGGTAGAGCCTTGACTTCATGACAACGACCCTTTGACCCCATGTTTTTTCTATGTTTTTGTGTGCTGCATTCATGCATTCATTTAATAAAACATTAAAACATTCAAAAAATTTCTCTTCTAGTCTCTCTGTTTTTCAAATTAAACTAAGACTGTGATTGCAAATATCAGAGAAAAAGATTGCATTAATGGATTTCGGTAGAAGGAGAACTCACCAGTATACCTTCAAGGTTCCAAAACTAGGGGATTTGAGAAAGTTAGCGAGGATGATCGTTAACCCAGAGGCTTTCAGAGCCAAGCACGGTGGTTTGCTACCACTGTTAAGAGTCCATGTGATTGAGGGGATCATGGACGCGCTCATTCAATTCTATGATCCGGTTTATCATTGTTTCACATTCCCGGATTACCAGCTATCACCAATGCTGGAGGAGTATTCTCATCTGGCTGATTTACATATCACTGATCGAGCTCAATTTTCTGGACTGGAAGAAATTCCAAAGAATCAAACTATTGCAAGAGCAATTCATTTGGACGAGTCTGAGGTCAAGACTCACATGACCACTAAGGGTGGCACCCAAGGTTTGCCAGCCCAGTTCTTGACAAAAAAGAAAGCTCTGTACTTTGCTAGTATAGGGAACATGACTGCTTTTGAAAGCATCTTTGTCTTGCTCACCTACAGATTATTTTTGTTTCCTAACATCAATAACTTCGTCGATATCAACGCTATTAAGGTTTTTCTCATTGGAAACCCTGTGCCGACTTTGCTCGCAGATGCGTATCATTCTGTACACTTGGGAAATTTGTACAGCGGAGGGGAGATCACATGTTGTGTACCTTTGCTCTACAAATGGTTTATCTCTCACTTGCCCAAGTCTGCTGCTTTTTGGGATTGCAAGAGTGTCTTACGTTGGTCGCAGAAGATCATGTCTCTCACCAACTCTGATATAGATTGGTGTAATAGGATTTATGAGGGAATCAGAATCATTGACCGTTGTGGAAACTTCCCCAGCGTACCCCTCATAGGGACTAAAGGAGGAATCAACTACCATCCGGTATTGGTTCGTCGTCAATTTGGATACCCGATGAGACACATCCCACTGGGTGTTCATCTGGAAGGTCTTTTCTTCAAGGAAGGAGAAAATGATAGAGCATTAAAGATGGAAATAGTGCATGCTTGGAAACAGGTTCATAAGAAAGGACGAGAGTCTCTGGGAAAACCAAACTGTGTCTCGGTGGAGCCTTATCTCCACTGGGTACAAATTAGAGCTCTCAAGCTAAAGATGCCTTATCCTCATTACGGGATTCTTCCGCCGAGGGAATCTGTCATGTACTTCATGACGGAAATTGAAAAGCTTCAGGTTACTCTCAACAAAGTTCAAAAGGAAAGAAGATCTTGGAAGAACAAGTACCGCACCCTCGACGTAGAGTGTATCCAAATACAGCAATTACTGAAAGAGAAAGATGCTCTGATTGAAATTTTGGAGCAGCATGCTATAGAGAATCAAGATGACCAAAGGAATTTGCTCGCTCCTTTCACCTGGCAAAGGAATGACAACCCGACAACGGCCCAAGTGCCCCGGTCAAAGAAGAGGACTCGGGACCCATTAGTTTAGGTTTCTGTTTCTGCACTTTGTAATCTACTGTATTTCCATTTCTGTAATCCTTTGGAATTCAATAAAAAGGGGTTTCCCCACTGTTTGATATTTGCAATCTATTTGTCGAAGTTTATTTTAATTAAACCTAAAAACAATTAATATAATCATTGCATTCATCATTCTCACATCACGTATTCTCCTTACCTACGAATCTCAAGTTTGTGTCTCGATTCTAGAGTCAAACTGTCTCATTCGTATAATACTCGGGCCAATCATCAGAAAAAGATGGATGATCTTGAGGAAGAAAACAGAGAGTTGAAAGAAGAGATCGACGCTTTGAGAGAGGATATGAGAAAGCTTCGTAACGACATGCAAGCCATGACAGAAGCTCAGCTACAAAGAACTGTGATCTCAGAGTTCACCTCAACGCCCATCACAGAAAAGTATGATCCTAGGTATCAGATGCCGAAAGATCGTCCTTGGGGCATGCCTGTTAACTATATCCCGGAAGGATATGTTCCGCCGATCACTGAAGATCAGGGAATCGCAACAGAAGCCGCTGGGCCTGAAGGTTACAAACTTCGGGAAAGCGAAGATGCCAGGGGCATACTCAAGACTCCTGAAGGTTACAAACTTCGGGAGGCGCCAAGACTTACTGCCGTAGTCACGGTACCACCCCCTGTGGTGCACACTGTCCCGGAAGGACAGATTCCACGGACACCTTCTGGTAAGAAGGAAACTATGTTTGACAGAATGGAGGAATTCCAGGAACAGTTCTTGGAAATGCAGAAAGAGCTGCAAGCCATTCGCGGTCAGGATCTATTTGGAAAGGACGCCGCAGACCTCTGCTTGGTCCCAAATGTAAAAGTCCCGCACAAGTTCCAAGTGCCCGACTTTGAAAAATACAAGGGTAACTCTTGCCCTCAGAGCCATCTGGTGATGTACGCTCGGCAGATGTCAGCTCAGACGGAGAATCAGGACCTGCTGATTCATTACTTTCAGGATAGTTTAACCGGTGCTGCCTTAAAATGGTACATGGGTTTAAACCGTACTACGATCAGTACATTCAGAGATCTTGGTACTGCCTTCGTCCAACAATACAAATACAATTTGGACATGGCACCCGACAGAGATAAACTCAGATCAATGTCGCAAAAGGACAAGGAAACCTTTAAGGAGTATGCTCAAAGGTGGCGTGAAATTTCCGCTCAAATTTGTCCACCTCTTGAGGAAAAAGAGATGACAAAAATCTTCTTAAAGACCTTAAGAGCATTTTACTATGACCGAATGATTGCCAGTGCACCCAGTGATTTCACCGAAATGGTCGGCATAGGTGTACGTCTTGAGGAAGCCGTCCGAGAAGGACGTTTGGTAAAAGACACTGGATCAACGAGCTGTACTAAAAAATACGGTAGTGCTCTCCCTAAGAAAAAAGAGCAAGATATTGGGAATATCTCTCTCGGAAAGCAAAGACGACGTTATCAGCCAGTAGCAGCTGTTACTCCTGCTATCGGCCCCGCGCCTGTTCCTATGTATCAACCTCAGATTGCGCAGAGCCAACCTGACCAACAAAGGACACAACAACCTCTTCAGCAGGCTCATCCTCCATATAACAACAACCGTACAACACGGCCACCAGGATTCGATCCTATACCTGTAACGTACGCAGAGCTGTTTCCGTTACTGCTAGCCAAGGGGCACATTCAGACTAAGTCTCCCCTTTCAGTTCCGGAAAATCCGCCTTTCTAGTTTAAGGTGGATCAAACATGCCCTTATCATCAAGGAGGTTCAGGGCATAACATTGAGACTTGTCTCAATTTCAAATCCGACGTGCAAAAGCTTGTTAGGAGCGGGCTCTTATCTTTCAAAGATATGAATCCTGATGTTCTTACGAACCCGCTGCCTCAACATGAGAAAGCTGCAGTCAATTTGATAGAAGGAGAGACTAACAATGTCTATCAAATTCACGATGTACTCTTGTTGAAAACCAATCTGGTCAAGATGCATTGTAGACAGAGTGGATATGGCCATGTGCCACCTCATAATTATCACCAGTGTGATATCTGCTCTAAAGACAACCAAGGATGTTCTGTAGTGCAAGCAGCTCTACAGGAACAAATGGATCTCGGATGGATCCAAGAGCACCGAGTTTGTGGAGTTAACATGGTCTACACGAATTCCAACGTCATTCAAAACCACGACATCCGTGTGATGAATGTCATCTTGGTGGCGATGCACTCAAGGCAAAGCCAATATCATAATCTGCCGCGGCACGATTACAGTTCTTGTCTGGCTTGCTCGGTAAACAAACAGGGATGCTCTTTCATACAAGAGGCCCTCCAGCGTCAGATGGATCTTGGATGGATCCAAGACTACCATGATAGGAACTCCTATCAAATCAACATGGTTCAGATCTTTGACATCCGCGTGATGAATACCAATCTGGTAGAGTTACATGCTGAGCAGTCTGACTCGGATTCTTAATATCACACGATTATCAAAACTGTAAAGCAGGTTGCGAAAACGATCGAGGTTGTACCCTTGTCCAGGAGGCACTTCAGCACTTGTTAAATCACTGGTGGATGCCAATCTATATGGACGAAGATACTCAGCAATTAGTATTAATAACAGGAATCCTACTCGTCGTCAAAGTTAGGATGTCCGATCAATGGAAGGTAACCTAGTGAGGTTACATTGTATTCAAAGTGGGCGTGGCCAGGTGCCACCACACAACTATGACAGTTGTAGCGTCTGTTCGGAAAGTAACCAAGGGTGTTACCTTGTGAGAGCAGCTCTTCAGGGTCAGATCGATCATGGAGAAATTCATCCATATCCAGGTTCAGGACCCATCATTTGGTCGCCGAACTACCTTGCCGGGCAAGTTGAGGATGTTGTCACGATCTCTGGTCATCACCAGATCAGGGATGTTTTTGCCATCGTCCCTCTACTTGACGAATCTAGAGTTCCTAACCGGGAACGGATCAAGGTTACTTATGATGGTCAGAAAAATCAGAAGGTTCCCATAGTCATCTATTTACCGGGACCATTACCGTATGAATCAGCTAAGGCGATCCCTTACAAATACGGTGCAACAACAATTGAAAATGGAAAGGAAATTCCATTACCCTCCGTCGTGAATATTGCAGACGTCAGTCGTGTAACACGGAGTGGTAGAATCTTCAACCGAGGGGTTGGGGAAGCTAACAAAGAAAAGGAACTTCAGGCAGAAATTCCTGATCCACCAGTCGGTCAATCCAGTAATCCCGGCTTTTTAAAAGACAAAGATGAGATGCTAAAGCTCATCCAAAGGAGTGAATATAACATCGTTGATCAACTGTTACAGACTCCTTCAAAGATCTCAGTATTATCACTGTTACTCAGTTCAGAAGCACACAGAGAGGCTCTACAGAAATTCTTGGAGCAAGCCTTTGTGGAACAGGATGTAACAATCAGACAATTCAATAGCATTGTCTCTAACATCACTTCCTGCAATAATTTGGGATTTAGTGATGAGGAACTACCTGAAGAGGGTCGTCGTCATAACATGGCGCTCAATATCATAGTTAACTGACAGGACGATGCTTTAGCCAGCGTACTGGTAGACACAGGGTCAGCCCTGAATGTTATGCCGAAGTCCACTTTGATGCAATTATCATTCAAGGGCCCTCCGATGAGAGTCAGCGAGGTCGTCGTCAAAGCATTCGACGGATCCAGAAAAACAGTTATCGGCGAAGTTGATCTTCCCATAACTATTGGTCCTCACACTTTCTAAATCACTTTCCAGGTCATGGACATCCGGGCAACATACAGTTGTTTATTAGGAAGACCTTGGATACATCAGGCTGGAGCGGTTACTTTAACCCTCCACCAAAAGCTAAAGTTCGTCAAGAACGATCAACTTGTCACGGTTTGTGGGGAACAAGCCTTGCTTGTGAGCAACTTATCATCATCTACTTGTGTGGAACCCGAGGAGGTTATTGGAACTCAGTTCCAAGCACTATCGGTGAGCAAGAACGATCAGTACGAAGAAGGAACTTCAATTTCTTCATACAAAGATGCTATCAAAGCGGTCGAGAGTACCGATACGACAGGATGGGGACGGCTTGTCATTCCTATTGACAATAAAACAAAGAAGGGTCTTGGTTTTTCTGCAACCTGTACCCAGACAACCGCCAACGATGAAAGTCTTCATCCCCTTCAAAACTTCTTCCACAGTGGAGGTTTTCTTCACCCAGTGTCTCAGACAGTTCATGCTATCAATGAGGAAGATCCCTCTGACACAGATGAAGAATGGAAGTCCTACCTTAACAAGGACGGCTATATGTCTCAGGAAGAGGTGCCTATGCCTTTTTGCTTTCCTACAGAAAGTCCGAGATTTATACCAAGATCAGATGTCGAAATGATCTACGGAGATTGTGATCCGGAAGGATGCCGTGCTCCGCCAAATTCATTAGAGGAAGACACTCTGATGAAAGACAACTTTGATCACAATTACTATGGCCCGATGGATGGTCTGCCAATGTGGCAGCCTTACCCAGGAAACTTGGGGCAAGAAAGTCAGCCGAGTAATGAAACTCAGCTGAGCGTCATTGAACAGAATACCTGTGTCCCCGCCATGTCATGGGATCAACACTCAGGTCATTCAGAAACTACTCAACATGAAGATGAATTCGCAATGTTTGCAGGACTTGAATTCATCAACTATGCTTTTCCCGAGGTCAACGTCATCGAGAGGGATGACTCCTCCAGTTCCAAAGAAGTTTGGGACACTTTGGGACAACCAAGTGGAAAATTCGACTATATGGTCAAGTACACCGCTCCCGAAAGCTCTCGTATCAGGCTCGAAGACATCCAGCCAACTGGATGGGGAGATACAACTGAGAGCACCAACGCAATGCAAAATACGACAGATTCCAATGATCCTACTCCACCAGAAATCAATGTCATTTCTGAAGACAAATCAAGGAAGGTGCCAGACTTTGTGATTCACCGAGGAGTTCGCCGCCAATGGGTTGCTGTCGAGGTTCCGAAGGTCGTTCGTCAGTCAAAGTAATTGCCATCTTTAAACCTTTCACCCTGCCCAGGTGAAACAGATGTTTTGATAGGGCTCGCTTTTTGTAAATTTCCCTCTTCGCTTTTCCCAAAGCGACAGAGTTTTTTTTTATAGGGCTGTAGTTTCAAGATTCGACTTGCTCATTAATAAAATAACGTCGTTCTGTAATTTCCGCATTAATTGCTGTTTTCTCTTTTTACTTTTTCAGAAAATGGTAATCCTAAAAAAAACATTCAATAATAAAAACAAGCAGTAAAACAAATACACTGCACACACTTGCATTTTCTCTATCTCTTCTAAACACGAATCATCACGTCATGCAGATTGCTTGTTTTATACCCCGTTGAAAGATACGATCCGATGCCTTCTTCCAACTTTGAGTTCCCGGTATTTGAGGCTGAAGAAGAAAATGACAACGAAATTCCAGAAGAGATCTCCCGACTACTCAGACAAGAGGAAAGGTCCATTGAACCTCACAAAGAACCGTTGGAAACGGTAAACTTGGGTTCAGAAAAAGAGAGAAAAGAAATCAGGATTGGGGCACTGCTCAGTCCAACTGTCAAAGAAAGTTTGGTAAAGCTTCTCAAAGAATTCCCCGATGTATTCGCTTGGTCCTATCAGGATATGCCAGGGTTGGATACCAGCATCGTGGAACATCACTTACCGTTGAGATCGGAATGTTCGCCAGTAAAGCAAAGGTTGAGACGCACTCACCCAGACATGGCCATCAAAATCAAAGAGGAGGTACAGAAACAGATTGACGCAGGTTTCCTTGCCACATCTGAATATCCTCAATGGCTAGCCAACATCGTACCCATTCCCAAAAAGGACGGAAAGGTCAGAATGTGTGTTGATTACAGAGATCTGAACAAGGCAAGTCCAAAGGACGACTTTCCTTTACCACACATTGACATGCTGGTAGACAGTACAACAAAGTTCAAAGTTTTTTCCTTCATGGATGGATTCTCGGGCTATAATCAGATCAAAATGGCGCCGAAAGACATGGAGAAAACTTCGTTCATTGCCCCATGGGGTACCTTTTGTTACAAGGTAATGCCGTTCGGTTTGAAGAATGTCGGGGCAACCTATCAAAGGGCCATGACTACTCTGTTTCATGACATGATACACAAAGAAGTTGAGGTATATGTCGATGATGTGATTGCAAAATCAAGAACAGAGGATGAGCACGTTGAACATCTGTCAAAATTGTTTGAACGTCTAAGAAAATTCAAGCTCCGCTTGAATCCCAACAAGTGCACCTTCGGTGTCCGTTCAGGGAAACTACTAGGGTTCATCGTCAGCCAGAAAGGGATTGAGGTTGATCCTGACAAGGTCAAGGCCATTCAAGAAATGCCTTCTCCGAAAACTGAAAAACAAGTCAGAGGATTCCTGGGACGTTTGAACTACATCTCCAGACTCATATTCCTTATGACCGCGACATGCGCGCTGATTTTCAAATTACTCAAAAAGAACCAGGATTGCGTTTGGTCAGAAGACTGCCAAACTGCCTTCGACAGTATTAAGGAATACCTGTTGAATCCACCGATTCTATCACCTCCAGTGGAAGGAAGACCACTGATCATCTACCTCACAGTCCTAGAGGACTCAATGGGATGTGTACTTGGCCAACAAGACGAAACTAAACAGAAAGAGTCTGCCATTTACTATCTAAGCAAGAAGTTCACCGACTACGAGACTCGGTACACAATGCTTGAGAAAACTTGTTGCGCTTTGGCTTGGGCAGCCAAACGTCTTCGCCAGTACATGATTCGTCATACTACTTGGTTGGTCTCCGAAATGGATCCAATCAAGTACGTTTTCGAAAAACCTGCTCTCACGGGAAGGATTGCCCGTTGGCAGATGTTACTATCAGAATATGACATAGAGTACCACGCTCAGAAAGCCGTTAATCGAAGTATTTTAGCCGATCATTTGGCTCATCAACCGATTGACGATCAAGAATCAATCGGGTTTGACTTCCCAGACGAAGATGTCATGTATCTAAAAATGAAAGATTGCGATGAACCGCTACCCAGTGAAGGGCCAGAACCAGGTTCCCAGTGGGGACTCATCTTTGACGGAGCAGTCAATCATTATGGAAACGGAATTGGGGCAATTATTGTTACCCCTCAGGGTTCCCACATTCCGTTCACTGCCAGACTTACGTTCAAATGTACGAACAATGAGGCCGAATACGAAGCATGTATTATGGGTCTCGAAGAAGCGATTGATTTAAGGATCAAAAACTTGGACGTATACGGCGATTCAGCACTGGTTATTAACCAGATAAAAGGAGATTGGAACACATACCAATCAGGATTGATTCCTTACAAAGACTATGCAAGGAGGTTGTTACCCTTCTTCAACAAAGTCGACTTTCATCACATCCCTCGTGATGAGAATCACATGGCTGATGCATTAGCCACTCTCTCTTCCATGATTAGTGTAGGTCGGTGGAATGACATACCTAAGATCGACGTAATGCGCCTTGAACGGCCCGCTTACGTCTTCACGATTGAAGCAGTCATAGACGACAAACCTTGGTATCACGATATCAAATGCTTCCTTCAGAAACAAGAGTACCCATCTGGGACACTCAGAAAAGACAGGAAAACCCTCAGAAGATTGGCTGGAAACTTCTTCCTGAGCGGTGACACTCTTTATAAGAGAAATTTTGACATGGTCTTGCTCCGATGCGTCGACAGACCAGAAGCAGACATGCTCATGAAAGAAATTCATGAAGGATCCTTTGGCACTCATGCCAACGGACACACAATGGCGAGAAAAATTCTCAGGGCCGGGTATTATTGGTTGACAATGGAATCCGACTGCTACAAGTACATGAGGAGGTGTCACAAGTGTCAGATATACTCTGACAAAATTCATGTACCGCCATCACATCTCAAAGTTCTTTCTTCCCCGTGGCCTTTTTCCATATGGGGAATCGACATGATTGGCATGATTGAGCCCAAGGCTTCAAACGGACATCAGTTCATCCTGGTAGCCATTGACTATTTCACCAAGTGGGTCGAAGCAGCGTCATTCGCCAATGTAACCCGACAAGTGGTGGTCCGATTTATCAAAAACAATATCATCTTCCGTTATGGTGTTCCAAGCGAGATCATTACTGATAATGGATCTAACTTGAACAATAAGATGATGAAAGAGTTATGCGCGGAGTTCAAGATCGAACACCATAACTCATCTCCCTACCGACCCAAGATGAACGGAGCGGTAGAAGCGGCTAACAAGAACATCAAGAAGATTGTTCAAAAGATGGTTGTAACCTACAAAGATTGGCACGGGATGCTACCCTTTGCTCTTCATGGTTATCGCACATCTGTCCGCACTTCAACAGGGGCTACCCCTTTCTCTCTAGTATATGGCATGGAAGCAGTGCTCCCCATAGAAGTAGAGATCCCATCAATCCGGGTATTGATGGAAGGTCAGCTCACCGAAGCTGAATGGTGTCAAGGTCGACACGACGAACTGAACCTGATCGAAGAAAAGAGAATCACGGCACTATGCCACGGTCAGTTGTATCAACAAAGAATGAAGAGGGCGTTCGACAAAAAGGTCCGACCTCGTGTCTTCAGGAAAGGAGACCTCGTGCTCAAGAAGATACAATCATTTCTCACTGATTCTCGGGGCAAATGGACCCCAAATTATGATGGCCCCTATGTGGTCACGAAAGCTTTCTCAGGCGGCGCCTTGAGACTTGCAACCATGGACGGAGAGGAATTTGCCTACCCCACGAATGTTGATGTAGTCAAGAAATACTTCGCCTAAACTAAAAAAAAAACGTCTCGGTGGATTGAAAACCCGAAAGGGCGGTCCAGGAAAAAGTTAGAGACATGAAAAAAAAAATCATCCCGATGGATTGGAAATCTCATAGTACAATCCAGGCAAAAATTAGGGATAATGGCAAGTAACTATGTTCAACAGAGGCAAGTCCCTCAGCAGTAGTTACATCATCTATCGGAGGAAAACTCCAGTCAAGGTCATCTTCGACAGAAGCTCAGGATGCCCCGAATTCAAAGTTGGTAGAAGGATAGTGTTCGTTATGTTTCAACGTAACCCTTTTCCCTGTAAATTACCATTTTCTAACTTTGTATATACTCTTTGGAATCACGCGTTTGGCTGATCTCCATCTTATCAATAACATTTGAGCCCCTGTGCTTTTGTTTGTAATTCTGCTTGTTTTAGCTTTACAGAACGACGTTGTTTAAACTTAATCAGCGATTCTTGAAATAAAACAAAAATGAATTTACTTGTTAAAACTTTTTCTGCTTTTAAAATAAAGATGGCAATTTCTTTTGACTGTTGAACATCAGAAGAACATCGATCGCTTCTCCCAAAGTAAGCGAACTTCAAAGTGCGAAATCAAAGTACTCCTTCCAAGCCAGTATGCCTGAATGAAGGGATTAACTATGTCAGAGACCTTGTTTCGTCTGACATCCTCGGCCGAGTTCTCATCTCTTAAGCCCGATCAACATAGCTCCCAACAGGACTATCTCTCCTAAGCAAGGTGGAATTGCTATTTCGAATCAACGGTACCTTTTCGCCCCGCGATGGCCGAGTATCCAATTGTGTTCATCTGTTAGTCTGTATGTCGCGTCTGTTTTGTCAGCATATACATACATACTTCATGCATTTTATTTGCGTTCGCATTTCGTATTGCATCACTATCACTTGAGTCGGTCTTGTCCCCTAGTGATAAACAGTTTTCTCAATCGAGTTTGTTAGTTCTTTCCTCGTCAGGAAGTGTTGCGTCTGCACAATCTCGCCACCAGTGTATCTTTAGATCAGAGTCGGCACTTGGCCACTTTGATAACTTGAACCTCTGAAAAGCCAGAGAAAAGTCTCAATAAACATCACTCTTCGCCATTGAAGATGATATCCTTGCTTTCCCGGATTAAGGAAAATCCACAGAGAAAGCCTCGTGATCAGAGATTCGGCAGCACGCCAATTTTGCTCCGAAAAACCGCTGATGAAAAGGTCATCGGCCCCACAAAATTGGACCCCATCATATGGCGTTTCTCCGGGAAGATCCCGAGAAAAGTATGATGAAAGATCCCAAACGAAAACAGTCTCTCAAGAGACTCGCTTTCCCCAGTAGAAACAAATGGCGTCTCCAACAGAGAAGTTTGTACAACTCTACAAGTCAGATGACTGGGTTCCCCAGCAAGTCTGACATCAAAACTTTTTCCACTCAAATGGCATCTCCCCAGGAAAACTCGGCGATAAGTTTGAAGGAAAGCCGCTATGAATAGCGTCCCTTGTCAAGAAAGTTTATTGACAAAAGAAACTAAGACCAGTTCTTGGTAGGAAACCAGGATCGAGGGGAAGTTTAAATCAGAAACTAAGACCAGTTCTTGGTAGGAAACCAGGATCGAGGGGAAGTTTAAATCGGAAACTAAGACCAGTTCCTTGGTAGGAAACCAGGATCGAGGGGAAGTTTATTTCAAAAGAGACTGAGACCATTTCCTTGGTAGGAAACCAGGATCGAGGGGAAGTTTACCTTTTATAAGCATCATTGCTTATCTAAAGAAGATGAATGCGTAAGCTACCATTCATAACCATCATCAAAATTTTGGATATTCCGATATTTAATCCTCTTGCACCCCGAATGCCCGAATCACTTCGTCATTCATACCTTCGGGTCCAAGAAGATTAAATAGGGGCATCTGTAATACCCCAAATTTTGACCACTTAGATTTCCCATCATTGTGAAAATCATCATCACAATATGGATGAACCATCATGCTTCATCAGTCTCCCTAAAGATGGGTGAGCATCCAATACAATCAAAATTAGGGTTTCAAGCCCTCTCTGAGTACTTAGACAAAGGATCAATCAAGAAATGACATGATCTTCAACTTGTCTAATCTCTTAAACATCCACAATGGATCAAAAAGGACTCCCACTTCAAGGATTAAGCACAAGGCTGCTCCCTTCTAGGTGGATCAAGTCTCAAGATCGACAGTGTCACCAAATTAGGGTTTTGGTCGACCAGGGCCTCCAGATGGAAATTTTCATCTGGGCACAAGGCAATGATCCAAAACATGACCTAATATGCTTCATGGAACCTCATGAACCCATGCATCAAGTCAATTTTGCCTCAGGGGATGCATTCATCAAAAATCAGGAATTTGGGTTTCTTGACCTAATTCACCCCTAAGTTGACTTTTGGGACAAACCATGAGCCAAGACCTCAAGAGATTATTTGAGGGTCTCTAATACACCATATTGATCCATTTGGAACAATGGATTGATCCAAGAAGCTTGAGCAACAAGTTTCATTTTCATCTGCACCACAATTAGGGTTTTAAGGGAAAAGTCAACTGTAACTTTGACTTTTGACCAAGACATGCTCCCAAACCCTAATACATGATTGAATATACCCTATGACACCCATGGAACATGTCCATCAAGTTTTATTTAGGTCAAGGACATGATTTCCTGAAGAATTGCACAGTTTGGAATCCATCTGATAAAAAGTCAACTGTGCACAAAAGTCAACTTTGACTTTTTGAGATTTTTCACCAAAATGGATTTTTAACCCTAAAATGATGTTAATGTATGATTTGAATCATCATTCATCAAGAAAAATCAAGAAAAGTGAGATAACTTGTAAAAGGGGTAACCATAAAACTTAGAAATTTTTCTAAGTTAAAAATAAAGTGGCAAAGGTACCAACTTTGGAGGACCATAACTTCTAAACCACAAGGCCATTTTTTCTCATCCAAAGATGGATTTGTAGCCCTCATTATCACCTACAAAAACTTCAACTACAAGTCATTCCAATTCATTAAGGATTTTGAGTTATGGAGTGATCAAAGTGGCTGAAAAGTGAAAATGTCACTTTTTCCAACACTTAGTGAAATTTTCACTAAGTCAGATTCTGCCTCACTTTTTGCCAAATGTAGGGGGATTTTTCACTTGGAATCAAAAGAGATCAAAACCAAACTTGTTCAAACAGTTGTTGTATCATGTAAGAACTTTCCAAAATGGCCAAGAACATTGCCAAATTCAACCTACATCATGAGATACAACATTGCCAAGTTGCCTTGCTGAAATCTGTCAAAGCAAGGCAGAATTTGCAACATTGGTCGATTTGCCAAAATCAGGCAAATTCAATTGCTCCAATCCACTTGGACACCTCAGAGGATTGAATCTAAAGGGGACAATCACTGAGCCAAGCCTCCAAGGTCCAAGGAACAAGGAATAACATGTTGAACGTAGAGTTGCCAAAATAGGGACAAGACTTCAAATTTGGAATGAGGCATTCAATGGAACCATCAAGGTGGCATGGACTGAGCCATTCTCATCTAAAATCAGTCAAGACTTATCCAAGACCAAGGGGACCAAAGCTCTGTGCCCTAACCTCTAGTCAATGGCTAGAGGAGACTTGGATTCTCATTTGCCAACATTGGCCAAACCTACTTACCAGCTGCCATGCTCTATTCCTTGCAAAACAAACTTGCTCTACTATAAATAGAGCTCAATTGTGGTCAGTTTAAGTACACCAAATCCATCTAACAGATGCTTTCCTCAAAATCTCTTTCTCTTGGCAAAAATGCCTTTCTTAGCAAGGTAGCTATCGGGTTTTGAGTTTGAGAGCAATTCTGCACAAACCAATCACTCACACACCTCACATACATCACATATGAGCTGATCAAACACTCACACAACTTCGGAAACATCAATTTCATGAAATCACCAGCTGGTTGCTCAAATTTTCAAACAAGGTGCAGCTGAGGTACCACAAAATGATCCAGCCAATTTCAATCAAATCCAAGTGTTCAAACACACTCCATATGGTGTAAGGAAGCTGTCCAGATCATCACAACTTGTCTGTAACACCTCCAAATCAAAAATCACTTTGAACTTGCTGTCACGGCTTGGAGGTAAGCACATACTTGGTCATCTCTCAATCTATGCATATTTCCTCGCACAATAATTTGGCCATATGTTCATAATCATGCATGGAATGTTTTCCCTCAATTAATTGCATTGTTTGAATCGTGTATCAAAAATCCTAGCCTTCATGCAGAAATTAGGGTTCTTGAGGTTTCTTCATGATTTCTTGTTGTATGTTTAATTTAAATGAAATTAAAGTACATAGACATGATCGTGAGGTTGAGACGAGCATAATGATATGTGGATTGCATGATATGATTACGTATTCATGGAGATTGGATAGAAAATGCAAATCAGCCAAACCCAGAAAACGCGCGTGTTCTTGCTTGTGTTCTTGGCGCCATTTTCAGATTTTCAAATATTTGAATTTTGTGATTTTGTTTAATTGATTCAAAAATTAATTTCTCTCTGAGTTTTAATGATTTTGAGTTGATTCTTTTTTTAATAATTCACAAAAATGTTAAAATATTTTATTTTATAAAAAATCCCAAAAATATTATTTAATTCATATAATTGATATTTTTGTAAAGAATTAATATTTTGATTGTTTTTGGCATTTTAAATATTTTTTCTACATTGATTTTGCAACTTTTAATGCTTTCTAATTATTTTGTAGGTCAATACTTAATTTTTGAAGCATTAATCCAAGATCACAATTTGTTTTCCATGTGTTAAACAATTTTTGATCATTTTAATTGAATTTTTATTCAATTAAATACATTTTGAAAACAAATTAGGGTTTTGGATTAATTCAACCCTCATAAATCATTTTCAAAACACTTTGGGCCTCTATTAGAGTGTAAGACCCAATTCTTTTTTTGACCAAATCATCTTTGGGCCTCACTTATTGTATAAGTCCCGATACCGTCAAAAAACAAACGGCGCGATCGTCGCCTTTTCAAAAATCATCTGGGCCTACCCTCGAGTAGTAAGACCCATTTATTTTTATTCAAAACACTTTGGGCCTCTATTAGAGTGTAAGACCCAATCCCCCTTTTAACCAAAACATTTTGGGCCTCACTTATTGTATAAGTCCCTCTGCGTTAAAAGAAAACCTCGGCGCGATCGCCATTTTTAAACGAAAAATCATTTGGGCCTACCCTCGTGTTATAAGCCCCACTCTTTTCTTTAAACCTTTTTGGGCCTCTTGAGAGAGTGTAAGACCCATCCCTTTGTACAGAAAACCTTTTTGGGCCCCAGTCACTTGTATAAGTCCCGCTGTACAAAGTCAAACAGTGCGCTCACTGATAAAACACTGGGCCTCTCCTTGAGCTGTAAGCCCCAAATCTTTCTTTTTCAAAGCACTTTCTCCTTTGATTTTGAATATACTGTTGTTTTAATATTTCTTTGTTGAACAACTAACCAAACAGCATGGAAGCACTACAACCGAGTAAGTGGTTATCGCTTTCATTTACTGCTTTCATATTATAAACTGTATTATGGGGCTGCTCACTGTAAGTCTCCTTTCATAAACTCATATCTACTGTGTAATAATAGTATAGATATTTCGAGTTTCCCCGAAAACTACGTCTAGAACTAAGTGACGCCGTTTCATTTATTCGTAGAAATAGACGCCTAGATCCCCAATAGGAGCACCAGATACAGTCTTCTCTTCGGCTGTCCTCCTTAGGAATCGTCAAGAAGCTCTACTCCCCAAGATGAATGTATTCTCCGTGAATGGCATCTTTGAGTTTCTTCCCAATTCTCGAACTTTCCTGACTTGATCTATTCCTTGTGGATCGCTTGCCTTGAATGTCTCGGGGTTTGGGTACCCACTACGGTCATAATCTTGGACCTTAACTAAGGAACCTTCTTTAAAAGCTAAAAGTCGCTGGATAGTAAACCTCGCACGTTTACTAGTGGTTTTCATCTTTAAAAGAGTTATCTCTCCTAATGGAAATGAGATGATAGACCCACGGGCTTCTTAAAAGCATCGGCCTTCTCTTGGGCATTATTCAAGGACCCTACGGCTTCTTAGAAGTATTCACAGCCTCCTCTTAGGCTTCGTATAATGATCTCTTCCTCCGGGAATGATAGCCTCCTCTCGGGCTTCGTACAAGGACCCGTCGGCTTCTTAAAAGTTTCCAGCCTCCTCTTGGGCTTCGTACAAATTGTCCCGACAACCTCCTAGAGGTATAGGAACAGAACCTAGTCATCCTCATAGAACAGTCCTTTCATAGAGTCTACTACTGTTTCTCGAAGCATAGTACGAAAGATAAAACTCTAGACACGGACAGTCTAACTTCCTTGAGTCTCAAAGACATTCTCAAGTGACCCCTTCGTTAAATAGGAAGGAAACCCACAGACTCGGACAGTCTCAATACCCTTTGGATTTCCCGTTTCCTCAAAGAGAAGGAAATATCCCTGATTCTCAAATCAAATCCCTGAGTACAGTGTTGCTCATATAAGAACTGATTTTCTCTTTTAAATCAGTATATTGGATCTGTCACTCAACTGAAACAGTTACAATAGCCTCCATCTCGGGCTTCGTACGAGATACCAAAATTCTCCCCAATGGAGTCAAAATAACCTTTTAGCCTCTCTCTCGGGCTTTGTACGGGACACAAAATAGCCTCCTCTTAGGCTTTGTATAATGATTTTCCTAGCGGAAATTAGCCTCCTCTTAGGCTTTGTATAACGATATGCCCCACTGGGTCAAAAACTTTTAGCCTCTCTCTCGGGCTTTGTACGAGACACAAAATAGCCTCCTCCTAGGCTTTGTATAATGATTTTCCTAGCGGAAATTAGCCTCCTCTTAGGCTTTGTATAAGAAAACCACTGGTTGATCCAATCGACCTTTTAGCATCAAAGTTGTGCCTCGTTCACAGTACACAAACATCAATAACTCCTTCCCTTTCATCTAATCGCTGTAAGTGGCAAGCCTCTGGATCATCTACATCCATGCCACTGTCCCTCTTTTAGCATGAGAAATTCCTAAGGAAAGATGGCATTGCTCTACACTGAGTTAAAGTCTTCTCCTTCAGGTTAAAACCCTTTCTTCGGAAATTATGGCATTGCTCGGATCCGCGTATCCCAGTTAAAGTAATTCTCCTTCTCCCCTCTTTAGAGATGACAAATTCTCTCTAAAGCTGAGGTCTTTTAGCTTCACGTCTTGGGCTTTGAACAAGACACAAATAGACCTTTTAGCTTCACATCTTGGGCTTTGAACAAGATACAAATCACCTTTCGCTTCATGTCTTGGGCTTTGAACAAGACACCAAACACCCATTTCCTCCCATAGAATAGGAGGAACTACGAATGCTCTGATTTCCCTGTTTCGGTAAACGGGAATACGTAGGCATAAGATCGAAAGAAAAGATCTTAGCGAGCGCAATCAACAAAAAACCCAAATCCCATATCTCCATCAATCAAAAAGCAGTAATTCAAAAGCATCAGTCCTAACATCCTAACCCTTGTTCCCCGCCAGAAACATTAAGCCCTAGAAAGAAAGAAACCTGTATTGGCGAAATACGAATAACCAGTACAAAGGCCCCCCCACATTGATAGCATCCGTAACCTAACAGACCGCTGTTTAAACTCAGTATGCAAAGCAGGGTTAATTGGAGACATCTATTTCCCTTCCTTATTCAGCTCACAATAGGATAAAAAATGAATCGACCTGTAGTTTTAAGCTCAACCGCAGAGAGCGACCAGCGCTTAAGAACCGCGTCCAAAATCGCTCGCTACAATTGGGTATTGCCATCTTCTTCCTTGTGAAAAAATGCATGAGTTTGGTGTTTGAATGATGTCCAATGGTTGAGAGATGAGTGAGATATGGTGCTTCACGCACGAGCTCGAGGAAGAAGATGGCCATGGCGCCATTCTTCAGGTTTTCCAACTAAGTTTGATATATATTTTTCACTTGCCATGTTATATTTGAACTGGCATTGCGCCCCAGCGGTTCATCAGCTGGTTTTGTGTGTATTGGCAAGCGAGAGGTCTGGGGTTCGAATCCCCCTCGCCCCAGACTTCTTTTTATCACTTGTTTATTTTGTTATTTTTCATATTATTATTTTTAATGATTTGAAAAATTAATAACTCCTTCAATTTTTATCATTTTCGATTGGTTCTTTTTGCAACAATTCACAAAAATGTTGAAATATTTTATTCCACCAAAAAATTAGATTTATATTATTTATTTAATATAATTAGTATTTTTGTGAATAAATTCATTTTTTATTGTTTTTAAACATTCTAAAAGTGAATATTTACTTTGAAAATCAAAACCTAATGAGTTTAAATATTCCTTGTGATTATCCCTCATTTTTTCCAAACCTTAAACAAAATCATAAGTGGATTATTCAAATTTATTTTGAATTTTGTTTGATTTTCTTTAAATATTTACTTTTAAAGATTAAAATTAGGGTTTTTGATTAATTCAACTTTCAAAATTGATTTTCAAATACACTTGGGCCTCTATTAGAGTGTAAGACCCAACCCACTTTGTATAGACAACATTTTTTGGGCCTCACGTATTGTATAAGTCCCTCTGTACATTTTCAAATAAATGACACGATCGTCGCCTTTTCAAAATAACACTGGGCCTCTCCTTGAGCTATATGACCTATTCAAAACTTTTGGGCCTCTAATAGAGTGTAAGACCCAACCCCCTTTTAACCAAAACATTTTGGGCCTCACTTATTGTATAAGTCCCTCTGCGTTAAAAGAAAACCTCAGCGCGATCGCCATTTCAAACGGAAAAATCAACTGGGCCTACCCTCGTGTTATAAGCCCCACTCTTTTTCTTTAAACTTTTTGGGCCTCTTGAGAGAGTGTAAGACCCATCCCTTTGTACAAAAACCTTTTTGGACATCAGTCACTTGTATAAGTCCCTCTGTACAAATTCAAACAGTGCGCCCACTGATAAAACCCTGGGCCTCTCCTTGAGCTGTAAGCCCCAAATCTTTCTTTTTCAAAGCACTTTCTCCTTTGATTTTGAATATACTGTTGTTTTCAATCTTCCTTTGTTGAACAACTAACCAAATAACATGGAAGCTCTACAACCGAGTAATTGGTTATCGCTTTCATTTACTGCTTTCATATACATATAACTGTATTGTGGGGCTGTTTCGCTGTAAGTCTTCTTTCATAAACTCATATCAACTGTGTAATAATAGTATAGATATTTAGAGTTTCCCCGGCAACTACGTCTAGAATTAGGTGACGCCGTTTCGTTCACTCTTAGAAATAGTCTAAACTAGATCCCCATAGGATTACCAGACACAGTCTTCCCTCCTCTTGGTGTTAAACAATATGGAGACATGAAAGGCAGCATTCTCTGTGAACCCTTTCATAGACTGTCACTCATAGAAGTTGTCAAAGAAACTCTATTCCCCAGAGATGATCTTTTCTCCGTGAATGGCATCTCTTGAGTTTCTTCCAAATTCTCGAACTTTCCTGGCTTTATCTATTCTCGGTGAATGGCATGTCTTAAACTTCTCAGGGTTTGAGGACCCACAGGCTTCTTAAAAGCATTTGTCAAGAACTCTACTCCCCAGAGATGATCTTTTCTCCGTGAATGGCATCTCTTGAGTTTTTTCCAAATTCTCGAACTTTCCTGGCTTGATATATTCTCTGTGAATAGTCTGTCTTGAACTTCTCGGGGTTTGGGGACCCATCGGCTTCTTAAAAGCATCGGCCTCCTCTTGGGCATTATACAAGGACCCACGGGCTTCCTAAAAAGCAACCCCGCCTCCTCTTGGGCATCGTACAAGGACCCACGGGCTTCCTAAAAAGCAACCTAGCCTCCTCTTGGGCTTAGTACAAGGACTACTCGGCTTCTTAGAAGTATTCACAGCCTCCTCTTAGGCTTCGTATAATGATCTCTTCCTCCGGGAATGATAGCCTCCTCTTGGGCTTAGTACAAGGACCGATCAGCTTCTTAAAAGTTTCCAGCCTTCTCTTGGACTTCGTACAAATTGTCCCGACGACCTCCTAGAGGTATAGGAACAGAAATTAGTCATCTGCATAGAACAGTCCTTTCATAGAGTCTACTACTATTTCTCAAAGCATGGTACAAAATATGAAACTCTAGACTTGGACAGTCTAATCTCCTTGAGTCTCAAAGAAATTCTCAAGCACCCTTCAAAAATAGGAAGGAACCCGTAGACTCGGACAGTCTCAATACCCTTCGGATTTCCCGCTTCCTTAAAGAACAGGAATAACCCGGATCCTTGAATCAAATCCTTGAGTACAGTATTGCTCATATAAGAATTGATTTTCTCTTTAAATCAGCATACTGGACCTGTCACTCAAATGAAACAGTAACCATAGCCTCTCTTGGGCTTTGTACAATGATTCTCCCCAGCGGAGTCAAACAACGTTTAGCCTCTCTCTCGGGCTTTGTATGAGACACATAAGAGACTCCCTCGTTGGTTCGGTCACCCCTTTCGCCTCCATCTCGAGCTTCGTACGAGATACAAAAAGCTCTCTTGTTGAGTCAAATAGCCTCCATCTCGGGCTTTATACGAGATACCAAAAGATTCCCTCGTTGAGTCAAAACCTTTTAGCCTCTCTCTCGGGCTTTGTACGAGACACATAATAGCCTCCTCTTAGGCTTTGTATAACAAAACCACTGGTTAATCCAATTACACTTTTAGCATCAAAGCTGTGCCTCGTTCACAGTACACAAACATCAACAGCCCCTTCATCTAATCGCTGTAAGTGGCAAGCCTCTGGATCATCTACATCCATGCCACTGTCCCTCTTTTAGCATGAGAAATTCCTAAGGAAAGATAGCATTGCTCTACACTGAGTTAAAGTCTTCTCCTTCAGGTTGGAAATCCCCTTTTTAAGGAAATTATGGCATTTCCGGATTCACACATCCCGGTTAAAGTAATTCTCCTTTATAAATGATCGTAACAGACAACCCCCTCTTTAGAGATGACAAATTCTCTCTAAAGTCAACACCTTTAGCTTCACATCTTGGGCTTCGAACAAGATACAAATAGACTCTTCAGCTTCACATCTTGGGCTTTGAACAAGATACAAACCACCTTTCGCTTCACGTCTTGGGCTTTGAACAAGACACTAAATACCATTTCCTCCCATAGAATAGGAGGAACTACGAAAGCTCTGATTTCCCTGTTTCGGTAAACGGGAATACGTAGGCATAAGATTGAAAGACAAATCTTTGCGAGCACACTAAACAAAAACCCAAAATCCCATACTCTCATATATCTATCAAAAGCATCAGTCCTAACATCCTAATCCTCGTTCCCCGCCAGAAAATCCAAGAAAGAGAGAAAACCGTATTGGTGAAAATACAAATAGCCAGTACAAAGGCCCCCCCACATTGATAGCATTCGTAACCTAACAGACCGCTGTTTAAACTCAGTATGCAAAGCAGGGTTAATTGGAGACATCTATTTCCCTTCCCTCATCAGCTTTAATAGGATAAAAAATGAATCGACCTGTAGTAAACTCAACCGCAGAGAGCGACCAGCGCTTAAGAACCATGTCCAAAATCGCCCGCTACACCTAGTTGTTGGATGAATCTTGACTGAATTCAGTTGCAAATGTGTCAGTCCATGCCACCTTGGTGCATCTATTAAATGCTCCAATCTAAAATTGGAGTCTTGTCCCTCTTTTAGGGATTTCTAGGTTTGGCATGCTACTTCTTGTTCCAAAGACTTTGGAGGCTTGGATCAGTGTTTGTTCCCTTTAGATTTGATCCTCAGATGTGTCCAAAGTGATGACAAGGCTTGGAATTATCTGATTTTGCCAAATCGAGCAAAAGTGCAAAATTCTGCCTAGCCTTGGCAGTTTTCAGCAAGGCATATTGCCATTGTCATATCTCATGGCTCAAGTGGAATTTGATGGAGTTCTTGGCCATTTTGGAAAGCCCTCATATGATACAATAACTGCTTGATCATAATTGGTTTTGATACTTTTTGGATCCAAGTGAAAAATGCCCCTACATTTGGAAAAAAGTGAAGGCAGATTCTGACTTAGTGAAAATTTCACTAAGTGTTGGAAAAAAGTGACATTTTCACTTTTTGTGATTTTGATTATTCCATAATTTAAAATCCATGGAGAATTGGAATGAGTGGTAGTTAAATATTTTGTAGAGGGTAATGAGAGCTACAAATCCAGCTTTGGATGGGAAAAAATGGCCTTGTGGTTTAGGAGTTATGATCCTCCAAAGTTGGTACCTTAGCCACTTTGTTCCATAACTTAGAAAAATTTCTAAGTCTTTTATGGTTACCCCTTTTACAAGTTATCCCACTTTTCTTGATTTTTCTTGATGAATGATGATTCCAATCACATATTAACATCATTTTTGGGTTAAGGAACCATAATTGTGAAAAATCTCAAAAAGTCAAAGTTTGACTTTTGTGCACAGTTGACTTTTTGTCAGATGAATTCCAAACTGTGCGATCCTCTATGAAATCAATTACTTGACCTAAATAAAACTTGATGGATTGATTTCATAGGTGTTATAGGGTCTATTGAATCATGTCTTAGGGTTTGGGAGCATTTCCTGGTCAAAAGTCAAAGATACAGTTGACTTTTTCCTCGAAACTCTAACTGTGGTTCTGATGAAATTGAAACTTGTTGCTCAAGCTTCTTGGATAAATCCATTGTTGCAAATGGATCAATGTGATGTATTTGAGACCCTCAAATCCCTTCTTGAGGTCTTGGCTCATGTTTTGTCCCAAAAGTCAACTTAGGGTGAATTAGGTCAAGAAACCCTAACTCCTGATTTTTTGATGAATGCATCCCCTGAGGCTAAATTGACTTGATGATTGGGTTCATGAGATCCCTTGGAGCATCATCGGTTATTCTTTGAAGCATTGGCTCATGCCCAGAGGAAAATTTCCATCTGGAGGCCCTGGTCGACCAAACCTTAATTTGGTGACACTGGCGATCTTAAGGCTTGATCCACCTAGAAGGGAGAAGCCTTGTGCTTAATCCTTGAAGTGGGAGTCCTATTGATCCTTTATGGATGTTTGAGAGGCTAGACAAGTTGAAGATCATGTCATTTCTTGATTGATCTTTTGTCTAAAAGCTCTGAGAGAGCTTGAAACCCTAAGTCTGATTGTAGTGGATGCTCACCCATCTTTGGGGAGACTAATGGTTCATCCATATTGTGATGATGATTTGCACAATGATGGGAAATCTTAGTGGTCAAAATTTGGGGTATGACAGATGCCCCTATTTAATCTTCTTGGACCCGAAGGTGTGAATGGCGAAGGTATTCGGGCATTCAGGGTGCAAGAGGATTAAATATCAGAATACCCGAAATTTTGATGGTGGTTATCAATGGCAGTTCACGCATCCTTCCTCTTTTGCTAAGCAATGATGCTTAGAAAAGGTAAACTTCCCCTCGATTCTGGTTTCCTACCAAGGAACTGGTCTCAGTTTCTGATTTAAACTTCCCCTCGATCCTGGTTTCCCACCAAGGAACTGGTCTCAATTTCTGAAATAAACTTCCCCTCGATCCTGGTTTCCTACCAAGGAACTGGTCTCAATTTCTGATATAAACCTCCCCTCGATCCTGGTTTCCTACCAAGGATCTAGTCTCAATTTCTGAAATAAACTTCCCCTCGATCCTGGTTTCCTACCAAGGATCTGGTCTTGGTTTCTTTTGTCAATAAACTTTATTGACAAGGGACGGTATTTGTAGCGGTTCTCCTCAAACTTCTCGCCGAATTTTCCTGGGGAGATGCCATTTGATGGAAAAAGTTTTGATTGTAGAGAAGCACAAACTTCTCTGTTTGAGACGCTATTTGTCGACTCTACTGGGGAAAACGAGTCTTCTTGAGAGACTGCTTTCGTTTGGGGATATTACATCATACTTTTCTCGAGATCTTCTCGGAGAAATGCCATATAATGTATTCCAATTTTGAGGTGACGATGAATTTGTTGACATTGACATTCTGGAGAGAAGGACCAATGTGTTGCTGAAAGTCTTTAGTTGAGAGGCTTTCTCTAGGGATTTTCCTTAATCCGGGAAAGCGAAGATATCATCTTCCATGGCGAAGAGTGATGCTGGCTGAGGGTTCTCTAGTTTTTCAGAGGTTCAAGTTATCAAAGTGGTCAAAGGCCGACTTCATCCCAGAAATAAATTGGAGGAGAGAGGTAGTTCAGATGCAACATTTCCTGACGAGGAAAGAACTGACAACTCGATTGAGAGGGCTTTCATCACTAGGGGATAAGACCGACCAGAGTGATAGTGATGCAACATGAATATGAACGCAAAGTAGTAATGCATGATTTATGTGTATATACTGACAAAACTGACACGACATACAAACTAATAGATGAACACGACTGGATACTCAGGCACTGCTGGGGACGAAGAGGTATCGCTGGTTCAAGTTAGCAATTCTGCCTTGCTTAGGAGAAGTAGTCCTCGTGGGGAGCTACGTTGGTCGGGCTTAGGAGATAAGAACTCTGCCGGGGGAGTCAGATGAAACAATGGTCTCTGACACAGCTGATCCTTCATTCAGGTGCACTAGTTTAGAAGAAGTACTTTGATTCAGCACTTTGAAGCTTAACCGCCTTTGGGAGAAGCCATCAATATTCTTTTGATGTTCAACAGTCAAAAGAATTTGCCATCTTTATTAAAAGCAGAAAAATTTTACAAGTAAATTCATTTTTGTTTTATTTCAAGAATCGTTGATCATGTTAAAATGTCGTCCTGTAAAGCTAAAACAAATAAGAATTGCAAACAAAAGCACAAGGGCTCAAATTTTATTAATAGGATGGAAATCAGCCAAACGCGTGATCCCATAGAGTATTTACAAAGTTAGAAAATGGTAATTTTAAGGGAAAAGGGCTACATTGAAACATAACGACCACTATCCTTCTACCAACTTTGACTTCGGGGCATCCTGAGCTTCTGTCGAAGATGACCTTGACTGGAGTTTTCCTGACGGATGATGTAACTGCTGCCGAGGGACTTGCCCCTTTGTCGGACGTAGTTACTTGCCATTATCCATAATTTTTGCCTGGATTGTACTTTGAGGTTTCCAATCCACCGGGATGATTTTTGATCATGTCTCTGATTTTTGCCTGGACAGCCCTTTCGGGTTTTCAATCCACCGAGACGTTTTTTTTTTAATTATTATTTTTTATTTAGGCGAAGTATTTCTTGACTATGTCAACATTTGTGGGGTAGGAAAATTCCTCTCCGTCCATGGTTGCAAGTCTCAAGGCGCCGCCTGAGAAAGCTTTCTTGACCACATAGGGGCCTTCATAATTAAGAGTCCACTTGCCCCGAGAATCAGTGAAAAATGATTGTATCTTCTTGAGCACGAGGTCTCCTTTCCTGAAGACGCGAGGTTGAACCTTTTTGTCGAACGCATTCTTCATTCTTTGCTGATACAACTGACCATGGTATATTACCGTGATTCGCTTTTCTTCGATCAGATTCAGTTCATCGTGCCGATTTTGGCACCATTTAGCTTCTGTAAGCATAGCTTCCATCAATACCCGGATTGATGGGATCTCTACTTCTATGGGGAGTACTGCCTCCATGCCATATACTAGAGAGAAAGAGGTAGCCCCTGTTGAAGTGCGGATAGATGTGCGATAACCGTGAAGAGCAAAGGGCAGCATTTCGTGCCAGTCTTTGTAGGTTACAACCATCTTTTGAAAGATCTTCTTGATGTTCTTGTTAGCTGCCTCTACCGCTCCGTTCATCTTGGGTCAGTATGGAGATGAGTTATGGTGTTCGATCTTGAACTCTGTGCATAACTCTTTCATCATCTTGTTGTTTAAGTTAGATCCATTATCAGTAATGATCTGGCTCGAAACACCATAACGGCAGATGATATTGTTTTTGATAAATCGGACTACCACTTGTCGGGTTACATTGGCGTATGACGCTGCTTCGACCCATTTGGTGAAGTAATCAATGGCTACCAGGATGAACTGATGTCCGTTCGAAGCCTTAGGTTCGATCATGCCAATCATGTCGATTCCCCAAATGGAAAAAGGCCATGGGGAAGAAAGAACTTTGAGATGTGTAGGCGGTACATGGATTTTGTCTGAGTATATCTGACACTTGTGACATCTCCTCATGTACTTGTAGTAATCAGATTCCATTGTCAACCAATAGTACCCTGCTCTTAGAATTTTTCTCGCCATTGTATGTCTGTTGGCATGAGTGCCAAATGACCATTCGTGAATTTCTTTTATCAGCATGTCTACTTCTGGTCTGTCGATGCATCGAACCAAGACCTTGTCAAAGTTCCTATTATAGAGTGTATCACTGCTCAGGAATAAACTGTCTGCTAGCCTTTTGAGGGTTTTTCTATCTTTCCTGGATGCCCCAGGTGGGTACTCTTGTTTCTGAAGGAAGCATTTGATATCGTGATACCAAGGTCTGTCGTCTATGACTGCTTCAATCGTGAAGATGTAAGCGGGCCGTTCAAGGCGCATTATGTCGATCTTAGGTAAGTCATTCCATTGACCTACACTAATCATGGAAGAGAGAGTGGCTAATGCATCAACCATGTGATTCTCCTCACGAGGGATATGATGAAACTCGACTCTGTTGAAGAAGGGTAACAACCTTCTTGCGTAATCTTTGTACGGAATCAATCATGATTGGTATGTGTTCCAATCTCCTTTTATCTGATTAACGACCAATGCTAAGTCGCCATATACATCCAAGTTCTTGATCCTCAAATCAATCGCTTCCTCGAGACCCATGATACAAGCTTCGTGTTCGGCCTCATTGTTTGTGCACTTGAACGTAAGTCTAGCGTGAAAGGAATGTGGGTACCCTAAGGTGTTATGATAATTTCCCCTGTAAGTTCTAGTAATTGGCTGAAATTTTGTTAAAACAATGTTGATGTCATGGTTGATGTTGCAACATGAGCTTCTAACAGTATAGCTAACATTCTGGTTTATTGCTGAAGAGTTAAAGTACTGAAGAGTGATGTCACATGCGATGTCTTAACATCACTATACCAGAACATTAAAACATCAGACAGTTATGTGATTCGGGCTGCACGTGTTTCTGGTGTGAATGAGAAATTCTGCTATAGAGAATCAGAGAATATAGGCGAAGATCAAGGGAGAGATATTCTGTTATAATCAGATCAGTTTGTTGCGCATTTAAAGCTTAAAGATATGGAGAATATTCAGAGTTAATAATTGAAGATTTAATTGAAGATATGATTGAAGATCTATTTAGAAGCAGATTTGTTACAGAAGATATGATCTGATTTGAAGGCCCAAATCCAGTTGGGATTATGTTATAAATAGAATGCTTGTAACCTAAGTAGAGGTACGGGTCCAAGATGTAGATCTTTAGGGCTTTGTCAAAGTGAACCACTCGGGTTGTGTGATGGTCACTAGGTGTAACTCAGAAACCTGTAGGTAATGAGTTTGAGTTTGGTATTGCTCTTGGAGGAACCTTTGAAGCAACTCCAAAGGGAGTCATGGAAGGGTGTCTTCTATGATAGTAAAGTTGTTGGTAATCAAGTTGTTGATGCAGTGACGGTGTAGTTGACTGCTAGACATCATAGTAATGATAGGAAGTGAGATGGAGTCTCTTACCTAGGGAGGACTTAGGTAGAAGGGTCATTGGGTAGTGATTAAATTAGGTAGATTGTCAACTGGTCTATTGAGTCTGTAATTTGATATTACTAATAGTGGACTTCCTTCCTGGCTTGGTATGCCCCCAGATGTAGGTTGTTGAACCGAACTGGGTGAACAATTCAGTGTGTTATTTATTGTTTCTGTTATTGCCTTGTTCAGCAGATTGCGATGTTGTGACATTGCACTATGACATCACACATCTGTACCAGAATTTCAGCCCCAATTCCGTTTCTGTAATGATTGATAGCTCCGTCAAAGATAAGTCCCCATTGGGAATCTGGTTCTGGCCCTTCACTGGGTAGCGGTTCATCGCAGTCTTTCATTTTTAGATACATGACATCTTCGTCTGGGAAGTCAAATACAACTGATTCCTGATCGTCAATCGATTGATGAGCCACATGATCGGCTAAAACACTTCCTTTAACGGCTTTCTGAGTGTGGTACTCTATGTCATATTCTGATAACAACATCTGCCAACGGGCAATCCTTCCCGTGAGAGCAGGCTTTTCAAAGACATACTTGATTGGATCCATTTCAGAGATTAACCAAGTGGTGTGACGAATCATGTACTGGCGTAGACGTTTGGCTGCCCAAGCCAGAGCGCAACAAATTTTCTCGAGCATAGTGTACCGAGTCTCGCAGTCGTTGAATTTCTTGCTTAAATAGTAGATGGCAAACTCTTTTCTTTTTGTTTCGTCTTGTTGGCCAAGTACACAACCCATTGAGTCTTCCAAGACTGTTAAATAAATGATCAGCGGTCTTCCTTCCACTGGAGGTGATAGAATCGGCGGGTTCGACAGGTATTCCTTAATACTATCGAAGGCGGTTTGGCAGTCTTCTTTCCAAACGCAATCCTGATTCTTTTTGAGTAATTTGAAAATCGGCGCACATGTCGTGGTCATGAGGAATATGAATCTGGAAATATAGTTCAAACGTCCCAGGAATCCCCTGACTTGTTTTTCAGTCTTTGGAGAAGGCATTTCTTGAATGGCCTTGACCTTGTCAGGATCAACCTCAATTCCTTTTTGGCTGACGATGAACCCTAAGAGTTTCCCTGAACAGACACCGAAGGTGCATTTATTGGGATTCAAGCAGAGTTTGTACTTTTGCAAACGCTCGAATAGTTTTGACAGGTGGGTCACATGCTCCTCTTCTGTTTTAGATTTGGCAATCATGTCATCGACATACACTTCGATTTCTTTGTGCATCATGTCGTGAAACAGAGTAGTCATAGCCCTTTGATAGGTTGCCCCGACGTTCTTCAAGCCGAACGGCATTACCTTGTAACAAAAAGTACCCCATGGGGTAATGAACAAAGTTTTCTCCATGTCTTTCGGTGCCATTTTGATTTGATTATAGCCCGAGAATCCATCCATGAAGGAGAAAACTTTGAACTTTGTTGTACTGTCTACCAGCATGTCAATGTGTGGTAAGGGAAAGTCGTCCTTTGGACTTGCCTTGTTCAGATCTCGGTAGTCGACACACATTCTGACTTTTCAGTCCTTTTTCGGAACTGATACTATGTTGGCTAACCATTGAGGATATTCTGACGTAGTGAGGAAACTCGCTTCAATCTGTTTTTGTACCTCCTCTTTGACTTTGACAGCCATGTTTGGATGAGTCCGTCTCAACCTTTGTTTTACTAGCGGACATTATGATCTCAACGGTAGATGATGTTCCACGATGCTGGTATCCAACCCTGGCATATCCTGATAGGACCAAGCAAATACATCGGGAAACTCTTTGAGAAGTTTCGTCAAACTTTCTTTAACAGTTGGACTGAGCAGTGCCCCAATATTGACTTCTTTTCTCTCTTCTTCCGATCCTAAGTTGACTGTTTCCAGCAACTCTTTGTGAGGCTCAATGGACCTTCCTCTTGTCTGAGTAGTCGGTAGATCTCCTCTGGAATTTCGTCGTCATTTTCTTCTTCTGCCTCAAATACTGGGAACTCAAAGTTGGGAGAAGGCATTGAATTGTATGTTTCAACGGGGTTTAAAACAAGCAATTTGCATGACGTGATGATTTGTGTTTAGAAGAGATAGAGAGAATACAAGAGTGTGTGTAGTGTATTTTTTTTTTTAAAACTGCTTGTTTATTTTTGAATTGTTTTTTAGGATTACCATTTTCTGAGAAAAGCGAAAAGAGAAAACAACAATTAATGCGGAGATCACAGAACGACGTTATTTTATTTATGAACAAGTCAATTCTTGAAACTACAGCCCTATAAAACAAAACTCTGTCGCTTTGGGTGAAGCGAAGAGGGATATTTACAGAAAGTGAGCCCTATCAAAACATCCGTTTCACCTGGGCAAGGTGAAAGGTTAAAATAAAAATGGAAATTACTTAGACTTATAAACAATCTTCGGAACATCGACAGCAACCCATTGGAGGCGAACTCCTCGGTGAATCACAAAGTTTGGTACCTTCCTGGATTTGTCTTCAGAAATAACACTGATTTTTGGTGGAGCTGGATCATTGGAATCTGTCTCCCAGGCAGAGTTGTCGTAGGAGGATTCCTCAGTTGTATTTTGCGTAGTATTTGTACTCTCATATGTATCTCCCCATCCAGTTGGCTGGATGTCTTCGAGCCTGATACGAGAGCTTTCAGGAGCGGTGTACTTGACCATGAATTCAAATTTTCCACTTGGTTGTCCCAGGGTGTCCCACACTTCTTTGGAATTGGAGGAGTCATCCCTCTCGATGACGTTGACCTCGGGAAAAGCATAGTTAATGAATTCTAGTCCTGCAAACGTTGCGAATTCATCGTCGTGCTGGGTATTTTCAGGATAACCTGGGTGTTGATCCCATGACATGGCGGGGGCACAGGTATTCTGTTCAATGATGCACAACTGATTTTCATTGTTCGGCTGATTTTCTTGCCCCAAGTCTATGGGATACGACTGCCAGATAGGCAAGCCATCCATTGGGCCATAATAGTTATGGTAAAAGTTGTATTTCATCGGAGTGTCTTCCTCTAATGAATTTGGCGGAGCACGGCGTCCTTTAGGATCACAATCTCCGTATATCATTTCGACATCTGACCTCGGTATAAATACCAGACTCTGTGTGGGATAGTAAAAGGGAGTCTGCATTTCACCCTGAGACGTATAACCGTCCTCGTTGAGATATGACTTCCATTCTTCCTCCGTATCGGAGGAATCATCTTTATTGATGGTATACACTTCTTGAGTCACTGGTTGAAGGAAGCCTCCACTGTGGAAGAAGTTTTGAATGGGATGAAAACTTTTATTATTCGCAGCCGTCTGAGTACAGGTTGAGGAAAAGCCAAGACCTTTCTTTTTCTGATTCTCAGTAGGAATGACAAGCTGCCCCCATCCTGTTGTATTGGTATTCTCGACTGCTTTGATAGCATCTTTGTACGAGGAAATCGAAGTTCCCCCTTCGGATTGATTGTCCTTGTGTAGCGAAAGCGTTTGGAACTGGGTTTCGATTACCCCCTCCGGTTCTACATAAGTGGATGACGATAAGTTGCTTACGAGCAAGGCCTGTTCTCCACAGACTGTGACGAGTTGGCCGTTCTGGACGAACTTTAGCTTTTGGTGGAGGGTTGAAGTGACCGCCCCAGCCTGATGTATCCAAGGTCTTCCTAATAAACAACTGTATGTTGCCCGGATGTCCATGACCTGGAAAGTGACTTGGAAAGTGTGAGGAACAATAGTTATGGGAAGGTCGACTTCGCCGATAACCGTTTTTCTGGATCCTTCAAATGCTTTGACGACGACCTCACTGGTTCTCATCGGAGGTCCTTTGAATGATAATTGCCTCAAAGTGGACTTCAGTATAACATTCAGGGCTGACCCTGCATCTACCACTACGCTGGCTAAAGCATCGTCCTGGCAGTTGACTGTATTGTTGAGCGCCATGTTATGACGGCGACCTTCTTCAGGTAATTCCTCATCACTAAATCCCAAGTTATTGCAGGAAGTGATGTTAGAGACAATGCTATCGAACTGTCTGATTGTTACATTCTGTTCTACAAAGGTTTGCTCCAAGACTTTCTGTAGAGCCTCCCCGTGCGCTTCTGAACTAAGTAACAGTGATAATACCGAGATCTTTGAAGGAGTTTGTAACAGCTGATCAACAATGTTGTATTCACTCCTTTGGATGAGCTTTAGCATCTCATCATCGTTTTTTGAAAGGTCGGGATTACTGGATTGACCGACTGGTGGATTGGGAACTTCTGTCTGAGGTTCCTTTTCTTTGCTGGGTTTTCCAACTCCTCTATTAAAGATTCTACCACTCCTTGTTACTCGACTGATGTCTGCAATATTCACGACGGAGGGTAGCAGAATTTCCTTTCCATTCTCAATTGGTGTTGCACCGTATTTGTAAGGGATAGCCTTAGTTGATTCATACGGTAGCGGTCCCGGTAGATAGATGACTATGGGAGCCTTCTGATTTTTCCTACCATCGTAAGTAATTTCGATCCGTTCTTGGTTGGGAACTCTTGATTCGTCAAGTAGAGGGATGATGGCATAAACATCCCTAGTCCTCTGATGATCAGAGATTACGACGACGTCCTCGATTTGATCAGCGAAATAGTTGACTGATCTAGAACTTGACCATGGTTGAATCTCTTTGCGGTCCAACTGACTTTGAAGGGCTGCTCGCACGAGGTAGCATCCTTGATTATCCACTGAGCAAACTCCACACCGCTCATAGTTGTGTAGTGGCACCTGGCCACATCCGCTTTGAATACAGTGTAACCTTACTAGGTCTGTTTCCATCGACCGAACATCCTGACTTTGATATCTAGTAGGATTCCCGTTAGTGATACTAATTTGCTGGGTGTCTTCATCCATATAGATTGGAAGCCACCAGTGGTTCAATAAGTGCTAAAGTGTTTCCTGAACAAGGGCACAACCCTGATCGTCTTCGCAACCCGCTTTACAGCTCTGATAATCATGTGATACCAGGAACCTGAGTCAGACCTGTTTAGCATGTAACTCCACTAGGCTGGTATTCATCAAGCGAATATCGGAGATTTGAATCATGTTGATTTGATAATGATTCTTATCATGGTAGTCTTGAATCCATCCAAGATCCATCTGACGCTGGAGGGCCTCTTGTACAAAAGAGCATCCCTGTTTGTTTACCGAGCAAGTCAGACAAGAATTGTAATCGTGTCGCGACAGATTATGATACTGGCTTTGCCTTGAGTGCATTGCCACCAGGTTGACATTCATCGCACGAATATCGTGGTTTTGAATGATGTTGGAATTCGTATAAACCATGTTAACTACAGGAACTCGGTGCTCTTGGATCCATTCGAGATCCACCTGTTCCTGTAGAGCTGATTGCACCACAAAACATCCTCGATTCCTTTTAGAACAGATATCACACTGGTGATAATTATGAGGTGGCACATGGCCATATCCACTCTGTCTACACTGCATCTTGACCAAGTTGGCCATCAATAAGAGTACATCGTGAATTTGATAGGTGTTGTTAGACTCTCCCTCTATCAAATTAACTGCAGCTTTCTCGTGTTGAGGCAGCGGGTTTGTGAGAACACTAGGATTCGTATCCTTGAAAGATAAGACCCCGCTCCTAACAAGATTTTGCACATCGGACTTGAAACTGAGACAGTTCTCTATGTTATGCCCTGGTCCTCCTTGATGGTAAGGGTAAGTCTGATCCACCTTAAACCAAAAAGGCGGATTTTCCGGTACTGTAAGAGGAGACTTAGTCTGGACATGCCCCTTGGCCAGTAGTAACAGAAACAGTTCTGCGTACAATACGGGTATAGGATCAAATCCTGGTGGCCGCGTTGTGCGGTTGTTGTTGTATTGAGGACGAGCCTGCTGAAGAGGATGTTGTGTCCTTTGCTGAAATTGCTGCGAATGCGGTTGGCTTCGAGCAACCTGAGGTTGATACGTAGAAACAGGCACGGGGTTGATAGCAGGAGTTACAGCTGCTACTGGTTGGTACCGTCGCCTTTGCTTTCTGAGAGAGATATTCCCAATATCTTGCTCCTTTTTCTTAGGGAGAGCACTACCGTATTTTTTAGTACCGCTTGTCGACCCAGTGTCTTTGACTAGACGTCCTTCTCGAACGGCTTCCTTGAGACGGACTCCCATACCGACCATTTCGGTGAAGTCGCTAGGCTCACTGGCAACCATTCTGTCGTAGTAAAATGAGCTCAAGGTCTTTAAGAAAATCTTTGTCATCTCTGTTTCCTCAAGAGGTGGACAAATTTGAGCGGCAATTTCACGCCATCTCTGAGCGTATTCCTTAAAGGTTTCCTTGTCTTTTTGCGACATTAATCTGAGTTGATCTCTGTCTGGTGCCATGTCCAAATTGTATTTATATTGTTGGACGAAGGTAGTGCCAAGATCTCTGAAAGTGCTAATCGTAGCGTGGTTTAAACCCATGTACCATTTTAATGCGGCACCGGTTAAACTATCCTGAAAGTAGTGAATCAGTAGATCCTGGTTCTCTGTCAGAGCTGACATTCACTGAGCGTACATCACCAAATGGCTTTGAGGGCAAGAGTTACCCTTGTACTTTTCAAAATCGGGTACTTGGAATTTGTGCGGGACTTTCACATTGGGGACCAAACAAAGGTCTGCGGCGTCCTTTCCAAATAAATCCTGACCGCGAATAGCTTGCAGTTCCTTCTACATTTCCAGGAACTGCTCCTGGAGTTCATCCATTCTATCGAACAGAATTTCCTTTCTACCAGAAGGTATCTGTGGAATCTGTCCTTCCGGGACAGTGTCCACCACAGGGGGTGGTACCGTTACTACAGCAGTGAATCTTGGCATTTCTCGAAGTTTGTAACCTTCAGGAGTCCTCATTATGCCTCTGGCATCCTCACTTTCCCGAAGTTTGTAACCTTCAGGCCCAGCGGCTTCTGCTATGATTCCCTGATCTTCAGTGATCAGCGGAACATATCCTTCTGGGATATAGTTAACAGGCATGCCCCTGGGACGATCTTTCGGCATTTGATACCTAGGATCATACTTCTCTACTATGGGCGTTGAGGTGATCTCTGAGATCATAGTTCTTTGTAGCTGAGCTTCTTCCATGGCTTGCATGTTGTTACAAAGCTTTCTCATATCCTCTCTCAGAGCTTCGATCTCTTCTTTCAACTCTCTGTTCTCTTCCTCGAGATCATCCATCTTTTTCTGAAGATTGGCCAGAGTATTGCATGAATGAGACTGTTTGACTCTAGAACCGAGACACAAACGTGAGATTCGTAGGTAAGAAGAATACGGGACGTGAGAATGATGAATGCAATGCTTATATTAATTTTTTTTTGTTTAATCAAAATAAACTTCGACAATTAGATTGCAAATATCAAACAGTGGGGACACCCCTGTTTTATTGAATTCAAAGGATTGCGGAAATGGAAATACAATAAATTACAAGGTGCGGAAACAGAAACCTAAGTTAATGGGTCCCGAGTCCTCTCTGAGGAGAGCTCGGGTGCTGATTCTGGTACTTTCCTTTTCTTGGACTGGGGCTCTTGGGCCGTTATCGGGTTGTCATTCCTTTGCCAAGTGAAAGGAGCGAGCAAATTCCTTTGGTCATCCTGATTTTCTATAGCATGTTGCTCTAAAATCTCAATTAGAGCATCCTTATCTTTCAGCAGTTGTTGTATTTTGGTACACTCCACATTGAGAATGCGGTACTTGTTCTTCCAAGACCTCCTCTCCTGTTGAACTTTGTTGAGAGTAACCTAAAGTTTTTCCGTTTCAATCATGAAGTACATGATAGATTTCTTTGGCGGAAGAACTCCGTGACGAGGATAAGGCATCTTTAGCTTGAGAGCTCTAGTTTGTACCCAGTGGAGATAAGGCTCCACCGAGACACATTCCGGTTTTCCTAGAGACTCCCGTCCTTTCTTATGAACATGTTTCCAAGCGTGCACTATTTCCATCTTTAGTGCCCTGTCATTTTCTCCTTCCTTGAAGAAAAGACCTTTTAGATGAGCATTACGCGGGACATGCCTCAACGGGTATCCAAATTGATGACAAACTAAAACTGGATGGTAATTAATTCCTCCCTTAGTTCCTATGAGGGGTACGTTGGGGAAGTTTCCACAACGGTCAATGATTTTGATCCCGTCATAAATCCTATTGTACCAATCTATATCAGAGTTGGTAAGAGACATGATTTTCTGCGACCAACGTAAGGCACTCTTATGATCCCAAAAAGCGGCAGACTTAGGCAAATGGGAGATAAACCATTTATATAGCAGGGGTACATAGCACATGATCATTCCTCCACTGTATAAATTCCTTAAGTGTACAGAATGATACGCATCTGCGAGCAAGGTTGGTACGGCATTTCCAATGAGAAAAACCTTAAGGGCGTTGATATCGACGAAGTTATCAATGTTGGGAAACAGAAATAACCCGTAGGTGAGTAAAACAAAGATGCTTTCAAAAGCAGTCACGTTCCCTATACTGGCAAAGTATATAGCCTTCTTTACCAGAAACTTGGCTGGTAAACCTGAGATTCCTCCCTTGGTGGTCATGTGAGTCTTGATTTCTGACTCATCCAAATAGATTGCTCTTGCAATGATTTGATCCTTTGGAATTTCTTCCAGTCTAGAAAAGGGAGCTTGATCGGTAATGGGTAGATCAATCAAATGAGAATACTCCTCCAGCGTTGGTGCGAGCTGGTAATCCGGGAATGTGAAACAGTGATAAACCGGATCGTAAAACTAAATGAGTGCCTCCAGGATTCCCTCAATTACATGGACCCTTAACAGAGGTAGCAGACCTCCGTACTTGGCTCTGAAAGCGTTAGGGTTAGTGATCATCCTTGCTAATCCTCTAGTTTTGTAACCTTGAAGATATACTTGTGAGTTTTCCGTCTACCGAAATCCATGAGCGCAATCCTTTTCTCTCTGACATTTGCAATCATTGTTTTAGTTTAATTTGAAAAAGAGAGACCAGAAGAGAAAATTTTTCTTTGCTTAATGTTTTTAAAATGAATGCATGAATGCAGCACACAAAAACATAGAAAAAACATGGGGTCAAATGGTCGGTGTCATGAAGTCAAGGCTCTACCCATCCCAAAGGTTTATACTAGTGATTTTTGAACCTGTCTCTCAAAACCATTGATTCTTGTCGAGATAACATCAGTGGGCCGGGAACCGTGCTAGGTGATGTATTTCGAAGAATCTCAGAAGAGGGTAGTATCGCGTGACAACTATTTATGATAGCTTCCGCACTACTGAAAGAGGTTTTTCCTAGGTGTATACTCAATTTTTCCACATGCGGCATCACACGCATTCCTATTAGCAGAAAAATAAACACATATATCAATCAGGAAAAGCAGTATATATATTTTTTCTAATGTCCTAGACTTTTTAAGAGCTATGAATCCTATGATCCTAACAGAAAATGGCTCCCCGGCGGAGTCGCCATTCTGTGGTACCTTCCCAACTTAAAGGTTTTGACCTAAGATCCTAGTGAGGGCCTATCCTATCAATAATGACATTCCCCGATGGAACCATCATTTGGTGATACCTTGTGAACCCAAGGACTCGTCCTAAGAGAAGGTTTCAACCAGAGAGATAAGAGAGACAAGATTCCTCTGTTTGGCCCCACGGTGGGCGCCATTTTTTCTGTAGCGAGCGATTTTGGACGTGGTTCTTAAGCACCGTCGCTCTGGGGTACTACATGTCGATTCATTTTTTATCCTATTGAAGCTGATGCAGTTTTAGTTCGTGGGCCTCTCTCTGCTTATTATGTTCAGAACAAAATACCGGGACTGTTAATGGGGAATTTGTTGGGATACTGTGCTAGATTGGTTGGAGGTAGGGGACTCTTGGTTTTTTTAGTGTGCTCGCTAAGATTCTTTTTCAATCTTATGCCTACGTATTCCCGGGATAGGGAAATCAGAGCGATCGTAGTTCCTCCTATTCTATGGGAGGAAATGGTGTTTTGGTGTCTTGTTCAAAGCCCAAGACGTGAAGCTAAAGGTGGTTTGTATCTTGTTCAAAGCCCAAGATGTGAAGCTGAAGGGTCTATTTGTATCTTGTTCGAAGCGCAAGATGTGAAGCTAAAAGGGTGTTGACTTTAGAGAGAATTTGTCATCTCTAAAGGGGTCTGTTTGTCACAATTTTTGGGTGACTGATTATAAAGGAGAATTACTTTAACTGGGATATGCGAATCCAGCAATGCCATAATTTCCTTTATAGGGGATTTTCAATCTGAAGGAGAAGAATTTAACTCAATTTAGAGCAATGCCATCTTTCCTTAGGAATTTCTCATGCTAAAAGAGGGACAGTGGCGTGGATGTAAATAATCCAGAGGCTTGCCGCTTACAACAATTAGACGAGGGAAAAAGAGTTGTTGATGTTTGTATGCTGTAACCAAAGCATTATTTGATGCTAAAAGGTTGATTGAATTAAACGGGGATTTCTTTATACAAAGCATAAGAGGAGGCTATTGACCCAACAAGAGGATGCTTTTGTGTCTCGTATGAAGCCCGAGATAGAGGCTAAAAGGGTTGACTCAACAAGAGAGTGCTTTTGTATGTGTCTTGTACGAAGCCCAAGACGGAGGAAAAAAGGGTTTGACTCAACAAGATAGTCTTTTATACTCACCAAGAGAGTGATTTGTATCTCGTACGAAGCCCGAGATAGAGGCTAAAAGAGGATTGAGTCAACAAGAGAGTCTTTTATACTCAACAAGAGAGTTTTTTTGTATCTCGTACAAAGCCCAAGATAGAGGGTAAACAGGTTTGACTCAACAAGAGAGTCTTTTATACTCACCAAGAGAGTGATTTGTATCTCGTACGAAGCTCGAGATGGAGGCTAAAAGAGGATTGACTCAACAAGAGAGTCTTTTATACTCAACAAGAGAGTGTTTTTATATCTAGTACAAAGCCCGAGATAGAGGCTAAAGGTGATCGACTCAACAAGAGAGTCTTTTTATACTCAACAAGATAGTGTTTTGTATCTCGTACAAAGCCCGAGATGAAGGCTAAAAATGTTTGACTCAACAAGAGAGTCTTTTATACTCAACAAAAGAGTGTTTTGTATCTCGTACAAAGTCCGAGATGAAGGCTAAAAAGGTTTGACTCAACAAGAGAGTCTTTTATACTCAACAAGAGAGTGATTTTGTATCTCGTACGAAGCCCGAGATGGAGGCTGTAAAGGTTAACTCTGCTGGGGTGAATCATTGTACAAAGCCCAAAAGGAGGCTAGGGTTACTGTTTCAGTTGAGTGACAGGTCCAGTATGTTGGTTAAAAGAGAAAATCAGTTCTTATATGGGTAATGTTGTACTCATGGATTTGATCTGAGGACTGGGATTATTTCTCGTTCTTTAAGGAAATGGGGAATCCTATTTTTGAAAGGAACCTGAGAATGTCTTCGAGACTCAAGGAGATTAGACTGTCCAAGTCTAGAGTTTTATATTTTGTACTATGCTTAAGAGAGATCAAGAGACAATATGTTCGCCGTAGGAAGATCTAGACTCTTTGAAAGACTGTTCTATTAAGATGACTAATTTATGTTCCTATACCTTTAAGAGGTCGTCGGGACAATTTGTACGAAGCCCAAGAGGAGGCGAGAAAAACTTTTAAGAAGCCGAAGGGACAATTTGTACGAAGCCCAAGAGGAGGCTATCTTCCCGGAGGAAGAATCATTATACGAAGCCTAAGAGGAGGATGTGAAAACTTCTAAGAAGCTGACGGGTCCTTGTACAACGCCCAAGAGGAGGCGGGGATGCTTTTAGGAAGCCTGTGGGTCCTTGCACTAAGCCCAAGAGGAGGCTGATGAATAGTTCCAGAAGGGGTTTCACTTAGAACATTGGCCTTCTGTATATGAACTGTTCAAAGGGGAGATTTCTTAGATCTAGTTATCTAAAATTGTTGTAAAATAAAATTCTCATGGTTTAGGTTATGTTTGAAATATCCGGGAGAACGTCGGATGTAAGAAGACGAGGTTTTGTCTAGTTCTAGACGTAGTTGTCGGGGAAACTCTAAATATCTATACTAGTATTACACAGTCGATATGAGTTTATGAAAGAAGACTTACAGCGAAACAGCCCCACAGTACAGTTATATACATATGAAAGCGGTAAATGAAAGCGGGTAAACACTTACTCGGTTGTAGAGCTTCTATACTGTATTGTTAGTTGTTCAACAAAGGAATTGAAAATAATAGTATGTTACAAAATCAAAGGAGAAAGTGCTTTTTGAAAGGAAAATTGGGGCTTATAGCTCAAGGAGAGGCCCAGAGTTTTATCAGTGATCACACTGTCATTTTGTACAGGGACTTATACAAGTGACTGAGGCCCAAAAGTTTTTGGTTTCAAAAGGGGATTGGATTTTACACTCTATTAGAGGCCCAATATGGTTTTGAATGGGTCTTATAGCTCGAGGAGAGGCTCAAATGGTTTGTTTTAAACGACCGATGATCGCGCCGAACTTTTGAAATACAACGGGACTTATACAACATTTGAGGCTCAAATTAGGTTTGTATTTACAAAGGATTGGGTCTTACACTCTATTAGAGGCCCATGAGTGTTCGGAAAAGTTTGTTAGGGTGAAAATCAATAAAACCCTAATTTTATCATTTTTTAATATAATTATTCAAAGAAAATTAATACAAATGATAAAAAATCCAAATAAGTTTGAATAAACAACTTGTGATTTTGGTTTTAGGTTTGAAAAATGAGGCTTTCATCACAAGATGAATTAAAACCTACTTGGTTTTGATTTTCCAAAATGGATATTTATTTTTAAAAGGTTTAAAAACAAATAAAAGACATTTATTCACAAAAATACTAATTATATTAAATAAATAATATAAATCTAATTTTTTGGGGAATAAAATATTTCAACATTTTTGTGATTTTTTTCAAAAAGAACCAATAAAAAATAATTAAAATTGAGGGAGTTATTAATTTTTCAAACTATTAAAAATAATATAGAAAATAACAAAGAGTGGGAAAAATAGCAAAAAGAGGATCTGGGGCGAGGGGGATTCGAACCCCAGACCTCTTGTGAATAGGGCACGCGCCTTACCACTGGAGTGGTGATACATCCGTTGATTGAAATACAACCATAAATATACAAGGCTTGCCTTGCTTTTGGCCTGGCCCAAGGCAAGGCAAGGCAAGTTTTGACAAGAAACGGGAAGGTCCATAACTTTCTCATTTCTCCATGGTTGGGGACAAAATTTATATGCATCTGGCCTAGAATTTCACAAAGAATCCAATGGTGGTGGTATTTTTTTTCAGATCATGATCCCTCCTCAAAATCCGATAGTGGTTTTGAAATAGACCATATTTTGCATTTTCTGTGCTACATCTTGGTATAGGTATGAATTACATGATAAATTGATGCAAACACAACACATATGACATTTAGAAGAGATGCATGATCAGTGGACTTCAAAGCAATGCATATTTTAGAAAGTTCAAGTCATGATGCTTACCTCTTTTTGAGCTTTTGGCGTTTTTTGTGCAATCTGCCAAGTTTCTTGTTCCAGAAATGGTATGATGCTTTGGACATTCTCAAATGATCCCTTAGAAGTATTTTGGATGATTGGAATCAGCTGGAACTCGCAAAAACAAAAACTGGCCCTTTCTTGCAAAAGGGGTTAAAATGGCCAAAATAGCAACTCTCTAAAATGGTGTTCCAGATGTTGGGAGCTATTTGAGACAGTTCAAGGATGATATTTGGAGTGTGTTTGAGGTTTTATCTGGTTTGGAATGTGACTGAATCAAGACATGGCTTGAAAAATGCACAAAAAGCCTATTTTGAGGTTTTGAGATGTGACTTTGAGATTTAAGGATTACAGGTCACTTGTGTGAGTTTGGACAGCTTAGATATGACATATTGGATGTGTTTGGATCATGAGCTGTGATGGAAATGCTCTTTAACTCAAAAACTCAGAGTTACCTTGCTAAAGAAGGTATTTTTGCCTAAAGAAAGTGATTTTGAGGAAAGCATCTGTTTGATGGCTTTGGTGTACTCAAACTGAGCACAAATGAGCTCTATTTATAGTAGAGCAAGTTTGTTTTGGGATCAATAGTGAATGGCAACTGCAGCAGAGGTTTGGCCAATGTTGATCAATAGGAATCCAAGTCTCCTCTAGCCATTGACTAGAGGTTAGAGCACAGAGCTATGGTTACCCCTTTTACAAGTTATCCCACTTTTCTTGATTTTTCTTGATGAATGATGATTCCAATCACACATTAACATCATTTTAGGGTTAAGGAACCATAATTGTGAAAAATCTCAAAAAGTCAAAGTTTGACTTTTGCGCACAGTTGACTTTTTGTCAGATGAATTCCAAACTGTGTGATCCTCTATGAAATCAAGTCCTTGGACTAAATCAAACTTGATGGATTAATTTCATAGGTGTTATAGGGTGTATTGAATCATGTCTTAGAGTTTGGGAGCATGTCCTGGTCAAAAGTCAAAGATACGGTTGACTTTTTCCGCGAAACCCTAACTGTGGTTCTGATGAAATTGAAACTTGTTGCTCAAGCTTCTTGGATCAATCCATTGTTGCAAATGGATCAATGTGATGTATTTGAGACCCTCAAATCCCCTCTTGAGGTCTTGGCTCATGTTTTGTCCCAAAAGTCAACTTAGGGGTAAATTAGGTCAAGAAACCCTAATTCCTGATTTTTTGATGAATGCATCCCCTGAGGCTAAATTGACTTGATGATTGGGTTCATGAGATCCCTTGGAGCATCATAGTTTATGGTTTTAAGCATTGGCTCATGCCCAAAGGAAAAATTCCATCTGGAGGCCCTGGTCGACCAAACCCTAATTTGGTGACACTGGCAATCTTAAGGCTTGATCCACCTAGAAGGGAGAAGCCTTATGCTTAATCCTTAAAGTGGGAGTCCTCTTGATCCTTTGTGGATGTTTGAGAGGCTAGACAAGTTGAAGATCATGTCATTTCTTGATTGATCCTTTGTCTAAGAGCTTTGAGAGGGCTTGAAACTCTAAGTCTGATTGTAGTGGATGCTCACCCATCTTTGGGGAGACTAATGGTTCATCCATATTGTGATGATGATTTGCACAATGATGGGAAATCTTAGTGGTCAAAATTTGGGGGTATGGCAATAATATCACATAATTGTATCATATTCAATACACAACAATCAACATACAAACCTAATCAACTATAACCTATTTCATCATTGTTGTTACAACAAATGCAATGAACACTACAAATAAAAAAATCCAGGTAATCTTCAACTGTTTCTTCAGGATCTTCAACTTCAACTTCAATTCGTCCTCATTGGCTTTGAAGGTGTTAACCATCTCCTTATCCTTATTCAAGTTCTTAACCAGTGAAGAAATTATTTGTTTTGCCATGGGATCCATCTCCTCATCCAACCAAGCAAAGTGAGAGCATTTTTTGTATCCTTGAATCTTATACATCCCACATCCATAGAAACGGAGGCCTGGGTTCGAATCGGTCCATGCCATCATCAACAGAGCATCGAGACCACACTTGCATACGTACCTTGAACGACTTGAGGACCTGCTTAAATGACTACAATCGGAGTGCTGAGACATTTTAATGGAAGGATTTGATGAAAACTTGAAGAAACTGGGTGAGAAGAAGACGAACAGTGACTGGGGGGAAAAGAAGACGAAAAATAAATCAAAAGGATTTGATGGAAATTATGACTTTCAGCTAGTTTATGAAGCTATGAAGAAAAAGTACAAGGTGAATAAAGTTTACACAATAGCTTCATACTTCTTGTATTTTTCTTCATAGCTACACAAACCATATGTATCATAGCCAAAGTATGCGCTTTGTTAAGGTGGTGAAGACAAATCTGAAAAAAAGAGAACATTCACCAAATGAAAAAATTAAAACCCATTTTTAACAAGAAACATAAACGAAATCAAAGCATAAGTTAAATGAATGAACCTCAAGTTAGTGATTGGTGAAGACGAATCTGAAGACGTATCTGAAGGTTGAAGGATGTTAGGGTTATGTTATGACAGAGAAGAGTGAAATATGTTAGGGTTTTCTTTTGAGAGAAACAGTTGTTATGTACTGAACGATAGATAATTTCACTTATATACTAAAAATATCACTTTTCATCACGGTTAGAAAGAAAAGCCGTGATGCAATTTACATATTTTACAACGGTTGTATTGTAAAACCGTGGTTAAATAACTTGGTTAAAGAAGTCCTCTAACAACGGTTGGTTGACTTCACCTTTGTAAAATCATTTACAATTTATTTTTTAAAAAATGGACCTAAGTGACACACGCTTAATGTACTCTAAAAAATAGAAAAAATGTAGTTGTTGGGAATTAAAGCTTGCTACACATCATTTATTACTACGGTGTTTTGAGGCAACCGTCATTAAATTTCTGTTTATAAATCTAGCTACTCACTGGGCGCGAAAATTTAACCTAGTTGTACACATGGCGTTGTTGTTTGCGCGTTTTGTAGTAGTGAATACATTCCAATACGTCATCACAAGAGTTGGTTGGTAAAGATACCATTCCTTCGCCTTCCCAATCAAGAAATGTGGGAAAAGCCTCTTGAGCAAAGGTTCCTTTTCGATTTCCGCAGCTCCAGTTCCACCCGCTATCTCATAGAACTTCGTGAGATGTGTAAACAGATCCTCATGGTCCATCTCCACAAAGGGATTTGCATATAAAAGAGCAAGGATTCTCGTTATCATCTCAGAATGCCTTCCATTGTGGGTGTTGCGTGCAAACTGAGTGTTGTGTCTTAGACTGTTAACACATGAGGTTGAAGCAAGGGGTGGTGGTGGTGGTAGTTCTGCCATGTTTGGGGTAACAATGGGTGCAGATGAAGAAGTTTCTCCGCGCTCTTGTCTTTCCTTAGCAAGTTGCCTACTCTGTCTAGTTCTGCTATTGAGCCTACGAGCGATTCTTTCAATCTCAGGATCAAAAAGAAGTCGGTCCACAGGTACACTCCCTCGCATAAATAGAATCTGCACACTAAACCAAACAAATCAAACAACACAAGAAAATAAATAGGGGTATGAATAACAATACAAAGATCTTAAAATTAATAAACTATTGCAATGCTTGCAATATCAAACAATCCCCAACAACGACGCCATTTTGTTTGAGTCGTACTATAGGTGGGTTTTTGTTATCATCTCCATAGGGATTGTAGATATCTTAATACTTGCCGTTCAATAGTTTATCGTTTCAAGAAAAAGGGTTTTCAAAGTTTTGTTCATAAAAATGTCACATTTTTAGTAGTAAAGCTTATAAATTCTAAGTTGTTTGATTAACAAAGTATATCATAAGTAGTTTTCGTCTACCCTAACTTATACGTATTTTTTCAATCATGCATGTGAAGTTGGATCCAATTAATATCGTTACGTATTCTCTCAAAACTGTCTATCTCTAGAGCGGCGTCGTGAGAAATATCGTATTCATCGCTACATGATCTATCAATATAACAACCAATATAGTAAGCTTTAAGTTCAACATAAAGCAACTATCGACCATTGATCAATCTCTCCAATCTATAAATTGATAGATTAATATTTTAGGTCAAGTTTCACAAAATCAATGTCTAGAGTTTTACAAAACAAGAATCGATCATTAAGAACAAAAATATTCATCATATATTAATCATCACTTGTTCACATACAAGGCCAATCAAAAGAAATACATAAAAGCTAATGGTAGACTACCTCTACCTTTGATACAAGGGAAATTAGCTACCCATAACCATGGTAGCTTGCTTTACAAGTAATGGAAGAAGATGAATGAGCATCCACGTCGAAGAATCGAACTCAGATGCAAATCCAGGTTCTATTTGCAAAATATCACCTTTTGGTGAAGAAATGCTGAGAAATGAAGTTTAGGGGTGAAAAATGGGTTGTCTCCCACAAAAAGTGTGAAAAGTACTTATATAATACTTTTGGAATATGTCAAGTTCGCTCAGCGAACTCTATTTTAGGCACCTTAAGTGCCTCTGAATAGTTAAAGTGCCACTGAGAAATATCTGAAGTTCACTGTGTGAGCAATTCTTCGCCCTGCGAACTACTTTGCTACAAGTTCGCACAACGAACTTAGGGTCCTTTAGCTACTGACTTCAGTCTGAGATAGTTCGCTGGTCCTTCGCCGAGACCTCACCACAACAAACATTCGCAACCAGTTTTTCCGGCGAACTTAGTGGCCTTTTCCTACTGGCATCATTCTGAGATGGTTTATTGGGGCCTCGCCATGAGTTTGTCCAGCGAACATTCATTGCTAATCCTCGATGGCTGTTCGCCCAGCGAACATGCTGAATCTCTTCTTTTCCTTTGGCTTCCTAGTCCAATTACTTAAGTCTTAGACTTTGATGTTTTTATGCCAAATATCTACACAATAACACACAAATCAAAGAAACCAAAGGAATTTTCAACATTATTAAAGAATAGAATGATATCATGGAGTAAATCCAACAAAACATAACTATTTAGATGAAAAATGCCAATAAATATGGATAAATTTAAAGCATTTTTGGCATTCAACAACACACCAAATCGTTACCATCACCATAGGTAACGCTTCATCGATTCCCATCTGAAACCAACTACTCGCTCCTGAATCCCCATCATAGGATCAAAGCACACCAAAACTGGACCGAAGTATGTACACCATGAGGCATGATTCACCATAACATGCAATATCACCAAATGATCACCTTACAATCACCATGTAATCACCATAAAAAACAATGACATCATTCTCCATACAAAATAAGTGGACTAAATCCATAACAACATAATAAAAACATTATTTACATGCATACAATGGATAAACAGTTGCCGAATCACAGTAACACAACAAAAATCAGAATGACAAGTCAATTCCATGCCACTAAGCAAATGAAGCTCATTCTGGCAGCGTGACGGGTTACCCGCCACCAAGGTGACGCCCGTCATCAAACATGCCACCTTATACGTCATCCATGTGAGGATCGTCCCAACCAACTAGGCCTGGGGACCATGACGGTCTACCCGTCAGGCAGCTGACGCCCGTCAGCACCTCTAAAACTACGACGAATTAGGCATCATTAAGGTGACACCTGTCACCCTGAACCAGAAGGAAATTTTTTTTGGCCATTGAAGTCCAATTCAGAACATCAATTTCACTTCCGTTGACCCCAAATTTCACAACAGCATCAAGGACAATAACGTTTAACATCAATAAAATATTTATCCATCAACTACCATGCAATATCATCAATTAATCATGGATTTAACATAATTTTTACATCAAAACCACAACACACATATAAACTGTAATACCCCATATTTTATAACCGCTCTGGATAATATTAGTTGAGACCAGTTGAGATCCAGTGTGCTCTGAGTATTTATCTGATAAGATAATTAGAGCCACTTATGAACTCAAAGCTGATCAGATTAATATTATCTAACTTTAAGGTTTTATTAATTGGTGCATTTAAGCTAATTTGGACCTTTAGTAGTGTTACTAACTTATGAGTACTTTCCTATATCAATTCATTTCTCATTTCCAAAGTTAGAAACATTTGGAGAAAGAGAAAGCAGAGAGAAGGAAGAGGAAAGGAAGGAAAAGAAGAGAAAATCTCCAAAGAGCTAAAGAACAAGAATCATCATCTCATCTTCACCAATTCATCTCTTCTTCATCATCATCTTCTAATCCAGGTGGGTTCTAGATAGAAGCTTTAGTTGTAGAATTCTTGAGTTTCTAGAGTTAGGTTAGATTTTTGAGAAAAATGAACAATTTTGCAAATCAATGAAATCTAATGGTTGAAATGTGATATTAATTGCATAGTATAGTCGAACCATGTATATGATCGATTGTTGATACTTGTTTGGAGGTTTGAAACTGATTTGGTATGGTAAGGGTGAAATTTGGGACCCTTGGAACCATGTGGAACGCAGAAAAAGAATTCTGGTTCTGATACGATTCGCCAGGCGAATCAGGACTCGCCAGGCGAATTAGGTTTCACCACTGTCTCGCCAGGTGAAGTACTGGCGAAGAGGGATTCGCCAGGCGAAATCCTAGGTCGCCAGGAGAAAATCATGAGACAGAACATGTTTTGGCTACTGGAACTTTTGGGTTTTCTAGAATTGGTTTCGCCACTGTCTTGCCAGGCGAAGTACTGGCGAAGGGGGATTCGCCAGGCGAAATCCCAAGTCGCCAGGCGAATCTGGCAGTTTCTCAATAATTTTTTTTTCTTCGAAATCCGTAACTTTTGTCTCGTTTGTCCGATTTAAGCGTTCTTTATATCGATGTGAAGCTATGAAAGAGTTCTATGCTATGGAAAGTGAAAATATTATTTATGAGATATAATTTATTCGATTGTGGTAACTAATCAAAATTATGGGGTTTATGAAAAAAGTAACTTTTGAAAATTTAAAAGCTTCAAGTTGTGAGCTAGTGAGGAAAACATTAGTACAATAGAATGACTAGAGAATTGTGGGACAATGCTAGAAGTGTACCTATGATAAGCAGTTTAGTGGAGGTTCGAGGCTAGTTTTGTAAACTCCTCCGAATTAAACGTGTGGTATCCCCTAATAAGTATTAGTGACCCGTGTTGAGATCCTCTAGTGTAGGATGGCGGGGGAAAGTATTTATTAGTGTTATCCCGTAGTAAATATTAGTGACCCGTGTCGAGATCCTCTGGTGTGGGATGGAAGGGGAAAGTATTTATTAAGTAAGTAGCCGTGACCCATGTCGAGATCTGCTTATGTGGGATGGCCGGGGAAAGTTGGTTAGTGGGTGGTATTAGTGACCCGTGTCGAGATCCCTTTGTGTGGGATGGCCGGGGAAAGTACCATTGGTAGATAATTAATGACCCGTGTCGAGATCTCCTGGTGCGGGATGGCCGGGGAAAGTTATCTACGTTAAGGATCTGTGACCCGTGTTTAATCTCTTTGAGCGGGATGGCCGGGGAAAGATTCCTTAACTAGTTGTCGTTTTGTGTATTTTTGCGATTGTTTCTCTAGTCAGAAATGTTTGAACTCAAGGTCTACTTCCTTTTCCCCCGACTTGAGTTAGGTTTTGGGTTAGAACCTTGTAAAGTCGAGAGAATCCATAAGATAGAGAACTCACTGAGATTTGATGTATCTCACCCCACTATTGTTTATTATTTCATGTACTTCAAGTTTCGCGAAGGGTAAGGATAAGGCCGTGTGATTATCCTTACTTGGTTGGCTTAGCTTCCGTTGTAGAGTTTTTGAGATCGTTGTCGATCTAGTTCTTAGTTTTATCTTTGGAACATCTTGTATATATAATGTGCCATAGTTTTTTTTTTGTATTAGTCATTTTGGGCATATATATGTATAATGTGTTTACTAGGAGCTTATGTATATTTCAGTACCACAACGTGAATTCATGTATGATATGGATGCTTGATGTATTATATTGTATATGGGTGTTACAGTTGGTATCAGAGCAGGTCGTATCCTCGACCTAACCATGAAATAGTATAAGTATTTCTTTTCGTTTCATATGCGTTGTGTCACCTTTGGTATTAAGTGTTATATTTATGGTATTGAGCCTGATCAACTTAATCCTATCTGTATGACCTTTAGGAACATGGCTGACGGGCGCAGAAGCAACCGTGGTAGACCTAGCACTACTCCCGCTGGGACGAATCCGCCAGGCGGCGATGGGAATGATCCTTTGTATCAGTTTATACAACAGATGCAGCAGCAACAGAATCAGTTTATGCAGCAAATGGTACAACAAATGAATGGAGGTCTGCATCCTCCGGTGGTTGTTCCAGAAGCTGTAGGTGGGACTTCCTGGGATTTCTTTCGAATGAATCCTCCAGAATTTCATGGTGGATTAGATCTTGTAAAGGCTCGCGAATGGATAGCGGGCATGGAAAGAATTTTCTTGATAGTGCAATGTAGTGAAGAGAATAAGGTGGTTTTCGCTTCGCATTCGTTGAAGGGTCCTGCCATGAGATGGTGGGAGAGTGCTTCGGCTCTTATGACTATTCAGGATGTGCCCAAGGTCTGGGAACAATTCAAGGTAAATTTCATGGAGAAATATTTTCCTATCTCCTTGGGGACTCAGAAAGAGTTTGAATTTCAACAGTTAAGACAGGGTAGTATGATTGTGGCCAGTTATGTTGAAAAGTTTGAGGACATGGCTGCTTATTCTAGGCAGGCTATGTATGCTCCGGATGAACAGTGGAAAATAAACCAATTTCTGTTTGGACTAAAGGCTAAAATTTCTCATAGTGTATCTCAAAGGGAGTTCACTACTTATGCAGAAGTTCTAAGGCAATGCTATGTGGCTGAGCATAGTTTGAAGAAAGTGCAAGCTGAAGGTGTTGCAAGTAGGGTGAATCAGGGTGATTGTGGGAGAGCGAGTCAACAGTTTGGGCCAAGATCACAAGCTTTTAAAGGAAAGCAGGTTGCTATACCCAATGTTATTCCTCTATGTAGGGTGTGCAACAAACGTCATTTTGGGAAGTGTGCCGATGGGAGTGTTAGGTGTTATCATTGTAATGAAATGGGACATATGGCTAGAGTGTGTCCTCAGAATAGAAACCAAGTGCAAGGAAGGAATATCGGACGAGTTTATACTTTGGATGCAAGGAAGACGAAAAGTGACAACTCTTTGATTGTGGGTACGTGCTTCGTAAACGGGCATCCTTGTTTTGTTTTATTTGATTGTGGGGCAACACATTCTTTTGTGTCTATGCGATGTGTGAAGCGACTTGGGTTGCAAGCTATTCCTTTGTCTCCTCCTATGGTGGTCACTACCGCCATAGATGAAATGGTTGAGACACTGTTGATGTGTGAAAACTGTGTTTTGTCTGTGAATGGTAGAGTTTTTCAGATTGACCTTATCTGTTTACCGCTTAAGGAAGTTCATGTCGTTTTGGGGATGGATTGGCTTTTTACTAATTCGGTGTTTATTGGGTGTGAGGAAAAGCTAATCATCATTCCATCTGTTGAGGCTACCCCGAAGGATGTGTTAATAATTATTTTAGAAGGTACGGTGGGAATGATAAATTTCTTGTTTGAGAAGGAGAAATCTGTTTTACTGGTTCTTACTAAGGAGGGGAGTAGTGACCAGCAAGTGCTGAGTATTCCTATAGTCTGTGAGTTTCCTGAAGTTTTTCCTGAGGACGTTACTTCTCTTCCTCCGGAGAGAGAAGTCGAGTTCTATATTGACCTGGTATCGGGAACGAATCCTATATCCGTTTCTCCTTATCAGATGGCACACTTGAATTAAGAGAATTAAAGGACCAATTGGAGGATTTGATGGCTAAACATATTGTTAGACCTAGCGTTTCACCGTGGGGAGCTCCAGTGTTATTGGTAAAGAAGAAAGATGGTGGAATGCGGTTGTGTATTAATTACCGTAAGTTGAATAAAGTCACCATTTAAAACAAGTACCCCTTACCAAGGATAGACGATCTGTTAGATCAATTGAAGGGAGCCTGTGTGTTCTTGGACATGTTATATCTCAAGGTGGTGTGGCAGTGGATCCGTCAAAGGTAGAAGCAGTGATTAATTGGGAGAGACCAAAGAATGCTTCCGAAGTTAGAAGTTTCTTGGGATTGGAAGGTTACTATAGAAGGTTCATCAAGGGTTTTGCTCAATTGGCCTTACCTGACTCGAAAAGATTGTGCTTATGAGTGGGATTCAGGTTGTGAACAAAGTTTTATGAAATTGAAGGGAAGATTGACGACTGCTCCTATGTTAATTATTCCTGATCCTAGCAACTCTTACGAAGTATTCTGTGATGCTTCTAAGATGGGATTAGGAGGTGTTCTGAAGCAAGGCAGTTAAGTGGCAGCTTATGCTTCTCGACAATTGAAAGTTCATGAGAAGAATTATCCAACTCATGATTTGGAACTAGCAGTAGTTGTGTTTGCACTGAAGGTGTGGCCTCATTATTTGTATGGTGTACGTTTTGAAATGTTCAGCGACCATAAAAGTTTGAAGTATTTATTTGACCAAAAGGAGTTAAATATGCGACAAAGAAGGTGGATGGAGTACTTAAAGGATTATGACTTGCAATTAAAGTATCATTCGGGAAAAGCGAATTAAGTAGTAGATGCATTGAGTTGGAAAATGGTTCATGGTGCCGAATTGATGATATTGGAGTATGCGTTGTTGGAAAAGTTTAGAGATCTTAATCTCCAGTTTGTGTGGACTCCGACTGGTGTAATTATGGGGAATTTGAATGTCAATTCTATTATAAGAGATGAGATTCAACAAGAACAAGTTTTAGAGGAGAAGTTTCAAGAGATGTTACTTCAACCGGGTTTTACACGAGCAGCGGATGGGATTGTCCTGTTTAACCAAAGGATTTGTGTTTTGAATGACGAGGTATTAAAAAGAAAGATTTTAGATGAACCTCATAAAAGTACTTTTACGATACATCCTAGTTCTTCGAAGATGTATCAGGACTTAAAGAAGGATTATTGGTGGCCCAGAATGAAAAAGGATATTGCTGTGTATGTGTCAGAATGTACAGTGTGCCAACAGGTGAAGATTGAACACCAAAGACTGAGCGGTCTATTCCAACCTTTAGAAATTCCAGTTTGGAAGTGGGATAGTATTTCTATGGATTTTGTAGTAGGTTTACCCCGTACACAAGGTGGTTATGATTCTATTTGGGTGATTGTGGATCGACTAACGAAATCTGCGCATTTCTTAGTCGTGAAGACTACTTACAAGGCAAGTCATCTTGCAAGGTTGTTTATTTCTAAAATTGTGAGATTGCATGGTGTTCCCTCTAATATTGTGTCCGATAGAGATCCAAAGTTTATTTCGAGGTTTTGGAAGGCTTTTTAACAAGCTATGGGTACGAGGTTGCGTTTGAGCACGTCGAATCATCCTCAGACGGATGGTCATACTGGGTGAACAATACAAATGATGGAAGATATGTTAAGAGCTTGTGTGCTAGAAAGTAGAGGAAATTGGAAGGAACTTCTACCATTGATCGAGTTTACTTATAACAATAGTTACCATGCGAGCATCGGTATGGCCCCTTATGAAGCATTGTATGGGAGGAAGTATAGAACACCTTTGTGTTGGGCGAAAGTTAGTGAAGATAGAATTTTGGGACCCGAAATTATTCAAGAGACTACGGAAAAGATTCGAATGATCCGTGAAAAGGTTAAACAATCACAAGATCGTCAAAAGAGTTATGCGGACAATCGTAGGAGGCCTTTAGAATTTGAGGAAGGTGACCATGTGTTTCTGAAAGTGATTCCGAGATTGATATTGAAAGGACCATTTAGGTCACGCAAGTTAAGTCCGAGATACGTGGGACCGTATCAGATCTTAGAAAGGATTGGTGAAGTCGCGTAGCCTTACCACCCTCTCTATCAGAGATGCATCACGTCTTTCATGTGTCTCAGCTCCGAAAGTTTATTCCTGACCCTCTTCAGCCAGTTCTACCAGACTCAGTGGAAATAGAAGCAGACTTGACTTTTGAACCTCAACCGAGCCATATTGTGGGGAGAGAAACGAAGGTATTAAGGAATAAAGACATTCCTCTTGTTAAGGTGTAATAGGATATGACGCATCTGGATGATGCTACTTGGGAACTAGAATCGGAGATGCGAGATGCTTACCCTTATCTGTTCAGGTAATCTTTTAAATTCGAGGACGAATTTCTATTTAAGGAGGGGAGGATGTAATACCCCGTATTTTATAACCGATCTAGATAATATTAGTTGAGACCAGTTGAGATCCAGTGTGCTCTGAGTATTTATCTGATAAGATAATTAGAGCCACTGATGAACTCAAAGCTGATCAGATTAATATTATCTAACTCTAAGGTTTTATTAATTGGTGCGTTTGAGCTAATTTGGACCTTTAGTAGTTTTACTAACTTATGAGTACTTTCCTATATCAATTCTTTTCTCATTTCCAAAGTTAGAAACATTTGGAGAAAGAGAAAGTAGAGAGAATGAAGAGGAAAGGAAGGAAAAGAAGAGAAAATCTCCAAAGAGCTCAAGAACAAGAATCATTATCTCATCTTCACCAATTCATCTCTTCTTCATCATCATCTTCTAATCCAGGTGGGTTCTAGATAGAAGCTTTAGTTGTAGAATTCTTGAGTTTCTAGATTTAGGTTAGATTTTTGAGAAAAATGAACAATTTTGCAAATCAATGAAATTTAACGGTTGAAATGTGATATTAATTGCGTAGTATAGTAGAACCATGTATATGATCGATTGTTGATACTTTTTTGGAGGTTTAAAACTGATTTGGTATGGTAAGGGTGAAATTTGGGACCCTTGAAACCATGTGGAACGCAGAAAAAGAATTATGGTTCTAATACGATTCGCCAGGCGAATCAGGACTCGCCAGGCGAATTAGGTTTCGCCACTGTCTCGCTAGGCGAAGTACTGGCGAAGAGGGATTCGCCAGGCGAAATCCTAGGTTGCCAGGCGAAAATCATGAGACAGAACATGTTTTGGCTACTGGAACTTTTGGGTTTTCTAGAATTTGGTTTCGCCACTGTCTCGCCAGGCGAAGTACTGGAGAAGGGGGATTCGCCAGGCGAATCTGGCTGTTTCTCAATAATTTTCTTTTCTTCGAAATCCGTAACTTTTGACTCGTTTGTCCGATTTAAGCGTTCTTTATATCGATGTGAAGCTATGAAAGAGTTCTATGCTATGGAAAGTGAAAATATTATTTATGAGATAGAATTTATTCGATTGTGGTAATTAATCAGAATTATGGGGTTTATGAAAAAAGTAACTTTTGAAAATTTAAAAGCTTCAAGTTGTGAGCTAGTGAGGAAAACATTAGTACAATAGAATGACTAGAGAATTGTGGGACAATGCTTACATCGATACTAGAAGTGTACCTATGATAAGCTTTTTAGTGGAGGTTCGATGCTAGTTTTGTAAACTCCTCTGAATTAAACGTGTGTTATTCCCTAATAAATAATAATGATCCGTGTAGAGATCCTCTGGTGTAGGATGGTCGGGGAAAGTATTTATTAGTGTTATCCCTTAATAAATATTAGTGACCCGTGTCGAGATCCTCTGGTGTGGGATGGCCGGGGAAAGTATTTATTAAGAAAGTAGCTGTGACCCGTGTCGAGATCCTCTTGTGTGGGATGGCCGGGGAAAGTTGCTTAGTGGGTGGTATTAGTGACCCGTGTCGAGATCCCTTTGTGTGGGATGGCCAAGGAAAGTACCATTGGTAGATAATTATTGACCCGTGTCGAGATCTCTTGGTGCGGGATGGCCGGGGAAAGTTATCTACGTTAAGGATCCATGACCCGTGTTTAAAATCTTTGAGCGGGATGGCCGGGGAAAGATTCCTTAACTAGTTGTCGTTTTGTGTATTTTTGCGATTGTTTCTCTAGTCAGAAATGTTTTAACTCAAGGTCTAGTTCCTTTTCCCCCGACTTGAGTTAGGTTTTAGGTTAGAACCTTGTAAAGCCGAGAGAATCCATAAGATAGAGAACTCACTGAGATTTGATGTATCTCACCCTACTATTGTTGATTATTTCAGGTACTTCAGGTTCCGCGAAGGGTAAGTGTAACGCCCCGATTTCGATTATTCCAATTTTTGTTGAGTCCTTTATTTAATTAAATGTTAAATTATTCTATTTATGACGTTGGTGTGATAATATGCTTTTATACTATGTTATGATGTATTATCTCGTTTGAGAGCGTTTTCGGGAATTTTGGGCTTAAGGGCATTTTGGTCATTTTATAACTATTAATGAGTTAGAGAAAATTAAGGAAGTAATTTGTAGAGGAAATTTATTAGAAAATGAATTAAGTGTAGAAATAGAAAATAAGAGAATTGGGAGAGAAATAGAATTATGTGGTAAAAATAGAAATGAGAGAAAAAGAAAATAAAAGAAAAGAAGAGAAAGAAAGAGGAAGAGGGGAAAAAGAGAAGAAAAGAGGAAAAATAGTGGAAATCATCAAGAACAAGAGCTAGATCATTTGGAATCCGGGTAAGGGTTAGAAACATTGTTATCTTGTCTATGTGTGTAGTTATGTATGTGTATGTTTGTGGATTGAAAGATTTTTATGAGTTTTTGGAAAACCCTAAATTGGTGAAATGTTGTTGATGATGATCCAAATGTGATTTTGTGTTTATAAATGTGCTTCTAATGATGTTTACATGTTGGGTAATGGTTTGGATGATGTCTATTGGAGTAGGACTGATTTTGATGGGGTTTTGGGTTAGGAGAAAACTCAGATCAACGTTCTGGGAATTTCTGGTATCGCAGGTTCGCCTGGCGAAGCCTGGCGAATGGGCCAGCGAGGGCTCGCCAGCACTCGCCTGGCGAACGGATGAACATTTCTGGGCACGGGCACTCGCCTGGTGAAGGCCAGCGAGCAAGCCAGCGAAGGTTCGCTGGGGCTCGCCTGGCGAACTTAGGTTCCTTTTTCTTCTGCCATCATTCGCTAGCATTCGCCTGGAGAATGGTAGCGAATGCTGAAAAATTTTCAAAACTTGTTTCTTTCATAACTTTCAAACCGTGAATCCGTTTTTGATGCCGTTCGAAGTGTCGGTTATCTTTTGAACTGTACTTTCTCATGATGAGGAGTTTGAGGCTGTTGGCCGATTAAATAAAGTCGAGAATTCGGGAATAGTGCCATTTAGCGACTTTTACCGTTTTGAATGTGTGTTTGGATGTGAATCATACAATAGTGCATTGATGTGAATGTATATAAATTGTATGTGATTGAATGAGATGAATGCATGATTATATTGTGAATATGTATGCATTTCAAGAATATCTTGAGTCATTGGCGTGTGAAGCATAATGATATGCATTCTTGTGACGTCCTGAGTGACGGATTGATTCCAGAGGGAATCCGCTAAAACCTCGTGTGCCTTAAAAATAAGAGGTGTGAGCGATCGGATGGATCGTGTGCCATAAACATAAGAGGTGTGAGCGATGGTTATAGATGATCGTGTGCCTTATACAAAGAGGTGTGAGCGATCGGGTCGTGTGCCTTATACAAAGAGGTGTGAGCAATCCATAAACATCGTTTGCCTTAAAAATAAGAGGTGTGAGCGATTAGACCGGATCGTGTGCCTTAAAAATAAGAGGTGTGAGCGATGGGGAACATCGTATGCCCGACGGGGAGTTACAGTGATGTAACGAGCGATGGTTCCAGCAGAGTTCCTGAGTGAACTAGTGATGAGTCGGTACCGCATATGTAATTGCATAGAGTCGTGGTATCGGTCTCTTGCATTTACATGAATCATGATTGCATTGTTATATGTGGAAAGTCATGATTGATTATTTGTGTGGAAAATGGTGATGTACATTTATGATAAATGTATTGTGCATGTTTGATATGCATTGATAAATGGTTGATTTTATGATTGAGCTTATGATAAGCCTTTGGAAATTGTTGTGCAATTGTGTTGGATGTAGTGAATTGTAAATGATATGTTTTGTGTATACATGTATGCATTGTATGAGAATAGGTGATTATGTGCATGAATGATATGCTTGGGTTGTGATATATGATATATAATGGAATTGGTGAGTAATAGTGTATGTGGTAATAAATGTGTTATGTGTATTTTTATGTTGAAATATATAATTATATGCATCGATATTATGATAATGTTTCTCACCCTTCTGCTGTTTTATAATGCTCTATGAGGCATTGCAGAGTAGTTATGCTGGTGGTCTTTTTGTGAAGCGCGTCTTCATTCTTTCGGTTGGTTGGCTCTGATATGTAGCACAGGGTAGCTAGGATGGCTATGATTCTTTTGTGATACATTTGTATATGTATCTTGTTGATGAATGTTTATGTAAGCATGTATTATGCTGGTGGATAATACTTGAGGATACATGTATATATGTATATATGTTGTTGTTATTCAATGTTTAGATTTTCCGCTTTTATTCTAAATGTTGAGATGTGGGTGTAAGGACTAAGTTCCTCTGTTGCAAAGTTACCCCACTGTTGCATATCAAATGTTGAGCAGCTGTTGTATGTCTTAATCTCATGAATAATGTGACATGCCCCTTTTATACTAAGTTATGATTATACTCTGACGAAATTTTTCATAAGTGCCTAAATGTTTAAATGTGATTATTTGGGGGTATAGAAAGGGGGTGTTACATTAAGTGGTATCAGAGCCAGTGTTGAGTCAGTTTGTGTCTGTCTTGTTGTTGTTGTTGGTTGAACTATTGTTTAACCGTGTTGTCGTTGTTGAGAATGATCAGAATATGGCTGGTAGGAAAGACAATGTTATTGCTGCTGCCATGGAGTCTATGGCTAGAGCTGTGCAAGGTGCAGCGAACGTGAATGCGAATGATGAGTTTAGAAAGAATCAACCGTCGGTCTTCAAGGGAAGATTTGATCCGGATGGTGCTCAGATATGGTTGAAGGAAATTGAAAGGATTTTTCGAGTTATGGACTGTGCGGAAGAGAACAAAGTAAGGCTAGGAACTCACATGCTGAAGGAAGAAGCCGACGATTGGTGGGTCGGTATGCGTCAAGTTCTTGAGATTGATGAGGAGGGAATTACTTGGGATTTGTTTCGTACTGAGTTTCTAAGGAAGTATTACCCTGAACATGTTAAGGGAAAGAAGGAGATGGAATTTCTAGAACTAAAGCAAGGTAGTATGTCCGTTGTGGACTATACTGCGAAGTTTGTGGGATTGGTACAATTTCATCCTCACTATGCGGCGATTACTGCTGAGTTTTCCAGATGTGTGAAGTACGAGAATGGTCTACGCCCTGAGATTAAGCAAGCCATGGGTTATCAGAGGATAAGAAGGTTTTCCGACTTGGTGGAATGTAGTAGAATCTTCGAGGAAGATAGCAAAGCTCATTCTGCTCACTACAAGAGTATGAATGAGAAAAAAGGGAAACAACAAGCTCGTGGTGGTCCTTATGTGACACCCGTTGATAAGGACAAGCATAAGAGTAACTTTGAGAAGAAGTCGAGTGGAGGGGGTTCTAGTGCTCCAAAATGTTTCAAATGTGGAGAGATTGGTCATAAATCATTGGAATGTAGGAAGACTCTTGAGAAGTGTTCCAACTGTGGAGACTTGGGGCATGCTGTCGCCGATTGTAGAAGGAACAGGGTGAAGTGTTACAATTGTGGGGAATCGGGTCACATTAGTACTAATTGTGCTAAGCCGAAACAAGCTCAAGCGGGCGGAAAAGTGTTTGCATTGGCGGGTACGGATACTACTGATGCGGATCGTTAGACTACAGGTACTTGTCTTATTAATGGTATGCCTTTAGTTGCTATTGTTATTATCGGAGTGACTCATTCATTTATTTCACATGAGTGAGCGAAGCGTTTGAATTTGTTTTTTGTTCCTTAGTATCTGATGGGTGTGTGAAACACCGTCAATACTTTCTGGTTTTCCTGTTCGGTGGTCAGCAGGTGTTAGGATGCGATAAGTGGGGGAGAAGCTGGTACTTCTCTGTGTTTCCTCGAGTGTGGAGCGTTAACTCGGTGTGTTGTGGATTGTGAGATCGTAAGTGTTATTTGGACAGAGTAGTTTCCGGTTTTAGGAAGGATACATAGGTAAATTTATGTCGACTAAGGATTTGTGCCTTAGGTAGTTTTGTGCACGGGATGCAAGAAAGGCTATTATAGTTTAGTGAAGATGGTTTATGCCCCATCATAGTTGTCGGTTGTCAATTGACAAATTAAGGAACTTATCACCCTTAATCTATTGTTGATAGCAGACAGGAATTGTGTTGGATGGGATAGACGTATCTTTCCGAGTTTAATAGTGAAATGGAATACATTGTTCGGAATTAATGAAGGATTATGGATTGATTTTGATGAGTTGATGAAGATTTTCATATTTGAAGACGAGACAGATTAGAAGTTTTAGTATGTTGGGAAGCCATTAAGAGAGTATGATTGAGTATTATTATTGGTTGTTTTCAGAGTTGTTGGTAACAAAAGGAAAAGATGATTGCACGAGAGTTTGAGCATGCGGGGTATGAGGGAATTTATGAGACTTGGGATGTCAAGGGAAGAAATTGTATATGAATTGTTGAGAACTGAATAAGGTGACGATTGAGAATAAGATAACTAGGATGGTTTGGATCATTTGATGGAAGTAGTGATTTGTTTGGGTCGTGGCTTAGGTTTTCAGCATTTGAGAATTCATGAAAGGATTAGTACTATTGTGGAGTTGGAATTGGTTACAGTTGTGTTGTGTTGGAATATTGGAAGTATTATCTTTATAATTTTGAAATTCAAAGTGTTTAGTGATTACGAGAGTATTGAGTACTTGTTTGGTCTGAAGGAATAGAGTATGAGACAACAAAGACGATTAAGATTCATGGCGAGTTATGAATTTGGTTTGGTTTTGGGAGAGGCAGTTGTTAGGCCTAGTGTGTAAGTCTAAAATCTTTATCTATGTCGGTTTTGATGGCAAGAGAGCTAGAATCGTTGAGCAGTTCAGAGACTTGTACCTAGTGAGAGAGGGTTAGACTTTGGAAGCGAGATTGATGGACTCGATAGTTTTGAGCAATCAGAGTGCGCATTGGAAGCGTGATGTGATCCATTTTGTATGAGTGTGTGAGACTTGTAAGAGTTCATAAGTTGGACATTGGAGACATGTTGGAATGGTGAAATTATTGGACGTTCCGGAATGGAAGTGTTAAGTGAAAGGTTTAAATTTTTTTCGTGGACTACAATGTAGATAGACGTGTTGGTGATATGTTCGATTGGTGAATCGTAGCATAGATATGTGAACAAGGAGGTTGGTCTTGTGGTTACGTAGGAGTTCGTGAACGATGTTGTGTCATGGAACTTCCTGTCCTTGTTTGTGTTGTTGCCTCGTCTCCATTGTATTGGTTCGAGTGCGAGTAGTTAATTCCTGTGTGAGGAATTAGTGTTGTGTTACCTACGGTGATGGTAATGATCTTGTTGTGTTTCGGTTCAAGAGTGAACCTGTAAGTCGTGTTTGTGTATTCTTTGAGTTGCGAGTCGGTCGTCAAGTGCATTGTATGGGCTTTGCATCTTGTCGTTATTGTCATCGTGGTCGTGTTGTCATGGTTGTTGCTGTTAGCAAGGTGGTTTGTCAGTTGTGTTATTCATGGTGTGCCTTTCATTGGACTATTGTTTTGTTGGTCGGATGCGAGAGTTGTGTCCGGTGTTATTCGTATCAGTATATTTTCGAGGACGAAAATTCCTAAGTGGGGGAGAGTTGTAACGCCCCGATTTCGATTATTCCAATTTTTGTTGAGTCCTTTATTTAATTGAATGTTAAATTATTCTATTTATGACTTTGGTGTGATAATATGCTTTTATGCTATGTTATGATGTATTATCTCGTTTGAGAGCGTTTTCGGGAATTTTGGGCTTAAGGGCATTTTGGTCATTTTATAACTATTAATGAGTTAGAGAAAATTAAGGAAGTAATTTGTAGAGGAAATTTATTAGAAAATTAATTAAGTGTAGAAATAGAAAATAAGAGAATTGGGAGAGAAATAGAATTATGTGGTAAAAATATAAATGAGAGAAAAAGAAAATAAAAGAAAAGAAGAGAAAGAAAGAGGAAGAGGGGAAAAAGAGAAGAAAAGAGGAGAAAGAGTGGAAATCATCAAGAACAAGAGCTAGATCATTTGGAATCCGGGTAAGGGTTAGAAACATTGTTATCTTGTCTATGTGTGTAGTTATGTATGTGTATGTTTGTGGATTGAAAGATTTTTATGAGTTTTTGGAAAACCCTAAATTGGTGAAATGTTGTTGATGATGATCCAAATGTGATTTTGTGTTTATAAATGTGCTTCTAATGATGTTTACATGTTGGGTAATGGTTTGGATGATGTCTATTGGAGTAGGACTGATTTTGATGGGGTTTTGGGTTGGGAGAAAACTCAGAACAGCGTTCTGGGAATTTCTGGTATCGCAGGTTCGCCTGGCGAAGCCTGGCGAATGGGCCAGCGAGGGCTCGCTAGCACTCGCCTGGCGAACGGATGAACATTTCTGGGCACGGGCACTCGCCTGATGAAGACCAGCGAGCAAGCCAACGAAGGTTCGCTGGGGCTCACCTGGCGAACTTAGGTTCCTTTTTCTTCTTCCATCATTCGCTAGCATTCGCCTGGCGAATGGTAGCGAATGCTGAAAAATTTTCAAAACTTGTTTCTTTCATAACTTTCAAACCGTGAATCCGTTTTTGATGCTGTTCGAAGTGTCGGTTAGCTTTTGAACTGTACTTTCTCATGATGAGGAGTTTGAGGCTGTTGGCCGATTAAATAAAGTCGAGAATTCAGGAATAGTGCCATTTAGCGACTTTTACCGTTTTGAATGTGTGTTTGGATGTGAATCATACAATAGTGCATTGATGTGAATGTATATAAATTGTATGTGATTGAATGAGATGAATGCATGATTATATTGTGAATATGTATGCATTTCAAGAATGTCTTGAGTCATTGGCATGTGAAGCATAATGATATGCATTCTTGTGACGTCCAGAGTGACGGATTGATTCCAGAGGGAATCCGCTATAACCTCGTGTGCCTTAAAAATAAGAGGTGTGAGCAATCGGATGGATCGTGTGCCATAAACATAAGAGGTGTGACCGATGGTTATAGATGATCGTGTGCCTTATACAAAGAGGTGTGAGCGATCGGGTCGTGTGCCTTATACAAAGAGGTGTGAGCGATCCATAAACATCGTGTGCCTTAAAAATAAGAGGTGTGAGCGATCAGATCGGATCGTGTGCCTTAAAAATAAGAGGTGTGAGCGATGGGGAACATCGTATGCCCGACGGGGAGTGTTGCACCCCAAATTTTACCCTCATCTTTTTACTTGATGCTTTGTGTTTTATTTTTCTCTGTTTATCTTAAATCTCTATTTATCTATTTTTGCCTTGATTTATTTAGTTTTTTATTTCATTTATCCTATCTTGATTTAACTTTAGCATATTCTTGTTTTTTTATTTTTATTGATTAGTAGCTTAATTAATTAATTTAGTAGTTGATTTAATTTTGGCCTAATTTGTTTAATTTTTGAATTAATTACCTTAATTTCTAATTTCAAGATAATTTATCAATTAAATTGGGCTAGATTTTTATTAACAATTAATTTAATTATAATTAGTTTTTTAATATAACATTAAATTAAATGTATGTGATGAATTAATTGTCATAAAATGCTTGGAGAACCATACGTTTGTTTTTCTACTTGGTCTTTGAAATTGGAGAATGAATAGTGTCATGGCCAATCAGAATGCACTTATTCCTTTGACTTTTCAACCCACCTTCATGGCCAATGAGAAACCGGCACGTGGCGCGCAAGAGGCCAAGAACCACTGTTTGGTCTCCTTCTTCATTTTGGTTTACGGAAGCTCAGAAGGGGCAAGAATTTCAAGCATAATTGAACTAATTTCAAACCATTTTCACTCCAATTCTTGGCGCGATAACGTCTTTGTTTGATTTCTCTCAAAATTTGCCCATTCAAGCTTCCAATGTTTAGCTTCATCTAAAGTAATTCTGAGCATTCCGTCCTCAGCTCTCCTCTACACACCCTGCGACTGGCCAGAGCGTTGTCGTTATCAACCTTCCTTTCTCATGCCTACCTCACTCGCCACAGAAGGGAGCCAGAGAAGCAATGCTATTTTGAGCTATTTGACCTCTGTAGCCGTCTGCCAAGATTCAGAGAGGAGGAGCGTATGTTTGGAGCCAATTTCAAAACCCTAGCATTCTGAAGGGTGGAGTTTATTGACCCGGCCCATATCTCATCCTATATAAAGGCGTTCATCTTCAATGCAAAGCACCAACAATTCGCCACAAAATATTCTAAAGTCTTTGTGTTCTTTGAGTTCCACGAGCAAGAGAGGAGAAGAGTTGTCTGGGAGTTCTTTTGCTAGTCCAGAAAGAAGAACATTCAGCACACTTGAAGGTGCAGTGGACATTACTCCACTTGGTAACTACACCTTCCCTTTTAATATTCATATCATCATATCATATCTCAATCATAACTGTTATAATATGCTGGGTATTATTTTTCACTCATCTGTAATATGCTATTGTGTATTTGAATCTATGTTGTCTATCCATGGCCTAAAATCATGAAAATAGGATAGTATTATTTGTTTTGCTGATGTATTGAGTTAGATATATATGTTGCTGTTTTGTTTTAAGATATCACCATGATGGTGATGCTCTGGTTTTGTTCATTAATTGGTAAGCAGGTAAGATTTTGTTTTATGTTATACTGTCAACTTAGATGATTGGAATGGTTGATTTACTCATGTATGTCATGATTCTTGGATGTCATTGTTCTTAAATTTTTAATTCCATACTTGTTTCTGAGATATTCATATGGTTGTTAAACTTATCTATCACTATAAGTTGCTATGTGTGATTGTTGATGGAATGTTGCTAAGTTACTGTCCCTAAATGTTACTGGTTTTCCTTTCTGTCATCGTCGAATGTATGATCATTCTCGCATACTCAAAATCATTGGCTTTGTCTTATATTCAAAACTTTGTTTTATGTATGTTTGTTTGAGTTGTGTTTGTAAGCATGGAACTATTTTTGACCTACTCTGTCACAGAGTTTACTTGTGGTATTCATATATTTAACTACATCTTGATATGCACTTTTTGTCCATGGCATGATCTTTGTGCTCTTGACCTATATGTTTAAATGTTTTTTATTGCTAAAATGTATAACTGTTTATGCTTGGTATTCGACTTGCTGTTTAAACTTGAGAACTTGCTGCTATCTTTTGAATTAAGCCTTGTTCCGACCATGTGTTTGTAAGCACTTCAGCATTTGATTTGGATTTGTGCATTATATCCTGAATTGTTTATCTGTTTACATACTTAAAACTGATGCATCCAAACTGTTGCCTTGTTAGAGTTAAGTATATAAATGCACTCTGAAAGTTACTTGTTGTTGTGATTCGTAATGTGCCATGTTTACCTTTTTTTGTCATCATGACTTGTGACCAATGTGTAAATTTAGAATCTATATTAGACGTGCCTTGCCCTGTTTAAAACTGTTTTTGTTTCAATGATATCACATGCTATCAGTCTGGTGTTTCTAGTTTATATGCAATGTTTGAACATGATATGTGTTTCTCTGCCATGTAACTATGCCTGATTTTGATTGATAAACTTTTTGAAATATTTGTCTTGGTACCTCATGTCCTGCTATCACAGAACTGTATGCTCTTTCTCTCTTAATGTTTGCTCTACATTGCCTTGAGTTTTGTGCTATCATGTATCTAAATGTTTTACAACTTACCATGTCATACTTACTTCATTTGTCATTTTGAATGATGTCTAGTTATAGGACTGTTGTTCATGTGAGCTTGGTTTTATTTGAGCATGTCTATCTACGCGCCTGCTGAATTTTAAATTTTTATATGAACCATTGCATGATTAAACATTTGATCTTTGTGTATTTGCTTTTTGAGGTTAGCATTAGGTTCTTGGCCTGATATACATTAATGCTGAAGTATGCTTATGGACGATTGATGTTGTTTGTCTGTTCTACAATTGTCGCATATATGCCTATCTGTCATCTACATGCCATATTCCTACTTGATTGATTATTGCTTAAGAACTATGTTCATAAGTGTTTATTTAGCCTTAATATGATTCATGTAAATGTCTGTTCTCAACTTTTGCCCTACATCTAAATGTGAGTGTCCTCTCTGTCAGCATGTTAATGTATGTGTGAACATCCAAGTGTTGCTGTATGATAACATGAAATTATCTTTGCATTCTCATAATTGCTGCTCTAATTGCCTATTCCTATGTCACATGTTTGTTTTCAATGATGTCATGTGGATTTTGGTTTGTCGTGATTTCCCTATAGCACATTCTGTCATGAACATATATATGTGCGAATCTTGAGAATTGTTGTTCAGCATGAGATGCATGTGTTTGGTTTTTGTGGTTTAAATTTCCTTGTATTGACATGATATACAACTGCGTGTATGATGTTTATTGCTTAATTTGTCATTTGATTGGCCTATATAAGAGTTTGTTACTAAGTGAATTTGCATTTTGCCACTATGTTTGGCCTACCCTTACTCTATCTTGACACATGAATCATCATTTAACCATGACTGAATACATTCCTTTGCCCTGACATTTTGTCTGACTGGTGTGCCTATATTTTACCTTGATAATTGGTTGATTTGTATGGACTATATCATGTACTTTGCTGAAACTATCTGCTGCATTGTTTGATAACCTAGGGACCTTAACCCGTTGGATCTTACCATCTTGTTGGTGTGTTAGCATTGTTTTTTAGATATCTAATCACTTGAACTACTCACTTTGTGAAATTTGTTTGCCCTGATGACTAATTGCTCATGTTTAAACTGACTGCATCATGTGCTAGCCATTATATCATCATACTGTTTGTCTCGAATGACTCACCTTGCTGTCTTGCATTTAGCATGTTAGTTTTGGATATTTTGATACATGAAAACCAATCTGTTGCCTAGCTGTTGTCTGCTGTTATTCTTGAAATTCAACCATGTCATGCTGTTTTGGATTACATGATCTATATATTTGTTTTATCAGTAGCATCCAAATTATGCCATGTCGTGAATCCCTTAATACGTGTTGTATGCTGTTTGCCATGCCTGTCCATGCTTGAATATTTCTGATGTAAGACTGTTAGTTAATGGTTTGTCACTTGATTTATCATCATTTGCTCAAGTGTGTCATGCTTTGATTGTTGGCCTTTCTTTTGCTTTGATTTGCTTTAGCATGTTGGATTTAGAATGTTTAAGTTCCTTTGAGGTTATAGCAATTCGAATGGATAAATGTTGATATGTTTTGGTTGTTGTGTCTGTTGTGAGGGTAGGGTCAGCGCATGCTTTAGTTATTTAGGAATATAGGAAGCATATTGCCTTATGTATTTTATTAAGTCAAGTTATGAACGGATGAAACACGCCGTCCCAACGGTCACACACTTGCACTTAAATGCCTTGCTAACCCTTAGGACTGGGGTTCAAATCCCCCTCGCCCCAGTCCTTTTATTTATTTTCCTGATTTTCGCCTGGTTTCAGATATATATTCATGCTACCTTTTGTTTATCAGCGTGCGCACCTTAGCCCAGTTGGTTATGTTTCATTTGTTTGGTTCAGAAGGGCGTGGGTTCAATCCCCCACGGCTGCAACTTTATTTTTTTATCACATAGTTGTTTTATTTCACTATTTTATCCTTAATTTTCTAAAACCACAACTTGTTCATTTCTTATCATTTTTCCTCCTTTCTTTTTGCTTCATTTTCTTTATTAAACCCATTTCTCCATATATAAAAGAAAATTACCAAAAATATGTAATTTTGAGACTTTATTCTTGTTTTAGTTTTAAAACTATTTATTAAGATTTTATCACACTTTTCTTAAGCCATGTTATACCAAATATGTTTGACCATTATGTGTTTGGTCTTCACTTTGCTTTGACTTCTTGATCTTACATGTCATCTATGAGTATTTTTCTTGAAATGTTACTAAAATGACTTGTTTAATTTTTAAGATAATATATCCATGTTGATTGGCTATATGTTTGACTCTATGTGAATATTATCCTTCTTTAAATATCATCTTTCATATCACTTCTCTATGTTTGTCTTCATAAAGATTGAAACATTTTGATTTGTTCTTGTATGTCATTTCTATATGTTTATCTTCCTAAAGATTGAAGCATATTTGGTATACTCTTTTATCATACCCATCTTATCCACATCTTGGTCATAAACATATTGCCATCCTCATGCTTATGTTGTTTTGTCTATTATATCAATATCCTATCTTTTATCATGTCTTATTTATTTTTATCAACTTTTTCCCTCAATTCCAAAGGAAGGTTAATATTATTGACTCTTAAAGTCATTAGACCCCCACCTCACCTTAAGTAGCCTCATAAGAGCTTACCTTTATTTCTTGGCCTCATCAGAGCCATAGAAATTACAACTAGCATTAGGAGAGAGTTCCTCAACTCTTAGTGATATTCATCATAATGAATTTATCACTTCCCCTATTGACTAAACTTCAACATAGGTCCATTACAACTAGATCTAGAGAGTTCCTAAACTCTACAATGAGCTTGTACTCATTTCCCCTCTGAATGTTGACCACAGTCAATCATTCAGTAGAAGTAGAACTACGCATACTCTGATTCTATTCCCGAGGATACGTAGGCGTAAAGTGCGATGCTTTATCGAGTATACTTAGATACTAACCCCTAGGGTTTTCAATCTTTAGCATAGAACCTTTAGCAAACATAAGATAACATTAACAAGAGGTTCCCGTAGAGTACTACGGACGTTTAGGGTGCTAATACCTTCCCTAGGCGTAACCAACCCCCGAACCTTAGATCTTTCCCTTTAGGTTTTTCTAACGATCTTGAACCTTTCCTTTGGATAAATCAAAGTCGGTTGTAAAAGAAAATGATGCAAATTAATTAATAATTTGTTATCCGATTTTCACCACAACAGGGAGTTACAGTGATGTAACGAGCGATGGTTCCAGCAGAGTTCCTGAGTGAACTAGTGATGAGTCGGTACCGCATATGTAATTGCATAGAGTCGTGGTGTCGGTCTCTTGCATTTACATGAATCATGATTGCATTGTTATATGTGGAAAGTCATGATTGATTATTTGTGTGGAAAATGGTGATGTACATTTATGATAAATGTATTGTGCATGTTTGATATGCATTGATAAATGGTTGATTTTATGATTGAGCTTATGATAAGCCTTTGGAAATTGTTGTGCAATTGTGTTGGATGTAGTGAATTGTAAATGATATGTTTTGTGTATACATGTATGCATTGTATGAGAATAGGTGATTATGTGCATGAATGATATGCTTGGGTTGTGATATATGATATATAATGGAATTGGTGAGTAATAGTGTATGTGGTAATAAATGTGTTATGTGTATTTTTATGTTGAAATATATAATTATATGCATCGATATTATGATAATGTTTCTCACCCTTCTGCTGTTTTATAATGCTCTATGAGGCATTGCAGAGTAGTTATGCTGGTGGTCTTTTTGTGAAGCGCGTCTTCATTCTTTCGGTTGGTTGGCTCTGATATGTAGCACAGGGTAGCTAGGATGGCTATGATTCTTTTGTGATACATTTGTATATGTATCTTGTTGATGAATGTTTATGTAAGCATGTATTATGCTGGTGGATAATACTTGAGGATACATGTATATATGTATATATGTTGTTGTTATTCAATGTTTAGATTTTCCGCTTTTATTCTAAATGTTGAGATGTGGGTGTAAGGACTAAGTTCCTCTGTTGCAAAGTTACCCCACTGTTGCATATCAAATGTTGAGCAGCTGTTGTATGTCTTAATCTCATGAATAATGTGACATGCCCCTTTTATACTAAGTTATGATTATACTCTGACGAAATTTTTCATAAGTGCCTAAATATTTAAATGTGATTATTTGGGGGTATAGAAAGGGGGTGTTACAGTAAGGATAAGGCAGTGTGATTATCCTTACTTGGTTGATGGCTTAGCTTCCGTTGTGGAGTTTTTGAGATCATTGTCGATCTAGTTCTTAGTTTTATCTTTGGAACATCTTGTATATATAATATGCCATAGTTTTTTTTGTATTAGTCATTTTGGGCATATATATGTATAATGTGTTTACTAGGAGCTTATGTATATTTCAGTACCACAACGTGAATTCATGTATGATATGGATGCTTGATGTATTATATTGTATATGGGTGTTACAGTATTAAAGAATAGAATGATATCATGGAGTAAATCCAACAAAACATAACTATTGAGATGAAAAATGCCAATAAATATGGATAAATTTAAAGCATTTTTGGCATTCAACAGCACACCAAATCATTACTATCACCATAGGTAACGCTTCACCGATTCCCATCTGAAACTAACTACTCGCTCCTGAATCCCCATCATAGGATCAGAGCATACCAAAACTGGACCGAAGTATGTACACCATGATGCATGATTCACCATAACATGCAATATCACCAAATGATCACCTTACAATCACCATGTAATCACCATAATAAACAACAACATCATTCTCTATACAAAATATGTGGATTAAATCCATAACAACATAATAAAAACATTATTTACATGCATACAATGGACAAACAGTTGCCGAATCACAGTAACACAACAAAAATCAGAACGACAAGTCAATTCCACGCCACTAAGCAAATGAAGCTCATTCTGGCAGCGTGACGGGTTACCCGCCACCAAGGTGACCCCCTTCATCAAACACGCCACCTTATATGTCATTCATGTAAGGATCGTCCCAACCAACTAAGCCTGGGGACCATGACGGTCTACCCGTCAGGCAGCTGACGCCCGTCAGCGCCTCTAAAACTACGACGGCTTAGGCATCGTTAGGGTGACACCTGTCACCCTGAACCAGAAGGAAAGTTTTTTTGGCCATTGAAGTCCAATTTAGAACATCAATTTCACTTCCGTTGACCCCAAATTGCAGAGCAGCATCAAGGACAATAACGTTTAGCATCAATATAATATTTATCCATTAACTACCATGCAATTCCATCAATTAATCATGGATTTAACATAATTTTTACATCAAAACCACATCACACATATCAACACACTTTCATATCCATTTCATTAACAATAACACATCACTCTCATGGCATAACAGTGCATGAAAATCACACAACACAACACATAATCATACAATTACATAATTCATGTCATGTTCATCATTCATTCATAAAAAAGGGAGAAAATTTGAGAAAACCTAACGGGGTTAAGGATTTCCCTCCACTAAATCATGCAATCTACACTAATATTAGGAGAAATCCCCCAATTACCTTAGATTTCTTGAGAAATTCAGAATTTTCTCTAAGTTCTACTCTCCCCTTCAAGCTCTAAGCTTACCTCTTTCTCTCAATTCTGATTTTCACGTACTAATTCTCAAAAAATTACTAACTTATGCTTATTAGAGCTTTAATCTCCCAATTAGCGACTTCCCACCTTACCACCACTTATTCCTCTATTCACCAAAATGCCCATCTTGACTCTTAATATCATTTCAATAATAATACTAATAATATTTTCCTTTACTCTATACTATTTTTCAACTTTTCTACTTCATTCCAATAAATTAAATAAAATAATTTCCTTCTAATTATTTAATAATAATTTTCATTATAATTAAATAACTAGAACTATGCACGACCAACCCAAAACATCAAAGACTACTACTAACCACCCAAACACCATCCAATGCACATAGAAACTGATTTAAATAATTAAATACACAAAACTTCAATTAAATAAATAAATTAGAAAAACAAGGTGTTACAACTCTCTCTCCCACTAAAATAATTTTTGTCCTCGAAAATTACCGAAGTAAATACAGTCGGATACAACTCCCTCATCCGGCTTTCTAGCTCCCAAGTCAGGCTACCGGCAGCTGGTCCTCCACACACTATCTTCACCAGATAAATCTCTTTATCATGCAACTGCTTTACTTCTCGATCCTCTATCCGCATGGGCGATGCCTCAACCGGGAAGTTCTCTCTCGCCTGCACATCGTCCACTTGGATCACATGAGACAGATCCATAATGTATCTTCTCAAATGAGACACATGAAACATATCATGAAGATTAACAAGCGGCGATGGCAAAGCAATCCGATAGGCCACCTATCATATTCTCTACAAGATCGGGTATGGACCAACAAAATGTGGCGTGAGCTTTTTGAGACTTCAAAGCTCGACAAACACCAAATACTAGCGTAACTCGCAAAAACACATGGTCTCCCTCTTGAAACTCAAGTGCTTTCCTCTTCTTATAATGATAATTCATCTGGCGACTCTGAGAAGCTTTCATCTTCTCTTGCATCATCTTGATATTCTCAAATGTTTGCTACATAATCTCAAGTCTAATCATTGCACTCTCTCGTGGTTCATACCAACACAGATGTGTCCTACACCTTCTACCATACAATGCCTCAAATGGGGCCATTCCAATACTTGAATGAAAACTATTATTGTAAGTGAACTAAATCAGTGACAAGTACTATCCCAAGCACTTCCTTGTTCTAGCGCACAAGTCCTCAATAGATATTTAAAGGATTGGATAGTCTTCTCCGTCTGACCGTCTGTCTTTGGATGATAAGTAGAACTCAACGCCATCTTAGTACCTAACACTTCTTGTAAACTCTGACAAAACCTCGATGTAAACCTTAGATCTCTATCTGACACGATGCTCGATGAAATATCATTCAGGCTAACAATCTTCTCAATATACAACTCAACCAACATCTGCAAAGGATAATTGATCTTAATCGAAATGAAATGAGCCGATTTAGTCAGTCTATCAACAACAACCCAAATGGAATCACATCCTTTCGCTGTGTTCGTAAAACTAGTCAGAAAATCCATGGAAATGTTGTCCCACTTCCACTCAGGAATACTCAACGGTTGCATCAGACCCAACGGCTCCTGATGTTCAATCTTTCACTTCTGATAAGTCAAACAAGCATAAACAAACTCAGTTACTTCCTTCTTCCTTCCTGGCCACCAAAATAATTTCTTCAAGTCTTAATACATATTAATGGCACCATGATAAATACTCAAACCACTTCTAGGACCTTCCTTAAGAATACTCTTCTTAATCTCGGGTACATCTGGTATACAAACCCTGTCTCTAAACCTCATCACATCATTCTCATCAATTTTGAAATCACCTCTCTTACCTTAATTGACTAACGCTAGCTGGTTAACCAATTCTACGTCGATATTCTAATCTTCTCTGATCTCTTCGAGGATGCCATAGGTCAAATTCAACATACCTAACTTCACACTATTAAGAGTCTCTTCACACACCAAACTTATGTCTCTAAATTGCTCGATTAGTTCTAACTCTCAAACCATCAACATTGACATATGCAACGACTTCCTACTCAATGCATCAGCTACAACATTGGCATTAACAGGATGGTAACTCAAGCCAAAATAATAATCCTTTAGAAATTAGAGCCACTTCCTCCGCCTCATATTCAAATCTTTCTGATCGAATAGATATTTCAAACTTTTGTGATCACTAAACACCTTAAAACTGGAGTCAAATAGATAATGCTTCCAAATTTTCAACACTAATACTACTACTACCAACTCTAGATCATGCGTACGGTAATTTCTTTCATGAAACCTCAACTTTCTAGAAGCGTAAGCCACTACTTAACCAATTTGCATCAGCACACCACCTAGACCCATCTTAGAAGCATCACAATACACCACGAAGGAGTCACTCAGATTCAGCAATATCAAAAATGGAGTGGACGTCAACTTCTTCTTCAGCTCTTGGAAACTCTTTTCTTAATGCACATCCCAAACATAAGATTGACCGTTTCAAGTCAACTGAGGTAAAGGCAATGCTAAATTTGAAAAGCTTTCTATAAAATTCATCGAGTAGCTAGCCAACCTAAGAAATTTTCTAATCTCCGTAACAGACTTCAGAGTCTTCCATTGCAGCACTGCATGTATCTTCGATGGATCAACAATAATACCGCCACTAGAAATCACATGACCAAGGAAACTCATTTCCCACAACCAAAAATCACACTTAGACAACTTCTCATACAACTGATTCTATTTTAAGGTCTGCAACACAACTCTCATATGCTCCACGTGCGCTTCATCAGACTTCGAATATCTCAAGATGTCGTTGATGAACACAACCATAAACTAATCTAAGTACGGATGGAATATTATATTCATGTACTCTGTGAACACTCCAGGCGCATCATACACTCCAAACGTCATCATTAAATTTTCATAATGACCATACCTCAGTCAGAACATAGTCTTCGGAATATCTTCTGACTTAACATGAATTTGATGATAACCCGAATTCAAATCAATCTTGCTAAACACACAAGAACCTACCAACTGACCCATTAATTCATCAATCCTCGAAAGTGGATACTTGTTTTTGATACTCACCTTATTTAGCCGTCGATAGTCAACACACAACTTCATGCTACCATCTTTCTTCTTCACCAACAATAACGGTGCACCCCACGACGAAACACTCAGCCGAACAAACTTCCTCTCAAGTAATTATTTCAATTGCTTCTTAAGTTCATTAAACTCTGAAGTAGAAATTCTATAAGGATCCATCGACACAAGACTAGTACCAGGAACTAAGTCTATAAAAAACTTCACCTCACGCTCTAGCGACAAATCAATGATATCATTTGGGAAAACTTCTGGGAAATTACACACCATCGACAACTTGCCAATCACAACTTTACTTTTGATCTTCATAGAAGCTAACATCATAAACACTTCAACATCATCTTTCATGTACTCCTCTACTTGTTTTGGAGACACGAACAACTCGTTGCTTGCATCGAACTCTGGAAATGACATCGTTTTGTCATAATAGTTTATATAAACATAGTTGAACTCTAAAAAGTTCATTCTAAGGATAACATCTAGATCTATCAAAGGTAGACATACTGAATTCATCCCAAAAGCTCTTACCGAAATTAATAAGCGGACAATTTAGACAAACCAACAAAGTAGTTACCGAACCTAGAGTCGGGGTATCAACAATCATACTCCCAACCATAGAAGACAATTTCAGACCTAACTTCTCAGCACAATTAAGCGAAAGAAACGAATGTGTTGCACCTGTGTTAATAATAACAATCAGGAAAATACTATTAATAAAACACGTACCTCGAATCAACCTGTCAGCCATAGTACTCTCTGATCCTTACAAAGCAAAGACCTTCCCTCCAGATTGCACCTTTTTTGGTTTTTGACAATTGGTATTGATGTGACCATGTTCGTCGCAGATATAACAAGTCAGACTAACACTTTTACAATCTACAATACAGTGACATGTCTTTCCACACCTGAAGCACCTCAGGACATTATTTATGCATTCATTAGCACAGTGGCCCAAATCGCCACATTTGAAGCACTTGACAGAAGTGGGTGACTCTCCCCCACTTGGCTTTTTCTCATTTGAAGCTCGCTGCTCCCCTCTGTCAGTTGGAGCACTATACGGCTTCCCATGATAATGATTATTTCCATTCCTCTCACGCATGCTCTTATAATGAGCAGAACGATCCCTGTTGTCCTCATCATAAATCCTACACTTATTCACCAGCGTAGGAAACTTGAAAATCTTCTGATAACTAGTGCCTTGCTTAATCTCCGCACACAATCAGTTTTCAAATATAATGCACTTCGACCCTTCCATATATGCACCATTGTATTGTGGATAGAACTTTACAAGTTCCTCGAACTTGGCAGCATAATCAGGAACTGTCATGTTTCCTTGCATAAGCTCAAGGAATTCAATCTCTTTCTTGCTACGCATATCCTCAAGAAAGTACTTCTCCAGGAATTACGCTCTAAACACAGCCCCAATTGATTTCAGCACCAACAACTTTGATTATATTGTATGTGTATATATGGATTACTTTATGTGTGCTTGTAAGCCACTCGAGAAATATGTTACGCGTTTAAAGATATTTGTTTTTTTGTATTTTTGAATTTATTATAATTAGGATTTAATATTATTTACATTTATTTTTTAAAATATTATTATTATTAGTATTTTGATCTATTTATTATATTTATGTAACAATGTTAGATTCACAAATAATTTCGAAGCCTTGGTAAGCAAGCAAAGAGCTAGACTTTTGTGATGTGTCTGGAGGATCTGCTCGAGCTATGTAATGGAGGCATAACCAAATAAATATTAAGGGTGATAAGATTAGAGGCATGATATATGGTGTGACAGCTCAGGATGTCATATGGTTCCCATTTGAGAATAAGAGACAAGTCTTCCCTTTTGATAAGATATGTATATATAGGGATTTCTTCTCAAGTATTACATGTAGTTCCTTACTCGTTTAACAATTGCTTACAATGGTTTGGATACTTACAATTTATACCGCCACGACCTCTTGGTTGCGCTACCTTTTATGAATATTTCTAGTGAATTGGTTATTATTCTGACCTCAAGTTCACTAAATTGCATCTGCATGGTATTTTCAATTTGTCTCTCCTTCTCAAATAAATGATATATAACATCATGAGATGTCAGACCCCACACACACACACACACACACACACACACACATATATATATATATATATATATATATATATATATATATATATATAATTTTCTTCTCTGGTATTACATATAGTTTCTTACTTGTTTCAAAAGGGATATCTTTTGATGATGGAATCCAACTTACAGACATATCAAACCTAATATTCAAGAAAATTCAAGTGAAGCACTTATGTGATTGATGTACTCGGGAAAAGACTTGAAGTTTTAGAGCGTGAAAGCTTGTCTGATAGTGTTTGAGAGATTGGTGTTTTGTAAGAACATAATTTTTTTTTTAAAGTAATATATCTAAATTACACACTTACTAAAACTCTTTTTGAAATTACCTAAAAATGTTTTGGAATCTAGTTAGATGAGTTGGAAACTATCACAATGATTATGACATATTTTTTGATTTGTCTAATCGATTGGGCCATAAATCAGATCAATTAGATGAGGGAAAATGAGTCTATAATCGATTGTGACAATATATTAATGAAGATTAACAGATCTTTATCAAAGTCTATACTCGATTGTGACAATATTAAAGTCATAGGAATTCTATCCTCGTGTTCTGGCTCATGCGTTCCCGCGTTTCGGGCCTTTACGTGACCTAACATAGAAAACTTGGTTATTTAGGGACTAAATATGGGAGACACCATCCTAAAAACCGTAAATTCCTTGTTTTTCTATGTTATTTGATATATTTTTTGTTTTCATATTTTCGAAAAAAATTTGTAGATTCTTAATTTGATTTTTAGTTGTATTTTCAAATTTTTATAATTTTATTTTAATCGTTTTTCTTAATAGAGATGTTGTTGGTATTTACATAGTTGTTGCACTGTTGGTGTATGACTATTAGGTCTACCTATTCGAATACACCTCATACTAAATTAAAAAAAAATACAAAAGACACCTTACGCCTTACGGATATGCATATCCAAAAATATCATTTTCGTAAAAAAATGGTATATCCGAAGATGCATATTTGAAATTAAGTATAATAGTGGTGAATCATTCATTTACGTTCAATTTTATAGAAAATGTGCACGTCCAGTAGGGGTGGGAATATGCCAGACCAACTAACAGGGGCATACGGCCTAGCCTACATATGCTCAGGCCAGACCAGGGTTTTTCTTAAATATTTTCGCTTAAGCGAAAATGTTACCCCATACCCCATCATTTATTCCTCTACCCCTACATATGGGGTATGAGAAAAACTTATGACAACAACTTATGACATTGTTTATAATGTTTTTTCAACTTATTTTCATAAGTTCTTCAAGATAACTAAGTTTTATTTTCGTATTTTAATTCAAAGTACAAAATAGAATATAATAATCAATAAATTTATTATTATTATTATATTCTATTTTGTACTTTGAATTAAAATACGAAAATAAAACTTAGTTATCTTGAAGAACTTATGAAAATAAGTTGAAAAAACATTATAAACAATGTCATAAGTTGTTGTCATAAGTTTTTCTCATAAGTTATCTTCAACAAATAGTAGCACTAAACTTATGCTAATAAGAAAACTTGAACGAGAAAATGAAAACAAACATTTAATCTCATTGATCTTTTAACTTGTTAGTCTATTTAACATTAGTTGAATTTCTTATTTACAGATGTTCAAATGAAGTAGACTTTTAAATAGGCTAGTAGGCTAATCAGGCATTCGAAAAGGTTAGGCTTAGGCCTAAAAATAAGCCTATGATAGGCAACAGGCCAGGCTTAGGCTTTGAATTTTTTAGCAGGCCAGACTCAGGCTTGGCAAAACTTAATTCGGCCCAGTCTATTCCCACCCCTAACGTCCAGGGATGTCTCTCTGAATTCTAAAGACATTTTTGCATTTTCACAAAAATATTGTAAGAAAATATAAGGTGGGAATTTTTTTTTTATCACATATAGTAGATATATTTTGGCTTAATTGGTCCTGCGGTCCTTTAACTTAATTTCAATTTTCACTTTAGTCCCTTATTTAATAAAGGTTACATTTTAGTCCCTTAAAAACTATTATGTTAATCAAGTTGGTCCTTTCTGTTAAATATTGTGAAAAAACGTTAAGTTGTGTATATGTGGCATGACAACATAGCTAGTGAGTCAGCAATTTAATATAGGGACTAAATTGAAACTTTATATATAGTTAAAGTACCAAATTGTAACTTTATTATATTAACAAAATTTTGAATATAATGCCATTTAACCATAATGTTGATACAGAATAAAGTGTTGTTAAATCTGATAATGGAAGTAACAGATTTGCAAATTGCAACCACAATTAAAATAGACCATTAAAGAATAGCCTTGAAATTCAAATCATAACTGTTGATTTTAAAGAATAAACCAGAACAATCAAACAAGATTACAAGAGATATTAAACTGAAAGATATAAAACCAAGACTTAAATAAAGTATTCATATGACACTAAGTTACACAAACATGGAAAATCAAAAGTGGATCAAGTTGCTTCAGGTTGATTTGATGCTGTTTGACTTGCTTCAGGGACACTTGCTGCAGGCTGAGTTGTTGTAGGAAGAGTTGCTTCAGGCTGAGATGCTGCAGGCTGACTTGGACCAGGCAGACTTGGTTCAGATTGAGTTGTCTCAGGGCCCAATTCACATCTTCTTCAGAAATGGCTTCTCCAGGAACGGTCAAAGGCACAAGTTCGGGGCCCAATTCATTTTTGTAAACTTTAATCATTTCTTCTGCAACAACAGTAGCCAATGTATCCTAGTGAAACAATAAAATTCTTAAAACTCTATCATAAATCATAACAAGACAAATATCACTAACAGCTCCAAAAACTACCCGATGACTTTCATGTGTGGGATTAAAAGAGCATCCTGGAGGATCAACCCGGGTAGCACCCACTTTCATGATCAACCCGAACCACTAATATAATGCATGGAATGCCTAAACAAACAGCCATGCCAATCGGGAAAAAAAAAGGATGACAATATTTCAGAATTGCATCATTTACATGATCAACAATAAAGCCATGTCACCTTGAACAACACAATAATATTCATCCAGCTTAAACAACATCATCAACATATGGTATAAAGGAAAACTGTAAATTCAATGAAGACGAAATTACTAAATAGTTGAGCAGAAGAAATCACAACCGAAATGGAGACGAAACAGAGTATCACACCACAAAAATAACACACACAAGCAGCTATAATGTCTCGATAATACATGGGATAGAAATTGGTGGTACGACGACATATTATCAATGTCAAAACCACAGATTTAGTGCAGCGAGATTAACGAAACAGTGGCAGTGGTGGCAACATTATATCAAATAACACCATCAATTTGGTATCAAACCTTAAGAGAGCGAAATAAAAATGAGAGATTGGTACCTAAAAATGAGAGATTACCCTTCCTGGAAGTTTTCGATTTCTTCCCCATTTTTCAGTTTTCGAGTTTGCGATGGATTGATCTCACGGACAAGGATTTTACAATAACAAGAACTAGCTGCAGAACAAAACAGGGTTTGTTTTTGTGTTATTAGATGGAGCGTGCTTTGGGGTTTTATAAAATGGGCCTATTATGATAGCCAAACGAACAAAGAAGACGATGGATGCAGTTGTTGTTTCGTTAGGGTTTTAGGTTTAGAAAGATGAACAGACAATGGAGTGAACTCAAATGAAATGAAAAAATGAGAGAACTGAAACGTTGAAAATTAAGGAGTTTTTTTAATCAGAATGTGAAATGTTTAATCCATGTCACCTTGTAAAAGCCAGCTGGAATGTCACCCAATCAAAAACTAACGGAAAACACACATTTTAACAGAATGGACCACATTCGTTAACGGAATCACAATTAAAGGATCTTACACTAACGTTTATTAAATAAGGGACCAAACTGAAAACTGAAATTAAGTTAAGGGACCAAAGCATGGATTAAGCCATATATTTTCATATTAGTACAACTTTTCTTTTAAAATTTTTAAAACAAAATATATTATATCAGAAATGTTTTTTATTTTAATTTTAATTTTTCATAATTCTTACTGGAAAACTTTCTAATAAAAATTTACAAATGAAAAAGGTTTAAAATGAGTTTATCAATAATTTTTATTCACCGAGAATTTTTTACGTATCAATAAACTTGTGTGAAAGTTCACTCTCATTTAATTCAAATAGATTGAAAATAAGGGAGAAAAATGAAAAATAAAAAATTAAATTGTTAAAAAGATAAAGCTAATATTTTTTAATTTTTTAATTTTTAAAAAGTTCACTCTCATTTAATTTTTTAATTTTCGCAGACCACGCTTGGAGCGTGCTCAGCCGGAGTACCCTCAGAAACGCCACCGTTCCCCGCCACCAAAGGGACCAGTTCGCTCCTCGAAAAATAAAATGAGCAGGCCGGACGCCGAGGAGACCAGAGGCCGCCCGAATGACCACTCCCCGAGACGTCATTATGTTCATGGACACCGCTCCCCCTCTGTGTCTCCGGGGGCCAGCGAGGATAACGATTACCAGACCCCTCTGGCTAGGCACATCATGGACGCCCCTATTCCTAAGGGCCTGGAGAGGCCCCCATCCTTGGGGACATATGACGGGACTTCTGATCCTGACGACCATGTCGAGAGTTTTAAAGCTCTGCTCGATTTCAGGAATATTTCCGGCGCTATCAAATGCCGATTATTCCCTACGACTCTTCGGAAAGGGGCCATGGCTTGGTACAAAAACCTGGCATCTGAGTCAATCACGTCGTGGAGAGTCCTGAGGGAGCGTTTCAGGAAACATTTTACGGCTTCCCGTCGCCATCCGAAGACGATAGCCTCCCTGAAAGCCATCTTTCAGGGGAAGGATGAACCTCTCCGGAGCTACATAGAGAGGTTCAACAAAGAGGCAGTCGAGATCCACGTGACCGACCACATCAAAATGTATCTCATCATCAAGGGTTTGAGGATAGGAACTAAGTTCGCAGAATCCGTCGGGCTGCACCGTCCCCGCAGCTTTGAAGGCCTCCTCGAGAGGGTTCAGTCGCATATTGAGTTCGAGGAAGCTGAGGCTGCACAAATTGCCCTCGACTCGAGGCGCAGAGAAGGCCCCCGCGGAAACAAGGAAGAAGACTCCCCTCCACCCAGGCGAGGTTGAGACAGGAGAAGAGAAGACTCCCCTCCACCCAGGTGAGGCGGGGAGAGAAAGAAAGAAGCCCGGACCAAAGAGCCCCGCGAATCACGGGGACCTTCTGGCCTTTTCAAAGATTACACACCGCTGAACGTGTCCCACTCGCGCATTTTCAGCGACTGTGCCAACTCGGAGTTCGTCAAATGGGGAATCTGCTTCCCGAAATCGACGGCTTCCAAACCAAATGCTGACAAGTCCAAGTATTTCCGGTTTCATCGCAGTCACGGGCACGTTACTGAAGATTTCATCCACCTTAAGGACGCGATCGAAACGCTGATTAAAGAAGGGTACCTGAAGAAGTACGCCAAGCAGCAAGAGGCCCCCCGCCCCAATGGCCAGGAGGCTCAAAATGTCGAGGAGTCAACTCCCTCTCCCAACAACAGATCGCTGCAAGTCGCGTTGAGCGTCACGCGACCTGAAGACTTCGGTTTTTCGGGAGAACTCGACAGCCCTGAAGCTGTCCGGGACATGTGGAAGAACATCCCGGCTGAAGACTCGATAAGTGCCCGAAGCACCTGGGAGTCTTTCCCCCAAGCCCTGGTCATATCGGGCGGAGCCCCTGACCGCTTGACCGTGGGGTCAATAAAGAGGAAGTTTGACGAGCTGAAAGCAACAACTACTCGAGCTCCTACCCTCGAGAGGGTTAAAGGAAGATCGAATCCGATTACCTTCTACCTCGAGGAACTTCCCGGCAGGGCGCCAATCTCCAACATCCCCCTCCTGATCCAGGCACAGATGGCCAACTTTGACGTCCACAGAATTTTGGTCGACCAGGGGAGCTCGGTGGACATCATGTACGTCCACCTTTTCGAGACCCTCCAGCTGACCAAGCAACACTTGTCCCCGTCCGTAGGATCAGACCTACAGGGTTTCAACGGCGCGACCACCAGACCGTGGGGTTTCGTGGAATTGATTGTCACCTTCGGGATTGAGGAGACTGCTCGACAGGTGAAGACGCGCTTCTTGGTGGTGGACTGCCCGTCCCTCTACAACTGTATAATGGGGAGGACCACGTTGGCGGAATTGACGGCCGTACCTTCAACGGTCCACCTGAAGATGAAATACTACACGAAGCGCGGACGTATGGTCACTCTCCACAGAGACATCAACGCGGCCAGAAGGTGTTTCGACGCGGAAATCAGGGGTCTGAGTGTCGTCGGCGGCACCAAAGCTAAGTCTCAGGCCGAGACACCTTCAGACGTCGTGCAGGCTCCACTCCCGCCGGTCAGCGCGGTCGACCTTGACAGTCGATTTCCCGGGGAGCTGGAAGAAGCTGCTGGCGAGGACCTCCCACTTGAAGTCAACGGGCAGCCTCTCCACCAAACGCGCCCCGTTCCAGATGGAGATTTCGAGCTAGTTCCTCTCGGCGACAGCCCAGACCGAAGCGTGAAGATTGGCTCTGGACTCCCCGACCTGGCGGAGAGGCAACTGAAAGCATGTCTCCAAGAAAATGCAGATTTGTTCGCCTGGAGTGCCGCAGAGATGCCCGGACTGGACCCTGAAGTAGCTTGTCATCAGCTGACCATAGATCCGGCCGCTAGGGCCGTAGCTCAACGTAGGCGTAGGCAGTCTCCGAAAAAAATGGAGGCTGCTGAAAAAGCTGTAAAAGACCTCCTAGAGGCAAATTTTATTTCCGAGGCCAAGTACACGACTTGGCTCTCAAATGTTGTACTCGTTAAGAAAAATAATGGAAAGTGGAGGATGTGCGTTGACTACACGGATCTTAACCGGGCGTGCCCGAAGGACTCTTATCCCTTACCTAACATCGACCAACTAGTCGATAATTCTGCAGGATTTAAATTGCTATCCTTTATGGACGCTTATTCGGGGTACAACCAAATCCCCATGGACAAGGCCGACAAGCGGCATACCGCCTTCATGACCGAGTCGGGCAATTACTACTATAACGTAATGCCCTTCGGCTTGAAAAATGCTGGCGCCACCTACCAACGGATGATGAACAAGCTCTTCTGGGTAGATATCGGCGACGTACTCGAGGTCTACATGGACGACATGATCGTCAAATCTGCGGAAGAAATGGACCATGCAACTCATCTCCAGAGAGTGTTCGACACGGCGAGGAAATGTCGCATGAGGTTCAACCCCGACAAGTGCACCTTCGGTGTTCGCGCGGGGAAGTTCCTCGGCTTTTACCTCACAGAAAGGGGCATCGAAGCGAACCCCGACAAATGTAGGGCATTCTCCGAAATCCCTACCCCGAACTCGAAGAAGTCTATCCAGTCACTCAACGGAATGCTGACTGCTCTTTCCCATTTCGTGGCCAAATCCGCTCAGTACGCTCTCCCCTTTTTTAAGCTCCTCCGGCAGAAGGCGACTTTCGAATGGAGTGAAGAATGCGAACAAGCCCTCCTCCATCTAAAACAAGTCTTGTCACAACCCCCGGTCTTGTCCCGACCGGATACCGGGGAAACACTTTTCTTATACCTGGCCGTCACCGGTGAAGCGGCGAGCGCTGTCCTTATACGGGAGACCCCCGACGGACCGAAACCGATTTATTTCATGAGCAGAGCTCTTCAGGGCCCTGAGCTCAGATACCAACAGATTGAAAAGGTCACCTTGGCCCTCGTATTTGCGGCCCGAAGATTACGTCATTACTTCTTGGCCCACACAATCGTGGTAAGAACAGAGCAGCCCATCAGACAGCTCCTCAGTCGGCCAGATATGGCGGGGAGAATGCTCCGGTGGTCTCTCGAGCTATCCGAGTTCGACCTTCAATACGAAGGAAGAAAAGCCCTGAAAGCCCAAGTACTGGCCGACTTCGTAGCGGAAATGACCGTCCCTGAGTCCTCGACCAATGACTCCCAAAAATGGACGATTTATGTCGACGGGGCCTCCAGTTCGAAGGGGAGCGGAGCAGGCATTATCCTGGAAAACGAGCAGGGCATCCTGATAGAGGTCTCCCTTGAACTATCTTTCAAGACATCGAACAACCAAGCCGAGTACGAGGCCTTCCTCGCGGGACTTCGATTTGCGGAAGACCTCGGCGTAAAAGAGGTCAAAATCTTTACAGACTCCCAGCTCGTGGCATCCCAGGTTCGGGGAGAATTCCAGGCCAAAAACGACAGTCTCACATCCCGCGCGAGCACAACACTCGAGCAGACGTGCTCTCCAAGCTTGCGAGCACTAAGAAAAAAGGAGGGAACAAATCAGTTATCCAGGAGATACTGACCCAACCGAGCATAACCAAAACCGCATCGACCACGGAGGTCAACGCAATCGGAGACGCAAACTGTTGGATGACCCCAGTTCACGAATACTTGACGACGGGCAAACTGCCTGACGATCCTAAAGAAGCGGGGATAGTCAATAGGCGGGCATGTGCGTATACCGTCGTTGAAGGTAAACTATACCGTCGAGGAGTCTCCATTCCCTTACTCCGGTGTGTCGAGGAAGGCAAAGTTTCTGGGATCCTCTAAGAAATCCACGAAGGAATAAACGCCCAGCACCTCGGCGGAAGGTCCCTAGCCCGAAAAGCACTCCGAGCAGGGTATTATTGGCCCACTATGCAACACGATGCGAAGGAGCACGTTAAGAAATGTGACCGCTGCCAAAGACACGGAGACATGCACCTCGCTCCTCCAAACGAGCTTAAGTCATTGTCGTCCCCGTGGCCATTTGCGTGGTGGGGAATGGATATCCTCGGACCTTTCGTCATGGGGTCGTACCAAAACAAGTACCTCATAGTCGGGGTGGATTACTTCACGAAGTGGATTGAGGCCGAGGCACTGGCCAAAATCACTGCTTTCAACATACTCCGTTTCTACAAGAGAAACATCCTCGCCCGATTCGGGGTACCCCAAGCCATTGTCACGGACAATGGGACACAGTTCACCGACAGGAACTTCCAAGACTTCGTCGCCAAACTGGGCACAAAACAGCACTTCACGTCGGTCGAACACCCTCAAAATAACGGGCAGGCCGAAGCAGCGAACAGAGTGATACTCCGGGGACTGAAGCGATGACTCGGCGAGGCCAAACAACGGTGGGTCGAGGAGTTGCACAGCGTCCTCTGGGCGTATCGGACAACCCCACACTCCACGACCGGGGAGACCCCGTTTCGCCTAACGTACGGGACCGAAGCGGTTATCCCCGTGGAGATCAAGGAACCCTCGAGGAGGACAGAGGCTCCCCTCTTTAAAACAAAAAATAACTCTGCGTTATAATGACAAAGTTATCAAACGAGACTTCCAAGTAGGCAGTCTTGTTCTACGAAGAAATCAAAAAGATTCACGCGAAGGAAAGCTGGCCGCAAACTGGGAGGGCCCATACCGCGTCACTGCGAAGACGGGGACGGGTGCCTATTACCTCGAGAACCTCCACGGTGAACAACTTGCTCGACCATGGAATGCTGAGAAGCTCAAACAATACTACAGTTAGACACTGCCCGGGACAATACAACGTCGCGAACACGGGGGCGTGCAACGGTACATGCGCGACACCTCTATATAACACACGACGACCAAGAACCACGAAGTGTGTGCGTGAGACTTTTTGGCCCGGCAAGGAGACCTCAACCGAGCTCCGTCGTCGACGTACCAAATAGGCGGAACACCCAGCTCGCGATGGGAAGTTCATGCCACGAAGCTAAGACATCGACCGCTTTCTTAGCCTCGTCGAAGGTCGGAGTACAACCCCTGACCACTCGGCTAAGCTCTCTTCGCAGTCGAGCATCATAAGAGTCGAGCAAACGCCCAAGGCGCCAGTGATCTCAACTACTTAGACAAAAATAAGTAATGCATAAAATATCACACACAACAAAATTAATAAAGAGGCATAACGAAGTATGAAAATCGGGCAAAACCCTTAGTACAAAAATGTTACGAATACAAGCCCACAAGCCGGGCAAAAATAACCATTGTGCTAATAGTACATCAAATAAGCCCACAAGCCGGGCAAAAACAAAATGGCACGCAGGCCAAGAAAACTATATCCCTACTCTGCGGCAGTCTCAGTGGCGTCCGGCCCACCTCCTTCGTTGGCGTCTCCTCCATGCCCGGGCGGCACTAACCGGCCGTCGACCACCTAGAAGTCAGCATCTGCCCCATCGGTCACCAGGTCGGGGTTTAGGACCCGAAGCTGCGCCACCGCATTCCGGAACCCTATGCCCGCAGTTTCAAGAGCATCATCCTCGGATAGCCGGAGATCCTGCTCGAGTTTCCTGAGTTGAGCCACCAGCGCTGCTCGAGTGGTTAGGAGCCTGTCCTCCTCGGTTTCGCCTTCGGCCGGCCGCACAACATCCTCTAATTCGGTGATCCTCTCCTTGAGCCGCTTCTCCTCCACCTCCAGCTCAGCGATTCGGGCAACGTGGCCCCTCTCCGTTTCCTCGACCTCCTTCAGCTTGGCCTCAGCCCGCTGCTGCTGCTCGCTTTGTTCTTTGTTCAGGTCCCTACATTCCTTTAACTCCTTGAACATGTCGAGCATCTTAGCATCCAATTTCTCGAGCTTGTCTTGCAGTCGAGAAAGCTCAGCAGCGGGGCGAGTCTCATCGTTCAAGACAATGGCAGTCGAGCAAAGCCGCAAGACCGCAGACAGGTCCTCGAAGAATGTCTTCCTCCTCGCTTCCGCGGCTGCCCCCAGCACAGCTTGGACTTCGGAGGGAGGGACACGAGGATATATGACTTCGGAGAAGAAGCGAGGCTTTTGATGGCATGGAGGAAGATCAAAGCTGGAAGGAGGCGGGGGACTGTCGTCGTGTCCCAGGCCGACGACCTCCACACTCGAAACCCGTTGTCGTTTCGGCGTCCCTTGGGTACCCGGAGACTGGCTCCCAGCAGGAGGTGTCCGCCTCTCTGAAATTCCCGACACAGTGGCAGCAGGTTGAGACTGACTGGAACCTTCGGGCATAGCGGCCGAGGAAGCACCCTCAGGCATGGTCCCAGAAGGAGCAACATCTTGGCCCTTGGAACGAGATGCCTCTCCCCGGGCCTGCTCTTCCCGAGCCCTTTTCGCCTTCAGTTTCTTGAGTCTTTCCTCGGCTCCGGCCATTTTTCCTGCAAAAAGAAAGAAAACGTTAGTAAGGCAAGGAATACATATGCGAAGAAGGCTTAGATTGTGGGCGTTTTCACCACCTAACAACTCGATTGCTTCTTCGTCGGGGAAGGTCTCGAGCAGAACGCGGGTATTGATCAGACGACGTTGTTTCTTCACCTGCCCGTCTGCTCCCGTTATAGGCCGGCCGTCCAGCGTTTCGTGCTGAGCTTCATTAAAGCTTTCAAAGAAAGCGACGATTTTATCGTAAGCTTCCCGCTCGTAGACGTCCAACTGAGTATGCTTCACCTTGTATTTGTCGACTCCCTTCTTGAAGTGTTCATCCGTCCAGTACAGAGGGAATGTCGGCTCCAGGACCTCCTCGGAACGACCGTCGACGTCGCGAGTGACTTGCCGGTACAACGAATATATGACCCCGATGGTGACCGGCTTCACGAAATAGTAGCGGAACTTGAAGTCCCGGATAGAATCTAAATATGTATGGAACAAAGCTTTGCTCTGCTTGAAAGACACCCATCCATGTCATCCACCGGCTGACGACCTCTGAAGATGGAATATCCGGAAAAAGAGGGACACTGTCGGAACGATTTTTAAATACTTACAGACGAGCTCGAAGGCCCGGATGAAGGCCAGGGAGTTTGGATGAATCTGCGAGGGGGCCAGCTTCAACCAGGCGAAGATTCCCTCTTGTAAGTCCGTAAAGGGCACCCTCCACCCCGCCTTGTCGAACATAAATTCATATAAGGGGATGCGCATTCCCCGGTAAGGCCAACATATCCGATGGTCCTCCTCCGGGCGGAAAACCTTCCAGGATTTGTCAGACCCAATGAGCCGGTGCTCGACGGTGCAGAACGCGTCGTCCATGTCCTTGTAGACGAAGATGGACGACATCTCCAGTGCTTCCTCGCACACCCACTCCGCGAGCGGGCGCTCCTGCGCAAAAGCCATGTGAGCCATGGGAGATCCGGGTTGGTCGTCGTCTTCTTCGAATGATCCCACGGCCACTTTCGCAGCCAAATCGTCCATTTACCTGAAAAGCAGAAGGAAACGGCGAATTCGATGGGTCATATCAAATTCACCCCTCCACCGTTGTTCAAGTGAACGGGCGAGGAAAGGGCAAGGCTCTCTAGGTCCCCCGACATAACCGGCCGAGAATCGACATGTCCGCCGGGGAACTCATCGCCTCCCCGGAAGATTCTGACCCCGTGTCCTCGTGACGCTAATGAAAAGAGTAATTATTGAGGACCCCGAGACATTCAACGGGTCCCCGACATGTTCATCCCTAGTCCCCGAAATATTCAACAAGAGCGGGTGAAATTCTTAACACCCCCTCTCTCAACAGCTAAAGATTCCCGCCGTATTCGCCAGGAATCCTCTCATTTCTCGTGGGAACATCATCAGTTCACCAAGGAAATGCCATATACTAGTTGAAATTAAAGAAAAACGCAAGTGAAAGGTCAGTTTTGAAGCAAGTACCTTGTAAGCGGCGGTTTAGGGTTCCGGCACGGAGTTTCCGGCGGTTTGACGGCGGAGAACGACTGTTGTAGAAGAGACTAGATTTCCGGCACGGAGTGTCCGGCGGTTGACGGCGGCGAACGACAACTAAAGAGGGTAGAGAGAGAAGGAGAGGGATTCTTGAGAGAGAAACGGAAAAGTGGAAATGAACGAGGGGAGCAGCTTTTTATAAGCGATTCTTGCGGAACTCGAGGGACATAGGGCACTCGAGTGCCCTACCCTAGCCAGCCTCCCTAGGTAATAATGGCAGGCGACACGTGGCACGCATGCAGCCGCGCGTCTTCCCACGTGCGGACCAAACGCGACTGAATGATGCCCGACTTATGTGCGACCGTATGGACGTCGACCATGAGAATGTCCTCCTCGGTTCCTCTCCTGGCGTATCCCCGACGTGCCAGTAAGCCTTAAGTCATTACTCTGACACCTCAGAGCAACGACTTGGGGGGCTCCTGTTCTGGACTGGGCCGAGGCTGCCCAACAGTCGAGCAGACCCAACCCCATGCTGCCTGGAGAGGCCTAATAAGGTCCTTCTGCGGACACGTGACTGCCACGCGCGCACCACAGCTTCGTCGGGCACTGAGCCATCGTCGGGCACCTGGCAATAAGAGAAGAGGGCATCACGTCCCACTAAGATATGTATCCTCGACAGGATAGCTCCTCCTCGCGAGGCCCTGCCTTTCCTACGGGCTTCACATTTCCTCGACACATATGGCTCCTCCCCCCCCCCCCCCCCCCCCCCCCCCCGTCTCTCACCATCACCGGAGCTGCCGTTCCAGACGCCGTTGGCCACTATCTCTGTCTGATCCAGGTACGATCAATATATATATATATATATATATATATATATATATATATATATATATATATATATATATATATATTTCAAACTTGAAAAAGGATATCATGCGGTCCAGCCCAAAGAACTCCTCTCAATTTCAAAAAAATATGCCTGGCATCTCCACGTAACATTTAATTTGATTATAATATCTTAAAGAACTAAAATTAATTTTTCACAATTAAAATCTCATTTTAAGGATTATTGCAAAAAAAAAACATTGTTTTGTCTCGAGATTTGCTTGAAAATACCAAAATTTCAGAAGTAGTTTGTTTTTCATTCAATTTATGCGTTTTTATCAAATGTTTTGCTAGAATATAAGATTTTTCATTTAAACCGTGCAATTTTATTGTTTTTTTTTTTTAAATTATCAGGATCAAAATTATGGTTTTATATCAATAATTTAGAAATATCCAGTATATTCTAAATTTGTTGTTTCATTTTTACCGAATCCGAATGAGAAAATCCAAATGCTGAGATCTATGAGTTATCGCAGATACCACACATTGTCTCAGATGGATCAGTTTAAATTTTATTTGTTTGTTCATTATTTATTATGCTGCTATAATTTTGGATTGTTTTGATTATGTTCGGTTGTATTGAATTATTTGTATTTTGTTACTATTTATCTTAACATTGCATTTAATGAAATTTAGCATTACATTACCACATGATGAACATAACTTAACATGAAGATAACCTAATCTACCATATAAGAACAAATTATGTTCTTCCTTCTCTTTTTCCTTCAGCCATATCTGATTGTTTTCCAAAACTCCCTTTCTCCTTCCTATTCTTTCCATTAGTTTAATGTTGATACTGTGAAACTCATTTAATTCCCTGGTCTTATACATTTTCCTTTTGCATTTGGCAAACCCCTACATCAATTTTTTACTATTATTTACTATTATTTTGAAAGATTTGTAATCCGAAATGTCATATCTGCTCATATTTTGTGATATCTTCAATACAAATGTTGTCCTTTCATTTTGAACTCTCATAACATTGCTTCCGCCATTTCCTTCTCCCTGCATTTCAAACCCATTTTACTCTACTGTTCATCCGTTTTTCATTTTCTTCCTTCCATCCTTTATGGCGCCCATGTTGTTGTTGATATTTTTGTTGTTGTTGTTACAGGTTTTGAGAAATTAGATCTGGTTGATCTAAATCGTTTCATCAACAAGTTGTTAAAAAGGTACATGGGTTTGGATTTTGTTTTGTTTGTGTTTCCTGGTTTCTGATTATCTGAGAAGTTAGATCTGTAGTTTGATTATATGAATCTAAGTTTTTACTCATATTTTGCAGTAAGTTCAGATTACTTGTAAGAGAAAACGTAATACCGAACAAAACAACAACCTCAACCGTGCTTTGCATCACGATCCACCACCCTTGCCTCATCACTGTCGCGCTGTTGTTTTCGTCAAAGTGAGTGTGTTCTTCTTTTTTCATTTTTTTCTTTCCCTATGATGTTTGTTGTTGTTGTTTTACGTTTATGTGGATTTGGTCTTGTTTGATTTGTTTCAGAGAGAGATAAGATGAAAGAGAGTTGAGATTTTGGTTTGTTATAAATTTAAAAAAAATGTTGTTGTTGTTGTTACAGGCTTCAGGAAGAAGATGAGAAAGAGAAACAAATTTTGTTTTTTTACTAATTCTCCCTGCTATGTGTTAGATAGGGAGTGGAAAATTTTTTCCGACATAAATTAATCGGTTTTGCAAGGCCAAATGCTTAGCTACATGCTTAGCAAAGTTCAAATCAAATCCAGGCCAAATGTTTTATGGTGTTACAAGTACAAGCTTGAACTGAGCAGATTTATTTTATTTTTATATATAATTGACGATGAATCAGTGTCGTATTTGTTTGTTAAAGTTTAATTAAACTTGATTAAAATGTTTTTGAATGCATGCAGTCATATAAAAAAACATGCCAAGCAGATTAGAAAAAATGATGCAACATGACCTTTGGGATCTTGAGAAAGCTGATGTATTTTCCTTGTTTGTAAAAATTGGGGAAATTGCTTATTGTTTATATAAGGATTCTGAAAAAGTTCTTGGCAACACCTTGAGATGTCCATTCTTCAGGTATCTTACATTTCATAATAATGCAATATCTTGTCCTTTCAAAGATATATTTTTCCCGACATATTGTTCTTTTAGGATTTTGAGGCATTACAACCTAATCTACTGGCCAGAACAATAGAGACAGGGGAGGGAGGAGGGTTGGTTGTTTTGCTTTTACGTTATTTATCCTCACTAACCAGTTTGTACACAATGGTGATGGTAACGAAGCATATTCACAATTCTTATTTTTAGCCTTCATTTTTTTTTTCAAAAACGATAATAATTCACTTGGTTAAATTGTTAGAGTTCTCATAGACTATAATTATATAACCCTCTTCTGTTTATCTTATTTGTTCTCTTAATAAATTTGATTTAAATATTTTTATGTTTATTTTTCACAGCATTAAATCTTCAATTGTAGAGAATTGGAGTGCTTACTTGCTTCGAGTGCATTTCAATGTTATAACAAATTAATTATATCTTCCGTTTGTAATTTATATTGTAATGATTTAACAATTTGTTGTTATAATTTATTTTTTCCAATAGATTAACAATTTGTAAAGCACTGATTTATAATAATGATAAAACATTAATGTGAATTATCGTGTAAACAATGAATTATTCTTAATAAGTTTTTATTTTTTATAATTTTTTTCCTTATTAGTTTATCATTATTGTCTATTATTAATTATTTTTATTAATGTTTATTTTGTGCAGATTTGATAGATTTATCTATCTCTCAATTCATTTGAATAATTTAAATAATAACAATTTTTTTGGATATTTCATCCTCAATAATTCTTTCTATTATCAACTTTTCTTTGATTATTTATGGTGTTCTTTTTAATATTTTGGACATTGTGTCTATATAGTTCAATAATAATAATTCATAGTCAGAAAAAAATAGTAAGTTCTTTTTTAAAATAGTATTTATAATAATTTAAAATTATTTATTATTTTATTTATAGATTTTTAAAGAAATAAATAAATAAATTTATGATCATTATAACACTTAATTTTTAATAAAACATAATATTTTATTAAGATAACTATAAATGAATATTAATTTGTATTTTATATACTATTTAATTTAATGTGGTCACCTTGTCTTGGAGATTGATATTTGTGTTGATTGCGCTAAAATACTTGAATCTATGAGGGAATGGATTTGCTATGAGATATGTGAATTTTTTTACGTAAATACCCCTAATTTTGGAAAAAATTCCCTAAATAACCCATGTTTCAAAAATATTCCCAAAATGCCCCCATTAGGGTTTTGGTTTGAACTATGTCGCCAATGGAATTGGCGACTCCCTTGTAGAGGTCTAACCATGTCGCCAATGCAACTGGAGACACCCTTCCAAGTCGCCAGTGCAACTGGCGACACAGTGTAATGGTTAAACCAAGTCGCCAATCCAATTGGAGACACCCTTCAAACTGAAAATTTTCACTATAAATAGGGGTGTTAAGCTTGGTTTGTTCCACATCTCTTCTCACAACTTTGTTTTACTCATAAAATGTATCGTCATCGTTGGGGTAAAGTTATTTTTTAGCGAGACAAGCCACCGTCGACATGATGTTTTGGAACATACAAGGTATCAATCAACTTATTGTTGTATGTTGTTTAAATTGTTATAACAAAGAGAAATGCATTAATGAAAACATTTGGTTACAACAAACGAAAAGATAAGATAAATTATGATGCAGATGTTCCTCCAACATTGGGACAATGTTTTTTGTTGTGGTCGGGCTGACAACAGATACTGCATAGTCGTATCATTTTATCACCGATATCCATTTCGGTTCTTATACGCTTGCTGTTTGGGCGCCCTTTTTTCTTTCTTCTCATTTCATCGTTGTGCCAAACTATTTCATCTTGGTATGTAGGCCAATAAGGCCATGTTACTCACAACCCCCTACCCAGCAAAATTTCCAACCCATTATCCATCCAAACATGCCATACACCCAACCACAATACCAAAAGCGTCCCCCATATCATCTTCAACAAAATGATTATTATCAAGAGACTCAATATGGCTATGCCCCCAACATGTCACAAAGATACAGCCAAAACGAGGGTACATCATAATTAATGTAATATTTTATTGAATTAATGAAAATTTTATATCATTGTGCAAACAAAATCAATATAATATTCCAATATTAAAAAAAAAAAAAACAAAACACACCATGTCTCCACTTGGATTGGCGACTTGGTTTAACCATTACACTGTGTCGCCAATTGCACTGGCGACTTGGAAGGGTGTCTCCAGTTGCATTGGCGACATGGTTAGACCTCTACAAGGGAGTCGCCAATTCCAATGGCGACATAGTTCAAATCAAAACCCTAATGGGGGCATTTTGGGAATATTTTTGAAACATGGGTTATTTAGGGAATTTTTTTCCAAAATTAGGGGTATTTACGTAAAAAATTTGAGATATGTAGAGTGAAATAGAAAAAAGTACAAAGGTCACACTCTTCAATGCACATCAATTCATAAGTTACAAACAATTGTATAGATTATAAATATGCATAACAACACATTATTAATTTAATTATAATCAATAATTTAATTACTTATCAAAATATCATTATTAATTTGAGGGAAAAAATTATTTTTTGATGATGAAACAATCAAATTATAAATTATTCCAAGTATTTCACTAATTAAATATAATTTTAAAAATATTTTCTTTGTCTCAAATTATAAATTATTTTAAATATTTCACGCAAATTAAAATGCGTGATTAATTTTGTATAAAATAATTAATTTTTTATATAATATTATAATATCGTCTTTCATTAACAATAGCTCTAGTAATTTTAAATAGAAAAAATCTTACATTAATTAACATAAATATAATTTATTTGTCAGATTAAATGTTGACAACACATTATCACAAATTTGATAATCCATTTAAATACATATTTGATTGAGGTTTGACCTGTCTTATTTTATTTTCTATTTAGCTTCCTTGATTTCAAATTAAATAACAAACCATTTAAATGCATTAACCAAGTTATTGGTTTCCTATAAATGAAAAAAACAGCAATTGATTGTTCAATACTATTTTAGTACGTAACTTTATTATAAATGATTTAATTCAATTATTTAATTTTGAAATCTATTGTTATCAATTTAAAAAGTATTTTAATTTCTATGTAAATTAACAATAATATTAAATTATTCGATTACTTTTTTTTTTTTTGATAATTTTGATAAACTATATTAAATATTTTGTTTATTTATATTTAAGGTTTAATCATATTTATGATTTAAATATAAACTTATAAATTAATTAAAAAAATTCTACAATTTATCTTTTCATTGAAAGTAAAATGAAAGTATTTTTATGTTTATAATTAGTATTATATTTTTATGTTTGCAATTAATATTATATTTTTATGTGCCAAATATTTTCAATATATTTATTTTGGATCAGCTTTGTACATAAATGATTTTAATTTTATGTTGTCAATTTATGTTGGAGAAAACTTTATACACCAGTGACTGCACCGATCTCTCCATTACAAAAGTTTTTCACTCTTTTGTGTTTCTTTTCATTGATACCTACAAAAACATTGTACATTAGTGGCCAACATCAGATAACTATGTTTTGTAACTTTGCCGGATTCGAAGTACATCATTTTTATTCAAATAATTAATTAAACTGACATATCTACTAAGTTTTGTATGTTTTTCTAGACACTTATTGTTTGTTTTGTATTTTAGTGTATATGATTATCATATTATCTATTGTAATAGACTTTAACACTGTGACAGATTATGCATTAGTTCTTGTGATGTCCTTTCTGCTACACATCCATTCATAGCATAGGTAGCTTGCTGGTACATGCCCAAGTGTAGCAACTATAAACCTTTTTAGCCAGCTGCTACATATAACTTTTGAGGTTTACTTTTCCTTGAATGTCGTGTACGGTACGGTTTAGGCTTCGAGCAGAATTAAATAGTGATTAATAATGTCTTTCTATTACATTGTAAGTTGACATTCACACCTTTGTGTAACGTGCAACAGGTATAACACACTATATAATACAATGAATGAGAGTGAATATAAGTATACAATATCTTTTCATTTACACGTTAGACAATAGCACACTCAGCATTGCACATTAAGCTATAATATTTTCATTTACTTATTTCCTATAGTTACTCTTCTCATCATGTACCACTTTCAAAAGTGTTGCCTGCTCATACATTTGATGTTTTATAACCATGCACATTACATATATTTGGTGTTTTTGATTATAATATACAACATAGTGATGGTGTTATGCAAAGAATATGGGGTAGCAAATTTTATTGTGTTGAAGCAGGATGCTTTTGATAAATGGTGAATGAACATATATTAGGTCTTATTTTTTATTTAATCTGGGTTAGTTATTCGAATTTATGAGATAAATTGTATGAAATTCTACATTTATATATTTTTAAATAAATATTTATACACGGAGAAAATTGATGTTCTACTTAATATTTATATTTATATTTAAACTAAACTTTTTAAAAAAATTTTAAAAATATATCGTTCATATCTATTGTATAAATATCATTAAATAAATTTTATTATGTATTAAATATTTATGAAAAATATTGATAAATTAAACATTTTATTCGAGAAATGAGTCAAATATCAATATTTCAAATTTCAAATTTATTTTAAAAAAAAGGTTAATTATTTAAAATTTTGTTACTTAATTATGATCTTTATAGGTATCCCACAAAATAGATATTTTTAATAATACTTACATAAATTAGGAGATTGGAAGAGAAAATATATATCTACGGGCAAAACTAAATTACTGAAACTAGGAAAATGAAGTCATTGATAATATAGAAAAACACATGAGACAAATATTTTTATACACGGGAAAAGCTTTCTATTTTAGATTGAACTTTATTTTTATATATGAAAAAAGTGTAGGGATAATTCAAATACCTTTATAATTTGGAACAAGTTTTTTATTATTTTTTTTTAATCAAAGGAAGATTGATTTAATTCAAAAAATCAAACAGAGTACATGGCGATCGCGTGGATCTAGCCCTCAGGAAAGACAAAAAATAACGGGAACACTAATAAATCATCAACTTAGCAATATGTACCTAAGTTTCTGGCTATACCACCCCTATACACAATCATATCTATAATGTTATCAACTATTTTCATCTTATCTACAACATTACCGTAACAAACATCATTACAGTATTTTCACACACCATAAACAGTCTCTGTAGCAGCTAGTTTCAGGATGGAAGCTCGCCATCCCTTACCATTGGTACTCTTGCTCAACCAATCCAGTTCTTCATCCCACGGTTGCGGAATATGCGACATTTGTATTCAATCAAGAATCTTGGCCCAGATACACACCGTTTCGGGACAACAAAACAGCAGGTGATTAATAGATTTCTCTTCTTGAGAACATAAACAACATCTATCATCAGTAATCATACCAAAACGGAAAAGGTGTTGCTTCGTAGCCAATCTACCGTGGCATGCAAGCCACATAGTTATCAAAGCCCTTGGTCTTGCAACATTACATCGAAATAAGTTCTACCACGGTACCTTTGGGGCACCACTACACATTGCCTTGTAGACACCATTTATCCTAAACTTGCTGCTCGTTAACATGTGATCCTAGACCTGTTGAATGTCAGCCAAATTATCTCTCTGTTTTAGGATGGTCTTCATAATTCAAGAAGTGTGGGGTTTGATACTAACAGTTTTTTATTCATCAAAATATTTTTATAAATTATTGTATAAATATTTTTATAAAAAATACCAATCGGTGTCCGCAGTTATTGATTATATCTTTTTAAAAATATAAATTATATTTTTTATATTTATTATTTTTTATTAATCCTATTATTTTTTTCAAATTTTAAATGTAAACAAATGCGCGTCACCTATAGTACCCGTGCGAAGGCACGAGTATCCCGCTAGTATAACATGAAAATAATATGAACATATTTTATCTAGTGATAGATAGGGCCGACCCAACATATCTTAAGGTTTGAGACAAAAATTTAAATTAAACATTATAATATAATAAAATATTTTTATCTTAGATTAATGAATTTTAATTTTAAAATTTTAAAATATAAAATTATTAAATTATTCTAATCAATTTTATTTTTAATTGATAATAAATCAACACATCTAAACACTCTGCTAATATACAAATCTTAAATTAGTATAGGCAAAATAAAAATATAACTACTGAATTCTTAAGGATGGGAGAAATATCCGTTATTCAGGAATTTTTGAACTTCTAATAAACCATTAATATGTATCAAATATTTTAAAAATCCAATAAATACACATACCTTATTTTAGTATTACTATCGAATTTTTCGCATTTAAGAGTAAAAATTTGAAAAATTTGAGAAAAGTAAAAAATAATAGAAATATTTTTTATATTATTAAAATTTGTTGGGGGTGCAGGTTCAACTTTCGGTTGCTAGGTAGATTTTTCCAATTTCATACAATTATCTTTGTTGGAAGAATTTATCCGGCCATCCTCAAAATTTATACTTGATACCCCAAATTTTCATAATTTTAAAATTGTCTTTGAAAATATTTGAAATAAGTAAAAACAATTTATATTATTGAACATTTTAAAATTTCTAATAAAAAATACATAAAATACTGAAAATTTTAAAATTTTCAGTACTATACCGAAATTTTCAAAATTTCCAATAATGAAAAAATTTCAAAATTTTTTTAAACAGCTATCAGAAATTTCAAAATTTCCGATACTGTATTAAGAATTTTAAAATTTCCGGTAAAAAAAATAAAAATTTCGATATTTATCACATTTTTTTCTAAAAATTTTTATTTTTCACTGAAATTTCAAATTTTTTAATAAAAAATAAAAAAATTCTAAAATTTCCGGTGTATATCACAAAATTTCCGATATACCATGTAAGTTTCATAATTTCTAAAATTTTTTAAAAGATAACAAAATAATTTTACTATAATTAGAGGGTGTTAGATCTGAGAAGTGGCAGGTTAAATCCTTGCTTGTTGGGCTAAGTTGCTTTGCATTTGCCAGCCCACAACTTGTTTTATATCTCCAGAGTGTTCCACAAAGAAAGATATGTAATATTGGTAATACTAAAGATGACTGACAATTAAATAAGGAACTTCTGCTGATTGGCAAACTTAATTTTTTACACATATTTTTAGATAATTGTATACACATTTACCTCACTCCTGAAATTATATACACAACTATATTTTTAATATAATATTATTAGTATTCCTAAATTTCTCCACTTTTTAATTTAAAATTTCATTTTTAAATAAAAGTTATTGCCCCTTAATAATTTACATAAATTGAATATCTACTAGAAATATTATGTGTAAATCTTTAATTTTGTATCTAAAACAATTGTCAGTTCATAAATTAATATCTTTTCCATTATCAACCTACCATCTACCATACATGTTCCTCCAAAAAGAAAAAAAATATTTAATGTCAAGCAATATTAAAAAAGAAATATGATGTGTCATTGATATTTTGTGCTTAAAATATCTACTAATAAGCCTAGAAAATCATTTATTATTGGTAGGCAACAACTTCGAACAAAGTGATAGACAATCATCTTTGTTTATTGTCTTAATATCTATCAGACCAAGACTTTATTCAGACAGAGCAAATAATCTTCCAAGATGTAGTAATCCGTTTTTTACTGTTTATGAACATGTTCACACAAAATTTCGGATGCAAGAATTCAGTTTGTTAAGAAGATTGATTGTTTGTCTTTTAAGTTTTTGGTTTTGTTTATTTAGCTATTGAGTATCCTCTCCAATTGCACATCTCTAGGTTGACTTTAAATCCATTTTTAGCATGTATAAATCAAAGTGTTTGGTTTTGATTTATGCATTATACTTCAAGTCAATCTATTGAGTTTTTGGATCAAGAACTATAGTTGAGAATGGTTTAAGTCATGACTATATTAGAATCTCAAAAATCACTTGAAATTTTGCAAAAATGAGATTTTGGTAGTGTGATTCAAATCACACACCACTGCTAGTGCTACAATATACACCTTTGGTAACATAATATTACTACAGTTATGCCTTCCATCGTTGTAATATCGAAAACTGCAAGCGCCTAATGCTTATTTATTTTTTGAAAGTTATTTAATCATGATTTATATAAACAATTGTGGTGATAAAGTGAGTGGTACAAGGTTCGAATCCTGATAACTACATTTTTCCATTTTTCCTATTACAAAAAGCGTGTGTCACTTAATTTCATAAATAAATAAAAAATTGAAAATTATTTAATCATGGTTTTAATATTCAACCATTGTAATATGATCTGTATAACCTTTACTCTTCCCAAAAGAGAGAAATGTTCTTCCCAAAAGAGAGAAACGACTATAATGATGATTGAAATTTTTTGTCATTTCTTAGGATGGTCACAAGTCATTCAAAAATATCAACCATTAGAAGTAATCATTGCAAGAATTAAATCATCGGATGTTTCATCTTTAACCTCTTCTATAAATGCACAGTTTCATATAATAAAATTCCACATCTTCAAACTATTTTTCCTATAGCAACATGAGTTCTCCATCTGAGAATGCTAACAGAAATATGTCAAGTGAAGTCACCACAATCCAACAACATCAGCAGTCAACTGAGGAGGTCCAACCATCTGGATCGATTGCTGTCAGGGATACACTAAGAGTGAGGAAGGCCAAGAAGAAGATGATGATGAAGAATTAAGAAGAAGAAAAAGGTGTCGAGGAAGATTTTTTACTATGATTCTGATGAGAGTAGTGAGGAGCGAGTCATAGATTATGAAGATTCCTTTAGTGCTAGGGAATATTATTTTGATCTTGACAAAATTTATGTAATAAAAAAATTATGTTTTATATACTCTTCCCTTTATTTATTGGTATTTTTTTATATACTCTTTCTCTTTAAAAAAAAAAAGAGTACAAGCCAACAAAAATAACACCAACAACAACAACAACAACAATAATGAAGAATAACAATAACAACAATTAACAACTCTCTCGCCATTGCGTTTATAAATAAATAAAAAATTGAAAGTTATTTATCCAAGTTATTTAATCACGGTTTTACAATACAACCATTGTAAAATTTGAAAATTCCATCACGATTTTTCTTTCTAACCGTGATGAAAAGTGATATTTTTGAGTATATAAGCGAAAATATCTATCGTTAAGTACATAACACCCGTTTCTCTTAAAAGAAAACCCTAACATATTTCACTCTTCTATCTTATGACATAACCCTAACATCTATTTCACTCTTTAAACACACTTTAACCTTCAGATTCGTCTTCATCAATCACTAACGTGAGGTTCGTTCATTAAACTTATGCTTCGATTTCGTTTACGTTTCTTGTTAAAAATGGGTTCTCATTTTTTCATTTGGTGAATGTTCTAATTTTTTCAGATTCGTCTTCACTACCTTAACAAAGCGCATACTTTGGCTATGATACATATGGTTTGTGTAGCTATGAAGAAAAATACAAGAAGTATGAAGCTATTGTGTAAACTTTATTCACCTTGTACTTCTTATTCATAGCTTCATAAACTAGATGAACTTCATAATTTGTTCCAGATCCACGATTAGTTTATTAAAAGGTGTGTTCTTGAAACATTACATAATATCTTGTGTTGTTGTATGTTGTTGTTGTTCATTAATGTTCTCAGAACTTCATAATTGTTGTTGTTTTTGTTTATTATATCTTGCGTTCTTGAACCTTATTTTTTTTATTTTGTTTTATGTTGTTGTGTTGTCGATAAATGTTGTTATATGTTGTTGTTGTTGTTGTTGTTGTTGTTGATTAATGCTTGCAGAACAAGAATAAAACATTGCTAAGTCACAAGAAAGAAGCTTCTTGTGATTAGCAATGTTTTGTTCTTGTTCTAAAAACATTGATAAATGTTTTGTTCTTGTTGATAAATGTTGTTATATGTTGTTGTTGTTGATTAATGTTTTTAGAACAAGAACAAAACATTGCTAAGTCATAAGAAATAAGCTTCTTGCGACTTAGCAATGTTTTGTTCTTCAAATTCTTATATGATATGTAGATGAAGTTGAGTTTATTATATCCTTTTTAGATTGTTTGTTTCACTAACCCTTCACTGAAAATAAATTTCATTTAAATTGACATAGAAACTTATAATCTGAAAATTAAGTTGTATTTAAAAACTAACTTATATCAATCAATGTTTTTCGAATTGCATTCGTCTCATCATTCATCTCTCGCGTTTTAACATATAGGATGTGGTTCAATGACCTGATTCCTTCATCACATCCATATCTTCGCTTATAGTTTAATTTGAATAACAACAAATTATTGATATTATTCAAATTAAACTAGAATATAAGGAATTGATGTCATGAAGGACTTAGACCATTGAACCATAGTCTATATGTTAAAGAGCGAGAAATGAATGATGAGACTCATGCAATTTGGAAAACAGTGGTTTGTGTAAGTTGGTTTTCAAGAATAGTTTAATTTTTAGAATATATACTTCTTCATCAATTTGAATGGTTGTATGTTGTCGTGAGGTTTATTGAAAAATAAGCAATCTACGTATTTCATAATAAACCTGGGTACTTTCAACAACGATTATTTATTTTAACCGTGATTAAATCTTATTTTCATAAATGTATATACCACAACTGTTGATACTAGTAACCGTTGTGGTAGGTAGTGTGCGTTCTGCCTTACTATCATGGTCTCGCGACCGTGGTTGAAAGCACCAGACATACAATCACCCCTTACCTCACAACGGATGGTCAGACGTTGTGATATCCCTTTTCCAACCATTGTCGTATGGCTTTTCCGTAGTAGTGCTCGTTTCATGAATCGAATCAGACTTGCATGGAGCTCAGGGATATTTTCTAGTTTTCATGATTCGAATCACATGCTTCATAATTTGAATCACAACACTTTGATTCGAATTACAAGACTTCCTGATTCGAATCACACTGAACTAAATTTTCCTGGTTTACTTATGGAATTCTGATTCGAATAACCATTTTACATGACTTGAATCATGTGACTTAAGTCACACAAATGGGTTCTCATATGAATTTTGCTTCTTGATTCAAATTACTTAATTTTACGACTCGAGTCATGCCTTTTGCTTATGGCTCGAATCATACACCATTTTCACTCATTTTTGTGCTAGATCTCAAGCTCATATAAAATATTTTCTCTCAAAACCTTTCACAATGTTGAAAAACATACACTTTCATTATTGATTTAAAAACTCATTACTCATTTGTTCTATCATTTTCAAAATGATTTTCAAATCTTTATCGAGTACTGGCAAACAATTTATTTCATCTTCTACCTCATTCTATTTCCATGTTCATGTGAATCTAAATCTAATCTTGGAGATTTGTGATTTTTGAGGAGATTATGCTACTGTGTTTAATATTTCTTTGAATATTTTCTTAAGATTTCAGAGGTTTGCAAGGTTTGTGGCTGATTTTGATAAGTCCTGTGGAAAATAAGGAGGTTCTTCTCTTTGAAATTACTTTAGTAGTGTTGTATGGAAGACTTCGGAAAAATTGTGAGTTCTTCTTAATCTTTAAACATACAAAAACTCAAGATACCGGCAGGATCAAGAAAATATCATTGCAGAATGTAGACTTTGGAGCAAAATTATTAGGGCATGAAGTTTCAAGACGATTTCGAGTAACGATTTTGTGAGGATTCAATATACACTTCTCTCTCTCTCTCTCTCACACACACATACACACACACACACACACACACACACACACACACACATACACACACACACAAAATTTTAATTTTGTAGAATTTCATGTTTAGTTTGTTCTTTATAACTTTCGTAAAATTATATGTTGTTAGGTTTTGTCTTGATAGCGATTTATCAATTAAGTGTAGGTTTTGTTAGAATCGAGACTTCAAATAATCTTGTTGTTAATTAAGGCTTAAAATTGTGGTACTAGAATCCATATTGTACTAATTTTGAATATTTACACGCGTTATGTAAATTTAATATTAATACGATACATTGTTTTGTTGTTCTGTTGGTTAACTCTTTGATTCAATCTTTACCATATTGTATAACGATTGAGGTGTTCTGTGTATATATTGTTTGATAAGCATAATCATTTTATATGCACTTTCCTTCCACCACACAAACTATTTTTCATTTTCAAACTCTGATAAACTTTTCAAAACTAATTTTCAATTGGTCAATTTTATTAGGGAGGTACATTCACCCCTTTTGTAGATCGTTGCATTCTCGTATTCTCACCCAACAATTAGACTCAGAGCTGTTCTTTTGATTAGGTCTAAGTAACTCAAAAGTTTGAGAAAATGGGTAGCGACGATCTGAAGGGAGTGTATAGTAGAGCCCTAATTTTCAAAGGCGAAAGTTATGCTTATTGGAAGGATAGTATGCACGTACACTTAATCTCTATAGACAAAATACTTTGAGTAGAAATCACCAACGAGCCTTTTATTCCCAAAAAACAAAGTCGATGGTTCTGTTAAGCTCCCGAAAGATTGGTCAGATGATGAAACCCAAAAGGCATCCTATGATTTGAAGGCGAGAAATATACTTATCTCCGTGTTAAGCGCTAAAGTATATTACTCTGTCTCACGTCATTAGAGTGAACATGTGAACACTATTTAAGTTCTTTATGAGGGAACTGGAGACGTTAAAGATTCTAAGATCAATAAATTAACAAATGAGTGTGAATATTTTCGTATGGAACTCGGTGAAACTATGGAATCTATGCAAACTCGTTTTCTCCTTTTAATCAACACGTTAGATAACTTGGGAAAGTATTTTTCTAACAAATATTGTGGTAACAAATTTTAAGGTCTATGTGTAGGGAATGGAAATTGTAGGTTATAACCATCAAAGAATCAAATGATCTTAATAATTTGGATATCACAAAATTGTTTGGAAAGTTTCTGAACATGAGAATGAACCAAAATGACTCACAGCAAGCGAAGTAAGCTCAAAAATTAAAGAGAAGGTCAAAGAAGAGAAGCATGATATCTCCTTGAAAGCCTCTACCTCAAAGAGAAAGAAAGTAGAAGATGATAGTGATAGTTCCAACAAAGACTCTGAAGGTGAAAAGAAACACAAGAAAGACGGGGGGGGGGGGGGGGGGGTGAAATGGGTTTCTAAAAATGAAATCTTTTTTCTACCCAACACAACAATGAGAAAACATAGAATAAAAATAATGAAACAATTATGTTTATCCTAGTTCGCTATTAATGAAGCTACCTCCAGTCCACCCGCCAAGGTGATTTTGCCTTATCAACAATGACTTAATCCACTATAACCAAACTGATTACAACCACACAAACTAACTGTCAATGTCTTCTTGAGTAATTTTGAATAAACCCTAGTCACTCAAGGAAATACAATCACAATATTGAAATACAAAGTGTGTTTACAAGTTGCTTCAAAATAACATATTACACAAGATAAGTATAAAGAATTTCACACTAATATTCTATGAATAATTTGAACAAAAGTTCTGTGTGTGTGAGCTTTTCTTTCTCTAAAAAGTATTTAGTGTATGAAAATTTTACGTAAATGATATTCTCAAAAGTTGACAACTTTCCATTTTTCCAAGTCTCCTTTATATAGGCATGAAAAGATCCATTGGAGGGTAGAATAGGAAATCATAATTGCAACTGTATCCTTGCATAATGGTCTGTGAAAATGGGAGACACAAAGGTACAATAGTAAATTCCGTTTCCCACAAAATCAGTGTAGTGGAAAAATATTTGATTTTATAATATGTATTATTTCCCACGTAAAAATATTTTGATCTTATCTTCAAATGATCAAAGGCTTCTGATGGGTAGATGATGAAGCGTGCATAGAAGAAAATGTAAAAGTCTGTATGAGAGAATCTTCAGAAACTTGGTCTTCAGAATCTTGATCCAGTTCATTAGAACCTGGTCTTCAGAGTTGTTGAGCGGAAACCTTTAGAATTTGACAGTGTCAGAGGCTTCTCTTATCAGAGTCATAAAGCTTAGGATGAGTAATGTTTAGAAGTGTTGAGTAGAATAGTTCAGAGCTTGATTATCATGTAAACTACACTTCTCAGAGTCAGAGTGCAATTGGTTCAGAGTCTGATGACGTTGCACGTCACTTCTTCAGAGTCAGAACTTGAGTCTAGTATTTCCACACTTGACAAAACCATTAGAGTACAAAATTGTTCTATATAAATCAATGTATTATTATCATTAAAACATAAGGTCAGATGCATAATCAAATCTTGTTCTTACAATCTCCCCCTTTTTTATGATGATAAAACCATGTATTTTCATGCACAATTTTTACTTGGTTTAATCACATAAAAATGTATTAGAGCGAGGTTTGTAAGCTCCCCCTGAGTTTTATACTTATTAAAAATATTTTTCAATTCAAAACTTTAGAGTTAAGTTTGCAAGCTCCCCCTGAGTTTAAAACTTAAAATATTTTTAATGTATAAAACATCTTAATTAGCTTGAAAGTAATAACTTCCCTATCTGAGAAAGCATGATTGTAATGTGTTATGATTTGAGATTTCTTGAGTTCATATATAAGAATCTTAGAATCAAAGTCTGAAAGAGGAACTGGCTTGAATCTCAGAGCCTTAGTTAGAAAACATTTATGTATTTCTTCTTTCTAGAAAACCTGGTTGACTTATCAAAAGACAATTTTTTAAGAGTATTGGTGAACTTATAAGTTCCCATAGTCAGATACCAAGGTTCCCAGAGTTAATTAACAAACAAAAATAATAGAAATGAGATGTTTTGGGAAATAGATTGGAAAATAAGTATATAAAAATATCATTTCTACTTCTTCCCCTTTGTCATCAATAAAAAAGAATAAATAAAACCAAAAATGAAACTTCATTGATTAACAAAAAAGATACAAAAAGGATGTAGAAAGCTTAAAACGAGCATAAACAAAGTAAACATAATTTTTTTTTCTAAAAAGAAACTAGGGTTTATTAGGTAGGAGGAGGTAGTCTCAACAGAATTAGTTGAAGCATTCCTTCTATCTTGGTATTGGTCTGGGCTTTCTCTTTGAACATATCATCTTATTTGTCCAAGCGTGTCCTAACCACACTATTCTCTTCCTTAAGATCTTCCAGAGTCTTGAGCACGAGAGGAAGGGGTTCAGTTCCATCTTCAACAGGTTTTGTCCCAGAAGTAGATCCAACCACAAGTTGAGTAGGAGGAGAACTTATGTCTCTTAATCAACTTCTGGTGTGGGAGGAGGCTTCGGAGTGAACATCTCCAGAAGTGGCTCGATTATCCCAAAAAGCCTATCATGGAATCTCTTTTCAGAAGCTCTATATTAATATCGCCAATATAAGGCCACCATAGTATCTCATCTTTGAACTATGCATCTCAAAATAATCCATCATGAATTTATAATTACAACTCAACAATGTTTATAATTAAATAATTACTCAACAATACTCACCAACAGGGTTAAAATAGCACTACATAACCCTAGGCCTTCAACAGAGTCAACTCATAACTCAAGAGAGTTCACAATTAACTATTCCACTTTTTATTCAAGGATTACGATTCACAAGGCATACTCTAACTTAACTCAACTACTCATCCATTCGTCTCTGAACACGTCAGATAACACAAAACTCAACCCTCTTGGCACACACAACACTCCAAACACATCAACATCAATCAATAACTTACGAATAACTCTAAACATATCAAGTGACTCATAACCCAACCCTTTTTATTTAACACGGCTCTAGAAATATCAAATACCTCAAACTCAAATTTAATAATTTCAAATACTCCAAACTCAACTCTAAATATTTCAGGCTCAACTCTAAAAATATTAAACATCTCAAACTTAACTCTAAGAATTTCATATACTCCAAACTCAACTCTACAATTTCATATACTCCAAAATCAACTCTAAACATTTCAGGCTCAACTCTAAAAATATCAAATACCTCAATCTCAACTCTAAGAATGTCAAATATTGCAAAATCAACTCTAAACATTTCAGGCTCAACTATAAAAATATAAAACACCTTAAACTTAACTCTAAGAATATCAAATATTCAAAACTGAACTATAAACATTTTAGGCTCAACTCTAAAAATATCAAATACCTCTAACTCAACTCTAAGAATGTAAAATAATCCAAAATCAACTCTAAAAATTTCAAATAACTCAAATTTAAGTTATTTATAAATATATTCAAATTATTTAAGCCGCTCCAAAGTTTTCCCAAAACCCTTGCCTTAACTCTAAAATTGTCTCATTGTAATAGGTTTTCCCTAAATCCCTGACTTAAATCTAAAACAAAATGTATAACTTCACAATAGCACAAAAAATGATAGACTTATGATAAAATTATAACAATTTTATGTTTAAAAGTTCTTTGAACCTGTTGCACCCCAAAAATTTCCCTCTCGTTTCTAGCCCTAATTGGTTTTCGCTTCGCATTCATCTGCATTTCCATTAGGTCATAACATTCAATCATGCATTACATTGAGTGCTTGAGACATGGGATCATTTTGTTCTTATGGCTCAGGACTTCTTTTCATTACAAGTTTTTAAGCAGCAAGCATCAGAGGCTCCGAAATTTATTTTGCTCGGTGATTTGGTACCGGACCATATTTTTCCAGCAGGTTATTTTGGGTGTAAAAGAGAACTCACAAGTTATTTCAAGCATGATTCAGCTGCAATATCAAATGGCAAGTTTCAGAGGCATAACAGGGCTCAGAACAAGTGACAACGGGTGGTTTTTCAAAGCTTCCAACGAAAAGGCGCCAAAATTCAAATTTTGGTTGTGTTAATCGATTAACCTATTTTTCCTAGCAAATGGTTAATAGATTAACACGTGTATTTTTTTCCTAGAAACTTCAGTTTTTAGAACTGCAGCATTTTCAACTTATTTTGATCACTTGGTTTCACATTTGCATCAGTAGAAGGATCTAGAATGCTTCTCAATTTTGGCTCCTTTCAAATTAATTTCATTTCCCTCCAAAAATTCAAACATTTTCATTCCTAATTACACTCCTAATCTCCATTCCTAATACTAACCCACACTCCAAGCCTCATTTTCATTCCAAACCTAGAGCTTATTTAAGTGAATTTGCTCCAAACCTCACATAACTTCACTTTTTTTTTTTAATTTTTCTACACTTCACATTCCAATTCTCTCTATTCTCTCTCATTTTTTCACTCTCCACTTTCATCTTCAACCTTCACATAAGCTCCATAACCAAAAAGCTTCTCAAATTCTTCATTGGAGTTTGTGAATTCTAGAGCTAAACCTTCATTACTTCCTCTCATCAACACAAATTCTGAAGTTGAAGCTTATTTGGATCTTGATCAAGTTTTGGAATCACTTATTGAAGAGATTTTGGATTATTTTTGGATACTTGTTTTGATCTTCAACTTTTCTTGCTAGAAGTTCATTGGATCTTGGATTTTCTGTGCTTGATCTATCAAATTCCATTTGCAACACTTACCAAAGCAATTCTTCGCTTTTTAGGTTGGTAATTCTTAGATCCAAGCTTATTCTAGCTTATTTACAACTTTCAAAATATAGATCCATGGATTTTTTATGTGAATTGATCCAGTGATTGATTTAATTGTTCATCTTGATGTTTGATGGATTCAATTGGTGTTTATTTGTGGTTATTTGATGTAATTTTCGTGTACAATTGCATGCCATAACATGTGGATGATTGGAGAATTGATTTGCTGCTGAAAGTGCTTTTGAAATGTTGATTTTCTGCTACTGGTGCAGCGTTAATCGATTAACCATTTGCTAGGCAAAACTGGTTAATTGATTAACCAGTCTGTTTTGTTTGTTTTTTGCTGATTTTCAAAGGGTTAATTTATTAACCAGTTTTGCCTTGCAAATGGTTAATCGATTAACACTGTTGCAGAATTTGTTTTTTGTCCATTTTCAAGCTTGTTTTGATTTCTTTCCACTTCTAAACCTCATGGCTTGGTATGATACATATTTGTGGAATTTTCTTGTGCTGTTTCGCTCCATTTTGCAGTATATATGTGATTCTTCGACACGCGACACATTGATTTTCATGATGCATGTTCATGACTAATTATGTTGCATTCTTGATGCATTCTTCATGATGCTTGCTTGTTCATACTTTTTTGCTTGCTCTTGATGCTTACTTTTCTTGATCCATGATACATGTTCAATATTTGCTTTCGATTCCTCAAATGCGTGTTTGTTTGAGATGATTAATTGTTGATGAATTCATGATGTTCTTGTTGAATGCTTAAGTGTGCAATGGCTTTGAACTTTCTTGTGCTTAATTGTTGTTACATGTTCATCAATTGATTTTACTTGATGCATGCTCATACTTGATCCTTGTCCTTCATGTACATTTGTTTAAATATGGAAGCATGTTCATGGTTGATTGTTAAATCTTTGATGCATGCTCAACTTGATGTTGCAGTGTCACATGTTCATCTACGCTTGATGCCTATTTGATGCTTTGCATACTGCTGAATCCACTACTGATGTGTTGAATATGTGTTATGAAATGTATACATTCTGTTTGCTTCATTTTATACCTGTTATGTTCTGGAAATATATGTTGTTAAATGCTGTGTTGTGTTGTTGCTGGATTTTATCACTGTTCTAAACTGAAGCGCTGTTGTTGTTGCTGTTTTTGGTTTATTTTCTTGGTTTTTTCTTGCTTTTGCATGTTCCCTTAAGGCCTCCTTGTAACGCCCTGATTTATTATTTAATTATTTTACCGAGTTTAGCGATAATTTTGAGTGATTTACATGAATATTTGCGATGTATGATGTTTTGTGACGTGTTGATGGGTATTGGTGAATAATATTATTAGCTTATTATAATATTATTAGTGGGGAAATAAATAATGAGAATTAGTGGTATTGTTTGATTATTAGAATATTAGTTAAATAATTGTTTAACTAGCGTGACATTAAATATTTATTTAATGGAATAAAATTAAAATGGAATAATGAGGTAGTAAGGGCAAAACTGGCAAAAAGAGGGAGCTTAGGGTTCTAGGGGCTAAGTTGGAATAAGGGGAATATGTTATAAGGAGTTTGAGGAAGTTACACAATAGAACGTGAATACAACTTTTGAGGAAACCGTAGAAGTGAGAAGAAAGAAGAGAAGAACGATCGTGAGAAGGCAAGAGACTAGAGTTTAGAGATTCAAAAAGGTCATCCAATCTAAGGTAAGGGTGGGACTAACTTTCTCTAATACGGGTTCAATAATCATGAAAGGGATTGAGTTAGATATTGGTTGATAGTTGTTATTGTTAGAGATGAATGAAATTGATTGATACGTGTTAATTTAGTATCTTGATATTAGGAATTTAAACCCAATTTGATGTTAGGAGTTTGCAATGATTGAATTATAATGTTATCGTTATGATGTAGTGTTTCTATGAGAATAATGTGAAGAAATTCTGTTTTGGGTTAGGAATAGTGAAACCTAGAAATTTTGGTGCGAAATTCATCGTCGCGAAAATTAGTTTTTATGCTACCAATGAGTTCTAATAGGTATAACTAAGTTAAAATAAGAGTCTCGCGAATTAAATCGAAGTTTCGGATGGGTTTTTGAGCAAAAAGTGATCAAACCCGTAGCTATGTTAGTGCAGAATTTTGGAAACTTCGAAAATTTGTAACATGAGTTCCGGGAGTCCGATTCGTACGCCACTCGAAGCGTTGGAAAGATAACGAGACGAGCTATCTTATAATAATAGTGTCTGGTTCAGGGGTGAGTTATCTTGTGTGGAATAACTGAAATGGAATTATAGTGTTAAAATTCTGATTTTTGGCGAAGTGAAAGTTTGAGTTTTAGCGCGATTTCGAAATTGAAAATTTTCCAGATTGTGAAATGAATTTAGAATGTGATTTCTTGTATTTAATGATGAATTTAGGTGTATTTTAATAATTATTTCGTCATGTCCTTGAGCTGCTTTTGAAGCGTTTTCGATTAAAGTATACATGCTTGAGTTTTATAATTATAAGTGTGTGAATGAAATTATTGTTTATTTGCGAAGAATAATGTTGATTAATTGTGAAGTCGTGATTGCTTGTAGTATATGTTAGTCGGTACAGAGTATGTTATAGTTGCTGTGATATTGTTGTTGGGAATTATAAAGTTGCAGGTGTGAAATATGTTGCATTGCCTCTAATTATTGACAAGAGTTAAGTTGTGGGCCTATGGCCAATGTTGATTTGTTGTTGTGTTGATATATAACTATCATTGTTGTTATTCTGACGTTCATGTTGAGCCGCATTGTATAGCATATCAAGCTGGAGCTGCTGCTCGGTAAGTTGGCCTGGATTGGCAAAATACTAAGTTGAAGGCTTATGCCTTGTTGATGCCTCTATTAATTGGCAAATTTTAAGTTGGGAGTTATGCTCTAATGGTACCACATGCATGATTGCATTGTATTGCATCCGTTAAGTCGTGTTGTTGTATTGTTGAGCGAAGTTATGTGATGATTTGTTGTTGGACTTATGCGAAGTATTGATAATGATGAGTTGCACAGTTATATGATGTTACGTGTTGCTAATTCCTTTATACGAGTTATTGCCTTGTATTATTGAATGTGAAATCTCACCTCTTCTGTTTGAATGTTGCCTCTATGTGGGTAACGTGCAGATAATCAGGAGTAGTGTGAAAGTCGTGGTCGGTGAAGACGAGGTGCTTCACTTTAGTTTGGAGTCTGCTCTGATATGTAACATTGGGAGTCGGGAACGCTTTATGCATGATTTTACTTTGTTAAAGAATTACAGTTGCCTTAACATTTTTGAAAACAAATATTTTGATTAATTGAAACCGTTATATTTTGTTGATCACAATGAAGAATTTCCGCTGTGTAATAAAGATGATTTTTGGATTAAAGTTGCATTAATATTTATTATATGTTACATGTCTTATTGTGAGCAAGTTCTTGTTGAAAGTAATACCCTTTTATTCCGAGTTGTTTCATTTTACTCTGATTTTTCGATTAAATTATTCGGGGGAATTTAGGGTGTTACAAAGTGGTATCAGAGCAGGTCGGTCCGTCCGGTCAGGTTGTCTAATTATGTTGTTCCCCAGTATGCGACATGTGTGTGAAAACACTGTCGGTGCTTATTTTGTTTTCCATTTGCAGGTGGGTAATGAAACAAGTGGGGGAGAAGTATATGCTTCTCTTGGATATTCCAGTGGTTGAGGGATTGGATATCATGTTGTCGCATGAGGGAGTGCAGTGTTGGATTGTCCAACTGTTTGAGAATGGTGTGATCCTTGAGGGAAGACGGTCAGGTGTTTTCGTTGTTCGCTTCCTTGTGAGGGGGAAGGCGATGTTGTGGCTAGAGATAGGCCGGTGATGTGTGGAGTATCCTGACGTGTTTCCTTAGGAGGTGCACAGTTATCTTTAGTTAGAACAAGATGATGTCATTTTTGGATGAATTGGTGGAGATAAACCATGTGTTTACCAATTATTTAGATGAGTGGTGTAGTGTGTTGTTGAGACAAGTGTAGCTTCAGTGTTATTAGTTAAGAAGGAAGAAGGTAGTACGAGATGGTGTGTGGATTATCGACGGTTGAGAATAAATATCCATTTCAACGGGATTGATGATTTGATGGACCAACTGGTGGGCTAGTGTGTTTTCGGTATAATGGAATTGAAGTCGGATTACTTTCAGATTTGGGTGAAAAGTGAAGATAGTTGGAGGATCTTGGGAGTAAGAGAAAAATGTGGAACTCATGTTCATCATTTCCAATTTTAATTTTCGCACTTATGGAACAGTCTTCACTAAACAGGTGATAACTTTTCGCTGGTAACTCCGATGGGAGAAATTCTGGACTTTTTGGAAAGCTTACAAGATTCCCTACGGTTTGAATATAAACTTTGTCTTCTACATGTTTTTGACGAGAGAGAAAAATGCATTTGAAGATTTGGGTCTGATTCTGATTTTTGAGAAGGCAGGTATACGGGATTTCTTGATCAGCCTCCATTGCGCATGTGATAACTTTTTAATCGAAACTCGGATTAAAGCGATTCTTGAATTTCTGGAATCTACGGGAAATTCCCTTCATTTTGGCATATAATTTTATATCAAGAAGGTCTGTATTGAAGGGGATAATTGTGTTTGAAGTTGAGTGAGTCTTGCTGAAAGTGGGTAAGATGAGGTCAGGTATAAGATGTTTGGTAACAGGACGGAGGTGAGGACCTCATAGAAGCACATGGAGATGCGGCGTATGCCAATTGAGAATGATTAGAGTGGAGAGATCTTTGAGGAATGGAGAAGGTTGAATAGTAACGTGGATTGTGTGTCATTGATGACATGGTGTCAACATGTGTCAGGAAGATTTTGGAAAGTTTCTATCACCAACCAGATGATGAGATGGTACTGTTAAGATGCTGATTAGGATGAGATCAAATGTGAAACTATACGGATCATCGAGATTGTGAAATTAAAGAAAGGACGAAGGATTTATTAGTATTGTTAAAGTCCTCTATTTGGATAAATGTTTCATTTAGAGCGGACCGATTTGGATTGTACTTGAAGTAGTAGCATTTCTGGTATTGCGAGAATATTTAACAATTGTGTTGTGTTACAAGCGTGTATCGGAGAATATGTAATGGATTTTGGGCGTTTATATATCATTGACGAGGTTGAAAAGAAGAAAATTAAGAAAACGATTGTAAGCCTTAGAGAGATGGTGGAGCATTATGCTTAGGTAACTTTGGGCACGAAGTAAAGGATGCTATTGTAGTTGGGTAATGATATTCTATGCCACTGTTATGGTGGCCAGCTACCTATTGACAAATTGAGGAACTGATCACCCTTAATCTCTTGTTGATAGTAGACGGGATCATGTTGGATGGGATAGACGTGTCTTGCTAGCTGGTATAGTATGTACATTGAATTGTTTGAAGTCGAGCCAAGTGCTTGTGGATTGTTTGATTAGTCGATGAGGATTCCTATATCTGAAGATGAGGCGGATTCGAGGCTTTTGTATGTTGATCAGATGATGTTGATAGTTACTTATCAGAAGCAGAGAACAACGTGTTGACTAAAGATATGCCAAGGGTGTCACCGTGGAAAGCCTTATTATTATTAGTAAAGAAAAGAATGACAACATGAGGTTGCGTGTGGATCGGTGAGTAGTATGGAAACTCACAGTTGTGTCCGGGGTAGCTTGAGTTTTGATTTGAGATGAATCGAGAATCCGATAGACATGAGACTTGAAGCATTGGAAAGATGATCCAGTGAGGGAATAAATGGAAATGCGAGACCATAATTTAACCAAGGATGTTTGGTAGAGGATAGTAGTGACTAGTACGCCTTAAAGTGTGTGTAGGGAGTATGGATCGTATCTTCCATACTTATTTGGATAAGTTAGAACTGGTGTTCATTGTGGATGTTCAGATCTATTATAAAAATCGGAAGAAGAACGTGTAGAGTAATTGAGAATTGAGTTACAAGTATTGAAAGAAGTGGAGTCATATGTTAAGTTACTAAAGTGTGATTTTTGGTTAGTAGAGATGAGTTTACTTGGTTGTGTTAATTCAGATGAGGGTATTGTTGTGGATCCATCCAAGTAGATGTAGTTCTACAATGAGGAAGCTCTGCAGTGGATTAAGGGGAGTATAATATTCTTGGACTTAGTCGGTTATTATCACGGAGTTTTGAAGTAGGAATCGCGAAGGACGCCTAGCGCCGTTGAGCGCGCCCAGCGCGGTCTGGAAGACTCTCGCCCTCTCGAGGCAGAAGTGAGCGCGCTTAGCGCGAGTCGGATCCCACTTAACGCGGTCTGGTAGTGGAAAAGGTGATTTTTCTTGTCGAAATTAATTGGAAATATGTATCCTTATGCGGTTATGGTATTGGGATGCTGTTATATGTTTAAGATGAGTTTAGACAGTGTGATAATATAAGATGGTGAAGTTGTAGCTTATGTTTTACGATAGTTGGAGATTCATGAAAGTATCTATCCTATTCAAGATTTGGAATTGGCTGAGGTTGTAATTGTGTTAAGTATCCAGAGGAATTACTTTTATGGATCTAGGTCCAAAGTGTTTAGTAATCACAAGAGTGTAGAATACTTGTTTGGTCGGAATTCCCGATGAGTTAAGTCGAAAGTCGTTTCTTATGTCTGCTTTGATGGTCGGAAGTTGGATGTGAACTTGGTAGATTTGATAGTTGTGAGTAATTCGAGTGCGTAGCGAAAGCGTGGTGTAGTACAGTTTGTTCGTACGTGTGTAACAACGATGTTAGTAGTTTGGCTACATTGAGGTTGTGTTATGGACTTTTGTGTTTTTATCTTTGTTGTTGCCTCGTTACCTATGGTGATGGTTCGAGTACGAGTAGATAATTCTTATGATGGGGAATTAGGGGAGTGTTGCCTATGGTGATGGTGACGATCGTGTTGTGTTCTGGTTCATAGTGAACCTGTGTGTTCTTAACTTGGTTATTCTTTGTGTCTTGAGTTGGTCATCGAGTGCATTGCGTGAGCATTGCATCTTGTTGTTGTTGTCGTTAATAAGTTAGTTTGTTGTTTTGTGTTAACCGCGGTGTTGCCTTTCATGGCATGGGAATTGATTAATCGAATACGAGGACGTATCCGGGGTAGTTCGCATCCGGTAAATTTTCGAGGACGAAAACATTCTAAGTGGGGGAGAGTTGTAACACCCTGATTTATTATTTAATTATTTCACCGAGTTTAGCGATAATTTTGAGCGATTTACATGAATATTTACGATGTATGGTGTTTTGTGATGTGTTGATGAGTATTGGTGAATAATATTATTAGCTTATTATAATATTATTAGTGGGGAAATAAATAATGAGAATTAGTGGTATTGTTTGATTATTAGAATATTAGTTAAATAATTGTTTAACTAGCGTGACATTAAATATTTATTTAATGGAATAAAATTAAAATGGAATAATGAGGTAGTAAGGGCAAAACTGGCAAAAAGAGGGAACTTAGGGGTTCTAGGGGCTAAGTTGGAATAAGGGGAATATGTTATAAGGAGTTTGAGGAAGTTACACAATAGAACGTGAATACAACTTTTGAGGAAACCGTAGAAGTGAGAAGAAAGAAGAGAAGAACGATCGTGAGAAGGCAAGAGACTAGAGTTTAGAGATTCAAAAAGGTCATCCAATCTAAGATAAGGGTGGGACTAACTTTCTCTAATACGGGTTCAAAAATCATGAAAGAGATTGAGTTAGATATTGGTTGATAGTTGTTGTTGTTAGAGATGAATGAAATTGATTGATACGTGTTAATTTAGTATCTTGATATTAGGAATTTGAACCCAATTTGATGTTAGGAGTTTGTAATGATTGAATTATAATGTTATCGTTATGATGTAGTGTTTCTATGAGAATAATGTGAAGAAATTCTGTTTTGGGTTAGGAATAGTGAAACCTAGAAATTTTGGTGCGAAATTCATCGTCGCGAAAATTAGTTTTTATGCTACCAATGAGTTCTAATAGGTATAACTAAGTTAAAATAAGAGTCTCGTGAATTAAATCCAAGTTTCGGATGGATTTTTAGGCAAAAAGTGATCAAACCCGTAGCTATGTTAGTGCAGAATTTTGGAAACTTCGAAAATTCGTAACTTGAGTTCCGGGAGTCCGATTCGTACGCCGCTCGAAGTGTTGGAAAGATAACGAGACGAGCTATCTTATAATAATAGTGTCATCTTGTGTGGAATAACTGAAATGGAATTATAGTGTTAAAATTCTGATTTTTGGCGAAGTGAAAGTTTGAGTTTTAGCGCGATTTCGAAATTGAAAATTTTCCAGATTGTGAAATGAATTCAAAACGTGATTCCTTGTATTTAATGATGAATTTAGGTGTATTTTAATAATTATTTCGTCATGTCCTTGAGCTGCTTTTGAAGCGTTTTCGATTAAAGTATACATGCTTGAGTTTTATAATTATAAGTGTGTGAATGAAATTATTGTTTATTTGCGAAGAATAATGTTGATTAATTGTGAAGTCGTGATTGCTTGTAGTATATGTTAGTCGGTACAGAGTATGTTATAGTTGCTGTGATATTGTTGTTGGGAATTATAAAGGTGCAGGTGTGAAATATGTTGCATTGCCTCTAATTATTGGCAAGAGTTAAGTTGTGGGCCTATGGCCAATGCTGATTTGTTGTTGTGTTGATATATAACTATCATTGTTGTTATTCTGACGTTCATGTTGAGTCGCATTGTATAGCATATCAAGCTGGAGCTGCTGCTCGGTAAGTTGGTCTGGATTGGCAAAATACTAAGTTGAAGGCTTATGCCTTATTGATGCCTCTATTAATTGGCAAATTTTAAGTTGGGAGTTCTGCTCCAATGGTACCACATGCATGATTGCACTACATTGCATCCGTTGAGTCGTGTTGTTGTATTGTTGAGCGAAGTTATGTGATGATTTGTTGTTGGACTTATGCGAAGTATTGATAATGATGAGTTGCGCAGTTATATGATGTTATGTGTTGCTAATTCCTTTATACGAGTTATTGCCTTGTATTATTGAATGTGAAATCTCACCCCTTCTGTTTGAATGTTGCCTCTACGTGGGTAACGTGCAGATAATCAGGAGTAGTGTGGAAGTCGTGGTCGGTGAAGACGAGGTGCTTCACTTTAGTTTGGAGTCTACTCTGATATGTAACATTGGGAGTCGGGAACGCTTTATGCATGATTTTACTTTGTTAAAGAATTACAGTTGCCTTTACATTTTTGAAAACAAATATTTTGATTAATTGAAACCGTTATATTTTGTTGATCACAATGAAGAATTTTCGCTGTCTAATAAAGATGACTTTTGGATTAAAGTTGCATTAATATTTATTATATGTTACATGTCTTATTGTGAGCAAGTTCTTGTTGAAAGTAATGCCCTTTTATTCCGAGTTGTTTCATTTTACTCTGGTTTTTCGATTAAATTATTCGGGGGAATTTAGGGTGTTACACTCCTAGTACAACTTAATTTTTTATTAAGCTTGGAGTAGGATAGACATTAGGTGCTAATATGTGCATGACAACATTAGGGTATTCCCTTTTAACCTCAACCTTAGGTCCATTTTTGTATGATAACATTAGGTAGACTTTCCCTTTTCTCATCCTCAACGATAGGGCCATATTGCATGACAACATCTAGGTAAGTTTCCCTTAGATTTTCTCTTTGCCCTTTGAGTCTTCTTTCTTCTCTCTTAAACAAAGTCAAAACACTTAATAAATATGATATGCATATGGGAAAAGATGAGCGGATGAGTTTCTAACCTCATCTTAGGGTACTTTGTACGCGAGACGTTTGGATCGTTAACGCGAAGTATTCGATCCTATGTCATAGACTTTAGTGCAATGTGCATCTCCAATAAAGTCAATCACTACAAGAAATTTTCTATATACCAACGGACACCATTAGTAATGGTTGAGAAATCTGTGGGTATAGGTGGCATATACCTATAGAAATTTATTACCAAAGGTATGGGGATCATATATCATAAAAATAACTTATGAGTTCTGTGAGTATAGAGTTCCAATGATATTTATGCTTATTGACATATGACTTTCATGGGTATAGGACTCCATGAGTATATTCATATCTTATATTTTTTTTTCTTTTTTTACATGAAAGTTGTTCTCAAATTTTTATTTTATTTTTTTACGAGACAGTTTATCTCTAATTCTTATTTATATTATTTTTATTTCCCCTCTAATTGCAATTTTAATATTTTTTTAGTTTTCTATAATAAAACAATAAAAATTTAATTTTAAAATGCCCACAAAAATCGAACTTGAGACTTCTATATTAAAAAATAATAATTTTTCCACTAGACTAGTTAATAATAACATGTCATAGTTGAAACTTATTGTTTATATTAAAATATTTCATTGTAAAAATTTCTCATTGTAAAAATTTCACTAAACATTTCACACCAGTTTTCAGTTTCCCTCTATTTTTTTACGTTCCCTTTAATATTTTTAATTATTATTTCTTTTTCTTTAATATATTTTTACTTTATCAATCATCTTTCCAAACCTATCTTTCTAAACCCTAAAGTTAAAGAAAAAATTTGCAGCTTCGTATAGCCGCCAACATTACATACTACCGTGACTCTCTCTAAACTCACCGTCTAGAAACGCTGCACTCTCTGCCGTTTGAGATTGTTTCTTCGGGTTTTCATCATTCTTTCTTATTTCTCTATTTTGATTTCAAAGCAAAAATTAACCTCTTTTTGCATTTAGTTCGTTAATCTTTCATATTGTAGATGTTGTTATTCTTTCTTATATACTGATTTTGGTGATGTTGTAATATCTAGTGTTGTGTTATATCATTTAATAGTTTTGAACAAACCAACAAAAAACAAGAATTAGGTTGAAATGAATTGGGTAAATTGAAATTTATAATTTAAGACCTATAATATAAACACTAATTCTATGTTTTGTTTGAAAATTCATATTTATAACTCACATTAAATCAATAGTTCTTTGCTCTGCTTCAACTGGAAATGAGAATAAACCAAAAGAAAAAAATAGAAAAATTATCAAATATGTATGTCTATGGAATCTCTGTCATGTGATAAACAATACTTGAATTTGTTAAATTATAAATACTTGAGTTATGCTAACAATACATTTTTCAAATACACTCTTATCAACACAGATTTTAATGGGTTGATATTAATCCCATTGAATTTATGTAGAACTTTCATGATCACTTAGATAAATTTAAATTTCAACCGATTAGAAAATGTAGGTTAAAAAGAATGTGTTGATGGTTCTATAATTATTTTTTAAGTCACACGTGTGATTGGTTTTAATTTATTGACAAAGTTAAACTTTTATATCAACAATATGCTAAAATTGAACTCATTTACATTTGATTGAAAATCTAGATGATAAGAGATTTTAAAAGAAAATTAGTCTAACTTAAAACTTAAACATAGTTAAACTTAAACAGAAGATTCGCAACAAAACTCTACCGTATTAACATACATTGTTCATATGTACTTGAGGGTTGGTGTTTGCATCCTTGAGGGTCATGTGATAAGCTATTATGTCCCTCTTAAAAAAAACTTTTGTTTAATAGTTTTTTTTTTCACATACCAGCCATGGAACCCGTATCCCTTGCTAACCACGGGTTTGTGACTTTTCATGTAAGCTAAAAAATTATTGATTAATTAACAAGTAGTAATGTTTTTCATATATTGCATCAAATGTAGAAATTCAAATTTGAGTTATTAGTAAGGTCCAAAAATTAAATAATAGTTTGTTTAAATAATGACATAGTTGGGCTTAGCTTGCATTCATGCTTTAAAATGCACAAACTATTCTAAAGTCATGTGACTATGCATATAGGAGCATCTTATATATATATATATATATATATATATATATATATATATATATATATATATATATATATATATATATATATATATATGTTTTGTGTGCATTCAATCATGTTAGGAAACTTAGGTCTGCATAAACACAACTTAGGTGGACCAAAATATGAGCAAAAGATCATTTTTAGAAGTTTAGGGTGTTTGAGTCGACTCAAAGCCCTGCTTAGGTCGACTCATAAAAGTTGATTTTCAATCTTTTGCTCTTGAGTGTGCTCGCGTCGACCCTTTGGTCGACTCATACTGTAAGTATTTGTATTTATATTTTTTGAGCAAGCTTGTGTTGACGTATGGCCCTGTTTCGGTCGACGTACAACTTAAATTTTTGCATAGTCTTGCATTCGGTGTGCTTAGGTCGACCCCTTTTATACTTAGGTCGACCGTTCGCTAAATTGGTGCTATTTTTCTGATCTGTCTATCTTTAAATTACTGTTATGTTTGTTAGTTGGTCAAGGCATCATATATATATATACATTTTGTCTCATCATTTCAACATAGAACAAGAAAAGTGAAAGATATGCACTGAATTTTTCTCATCATCTTCATCCTTATTCTTGCATTTTCTCAACAATTACACATAACAATTTTTGTTGATCTTTTGTATCATTGAGGTGATAACGTCCAAACGTAGGATTGTGTATCTAGTTTGGGTTGAGATTCAGTGGGTTTTTCTTGAATAAAACTGTTAGGGTTTTTGTCCTCCAAGACCTTGAGGATTTGGGTTTTTTTGCACATATCTTTGCTTCACAGATTCAACCGAGCGAAGGGATTGAAGAACGGTGGGTTCGTTCAATCATGTAGCGGTAACCAGAGGATTGTGTAAGAAAGATTTGGGTTCGAACGGTGTGTGATCGAAATTAGGAGAGTGAAAGGTTTGAAGATCGGTGGGGTTGTTCAGACAAGTAGCGGGAACTGGACGTTTGTTCAACACGTTCGAGGCACTTGATTCGACTTGAATCAAAGGGAGAGAAGACATAGTATCAACATCAACAATTAGGCTTGAGTGTGTGGTGACTATTGCTTCTCTTGTAAAAAATTTTGCAACAAGATAATACAAATCTCAATTCTAGTTTTAGAATTGGGGACAGATGTACCCGAAGCGAGGACGAAAGGGGAACTACCTAAACAAATCCGGTGTTGTTCTCTCTTTCTTTATCTCTTTATTTTTGAATTGTTCGCATTTGTGTAAAATCAATTGATCGATTATTTCTGCTGTAGTGTAATGCTGAAAATCTGTTTTGAAAACTCATTACAATCACTTTGATTGTAATTGGAAAAATTCTACACTACAATTACATAGGAAATAACACTTGGGGTGTTTTGCACACCAAGTGTTCGACGAATTGATCACACACAAACTATTTGTAGAATTGTCAAATTAAGTTTACACTTTATAAGTCATTGGAAATTGCACAAACTAAAGTGGTTTTATCTGTATTGATTAATCTTTAAAATATTGATTCGATTTCTCATTACACCTGTTATTCCATTTGGCTTGTCGCATATTCGATCTTTTCAATAACGGTTCGTTTAGACGACTAAGTTCCTCGCCCGCTTCCGCAAAATTTTTTAAAACAAATTTTTAAGTGCCGACTCTGTTTAAAAATTAGTGATCTATTCAACCTCCTTCTAGATCATTGCCTTCGTCTAACAAGTGGAATCACGAGCACCAGTTCATCTAGTGCTTCGCATATAACTTTTTAGAAAATGGCTAACGAACCAAAAGGGGCTTACAATAGAGCACCGGTTTTTAACGGTGAGAATTATAGTTATTGGAAAGATTGTATGCGTATGCATATCAATTCTATTGATAGAAAGGTATGAAATGTTATTCAAGATGGTCCTATGGAAATTACCATGACCAATGCGAATAACGTTGTTGTACCTAAGCCGGAAGCATAATGGGACGAAGAAGATAAGAAAAAGTATAACTATGATTGGAAAGCAGAAATATTCTAATCTCCTCTTTGGGAGTTGATGAGTATTATAGAGTTTCACATTGTACGACTGCTAAAGCTATGTGGGACGCATTGCAAGTTGCCCATGAGGGAACTAATGATGTCAAACTAGCTCGAATCAACACTTTGACACAACAGTTTTATCCCATTCACATGAAGCAAGGGGAAACCATTGCCGACATGCAAAAGAGATTTACTCTTTTAATCAATCGACTAAATTCACTTGGTAGACCGGTTTCCAATGACGTTGCTACTAATAAAATTTTGAGGTGTCTTACTAGGGAATGACAACTAAAGGTCACGACCATAAAGGAAGCCAATGACCTCATGACTTTGGACATCACAATTTTATTTGGCAAGCTCGAGGAACATGAACAAGTGCTCATTAGTCTTGACCAATTTGAGAAAAGAGAAAAAGAAAGAAAAGAGCAAAGATGCGGAAAAGAAGTCAATAGCTCTAAAGGCTTCTAGCTCAAAGTCCTCCGCAAAAGAGCTAAGTGATAGTGAATCGAGTGATGACGATGATGAAGATACGAAAGAGGATATGGGACTGTTTGTGAGGCAATACAATCGATATATAAAGAAAAATGGTATTCAACATTTGGAAAAGAATCTCGTCAACTTTAGAAGACAAACAAGGTCTTCCATGAATGAAGGAAACAAGAGTGGAAAAACAAAAGGGTCTTGCTATAATTGTGGAAAAGCCGACCATTATAAGCCAGATTGTCCATTGATGAAGAAGGACAAGGGGAAGGAAAAAATCGTCCATAAAAGAAACAAATCAATCCTAGAAAAGCTTACATTGCTTAGGAAAACGACAATGAGTCATCTAGTGAAAATAGTTCAAGTGACGAAGAAGAGTCCGTCAACCTTTCTCTCTCCGCTCATCAAAGGAAAAAGAATAAAAAGGTAAGACATGCTAAATATGATAACTCTAACAAAATGTCTCATTCTGAATTACAACACGCTTTTGATACTTTACACGATGAGGCTAAGGAAGCCTTTAAACATTTAGCTTCAAACAAACAAATTTTCTCTCATTTGGAGAAAAAGTCTATGGTGGAAGCAACAAAAGCAAAAGTTGAGGAAAACAAGAGTAAGTGGTTAAATCGGGGTTGTGAAACTTGTCATATTTGGCAAAAAGAGGTTAGAACTCTTAAAGCCAAACTTGACAAGGCTCTAGAACCAAAGGTCACTTTTGCTATTGATAGATCACATTTTAAGAAAAGCATGAATAATCCCTACCAAAAGTACACTTATGTTATTAGAGATCAAGTTAACAAAAGTGACACCAATGTTAATCTTACTTGCTTGTATTGTTGCAAGATGGGTTATACCATTGCAAAATGTCGCTTTAGGAGGTTTTTAGTTCCTAAAGGCGTTTATCAATGGTTGCCCAAATGCAACCAAGGATTCACTCACGACCAAGGACCCAATAAGAATTGGGTACCTATTTCCCTTGTTTGATTGTGTAGGTACAATCTCTTGAGTCTACGGAGAGAAGATGGGTTCTCGATAGTGGATACTCAAGACACATGATGTGAGACATTTCCCTTTTCGTTAACTTTGTGACAAAGAAAAAGGGATTTGTGACCTACGGAGACAACAATAAAGTGGCAATACTCGGCAAAGGTAGTGTAGGTAATCCCTCTTCTACTACTATCTCAAACGTGCTACTAGTTGAGGGTCTTAAACACAACCTAATTAAAATTAGTCAATTATGTGACAAGGGTTATAAAGTGTCATTTTCAAAAGATTGCAGCATAATTAAAAATAATGATAAAAAGGTGGATGTGTTTAAGGGCCTGAGGGTTAATAACATCTATATGCTTGACTTGAGTGAGGTATCGTTGAGTAGCGACAAATGGCATAGGCATTTAGCGCATGTCAATTTCGATTTACTAAATAAGATGGTCTCTAAGGACCTAGTAGTCGGCCTACCCAAAATCAAGTTTTCAAAGGATCACTTATGTGATTCGTGCCAAATGGGGAAGCAAACAAGGATCTCGTTTAAGTCTAAAAATATTGTTTCAACCACGAGACCCCTTGAACTCCTCCATACGGACCTCTTTGGAACATCTAGGATTAAAAGCTTAGGTGGTAACTGCTACGATTTTGTTATTATCGACGACTATTCTAGGTTTTGTTGGACTATTTTCTTAGCAAGCAAGAGCGATAATTTTTCGGCTTTTGAGAAGTTTGCGAAGCTCTCTCAAAACAAATTGAACACAAACATTGTAACAATCCGAAGTGATCATGGAGGTGAATTTGAAAATCATCTCTTTGAAGAATTTTGTGATAGGAATGAGATTGATCATAATTTTTACGCACCACGTACTCCTCAACAAAACGGGGTTGTGGAACGTAAAAATCGAATTTTGGAAGAATTGGGAAGAACTATGATCAATGAGAGTGGCCTTCCTAAATACTTTTTGGCCGATGCCATTAGTACGGCTTGTTATGTTTTGAATAGGGTGCTCATCCGTCATATTCTAAACAAAACTCCGTATGAGCTTTTGAAAGGGAGGAAGCCCAACGTATCACACCTTCACGTTTTTGGTTGTAAATGTTTTGTGTTGAATAATGGTAAGGAGAACCTTGGCAAGTTTGATTCTAAGGCCGATGAAGGTATATTTCTTGGATACTCTTAAACTAGTAAGGCATATAGGATATATAATAAAAGGTTACTTACGGTTGAAGAATTCGTACATGTTACTTTTGATGAATCTTATCCGAAAAATGTCGAAAAAGGTATTTCTTTTCATGGTGCAGGTGTATCTTCAAAAGACATACTCAAGGACACTGAAAAAGGGACTGATCAACCTGAAGCAGTGCAAGTTGAGGAGGAAAAAGATCACCATCCTGAGGAGATTGAGGAGGATCATCCGACTAACAACGATAACTTTCCTCCAGCTTGGAAGTCCTCTAAAGACCATCCTATCGACAACATACTTGGTGATATATCAAAGGGAGTAACTACGAGATCCAAGCTAAGTAAATTTTGTTATCACTTTGTTTTCGTCTCTCAGATTGAGCTTAAATACTCTAAAGAGGCCTTACTCGATGAACATTGGTTCTTATCAATGCAAGAGGAATTAAATCGATTTAAAAGGAATGAGGTTTGGGACTTTGTCCCTCCTCCGCGAGGTCATCGGGTAATCGGCACCAGATGGGTGTTTAGGAACAAGCTTGACGAAAATGGAGTCATAACAAGAAACAAAGCGCGCTTAGTTACGCAAGGGTATAACTAAGAGGAGGGCATAGACTATGAGGAAACTTATGCTCCTGTTGCCTAACTCGAGGCTATACGTCTTTTGCTTGCTTATGCATGTGCTAAAAATTTCAAATTATTTCAAATGGATGTAAAGAGTGCTTTTCTGAACGGATACATTAATGAAGAGGTTTATGTTGCCCAACCTCCTGGTTTTGAATCCCATGAGTATCCTAATAATGTTTATAAGCTTAAACCCGCTTTGTACGGTCTCAAGCAAGCCCCTAGGGCTTGGTATGAGCGTCTTACCAAATTTTTACTAGACCAAGGGTACTCAAGAGGGAAGGCTGACACAACTCTCTTCATTAAACGTCAAGGAAAACACTCAATTTTGGTACAAGTATATGTAGATGATATAATATTTGGATCAACTAACATGAATATGGTCAAAGAGTTCTCTAAGTTAATGCAGGGAGAGTTCGAGATGAGCATGATGGGGGAGCTAAATTACTTCCTCGGATTACAAATCAAGCAACTCGAAGAAGGAACGTTCGTGAGCCAGACGAAGTATTGTTATGAGCAACTCAGGCGCTTCGACATGGCTAACTCTAAAGTAATTGACACTCCAATGCTTACATGTGTAAACTTGAATCGAGATGAGAATGGTAAGGATGTGGATGTAAATAAATATAGAGGTAAGGATGTGGATGTAAGGATGTGTAAACGTTAGTGTATGTATGTGTGCTAGGTACCAATCATGTCCCAAGGAATCGTACTTAAAAGCCATCAAGCGCATACTTAGATACCTATGTGGTACTACAAAGTACGGGCTTTGGTATTCCAAGGGAAGTGATTGCTCCTTGGTTGGCTATTCTGATTTTGACTTTGCCGGTTACAAATCAGATAGGAAAATCACGAGTGGCACTTGTCATTTCTTCTCAAATTCCTTAGTGAGCTGGCATAGCAAAAAGTAAGTTTCTGTTGCTTTGTCAACAACCGAGGCGGAATATGTTGCGGCCGGTAGTTGTCGTGCTCAAGTCTTGTGGCTCAAGCAACAATTACTTGACTTCAATGTTAAACTTGAACGTAATCCCATTTTGTGTGATAATACAAGCGCCATTAACTTAACTAAAAACCCTGTACTACATTCACGCACGAAACATATTGAAATTTGCCATCACTTCCTTAGGGATCATGTAGAGAAATGTGATGTTGTGTTTGAGCATGTTGAAACCAAGAATCGACTTGCTGATATTTTCACAAAACCACTTGCGACAGAGCCTTTTTTTAACATCCGTAGGGAACTCGCTGTTCTCGATATCTCGGATCGTGTCTAAAATTGAATGGTTGCATGTGATAACACGAAAATGTATCGTATTTTGGCCTTGATTTACATTCAATTATTATATCGTTTTCATCTAATATCCGATTTTCTCGAGAATATTTAAGTGTTTTTGCAGGTATTTCTATTTCCAAGTTAAAAGTATGCAAAGTGGAGAAAAGAAGCAAAACAAGGAAGAAAAGATGCAGAAAAGAGAAGAAAACAGCAGAATCCAAATTCTGCTGGTGTGACGACCGTGGCAGGTCCACCACGACCGTGGTAGACTCAAAATGCATCACGAGCGCCACACCCCCTCACGATCGTCATGGAATCAAAAATAGAATTAATGCGTTAAGCACAGATGTGGTCACGAAGCTTCAGAATTTCAGTTAGTGCACGTTCAACATTTTCTCCTACATTCTCTCCACTATTTCTCCAACTTCCCACTACTCCCACTTTCTCCACCACTCATTTATGCTCCATGGAAGTTGCAAAACGAAAATCCCCTCTATATATAGGATTTCCCTTGTCATTTTGGAGCATCCAAGTTTTTATGCGCGAAAGCGCTGTAGAATTTATTTTCATAGTTTTAGGCAGATATTACCTTTGTAAAAGTGGTAGTTTCTCACATCGAGGAACTACCACACCATTATTATTTAGGCCTACCATTTATGTAATTCTTGGATCATCAATCTTGTCGCCATTAATAAAAGTCGTTTCAGTTCTGCATTTATTCCAAGTCCCGCTATTTACTTCAAGTCTTTACAGGTTCTTTATCGCATTGCTTATTATTATTGTTTATCGCTTTCCTAAATTAATTATCATGATGTTTTCAAATTCAATTATAATGTTTATGTTGTCTTCATTTAATTCCATGTCCGACTAAATGTTTAGAGTCCGGTATGTGAGGACCGTCGTTCCGACGAGACTCGGTAATTAAATTAGCGTTAACTTATAATAAATTCTGTTTTGGTCTTTGTTTCCAAGGTTAATTTAAATAACTTCGTCACGAGAGTGAGAGGTTATTTAACACTGTTTCGTCACGAGAGTGAGAAGCAAGTAAAGGTTAGAGCCGGCACTGCGAGAGCGTGGGGGTCGAACCAGATAGTGGGAACGGGGCATTGATCCTAAAAACAGGGAGAGCGCTTTAGGTATCGATTAGGATCTAATTGATTTTCAAAATACGTTTTCTAATTAAAGTGGGCGAGCGAGAGCAAAATCCTGTGGTTAGGAGATGTGGCTTTGGTCAATAACGAGAGAGTGTGAGGCGGAGTCTTTAAATCAATATTTTCTACGGAACATACGTAAATTAATGCCAACTAATTACAGAGTGCCTGAGGTACACGGAATCCACATTCCGGTCTCTCTCCTTTCTTTCATATTTTCTAAAGTTCATTTTTAGTTCTAGTCTTAGTTTCCCTTTTATCAATTATCATTAGCCTTAGCTTTACAAAGTAACAATAGATTACGGTAGGTTGACATTGGTCTCTGTGGGTTCGACAATCTTTTATATTACTTCGATATTTCCGTGCACTTGCGGAGCATCAAGTTTTTGTGTACCTCAGGCAGGTACTTCCCAACCTCGGTCAAGTGTCCCAGTAAATGCTCTCTCCTTACTCTCTGATGAACTGGCTGCAACCTATATAGACAACTTTAGTAAAAGATCAATTGTTAAGCAATTTGTGTATTATCACAAAATGGATGAATGCATGCACATTCAGGAAGTTATTGAACTTCTGGATTTTCAAAAGTTTGATTAGTTTTTAGAATGTGATACAAAGTATAATGAAGATTTGGTCCGGTTGTTCTATACAGGTATACAGGGTAAGTTTGATAGTTATGATTATCGCTGTAAGATTGGCGGTAAAAGTGTTGTTGTTGATGCCAATGTTTGGAAGGATTTATTTAATATGTGTCCTAGGTTGTCTCCTCGTCCTAAGATCACCGACACCAAATTTGCTGAAAACTATGAGTTTAAGGCAACTCTGAACTCAATGTTGAAGGATCCCTATGCTGATCATATTGTGGTTAGTGACTTGTTTCCTAAAATAGTTACTACTGGTCGTTTGAAGCCAATTGATCGAATTCTACAATGGATCGTCTCTCACATCCTTCATCCAAAGAAGGGAGGTTACTCTAGAGTTGATCAAGCTGAGGTACATTTGGTTTATGTACTGAAGAATAAGATAAGGATTCATTAGCCTCATTACATTGCTAGTCAGATATTCGCTCTGAGGGAATCTGGTCGAGGTACTGCTTTGTGATATGCCTCTTTTATTCAAAGTATTCTTAATCAGGATGAAGTTGTTGTCCAAGGTATTCCTTATGTGTCTTTGACGGCTGATCATGAATTTAGTCAAAAGACCCTAACCATGATGGGTTATATGTGGGATCGTCAAGACAAATGTTACACGTTCAAGGTGAAGGCCTCTAGTTCAAGGGTTCAGGATTCAGATGAAGATGAAGATGAAGATGAAGAGGGGGAAGAGGAAGCTCGTGAGATGGAAACTGACCATCCTGATGCTGATCAAGATAATAGTAACTGGTTAGGTCACTCACCTGCTCAAGATCCCTATGCCAATCAGGGATGGGGTGAGTGGCAACACACAGGATGAACATCTCTAGGTTCATCATACATGCCTCCAACAATTGACTGGAATCAACAAGGGTCATACTACATGCCTCCTTCTCCACCTCGACCTCAACAAAATAATGATTTCTTGAAATGTTAAGAACATGCAACTCCAACAACAAAATTTTGTTACTGCTCAAGAGGAAAGGTACACCGTGTTGCAGGATCAGCTTCAAGCTCAAAGTGACAACTTTGATTTGTTTGCCTCCACTGTGATCAAGCAGTTTGATAATTTGGCTGAAACTTTTGATGGTCAGAATCGCGCTCTCATGAACAGTTTCAACACTCTCAACAGGGATGTTTTGGAACTTACTGAACGATTGGATGAACAACAAGCACCGCCTCCAGACTACTATTTCATAGGAAGGGGTCACCCATATAGGGGGATGAGACCTTAGAGGATTGAGTTGTTTGGATGTCGTGCATCTCATGTTTTATTTTTCACATGTCATTTTATGTTTTTCTATCTTGTTGTTTTTTTTGTGACTTGGAGTTGTATTGAATATTTTGGTTGTGTAATGCACTTAATTTTCTTTATATGCTTCTTGTCTTATTTATCTTCATTTATCTTGCATTAACATCATTTTATGTGAATGTTTGTTAATGTGTATCTGTTGCAAATTATATGATTGTGTTCATATGGATATATTCTATTTTCTTTGACCTTGTGCTTCTCTCTTTTTGATGTTGTCAAAGGGGGAGAAGAGAATATGCAAAAAGCAGCACTTCATTTCATAAATATTGATCAGATCTTCATTCGGAAGAATGTATAAAATCAGGGGGAGGATGATTCTCAAAGTACTTGATAAGCTGAAGATTTTGCAACTGTTTTGCCATCATAAAAAAGGGGGAGTATGTGAGGGCAAGGTGCCTTAGTCCTAGTCCTTATTTCAATGATGTCAAAACGTGTACTAGCTTGTACTTTGTAATTTGGACGGTATCATTGCGTCTTAGCTTGCATTCATTCTTTAAAATGCACAAACTATTCTAAAGTCATGTGTCTATGCATATAGGAGCATCTCATATATGTTTTGTGTGCATTCAATCATGTTAGGAAACTTAGGTCTGCATAAACACAGCTTAAGTGGACCAAAATATGAGCAAAAGATCATTTTTAGAAGTTTAGGGTTTTTGATTCGACTCAAAGCCCTGCTTAGGTCGACTCATAAAAGTTGATTTTCAATCTTTTGCTCTCGAGTGTGCTCGCGTCGACCCTTTGGTCGACTCATACTGTAAGTATTTGTATTTGTAATTTTTGAGCAAGCTTTGGTCGACGCATGGCTCTGTTCTGGTCGATGCACAACTTAAATTTTTGCATAGTCTTGCATTCGAGTGTGCTCAGGTCGACCACCCTTTATGCTTAGGTCGACCGTTCACTAAATTGGTTCTATTTTTCTGATCTGTCTCACTTCAAATTGCTGTTATGTTTGTTAGTTGGTCAAGGCATCATATATATACATTTTGTCTCATCATTTCAACATAGAACAAGAAAAGTGAAAGATATACACTGAATTTTTCGCATCATCTTCATCCTTATTCTTGCATTTTCTCAACAATTACACATAACAATTTTTGTTGATCTTTTGCATCATTGAGGTGATAACGTCCAAACGGAGGATTGTGTATCTAGTTTGGGTTGAGTATTCGGTGGGTTTTTCTTGAATAAAACCGTTAGGATTTTTGTCCTCCAAGATCGTGAGGATTTGGGGGGTTTTTGCACAGATCTTCACTTCACAGATTCAGCCGAGCAAAGGGATTGAAGAATGGTGGGTTTATTCAATGAAGTAGCGGTAATCGGAGGATTGTGTAAGAAAGATTTGGGTTCGAACGGTGTGAGATCGAAATCATTCGAGCAAAAGGTTTGAAGACCAATGGGGTTGTTCAAACAATTAGCGGGAACCAGAGGTTTGCTCAACACATTCGAGACACTTGATTCGACTTGAATCAAGGGGAGAGAAGACATAGTATCAACATCACCAATCAGGATTGAGTGTGTTGTGACTATTGCTTCTCTTGTAAAAACTTTTGCAACAAGATAATACATATCTCAATTCTAGTTTTAGAATTGGGGGCAGACGTACCCGAAGAGAGGACGGAAGGAGAACTGCCTAAACAAATCCAGTGTTGTTCTCTCTTTCTCTATCTATTTAGTTTTGAATTATTCGCGTTTGTGTAAAATCAATTGATCGATTATTTCTCCTGTTGTGTAGTGCTGAAAAACTATTTTGAAAACTCATTACAATCACTTTGATTGTAATTGGAAAAATTCTGCACTACAATTACATAGGAAATAACACTTGGGGTATTTTTCACACGAAGTGTTCAACGAATTGATCGCATACAAACTGTTTGTGGAATTGTCAAATTAAGTTTACACTTTATAAGTCATTAGAAATTGCACAAACTAAAGTGGTTTTATCTGTATTGATTAATCTTCAAAATATTGATTCGATTTCTCATTAGATCTATTATTCCATTTGTCTTGTCGCATATCCGATCTTTTCGATAACGGTTTGTTTAGAAGACTTAGTACCTCGGTCACTTCCGCACAATTTTTTAAAACAAATTTTTAAGCGCCGACTCTGTTTAAAAATTAGTGATATATTCAACCCCCCTTCTAGATCATTGCCGTAGTCTAACAGATTGTACTACCTAGCTACATACTATGCATAATAAGATATGTCTTCTTGGATTGAAATGAAATTGAAAAGGCCTCACTCAAATTTAATTCAACGCCATTATTACCATTTGTTTACAATTATCCTGCCTCTATATTTTCATGTTTACAAATTATTAATTTTATATATTATATTATACTATTAACATATCTCCTAATATAGGAGTATTACTTAAACAACCCAATCTATTTGTTTTCATATCGCATAATACTTTTCCTTGGCTAAGAAAGTGAACGCTCATCAAATTTGTGGAACACCTTAGACCCACGACCTAGTTATCATATTTGTGTTCAAAAGAAAAACAGTCTTGATAGTTAAAAAAACTTGTTTAAAAATTATTTAAAACTTGATAGTTTAAAAAATTGTTTAAAATCGGATGCCTAAGAGAAACACTCCCTAACCAACCTGTTTTATAATTTATGAATGACTTGTTTGGATCTTAGTTTAGTGTTCATGGAATACACGTTAAAATTTTGAAAATTGAAACAATGCTATATGAATTTATACTTTTAAGAATGATTCTTTTTATTGTTTATGACAATGATACTACCTAGAGATCATGTTGGATATCTTTTTTTTTTTTTTATAACTAGGGTGTGAAAGTTTTCTGTGTGTTCTATATGTCCATAACGTCTTATTTTATTATGGATTCATATTTTTATGAAATTATATATGCATAACGATGATATCACTTTTCATTTTATTCCATCAGTATGTTAACATTTGATAGGTGTGCTTTAGTGAGTCTTGTAATAACAAGTTTTAATTTCTAATACCCTTGTTGTGTCATTTATTTTAGTTAATTTAGTTAAAATGTTTCAGTTAATTTTTTCAAATGGAGTATAGATGGTGGATTCTTGATCCGTCAAAACAAAGTCAAGAATATATTAGAGGAGTTAACGAATTTCTAGAATTTGCTTTTCAAAAATCTGATGACAAAGAAAAAAATATTGTGACCTTGTATAAAATGTGCCAACTGTAAGTCACTTTCTCGCTTAAGTTTTTATGAACACTTAGTTGATCCGCGACGTGGATTCCTTAGAGGTTATACACAATGGATATTTCATGGCGAGAGTACCACAACTTCAAGTAGCGTAATAGAACAACATTTTGAAATGGACATGACATGGATGGGTTAATTCGTGATGTTTTTCCAATGCCTCCTTTAGAAGATACATTTTCCGGCGAAGTTGAAAGAAACCCAAAAGCATGAGAAAATGTTAAATTTTATCAATTGGTGAAAGAAAATGAGCAACTTCTATATCCAAACTGTAAAAAGTATAGCAAACTATCCTTTATGGTGAATTTGTATAATTTTAAGTGTCTCCATGGGTGGAGCGACAAGTCATTCTCTATGTTATTAGATTTACTAAGTGATGCTCTACCAGAAGGAAATGTTTTACCAAAGTCCTACTATGAAATGAAGAAGATGATTTCAGGGTTAGGTTTGGGGTATGAAAAGATCCATGCTTGTCCGAATGCTTGCATATTGTATTGGGATAAACATATCAATGACCAAATATGTCCAAAGTGTTGCACTTCAAGGTGGAAAACAACAAATGAGGATGTACAAACTAATGGAAAAGAGACTTCTGAAAAGCGAAAGAACTTACCCGCAAAGATCCTTCGTTGGTTTCCTTTGAAACCAAGGTTGTAAAGGTTATTCATGTCATCTAAAATTTCTGAATCAATGAGATGGCACCATGAGGTTAGATTGAATGATGGGTCTCTTAGGCATCCAGCTGACTCACTTGCTTGGAAGGAATTTAACTCTCGATACCCAACATTTTTGATAGATCCTCGTAATGTTCGATTAGGGGCAGCTTCTGATGGATTCAATCTTTTTAAGACAATGAGTATAACCCATAGCACCTGGCCTGTTATGTTAATTCCTTATAACCTTCCTCCTTGGATGTGTATGAAATAATCATTCTTCATGTTATCACTATTTATTCCAGGCCCTAAAGGTCCTGGAAATAATATTGATGTTTATTTACAATCCTTTTACAAGAGTTGTAAGAGTTACGGTTTGATGGAATTGAAACTTTTGATGCCTACAAGAAAGAGACATTTCAACTCCACGCTGCCATAATGTGTTCTATTAATGACTTTCCTGCATATGCCAACTTATCTGGATGGAGTACTAAAGGTCAATATGCTTGTCCGTGTTGTGGTATTGAAAATTCCTCGCGATGGTTACGTTATGGTGGAAAATTTTGTTACATGTGTCATTGGTGTTGGTTAGCACCTAATCACAAGTGGAGGTTAAATAGTATGGATTTTGATGGAACAATAGAGTTAAGGGATCCTCCTCCTAGAAGACAAGATGGGGTTGAAATCACAAGGAAAATAGATGAAATTATAGAAGAGGGTCTAGAGAATGGGGCACCTTGGAAAAAGAAGAGTATTTTCTTCACTTTGCCTTATTGGCAATATAGTGTATTGCGTCACAATCTAGATGTGATGCACAGTGAAAAAAAATGTATGTGATAATATCATTGGTACATTGTTAAACCAAGAAGGAAAACCCAAAGATATTTATAAGGCACGAGTTGGCCTTGTAGATATGGGCATAAGAAGTATCCTTCACCCCCAACCAAGTCCTTAAAGTAGTACAATGCTTCTTCCTCGAGCATGTTATCAAATGACTACCAAAGAAAAGATGTTTTTTTGAGCGTCGTGAAGAATGTAAAAGCTCCTGAAGAATGCTCATCAAACATCTCACGTTGTGTGCATGTCAAGCAACAAAAGATATTTGGCTTTAAAAGTTATGACTGTCATGTTCTAATGCAACAATTTCTTCCAGTTCCATTAAGGGGTTCATTGCCGGATAAAGTCACTTCTGTTATAGTTGACCTTTGCAACTTCTTCAAGCAAATATGCTCTAAGGTACTTAATATGGATGTTCTGGCACAATTGGAGTCTTAAATAGCTATAACACTTTGTCAATTGGAAATAATTTTTCCTCCATCATTTTTACCATTCTGATGCATCTGGTAATTCATTTGTCTTATGAAGCAAATGTTGTTGGACCAGTACAATATCGGTGGATGTATCCTATTGAAAGGTATGAAATCTTTATTTTAACATGGCATAATAATTAAATAAGTTATTATTAATGCTAAAAGCATAGATATCTAAATTAAATTATACTTTTAGGTATCATCTTACTCTTAAGTCATTTGTACGCAATAGAGCACATCCAGAAGGATCAATTGTGGAAGGTTTTTTGGCCAATGAATGTTTGACATTTTGTTCACAATATCTATCTGGGGTGGAAACTAGGTTCAACAGACCTAGCAGAAATGATGATGATTATACATTAGAAGATGATGTGACATTTCTACATCCAGTTGGAAGACCACTAGGAATGAAAAAACAACAAAATTTACAGATAGGGAAGCGCAAGAGAATAAGCAGAACTAAGCTTGATGAAAAAGAGTTAATGCAAGCTCATAGATATGTTCTTTCTAATTGTGACACAATTGATCCATTTATATAGTAAGACACCAATCATATTTCATTTTTACACTAGTTTGTACATTTTTTACTCATATTAACATGTTATCATTATTTTTAGAGAACACATTGGACTTCTTAAGAGACAGGCTCGACCGCGATGATTATCACAACTTGAAGTCGATAAACAACATAGTAAAAAATTTAGTGACTAGTTTCGAGATAGGGTGAGCACAAAAAAATTGAAATCATTAAACTTAGTTGTTGTTTATGTAGTGTAGCTAACATTTGTTATTGAATTATTTTAGATTCGTCACTTGGATGAACAAGAGAGCCAAGAAGTTACTCATGAGCTTAGATGGTTAGCGCGTGGACTATATGAGGTAGTAAGGAGACACACTGGTTATGCCATTAAGGGTTTTAGGTTCCACACAAGGAAGAGAGAAAGATACTTGAAAACACAAAATTGTGGAGTAGTTGTAAGGATAAAGACCTTAAATGATGAAATTAACTACTATGGAGCAATAACTGATATAATACAATTGGATTATTCTGGAAAGTACAAGGCTGTGTTATTCAAATGTGATTAGATTGATATTAAGAAAGGGGTCAAGAAAGATAAGTTTGGGATGACACTTGTGAATTTCAAATTTTTGAAACACACCGGAAAAAATCTTTGGGATGACCCGTTTGTTTTTGCATCACAAGCTAAAAAGGTGTTCTATGTATATAATGAGAGAAACAAGGATTGGCCTGTAGTTTTAGATGCAAAATTAAGGGATATTTATGATATGGCTGATGAGTAATCCAATGAAGTTGAAGAAATCCATGAGAAACCACTTCACAATACGAGCGAGCTACTCTAAATGTTATTCATTTACCAATTGTAGTTTCAGTTGATGATAATGATTTCTTTGAAGTTATTGTTAATAATAATATTGATGAAGAGGATGGGAAGGAAGATGGGGGAGGTATGTTTTAATTGTCAATGATTTTATATTTTTTCTATGCAATTGAACTTGACTTTTAGTTTCATTAATTTTTTTATTATGAAATTGAATATAAACTCATTATGTTGTTGCTTTTTATGGTCATCATATTGTTGCTTTTTCTATTCGATTATATTTCATGTCAAAAGCTAGTTCAAAGTTGTGTTAATCATTCACTTACTTAATCGAAAGTATTACAACAATGGGAAGTAAGAGAAAATTAAATATTGGGAGCCGCAAGTTAAAAGAATCAAACAAAGGAAGTAATGCTACTCATACACCCTCAACTCAAGCCCAAAGAAGTAACGCAGAAGACATACATACAACCTCAACTCAAGCACAAGGAAGTAATGCTGAAGAAACTCATACAACTTCATCTCATGCCCTAGAAAGTAATGTTGAAGAAACTCAAAGAACATCACCTCATGCTCAAGGAAGTAGGGTTGAAGAAACTCGCTCCAACCCTAGTCATATGGAAGATGAAACACATGAATATGAAGATTCCCACTCTATTCCTTCTGATATAGAAGCAGAAGAAGCTCATATTGAAAAAGGTATAAATTATATATAATTTTTATTTTTATAATTTATTTTATGTAAGCAGAATTTTTTTATGTTTTTTGTCGTTTTACATGAAGAGGTTGACCCTAAAAAATTGAGAGGCCCAACAAGAATGTTAGATGTATGGGACATAAATCCTGGTGATTTCATAATTGCTAATCTGGATAAGTATGGTCGACCCATTAGTGAGGAAGGGACTACTCTTATTCGTTTAATAGGAAGTATGATTCAAAGGAAACAATATGCTTCCATCGAATACATATCTTGGAAAAAAATGTCCGCTGAGGAAAAAAAGACATGTTGAAATTAATAGATGTATTGCAATTTTATATTTAAATCATATTGTATTAAAATTTGTATCATCCCTTATTTTATGTTATATATGTTTAAGATTTCTTTATTTGAATTTGAGTTCGTTCCTCTTATAAATGACACAATAAGGGAAATGTTGAAATCTGAGATGAACGAGAAGTGGAGACAATGGAAAAGCAACTTAAAATCAAAGGCATACGACCCAAGTAAAACAGAAGAAGAAGTTGCATCTGTTGTGCCTGATAGTAGGGTTGATCCAAATCAGTGGAGACAATTGGTTCATCATTGGTTTTCTCAAGATGGACAAGTACGTCAAATTGAAATAAATTACTTCATATCATGAACTTTATTTTAACTTTGTTTTCTTATTTTTACTAATATTGTTTTGTATCTATTGTAGAAAATAAGTAAAATTAATAGACAAAATCGTGCAAAGTTTGAAGATATTCATTGTAAGGGTACAAAAGTCTCCCCAAATTGATTGATGAAAAGGTTTGTTTATATTTAAACTTTTTTACTACATTGTATTTATATTAAAAATCACATAAAAACTTGTTTGCTTAGTTTTAGAAAAAAAAAAGCCAACGGAGTATCGCCCAAACGTTAAGAGATTTACATTGATACCCGTACCCGTAAACATGGTTCAATTGTCAATAAAAAAGCTGCAAGAATGATTGTAAGATTTTCTTTAATTCATACCTATTTGATTCTCATGCCTCATAAGGGTTTTTTTCTCTAGATTTTGCCTTTTGTTTTTTATAGTGTTTATTTAGTGGTATATATTCTCGAGTGATCTGTATTGGTGTTGTATTCGAGTTTTTTTATATTAGGTTCTAGTATTATTTTCTAGCATATTCAATTTGTGAAATGCCTTGACTTGATTTGATTCAATTGCAATTAATTCCAATTATTATCAATGTATTTGTGTTGTTTGGCAATTGGTGTCATGATTGGATGGAAGTTGTTATTGCTTGTTTTTGTTTAATTTGTTTTAAATATTTCAGGAAGAACTAAAAAAGCATGGCAATGAAGCTGGAACATATCAATTGGACAAAGAGAAACAAAGTCACATGTCTTGTATGGATGATATATATTCTCAAGTAAAAGGGCCTGAAAAGAAATGACGTGTGCGTTGTATGGGCAAGATTCCCAAACCCAAAAAATTGAAAGATGCTTTGTCTGAAAATCAAGAGTTACGTGATAAAGTTAAGCAAATGGAAGAAAAACATAAGAAAATGGAAGAAAAACAAGAGAGTACAAGTGTGATGTTGGAAAATGTGTTGTCATTTATTCAAAATCGATTTACTGGAGAAGATATGAATGACATTTTACGAGCTGCAAGACATGTATAGTATTATATATTACATTTTGTTACTCACATGTTATATAGTATGTATAGTAGTAGAAATAATAGTAGGTATTCATCTCCTTTCTTCATTAATGAGAATTGGTATTAAAAAGATGTGAGACCTATATTCTTTGAATCCATTTCTCTAATTTTTTGCTCATTGGATAATAGAAGTGCGACATCTCTCTCCAACTTCTCTCTTTGTTAACTTTCTCTTTATAATTTCACTTAAACCAAACATGCCCTTAGAACATTATAAAAACAATCAATTAAATTGAGTTTGTAATTTGTTTTGTTTTATTTTTTATAGGTTACAGATGCTTCTAGCTCACCCGACCAAACGAACTCTCCAAGTCCATACACTAACGAAGAAAGAAGAGAGAAAGATTAGAAGCTAATTTGGCATTGGATAGATCTTTTGTCATGTAATGTGTTATGGGATCTTTGTTGTTCTATTTGACTAAATTTGGTGGCTCCTACTATCAAGTTGGATTTGGTTGTAAGCCTTCATAGTTTATTTCTTGGAAGGGATGTTATGCACATGTTTATTTTTATGGTTGCTAGTTTTTAGATTTATAATAATATGACAAATTAGAAGTAAACAATGGTTCTCATATTGTTTTCACTTTTGTTATACTCTAAGTTATTTGGCACATCATTAATTTGAAGAGATTTATCTAAGTGACGCTATTTTTATGTTTTAATGTACTTTGTTAGTTTGAGATGTTTGTAATACTTATTAGTTTTTTAGTATAATTGAAATTTTCTTTTATAATTATATTGGCTACAAAAATATTGGTAAATTTTTATTATTAATAAAAATTCTATAAATGTTATAATTATTATTATTAAAAAAATATTGTCAAAACTATACTAACAAACAAATGCGTGGGAAATTCGATTTACTAAAGTGTAAATATCCATGGGTATAGATTTAAGATTTTATCCAACAACCTTAAAATTCCGTGGCTATATGCTATTGTTACATAAAATTTCCATGGGTATAGGATAATCAAAGTACACAGAACAAAACGACTGTCGGCATAGGTATTATAGCCTATACCCACTGTTTTTTGACCTTTACCTACAGAATTATGTTGTCACTATAAGTCAAATTTCCTTTAGTGAATCCATTTATATTAAAATCCTTAAACAAACTGAAAATAATTTTGTCCTTCGGGATTGTCTGTAAACCTTTTTCAGAAAGGGCGTGTTATTTGCGTTCTACCGCAAACAGGAATCGACCATAACTGCTGGAACGCGAACTTAGCATCGCTCATAAAAAACACTTAACAATTAGTAGACCGAAATACGAACGCTCTGATTTCCTCGAATGAGGATACGTAGGCACAAGACGGCGAAGTCTTGGCGAGCAACCTTCCCCCATTCACCCGTAGTCCTCCGAACTACGTTGACTTTAACTTTCCCATTGCACGAGGGAATACGTAGGCCTAGGACGGCGAAGTCCTATCGAGTCTCCTTTTGTCTTTCCCCTTTTCGTTTCTGTTAGCAGATAGGCTTTAGATAAACATACCCTTTGATTAGAACAACAAGCGTGGATCCTGTTGAGTACAACGGACGCGAGGGGGTGCTAATACCTTCTGAATGTGAGAAAAACACAAGAAAAGGGGGTTTGAATTGGGGTTTTCAAAAACAAAAGTTTTTTACTCACTCAATAAAAACACCGCTAATGAACACAAAGAGAAATACACTTCGATTTTTATATTGGTTCAATTGAAAAACTCACAATTAATCCAGTCCACCCGCCAAGGTGATTTCGCCTTATACCCAAGGACTTAACCCACTATAATCAATTGATTACAACTTCAGTAGCAACCGCTGGTGACTAACAAACCACAAAGACACACGTTCTATGTCTTCTCAAGGATTCTGACCTAACTGGTCCCTTAAGTAAATACAAACAAATGTTAGATTACAAGGTTGTGTTTACAAAGATTGCTTCTACACAAGCAGCTATAAACAAGTTAAAAACACAATACACTTAAAGAAAATTCTGCACAAATTTAGACAACAGCCTTGCTTGCTTGCTTCATGCGCATAGTGCTTGCACTAATTCTTCAAGTCTTCAAGTCTTTATATAGCTAGAAAAAAGATTCGTTGAAGGGTAGATCTGGTATTCTTTATGAATGAGCTGGCGACTTGAGTAACAGTTTGATACGAAGGGGACAAGAATCGTACTACCTCAATTTCCTTACTCCACGAAATCCGCTTAGTGGAAGGAATATTGGTTTGTACCATGTACTATTTTTCCCACGTATAAACTCATTCTTATCTTCTATTCTTCAGTGGCTTCTGGATAAATAGTAGTTTGAAGCATGAGTTAGAAGAGTTGATTTAGCTTGAGTTCATAAACTTCAATCTTCAATCAGAAGCTTGACCATATCAATATCTGACTTGAGATTCTTCAGAGTTCTTTGAACCTTCAGCATTTAATCTTCAGAAGCTTGAGTTCAGAAACTTCAATCATCAATTAGAAGCTTGATCACATCAATATCTAACTTGAGATTCTTCAGAGTTCTTTGAACCTTCAGCGTTGAATCTTCGGAAGCTTGAGTTGTCTTCAAAAGCGAATTGATCAGAGTCTCACATCAGAAGCAAGAGCCAAGAGAACGTTGCAGCAGCAACATACAGTTTTCTTAGAAGCTTCTCATCCGTGAGTTTGAGCAGAAACAATTTAGATCAATATATTCAGAAACTTGTAACGTTTCAAGTTCAAGAGTCAGAATCTAAGTTGTTTGCTAAATATACACAATAACAAATGGTTAGGGTACCAAAATTGTTCTCACACAAATACTGATTTGTTATCATCAAAACTTAGAGATACAGATGCAGGACCAAATCCTGTTCTAACACCTTCCTCTCGCGTAATCGACTCCCAAACCCAGGATTTGGTTGCGAGACCATGTTCTTTCCCTTTTGAGGTTTCTTCGATCGTTTCCTTTCCCCCTTCGGGATAAATAACGTTCGATGGCGACTCTGTTTTTTCGCCAGTTGTTTTTTGCATAGCGACAAAACCCTCTTCCTAACACAACTGATCGCATCTCAAACGCACTTCTGAAACTCAAGTTACGCGTGAAAGAAAATGACCAACTCAAGATACCAAGGCAGCTAGCTTTTTCAACTCTACCAGATTGGGCTTCTTGAAATTGTACTTCTTAGTGTTCCTTTTCTCAAGATCCATGATTAGGGATGGCAAAAAAATCCATATCCGCGGATATCCGTGGATAAAATCTGTCACGGATATGTGGTGGGTAGCTTAATGGATATCCATGGATATAACAAATGGATATTTAAATACCCGTTTGTTAATGGATATGGATACGGATTTAATGATATCAATGCCCGCGAATATCCATATTCGTTAAAAAATTATAAAAGTCATATAAATATCATTAGTTTATTATACCTTATCTTTTCATCTTCTAAAAAAACTAGTCTTCTTATATTTCTTTCTTCTTTTTTTTTTGAAATTTATTTGAAGAAAAGCTTTCACATTTCATTCAAATTTTATTAGTCATTTCATATTTAAACTTTTCAATACTTCTTACATCACTTCAACAATTTCATAGTCCAACTAACTAGTATCGGCATTCCCCTGTCGAACCAATGTCTCCCTTCCTACTCCTCTGTTGTCCTCTCTTCTATTATAACTCACAATCACTGTATCTTTTATTTTTTTGGTTAAAAATGAAATATATGGATATTATGTTTGGATCTAATTATGTTTTGCTGAATAAGAAGAAAATTAATGTGATGAAATTTAATTGTTAAATTAAGAGTGAATTGTATGGATGTTATGTGATAATAACTTTTTGTGTTTTAAAAGAAGTTCAAAATATTTTTTCTTCAAAAAATATTTTTTATAAAAAAAATATTATCCATAGATATCTGTAAATATCCACGGACATCGTAAAACCCACGAATTACCTGCTTAACAGATATCCGCATGGATATGGGGCGGATATGGATATCATATTTATCCAACGGGGCGGATACGGACATCATAGTATCCATCCCCATGGATATCCATTTACATCCCTATCCATGATACCTCTTGGTTTGCAAAAGAAAAGACAACGGAGTTCCCTAAAACCAACAATGGATGCAATGAGATGTATGCAATGCACAAAACACACATAAATATATGTACACACAACAAAGCACACAAGGCCTATGTTTAGGGGTCACGTACGTGGAGCCATGGTCTACCCATCCCAAAAAGGTGTGTACTATGGGTTTATCAACTGTAGAACAGGGTTCTAAAAGTTCTCAGAGTCACAGATAAATCTTTCGAATATTATCGGCCTACGCGACTACTCGCGCGGGTTAATAAAATTCTCAAGATAAACTCGTCTGAGTGTAGTATCGCGTATCAACCATTTGGGACTACTCCCTCATAGCCATCTCATTATGTCCTAAAAAGGCCAAGTGGGGGGTGAAGGTAACTACGGTCCTCAGTATCACGGACTCCCAGGTCGGAAAGAGTGACATCAATGTGACTACTCACATCAGACATCAACAATCCCAAAGGGGCCTCCACTGAGCATGGTCATCATATGCCAAACTTGTTAGGACTACTCCCAACAGTCGACTATTGATTACACCACAATCCTATCATATGTGCGCTCTCAAGTCTGGGTTAGGACTTATCTCACCACTCAATAGTAGCAACCCTGCCAACCAGGAGAACCCAAACAGATATAGAGATATATACAGATATGTACAAGCAAGCAAAACAAATAACACAAATAAAACAAGCACTACGCCAAAATTGCTTTTTGGCAGCACAACATAGACAACACTTTTGATCAAAAGCGCTGCTATATGTTTTAAAAAAAACACACTGAAAAAAAGCGCTGCCTAAAGGCCTACTTTAGATAGCGCTTCCTAAAAGCGCTGTTAAAAGTCATACAAATGTGACACCTTAGAAAGCGCTGCTAAAGGAACACTTTAGAAAGCGCTTTTAAAAAGCGCTGCTAAAGGCCTTACGTAGGTCACACATTAGAAAACGCTTTCTGCAAGCGCTGCTATAGGCAATTAAAAAGAAAGCACTTTTATAGAAAAAGCGCTGCTAAAGCTAATACATAAGAAAGCGCTTTCCAAAAGTGTTGTCTTATGTTATTATTTCATAAATATATATTAAAAAACTTTTCATTGTTTCAGAAGCCCTAATCATTTCATTTCTTTCTCCCTCTCTCTCTTGTGACTTCTTCCTCCGCCGTTTCTCCCCCTCTCTCGCGACTTCTCCCTCCGCACTGTTCGTCTTCTCCGACCGGCGTTCCTCTGTCTGTCTTCTCCGGCCGGCACTGTTCATCTGTTCGTATCTCCATTTTCTCCGACCGACATTGTTCATCGTCTTCTCTTGAGGGTTTGTTCTTGAGCATCTTGTTTTGTTTTTTTTTGTTTTTAGTTTAAATGTAATTTGACTGACCCCCCTTTCCTCTAGAAAAGGCGTGCAAAAACAGGTTAGTTTGAATGTTGTTTGAATTTGATTTTGAAATTGTTGTTGTAGATTAGTTTTGATTTTGAAATTGTTGTTGTAGATTAGTTTTAACAAAACAAGTTTCAATGACATAGAAAGTTTCAACGACCTGTGCAATACTTTAACATGAGCACTTCCTCAAAAAACTCCGCGGCCAAGAAGGTGACCGAGAAAATGAAGAAGGACGATCCAAATGTTGCAATATCTGCTGCATCATCAATCGGAGCAACCTTGTCCGGGAAGAAATCTGTGACAAAGATGAAATCCCTCATAAAAGACCGCGCTCCGAAACGTGATTTTGTGCAGATGTTGATGAGGACTGGGATGAAGACTGGTTCAATTTTCTTCATTCAGGAGGCTGGAGAGAGAGCGATTAGCTTCTAGAGGGGAAGCTGTATTTTGTTGTTGTTTTGATTGTCCCGTTATATGGTTGTTTTGTGGTTGTTATTTTGTTGTTTTTTATTATCTCTTTTTAATTGTATTGTACAATGTTTTGGCTCATCTGAGGCATTTTATATAATATGTCATTTTTCCTCCTGTAAGGAATTACCCTTTTATGTACCAAGCGTTATTTTTTTGCCTTTTTGTTTTCTGAGACTTTATATTAGCTCAATCACTCAGACGTACACAAGAAGCCCCACTTTAGAAAACATAAAAGACCAGAAAAAGCGCTGCTAAAGGCCCACTTTAGAAAGCGCTTTTTCAGAAAAAGCGCTGCTAAAGGCCTACATTAGAAAGCGCTTTTCCAGAAAAAGCGCTGCTGAAGGCCTACATAAGGCAGCGCTTTTGCATAAAACAAAAGCGTTGTCTTTACCTATAGCAGCGCCACCTTAGACAGCGCTTTCAAGCGCTGTTAAAAGCCAAAAAAGCGATGTCTTTTCCCTTCTGTGGCATAGTGAAGGTAGGCTTAACCCAAAATATCCCCAGTGAAGTCGCCATTTCTGTTGCGGTGAGAATCGAGTATCAAGCTATTAATTAACTTGAATCACAAAACATTAAATTCACCACCGGGCTTTAATTTATCCAAAGGAAAGGGTAAAGATCGAAAGAAAACCCTAGTGCGCTACGTAACGACGAAGCTAAGAGATCGGGGGTTCGGGGGTTGGTTATACTAAGGGAAGGTTTTAGCACCCTAAGTATCTGTAGTACTTTACAGGAACCTCTTGTTTGTATTTGTGTTATGTTATTGTTTGCTTGCTAAGGGAACTATGCTAAGGGTAAGGTAAAGACCTAGGGGTATGTACACTAAGTATGCTCGCCAAGACGTCGCATCTCGTGCCTACGTATCCTAATAAGGATAGAATCAGAGCATTCATAGTTCACCTAACTAGGGATGAGGAACTCTTGATAATGATCAAGGTTCCAAGGGGAATGAGCATGATACTCCTATAGAGTTAAAGAACTCTCTAAGTCTAAGTTATAATGGGGAAGTGAATACTCACGATGATGAGAATCACATAGAGTATAAGAACTCTAACCAAATTCTAGGTTTTAAGAAGGGAGTGTGTCATACCCCAAATTTTGACCACTAAGATGTCCCATCATTGTGTCACTCATCATCACAATATGGAGGAACCATCATACCTCATCAGTCTCCCCAAAGATGGGTGAGCATCCACTACAATCAAAATTAGGGTTTTAAGCCCTCTCAGAGCCTTAGACAAAGGATCAATCAAGGAATGACATGATCTTCAACTTGTCTAAACCTCTCAAACATACACAAAGGATCAAAAAGGACTCCCACTTCAAGGATCAAGCACAAGGATGCTCCCTTCTAGGTGGATCAAGTCTCAAGATCGACACTATCACCAAATTAGGGTTTTGGTCGACCAGGGCCTCCAGATGGAAATTTTTCATCTGGGCACAAGCCAATGATCCAAAACATAACCTAATATACTCCATGGGACCTGATGGACCCAATCATCAAGTCAATTTTGCCTCAGGGGATGCATTCATCAAAAATCAGGAATTAGGGTTCTTGACCTAATTCACCCCTAAGTTGACATTTAGGACAAATCATGAGCCAAGACCTCAAGAGAGGGTTTTAGGGTCTCTAATGAACTATATTGACCCATTTGGAACAATGGATTAATCCAAGAAGCTTGAGCAACAAGTCTCAATTTCATCTGCACCACAGTTAGGGTTTTAAGGGAAAAGTCAAATGTAACTTTGACTTTTGACTAGGTCATGCTCCCAAGCCCTATGACATGCATCAATATACCCTATGACACCCATGGAACATGTCCATCAAGTTTGATTTAGGTCAAGGACATGATTTCCTGAAGAATTGCACAGTTTGGAATTCATCTGATAAAAAGTCAACTGTGCACAAAAGTCAACTTTGACTTTTTGAGATTTTTCACCAAAATGGATTTTTAACCCTAAAATGATGTTAATGTATGATTTGAATCATCATTCATCAAGAAAAATCAAGAAAAGTGGGATAACTTGTAAAAGGGGTAACCATAAAAACTTAGAAAATTTTCTAAGTTAAAAATAAAGTGACAAGGGCACCAACTTTGGAGGATCATAACTCCTAAACCACAAAGCCATTTTTTTCACCCATAGATGGATTTGTAGCCTTCATTATCCTCTACAAAAACTTCAACTAGACCTAAGTCAAATTCATTAAGAATTTTGAGTTAGTGAGTGATCAAAATGGCTGAAAAGTGAAAATGTCACTTTTTCCAACACTTCGTGAAATTTTCACTAAGTCAGAATCTGCCTTCACTTTTTGCCAAATGTAGAGGGATTTTTCACTTGGATTCAAAAGAGATCAAAACCAAATATGTTCAAACAATTATTGTATCATGTAAGGGCTTTCCAAAATGGTCAAGAGCATTACCAAATTCAACTTACACCATGAGTTATGACATTGGAAAGTTGCCTTGCTGAAATCTGTCAAAGGCAAGGCAGAATGTGCAACTTTGCTCGATTTGCCAAAATTAGCCAAATTCAAATGCTCCTATCTACTTGGACACATCTGAGGATTGAATCTAAAGGGGACAATCACTGAGCCAAGCCTCCAAAGTCCATGGAACAAGAAATAGCATGTTGAACCTAGAACGGCCAAAATAGGGACAAGACTCCAAATTTGGATTGAAGCATTCAATGGAAGCATCAAGGTGGCATGGACTGAGCCATTCTCATCTGAAATCAGTCAAGACTTATCCAAGACCAAGGGAACCACAACCCTGTGCCCTAACCTCTAGTCAATGGCTAGAGGAGACTTGGATTTCCATTGGCCAACATTGAACAAACACCTGCTGCAGTTGCCATTCACTATGGATCCCAAAACAAACTTGCTCTACTATAAATAGAGCTCAATTGTGATCAGTTTGAGTACACCAAAGCCATCTAACAGATGCTTTCCTCAAAATCTCTTTCTCTTGGCAAAAATGCCTTTCTTAGCAAGGTAGCTATCGGGTTTTGAGTTTGAGAGCTTTTCCAATCAAACCAATCACTCACACACCTCATAAACATCATATAGAAGTGATCCAAACACTTAAACAACATCTGGAACACTGATTTCTCAGAATCACCAGCCAGCTGCTCAAGGTTTTAACCAAGTTGCAGTGGGGATACCATCTTCAGTTCCAGATCATTTCAATCCATTCCAAGCACTCAGACACATCACTTGGTACCTAGGGAAGCTATCCACATCATTGGAACCTAGCTGTAACACCTCCAACACAAATCACGATCACCAGCTGCAAGTGGTAAGCATGAGCTCTTCTAACTCTATGATCCATGCAATTTTTGCTGCACAATAATTTGGCCATATGTTCATAATCATGCATGGAATGTTTTCCCTCAATTAATTGCATTGTTTGAATAGTGTATCAAAAATCCTAGCCTTCATGCAGAAATTAGGGTTCTTGAGGAATTTTCATGATTTCTTGTTATATGTTTAATTTAAATGAAATTAACGGACATAGACATGATCGTGAGGTTGAGACGAGCATAATGATATGTGGATTGCATGTTATAATTAAGTATTCAGGGAGATTGGATAGAAAATGCAAATCAGCCAAACCCAGAACACGCGCGTGTTCTTCAGCTGTTCTTGGCGCCTTTTTTGAATTTTCAAATATTTGAATTTTGTGATTTTTCTTTAATTGATTCAAAAATTAATTTCTCTCTGAGTTTTAATGATTTTGAGTTGATTCTTTTTTTAATAATTCACAAAAATGTTAAAATATTTTATTTTCCCAAAAAATCCCAAAAATATTATTTATTTCATATAATTGATATTTTTGCAAAGAATTAATATTTTAATTGTTTTTGACATTTTAAATATTTTTTCCACATTGATTTTGCAACTTTTAATGCTTTCTAATTATTTTGTAGGTCAATACTTAATTTTTGAAGCAATAATCCAAGATCACAATTCGTTTTCCATATGTTAAACAATTTTGATCATTTTAATTGAATTTTTATTCAATTAAATACATTTTTGAAAACAAATTAGGGTTTTTGGATTAATTCAACCCTCATAAATCATTTTCAAAACACTTTGGGCCTCTAATAGAGTGTAAGACCCAATCCTTTTTTTGACCAAACCATTTTTTGGGCCTTAGTGCATTGTATAAGTCCCGATACCGTAAAAAACAAACGGCGCGATCGTCGCCTTTTGAAAAATAACCTTTTGGGCCTCTCCTCGAGCTATAAGACCCATTCAAAACTTTTGGGCCTCTAATAGAGTGTAAGACCCAATCCCCTTTTAACCAAAACATTTTGGGCCTCACTTATTGTGTAAGTCCCTCTGCGTTAAAAGAAAACCTCGGCACGATCGCCATTTTAAACGGAAAAATCATCTGGGCCTACCCTCGTGTTATAAGCCCCACTCTTTTTCCTTAAAACATTTGGGCCCGTGAAAAAGTGTAAGACCCATCCCTTTGTACAGAAAAACATTTTGAGCCTCAGTCACTTGTATAAGTCCCTCTGTACAAATTCAAACAGTGCGCTCACTGATAAAACCCTGGGCCTCTCCTTGAGCTGTAACCCCAAATCTTTCTTTTTCAAAGCACCTTCTCCTTTGATTTTGAATATACTGTTGTTTTCAATCTATCTTTGTTGAACAACTAACCAAACAGCATGGAAGCTCTACAACCGAGTAAGTGGTTATTGCTTTCATTTACTGCTTTCATATACATATAACTGTATTGTGGGGCTGTTTCACTGTAAGTCTTCTTTCATAAACTCATATCAGCTGTGTAATAATAGTATAGATATTTCGAGTTTCCCCGGCAACTACGTCTAGAACTAGGTGACGTCGTTTCATTTGTTCGTAGAAATAGACAACTAGATCCCCAATAGGATCACCTGATACTGTCTTCTCTTCGGCTGTCCTCATTAGGAATTGTCAAGAAACTCTATTCCCAGATATGAATGTATTCTCCGTGAATGGCATCTTTGAGTTTCTTCCAAATTCTCGAACTTTCCTGACTTGATCTATTCCTTGTGAATAGCTTGCCTTGAATTTCTCGGGGTTTGGGGACCCATCGGCTTCCTAAAAGCATCGGCCTCCTCTTGGGCATCGTAGAAGGACCCACAGGCTTCCTAAAAGCAACCCCGCCTCCTCTTGGGCTTAGTACAAGGACCCTACGGCTTCTTAGAAGTATTCACAGCCTCCTCTTAGGCTTCGTATAATGATCTCTTCCTCAGGGAATGATAGCATCCTCTTTGGCTTAGTACAAGGACCGATCGGCTTCTTAAAAGTTTCCAGCCTCCTCTTGGGCTTCGTACAAATTATCCCGACGACCTCCTAGAGGTATAGGAACAGAACTTAGTCATCTTCATAGAAAAGTCCTTTCATAGAGTCTACTACTATTTCTCAAAGCATAGTACAAAAGATGACACTCTAGACTTGGACAGTCTAAGACCCTTGAGTCTCCAAGACATTCTCAAGTGACCCCTTCGTTAAATAGGAAGGAAACCTGCAGACTCGGACAGTCTCAATACCCTTTGGATTTCCCGCTTCCTTAAAGAACAGGAATAACCCGGATCCTTGAATCAAATCCATGAGTACAGTGTTACTCATATAAGAACTGATTTTCTCTTTAAAATCAGTATACTGGACCTGTCACTCAACTGAAATAGTAACCATAGCCTCCCTCTTGGGCTTTGTACAATGATCCTCCCCAGCGGAGTCAAACAACGTTTAGCCTCTCTCTCGGGCTTTGTACGAGACACATAAGGGACTCCCTCATTGAGTCAATCACCCTTTCGCCTCCATCTCGGGCTTTATACGAGATACAAAAAGGTTCATATTGAGCCAAACAAATGTTAGCCTCCATCTCGGGCTTCGTACGAGATACAAAAACTCTCTTGTTGGGTCAAACACCTTCCATCTCGGGCTTTATACGAGATACCAAAAGATTCCCTCGTTGAGTCAAAACCTTTTAGCCTCTCTCTCGGGCTTTGTACGAGACACATATCAGCCTCCTCTTAGGCTTTGTATAAGAAAACCACTGGTTGATCCAATCAACCTTTTAGCATCAAAGCTGTGCCTCGTTCACAGTACACAAACATCAACAACTCTTTCCCTATTATCTAATCGCTGTAAGTGGCAAGCCTCTGGATCATCTACATCCATGCCACTGTCCCTCTTTTAGCATGAGAAATTCCTAAGGAAAGATGGCATTGCTCTACACTGAGTTAAAGTCTTCTCCTTCAGGTTAAAATCCCCTATAAAGGAAATTATGGCATTGCTAGGATCTGCGTATCCCGGTTAAAGTAATCCTCCTTTACAGTCAGTCACCCAACAGTTGTGACAAACAGACCTCTTTAGAGATGACAAATTCTCTCTAAAAGTCAACACCTTTAGCTTCATATCTTGGGCTTTGAACAAGATACAAACAGACTTTTCAGCTTTATATCTTGGGCTTTGAACAAGATATAAATCACCTTTCGCTTCACGTCTTGGGCTTTGAACTAGACACCAAAACAACCATTTCCTCCCATAGAATAGGAGGAACTACGAACGCTCTGATTTCCCTATTTCGGTAAACAGGAATACATAGGCATAAGATTGAAAGAAAAATCTTAGCGAGCACACTAAACAAAAACCCAAAATCCCATACTCTCATCAAAAGCATCAGTCCTAACATCCTAATACTTGTTCCCCACTATAAGATCCTAGAAAGAAAGAAAACCGTATTGGCGAAAATACAAATAACCAGTACAAAGGCCCCCCCCCACATTGATAGCATTCGTAACCTAACAGACCGTTGTTTAAACTCAGTATGCAAAGCAGGGTTAATTGGAGACATCTATTTCCCTTCCTTATTCAGCTCACAATAGGATAAAAAATGAATCGACCTGTAGTTTAAGCTCAACCGCAGAGAGCGACCAGCGCTTAAGAACCGCGTCCAAAATCGTTCGCTACAGAAAAAAGTGGCGCCCACCGTGGGGCCATTCAAAGTTAGATCTAGGCACGGTCGTCCCCATTTTTCACAGAAAAAATGGCGCCCACCGTGGGGCCGTTCAAAGTTAGATCTAGGCACAGTCTTTCTTTTCACCTCTTGTGTGAATACCACAGATTGGGGCTTCCGTCGGGGAACCCATTTCTGTCAGGAACTTAGGATTTATAGCTTTAAAAGGTCTAGGATGTTTTTGGACAAATATATATACTGCTTTTCCTAATTGCTATACATGTTTATTTTTCTGCTAATGGGAATGCGGGTGATGCCGTATGTGGAAAGATTGAGTATACACTTAAGATAAGTGATGGCGACGGGGTCGACCATCAACCTCAATGGAGGCTGACCAACGCAACCCATTCTCTCACCTAGACAATGGGCTGGTTGTTAAGTCTGAGAAGCTGAGGAGCCAAACCCTTTCGTAGTGTGGAAACTATCGGAAATAGTTATTACGCGATACTACCCTCATTTGAGGCTGGTGATCTATTTTCGGTGAATGGCACTTACTCTAAGATCGCTCTACAACTCGCTGGCGATCCGCTTGTTGTTTTGCTTTCCTGGGAGGAGCTGATGATAATGAGTACAGGTACAAAAATCACCCTAGTATAAACCTTTGGGGATGGGTAGAGCCTTGACTTCATGACAACGACCCTTTGTCCCCATGTTTTTTCTATGTTTTTGTGTGCTGCATTCATGCATTCATTTAAAAAACATTAAAACATTCAAAAAATCTTCTCTTCTAGTCTCTCTATTTTTCAAATTAAACTAAGACTGTGATTGCAAATATCAGAGAAAGGGATTGCACTAATGGATTTCGGTAGAAGGAGAACTCATATGTACACCTTCAAGGTTCCAAAGCTAGGGGATTTAAGAAGGTTAGCGAGGATGATCACTAACCCAGAGGATTTCAGAGCCAAACACGGAGGTTTGCTACCGCTATTAAGAATCCATGTGATTGAGGGAATCATGGATGCGCTCATTCAGTTTTATGATCCAGTTTATCACTATTTCACATTCCCGGATTACCAGCTAGCACCAACGCTGGAGGAGTATTCTCATCTGATTGATCTACATATCACAGATCAAGCTCCATTTTCTGGACTGGAAGAAATTCCAAAGAATCAGACCATTGCAAGAGCAATTCATTTGGACGAGTCTGAGGTCAGGACCCACATAACCACTAAGGGTGGCATCCAAGGTTTGCCAGCCCAGTTCTTGACAAAGAAAGCCCTGTATTTTGCCAGTATAGGAAACGTGACTGCTTTTGAAAGCATCTTTGTCTTGCTCACCTACGGGTTATTTTTGTTTCCCAACATTAATAATTTCGTCGATATTAACTCCATTAAGGTTTTTCTCATTGGAAATCCTGTGCCGACTTTGCTCGCAGATGCGTATCATTCTGTACACTTGGGAAATTTGTACAGCGGAGGGGAGATCACATGCTGTGTACCTTTGCTTTACAAATGGTTTATCTCTCACTTGCCAAAGTCTGCTGCTTTTTGGGATTGTAAGAGTGCCATACGTTGGTCGCAGAAGATCATGTCTCTTACCAACTCTGATATAGATTGGTGCAATAGGATTTATGAGGGAATCAGAATCATTGACCGTTGTGGAAACTTCCCCAACGTACCCCTCATAGGAACTAAAGGAGGAATCAACTACCATCCGGTGTTGGTTCGCCGTCAATTTGGATACCCGATGAGGCACATCCCACTGGGTGTTCATCTGGAAGGTCTTTTCTTCAAGGAAGAAGAAAATGACAGAGCACTAAAGATGGAAATAGTGCACGCTTGGAAGCATGTTCATAAGAAAGTACAAGAGTCTCTAGGAAAACCAGACTGTGTCTCGGTGGAGCCTTATCTCCATTGGGTACAAACTAGAGCTCTCAAGCTAAAGATGCCTTATCCTCGTTACGGAATTCTTCTGCCAAAGGAATCTGTCATGTACTTCATGACTGAGATTGAAAAGCTTCAGGTTACTCTCAACAAAGTTCAAAAGGAGACAAGGTCTTGGAATAACGAGTACCGCACCCTCGACATAGAGTGCATCAAAATACAACAATTACTAAAAGAAAAAGATGCTCTGATCGAAATTTTGGAGCAACATGCTGTAGAGAATCAGGATGACTAAAGGAATTTGCTCGCTCCTTTAACTTGGCAAAGAAATGACAATCCGACAACGGCCCAAGCGCCCCGGTCAAAGAAAAGGAAGATACCAGAATCAGCACCCGATTTCTCTTCAGAGAGGACTCAGGACCCATTAGCTTAGGTTTCTGTTTCTGTACTTTGTAATCTACTGTATTTCCGTTTCTGTAATCCTTTGAATTCAATAAAAAGGGGTTTCCCCCCACCGTTTGATATTTGCAATCTAATTGTCGAAGTTTATTTTGATTAAACCTTAAACAATTAATATAATCATTGCATCGCGTATTCTTCTTACCTACGAATCTCACGTTTGTGTCTCGGTTCTAGAGTCAAACTGTCTCATTCGTATAATACTCGGGCCAATCATCAGAAAAAGATGGATGATCTTGAGGAAGAAAACAGAGAATTGAAAGAAGAGATCGACGCTCTGAGAGAGGATATGAGAAAGCTTCGTAACGACATGCAAGCCATGGCAGAAGCTCAGCTACAAAGAACTGTGATCTCAGAGATCACCTCAATGCCCATAGTGGAGAAGTATGATCCTAGGTATCAGATACCGAAAGATCGTCCTTGGGGCATGCCTGTTAACTATATCCCGGAAGGATATGTTCCGCCAATCACTGAAGATAAGGGAATCACAACAGAAGCCGTTGGGCCTGAAGGTTACAAACTTCGGGAAAGCGAAGATGCCAGGGGCATACTGAAGACTCCTGAAGGTTACAAACTTCGGGAGACGCCAAGACTCACTGCCGTAGTAACGGTACCACCCCCTGTGGTGCACACTGTCCCAGAAGGACAGATTCCACAGACATCTTCTGGTAAGAAGGAAACTATGTTTGACAGAATGGAGGAATTCCAGGAGCAGTTCTTGGAAATGCAGAAGGAACTGCAAGCCATTCGCGGTCAGGATCTATTTGGAAAGGACGCCGCAGATCTCTGCTTGGTCCCAATTGTGAAAGTCCCGCACAAATTTCAAGTGCCCGACTTTGAAAAATACAAGGGTAACTCTTGCCCTCAAAGCCATCTGGTGATGTACGCTCGGCGGATGTCAGCTCAGACGAAAAATCAGGACCTGCTGATTCACTACTTTCAGGATAGTTTAACCGGTGCCGCATTAAAATGGTACATGGGTTTAAACCGTGCCACGATCAGCACATTCAGAGATCTTGGCACTGCCTTCATCCAACAATACAAATACAATTTGGACATGGCACCCGACAGAGATCAACTCAGATCAATGTCGCAAAAGGACAAGGAAACCTTTAAGGAGTATGCTCAAAGGTGGCGTGAAATTGCCGCTCAAATTTGCCCACCTCTTGAGGAAAAAGAGATGACAAAGATCTACTTAAAGACCTTAAGCTCATTTTACTATGACCGAATGGTTGCCAGTGCACCCAGTGATTTCACCGAGATGGTCGGCATGGGCGTACGTCTTGAGGAAGCCGTCCGAGAAGGACGTTTGGTAAAAGACATAGGATCGACGAGCGGTACTAAAAAATACGGTAGTGCTATTCCTAAGAAAAAAGAGCAAGATATTGGGAATATCTCTCTCGGAAAGCAAAGGCGACGTTATCAACCGGTAGCAGCTGTGACTCCTGCTATCAACCCTGCGTCTATTCCTTCGTATCAACCTCAGGTTGTGCAGAGCCAGCCTGATCAACAAAGGACACAACAGCCTCTTCAGCAGGCTCGTCCTCCATATAACAACAACCGTACAACACGGCCACCAGGATTTGATCCTATACCCGTGTCGTACGCGGAGCTGTTTTTATTACTACTGGCTAAGGGGCACATTCAGACTAAATCTCCTCTTACAGTACCGGAAAATCCGCCTTTTTGGTTTAAGGTGGATCAAACTTGCCCTTACCATCAAGGAGGTTCAGGGCATAACATAGAGACTTGTCTCAATTTCAAGTCCGACGTGCAAAAACTTGTTAGGAGCGGGGTCTTATCCTTCAAGGATACGAATCCTAATGTTCTCACAAACCCGCTACCTCAACATGAGAAGGCTGCAGTCAATTTGATAGAAGGAGAGACTAACAATGTCTATCAAATTCACGATGTACTCTTGTTGAAAACCAATCTGGTCAAGATGCATTGTAGACAGAGTGGATATGGCCATGTGCCACCTCATAACTATCATCAATGTGATATCTGCTCTAAAGATAACCAAGGATGTTCGGTAGTGCAATCAGCTCTACAGGAACAGATGGATCTCGGGTGGATCCAAGAGCACCGAGTTCGTGGATTTAACATGGTTTACACGAATTCTAACGTCATTCAGAACCACGACATCCGTGTGATGAATGTCAACTTGGTGGCAATGCACTCAAGGCAAAGCCAATATCATAATCTACCGCGGCCCGATTACAGTTCCTGTCTGACTTGTTCGGTAAATAAACAGGGATGCTCTTTCATAAAAGAGGCCCTCTAACGTCAGATGGATCTTGGATGGATCCAAGACTACCATGATAGGAACCCTTATCAGATCAACATGGTTCAAATCTTTGATATTCGCGTGATGAATACCAACCTGGTAGAGTTACATGCTGAGCAGGTCCGACTCGGATTCTTAATATCACATGACTATCAAAGCTGTAAAGCGGGTTGCGAAAACGATCGAGGTTGTACCCTTGTCCAGGAGGCACTTCAGCACTTGTTAAATCACTGGTGGATGCCAATTTATATGGATGAAGATACTCAACAAATTAGTATCAGTAACAAGAATCCTACTCGGCGTCAAAGTCAGGACGTTCGATCTGTGGAAGCTAACCTAGTAAGGTTACATTGTATTCAAAGTGGGCGTGGCTAGATGCCACCACACAACTATGACAATTGTAGCGTCTGTTCGGAAAGTAACCAAGGGTGTTACCTTATAAGAGCAGCTCTTCAGGGTCAGGTCGATCATGGAGAAATTCGTCCATATCCGGGCTCTGGACCCATCGACTGGACGCCAAACTACCTTGCCGAGCAAGTTGAGGATGTTGTCACAATCTCTGGTCATCACAGGACCAGGGATGTTTTTGCTATTATCCCTCTACTTGACGAATCTAAAGTTCCCAACCGGGAACGAATCGAGATTACTTATGATGGTTAGAAAAATCAGAAGGTTCCCATAGTCATCTATCTACCGGGACCACTACCGTATGAATCAGCTAAGGCTATCCCTTACAAATACGGTGCAACGACAATTGAAAATGGAAAGGAAATTCCATTACCCTCCGTCTTGAATATTGCAGACATCAGTCGAGTAACACGGAGTGGTAGAATCTTCAACCGAGGGGTTGGAGAACTTAACAAGGAAAAGGAACTTCAGTCTGAAACTCCTGATCCACCCGTCGGTCAATCCAGTAATCCCGACCTTTCGAAAAATAATGATGAGATGCTGAAGCTCATCCAAAGGAGTGAATACAACATTGTTGATCAACTATTACAGACTCCTTCAAAGATCTCGGTATTATCGCTGTTACTCAATTCAGAAGCCCACAGGGAGGCTCTACAGAAAGTCTTGGAGCAAGCCTTTGTGGAACAGGATGTAACAATCAGACAGTTCTATAGCATTGTCTCTAACATCACTTCCTGCAATAATTTAGGATTTAGTGATGAGGAATTACCCGAAGAGGGCCGCCGTCATAACATGGCGCTCAACATTATAGTTAACTGCCAGGACGATGCTTTAGCCAGCGTGCTGGTAGACACAGGGTCAGCCCTGAATGTTATGCCGAAGTCCACTTTGATGCAATTATCATTCAAAGGCCCTCCGATGAGAGTCAGCGAGGTCGTCGTCAAAGCGTTCGACGGATCCAGAAAAACAGTTATCGGCAAAGTTGATCTTCCCATAACTATTGGTCCTCGCACTTTCCAAGTCACTTTCCAGGTCATGGACATCCGGGCAACGTACAGTTGTTTATTAGGAAGACCTTGGATACATCAGGCTGGAGCGGTCACTTCGACCCTCTACCAAAAGCTAAAGTTCGTCAAGAACGATCAGCTTGTCACAGTCTGTGGGGAACAAGCCTTGCTTGTAAGCAACTTGTCATCATCTACTGGTATAGAACCCAAAGAGGTTATTGGAACGTAGTTCCAAGCATTGTCGATGAGCGAGAACAATCAATCCCAAGGAGGAACCTCGATTTCCTCATACAAAGATGATATCAAAGCGGTCGAGAGTACCGATACAACAGGATGAGGACAGCTTGTCATTCCTACTGACAATAAAACAAAGAAGGGTCTTGGTTTTTCCGCAACCTGTACCCAGACAGCTGCCAGCGATGAAAGTCTTCATCCCCTTCAAAACTTCTTCCAAATTGGAGGTTTCCTTCACCCAGTGTCTCAAGCAGTACATGCTATCAATGAGGAAGATCCCTCTGACCCAGATGAAGAATGGAAGTCCTATCTTAATGAGGACGGTTATATGTCTCAGGAAGAGGTGCCTACGCCATTTTGCTATCCCGCACAGAGTCCGAGATTTATACCAAGGTCAGACGTCGAAATGATATATGGAGATTGTGATCCGGAAGGATGTCGTGCTCCGCAAAATTCATTAGAGGAAGACACTCTGATGAAAGACAACTTTGACCACAATTACTATGGCCCGATGGATGGTCTTCCAATGTGGCAACCTTACCCAGGAAACTTGGGGCCAGAAAGTCAGTCGAGTAATGAAACTCAGCTGAGCATCATTGAACAGAATACATGTGTCTCCACCATGTCATGGGATCAACACTCAGGTCATTCAGAAACTACTCAACATGAAGATGAATTCGCAACGTTTGCAGGACTTGAATTCATCAACTATGCTTTTCCCGAGGTCAACGTCATTGAGAGAGATGACTCCTCCAGTTCCAAAGAAGTTTGGGACACTCTGGGACAACAGAGTGGAAAATACGACTATATGATCAGGTACACCGCTCCCGAAAGCTCTCGTATCAGGCTCGAAGATATCCAGCCTACTGGATGGGGAGGTACAGCTGAGAGCACAAATGCTATGCAAAATGCAACAGAGGAATTCTCCTATGACAATTCTGCCTGGGAGACAGATTCCAATGATCCTACTCCACCAGAAATCAGTGTCATTTCTGAAGATAAATCAAGGAAGGTGCCAGACTTTGTGATTCACCGAGGAGTTCGCCGCCAATGGGTTGTCGTCGAGGTTCCGAAGATCGTTCATCAGTCAAAGTAATTGCCATCTTTAACCTTTCACCCTGCCCAGGTGAAACGGATGTTTTGATAGGGCTCGCTTTCTGTAAAATTTCCCTCTTCGCTTTGCCCGAAGCGACAGAGTTTTGTTTTATAGGGCTGTAGATTCAAGGATCGACTTGTTCATTAATAAAATAACGTCGTTCTGTAATTTTCGCATTAATTGCTGTTTTCTCTTTTCGCTTTTTCAGAAAATGGTAATCCTAAAAAACAATTCAAATAAAATCAAGCAGTAAAAAAAAATATACACTGCACACACTTGCATTTTCCTCTATCTCTTCTAAACACGAATCATCACGTCATGCAGATTGCTTATTTTAAACCCCGTTGAAACATACGATCCAATGCCTTCTCCCAACTTTGAGTTCCCGGTATTTGGGGCTGAAGAAGAAAATGACAACGAAATTCCAGAAGAGATCTCCCGACTACTCAGACAAGAGGAAAGGTCCATTGAACCTCACAAAGAGCCGTTGGAAACAGTAAACTTGGGTTCAGAAAAAGAGAGAAAAGAAATCAGGATTGGGGCACTGCTCAGTCTAAATGCCAAAGAGAGTTTGATAAAGCTTCTCAGAGAATTCCCGATGTATTCGCTTGGTCCCATCAGGATATGCCAGGGTTGGATACTGTAATACCCCAAATTTTGACCACTTAGATTTCCCATCATTGTGAAAATCATCATCACAATATGGATGAACCATCATGCTTCATCAGTCTCCCCAAAGATGGGTGAGTATCCAATACAATCAAAATTAGGGTTTCAAGCCCTCTCTGAGTGCTTAGACAAAGGATCAATCAAGAAATGACATGATCTTCAACTTGTCTAATCTCTCAAACATCCACAATGGATCAAAAAGGACTCCCACTTCAAGGATTAAGCACAAGGCTACTCCCTTCTAGGTGGATCAAGTCTCAAGATCGACAGTGTCACCAAATTAGGGTTTTGGTCGACCAGGGCCTCCAGATGGAAATTTTCATCTGGGCACAAGGCAATGATCCAAAACATGACCTAATATGCTTCATCGAACCTCATGAACCCATGCATCAAGTCAATTTTGCCTCAGGGGATGCATTCATCAAAAATCAGGAATTAGGGTTTCTTGACCTAATTCACCCCTAAGTTGACTTTTGGGACAAACCATGAGCCAAGACCTCAATACATGATTTGAGGGTCTCTAATACACCATATTGATCCATTTGGAACAATGGATTGATCCAAGAAGCTTGAGCAACAAGTCTCATTTCCATATGCACCACAATTTGGGTTTTAAGGGAAAAGTCAACTGTAACTTTGACTTTTGACCAAGACATGCTCCCAAACCCTAATACATGATTGAATATACCCTATGACACCCATGGAACATGTCCATCAAGTTTGATTTAGGTCAAGGACATGATTTCCTGAAGAATTGCACAGTTTGGAATTCATCTGATAAAAAGTCAACTGTGCACAAAAGTCAACTTTGACTTTTCGAGATTTTTCACCAAAATGGATTTTTAACCCTAAAATGATGTTAATGTATGATTTGAATCATCATTCATCAAGAAAAATCAAGAAAAGTGAGATAACTTGTAAAAGGGGTAACCATAAAACTTAGAAATTTTTCTAAGTTAAAAATAAAGTGGCAAGGGTACCAACTTTGAAGGACCATAACTCCTAAACCACAAGGCCATTTTTTCTCATCCAATGATAGATTTGTAGCCCTCATTATCACCTACAAAAACTTCAACTACAAGTCATTCCAATTCATTAAGGATTTTGAGTTATGGAGTGATCAAAGTGGCTGAAAAGTGAAAATGTCACTTTTTCCAACACTTAGTGAAATTTTCACTAAGTCAGAATTCGCCTTCACTTTTTGCCAAATGTAGGGGGATTTTTCACTTGGAATCAAAAGAGATCAAAACCAAACTTGTTCAAACAGTTGTTGTATCATGTAAGAGCTTTCCAAAATGGCCAAGAACATTGCCAAATTCAACCTACACCATGAGATACAACATTGCCAAGTTGCCTTGCTGAAATCTGTCAAGGCAAGGCAGAATTTGCAACTTTGGTCGATTTGCCAAAATCAACCAAATTCAATTGCTCCAATCCACTTGGACACCTCAGAGGATTGAATCTAAAGGGGACAATCACTGAGCCAAGCCTCCAAAGTCCATGGAACAAGAAATAGCATGTTGAACCTAGAGTTGCCAAAATAGGGACAAGACTTCAAATTTGGAATGAGGCATTCAATGGAACCATCAAGGTGGCATGGACTGAGCCATTCTCATCTGAAATCAGTCAAGACTTATCCAAGACCAAGGGGACCAAAGCTCTGTGCCCTAACCTCTAGTCAATGGCTAGAGGAGACTTGGATTTTCATTTGCCAACATTGGCCAAACCTACTTACCAGCTGCCATGCACTATTCCTTGCAAAACAAACTTGCTCTACTATAAATAGAGCTCAATTGTGGTCAGTTTAAGTACACCAAAGCCATCTAACAGATGCTTTCCTCAAAATCTCTTTCTCTTGGCAAAAATGCCTTTCTTAGCAAGGTAGCTATCGGGTTTTGAGTTTGAGAGCAATTCTGCACAAACCAATCACTCACACACCTCACATACATCACATATGAGCTGATCAAACACTCACATAACTTTTGAAACATCAATTTCATGAAATCACCAGCTGGTTGCTCAAATTTTCAAACAAGGTGCAGCTGAGATGCCATAAACTGATCCAGTCCATTTCAATTCAATCCAAGTGTTCAAACACACTCCATATGGTGTAGGGAAGATGTCCAGATCATCACAACTTGTCTGTAACACCTCCAACTCAAAATCACATCTGCTCTTGCTGTCACGGCTTGGAGGTAAGCACATACTTGGTCATCTCTCAATCTATGCATATTTCCTCGCACAATAATTTGGCCATATGTTCATAATCATGCATGGAATGTTTTCCCTCAATTAATTGCATTGTTTGAATCGTGTATCAAAAATCCTAGCCTTCATGCAGAAATTAGGGTTCTTGAGGTTTCTTCGTGATTTCTTGTTGTATGTTTAATTTAAATGAAATTAAAGTACATAGACATGATCGTAAGGTTGAGACGAGCATAATGATATGTGGATTGCATGATATGATTACGTATTCATGGAGATTGGATAGAAAACGCAAATCTGAGAAACCAAGAACACGCGCGTGTTCTTCAGCTTGTTCTTGGCGCCTTTTTTCTCAAATTCAAATATTTGAATTTTGTGATTTTGTTTAATTGATTCAAAAATTAATTTCTCTCTGAGTTTTAATGATTTTGAGTTGATTCTTTTTTTAATAATTCACAAAAATGTTAAAATATTTTATTTTATCAAAAAATCCCAAAAATATTATTTATTTCATATAATTGATATTTTTGTAAAGAATTAATATTTTGATTGTTTTTGGCATTTTAAATATTTTTTCTACATTGATTTTGCAACTTTTAATGCTTTCTAATTATTTTGTAGGTCAATACTTAATTTTTGAAGCATTAATCCAAGATCACAATTTGTTTTCCATGTGTTAAACAATTTTTGATCATTTTAATTGAATTTTTATTCAATTAAATACATTTTGAAAACAAATTAGGGTTTTGGATTAATTCAACCCTCATAAATCATTTTCAAAACACTTTGGGCCTCTATTAGAGTGTAAGACCCAATCCTTTTTTTGACCAAATCATCTTTGGGCCTCACTTATTGTATAAGTCCCGATACCGTCAAAAAACAAATGACGCGATCGTCGCCTTTTCAAAAATCATCTGGGCCTACCCTCGAGTAGTAAGACCCATTTATTTTTCTTCAAAACTTTTTGGGCCTCTTGAGAGAGTGTAAGACCCATCCCCCCTTGTACAAAAACTTTTTGGGCCTCACTCATTGTATAAGTCCCTCTGTACAAGTAAACGGCGCGATCGTCGCCCGTTTAAAAATAAAACTCATTTGGGCCTCTCCTTGAGCTATAAGACCCATTCAAAACACTTTGGGCCTCAATTAGAGTGTAAGACCCAATCCCCCTTTTAACCAAAAACATTTTGGGCCTCACTTATTGTATAAGTCCCTCTGCGTTAAAAGAAAACCTCGGCGCGATCGCCATTTTTAAACGAAAAATCATTTGGGCCTACCCTCGTGTTATAAGCCCCACTCTTTTCTTTAAACCTTTTTGGGCCTCTTGAGAGAGTGTAAGACCCATCCCTTTGTACAGAAAACCTTTTTCGGGCCCCAGTCACTTGTATAAGTCCCTCTGTACAAATTCAAACAGTGCGCTCACTGATAAAACCCTGGGCCTCTCCTTGAGCTGTAAGCCCCAAATCTTTCTTTTTCAAAGCACTTTCTCCTTTGATTTTGAATATACTGTTGTTTTTAATCTTTCTTTGTTGAACAACTAACCAAACAGCATGGAAGCACTACAACCGAGTAAGTGGTTATCGCTTTCATTTACTGCTTTCATATTATAAACTGTATTGTGGGGCTGCTCACTGTAAGTCTCCTTTCATAAACTCATATCTACTGTGTAATAATAGTATAGATATTTCGAGTTTCCCCGGAAACTACGTCTAGAACTAGGTGACGCCGTTTCATTTATTCGTAGAAATAGACGCCTAGATCCCCAATAGGAGCACCAGATACAGTCTTCTCTTCGGCTGTCCTCCTTAGGAATCGCCAAGAAGCTCTACTCCCCAAGATGAATGTATTCTCCGTGAATGGCATCTTTGAGTTTCTTCCCAATTCTCGAACTTTCCTGACTTGATCTATTCCTTGTGGATAGCTTGCCTTGAATGTCTCGGGGTTTGGGTACCCACTACGGTCATAATCTTGGACCTTAACTAAGGAACCCTCTTTAAAAGCTAAAAGTCACTGGATAGTAAACCTCGCACGTTTACCAGTGGTTTTCATCTTTAAAAGAGTTATCTCTCCTAATGGAAAGGAGATGATAGACCCACGGGCTTCTTAAAAGCATCGGCCTCCTCTTGGGCATTATTCAAGGACACTACGGCTTCTTAGAAGTATTCACAGCCTCCTCTTAGGCTTCGCATAATGATCTCTTCCTTCGGGAATGATAGCCTCCTCTTGGGCTTCGTACAAGGACCCGTCGGCTTCTTAAAAGTTTCCAGCCTCCTCTTGGGCTTCGTACAAATTGTCCCGACGACCTCCTAGAGGTATAGGAACAGAACCTAGTCATCCTCATAGAACAGTCCTTTCATAGAGTCTACTACTGTTTCTCGAAGCATAGTACAAATGATAAAACTCTAGACACGGACAGTCTAACTTCCTTGAGTCTCAAAGACATTCTCAAGCTCCCTTCGTTAAATTGGAAGGAAACCCGCAGACTCGGATAATCTCGATACCCTTTGGATTTCCCGTTTCCTCAAAGAGAAGGAAATATCCCTGATCCTCAAATTAAATCCCTGTGTACAGTGTTACTCATATAAGAACTGATTTTCTCTTTTAAATCAGTATATTGGATCTGTCACTCAACTGAAACAGTTACAATAACCTCCATCTCGGGCTTCGTACGAGATACCAAAATTCTCCCCAGTGGAGTCAAAATAACCTTTTCGCCTCTCTCTCGGGCTTTGTACGAGATACAAAAACACTCTCTTACTGAGTATAAAAGATTCTCCAACTGAGTCAACTCTTTGCTAGCCTCCTCTTTGGCTTTGTATAACGATATGCCCCACTGGGTCAAAAACTTTTAGCCTCTCTCTCGGGCTTTGTACGAGACACAAAATAGCCTCCTCTTAGGCTTTGTATAATGATTTTCCTAGCGGAAATTAGCCTCCTCTTAGGCTTTGTATAAGAAAACCACTGGTTGATCCAATCGACCTTTTAGCATCAAAGTTGTGCCTTGTTCACAGTATACAAACATCAACAACTCCTTTCCCTTCATCTAATCGCTGTAAGCGGCAAGCCTCTGGATCATCTACATCCATGCCACTGTCCCTCTTTTAGCATGAGAAATTCCTAAGGAAAGATGGCATTGCTCTACACTGAGTTAAAGTCTTCTCCTTCAGGTTAAAACCCTTTCTTAGGAAATTATGGCATTGCTCGGATCCGCGTATCCCAGTTAAAGTAATTCTCCTTCTCCCCTCTTTAGAGATGATAAATTCTCTCTAAAGCCGAGGTCTTTTAGCTTCACGTCTTGGGCTTTGAACAAGACACAAATAGACCTTTTAGCTTCACATCTTGGGCTTTGAACAAGATACAAATCACCTTTCGCTTCATGTCTTGGGCTTTGAACAAGACACCAAAACACCCCTTTCCTCCCATAGAATAGGAGGAACTACGAACGCTCTGATTTCCATGTTTCAGTAAACGGGAATACGTAGGCATAAGATCGAAAGAAAAGATCTTAGCGAGCGCAATCAACAAAAAACCCAAATCCCATATCTTCGTCAATCAAAAGCAGTAATTCAAAAGCACCAGTCCTAACATCCTAATCCTTATTCCCCGCCAGAAACCTTCTGCCCAGGTAAAAAGAAAGAGAACAGTATTGGCGAAAATACAAATAACCAGTACAAAGGCCCCCCCATATTGATAGCATCCGTAACCTAACAGACCGTTGTTTAAACTCAGTATGCAAGCAGGGTTAATTGGAGACATCTATTTCCCTTCCTTATTCAGCTCACAATAGGATAAAAAATGAATCGACCTGTAGTTTAAAGCTCAAACCGCAGAGAGCGACCAGCGCTTAAGAATCGCGTCCAAAATCGCTCGCTACAGATACCAGCATCGTGGAACATCACTTACCGTTGAGATCGGAATGTCCGCCAGTGAAGCAAAGGTTGAGACGCACTCACCCGAACATGGCCATCAAAATCAAAGAGGAGGTATAGAAACAGATTGATGCGGGTTTCCTCGCCACGTCAGAATATCCTCAATGGTTAGCCAATATCGTACCCGTTCCGAAAAAGGATGGAAAGGTCAGAATGTGTGTCGACTACTAAGATCTGAACAAGGCAAGTCCAAAGGACGACTTTCCTTTACCACACATTGACATGCTGGTGGACAGTACATCAAAATTCAAAGTCTTCTCCTTCATGGATGGATTCTCGGGCTATAACCAGATCAAAATGGCACTGAAAGACATGGAGAAAACTTCGTTCATTACCCCATAGGGTACCTTTTGTTACAAGGTAATGCCGTTCGTTTTGAAGAACACCGGGGCAACCTATCAAAGGGCCATGACTACTCTGTTTCATGACATGATACACAAAGAAATCGAAGTGTATGTCGATGATATGATTACAAAATCAAAAACAGAGAGTGAACACGTTGAACATCTGTCAAAATTGTTCGAACGTCTAAGAAAATTCAAGCTCCGCTTGAATCCTAACAACTGCACCTTCGGTGTCCGTTCAGGGAAACTATTAGGGTTCATCGTCAGCCAGAAAGGAATTGAGGTTGATCCTGACAAGGTCAAGGCCATTCAGGAAATGCCTTCTCCGAAAACTAAAAAACAAGTCAGAGGATTCCTGGGACGGTTGAACTACATCTCCAGATTCATATTCCTTATGACTTCCACGTGTGCGCCGATTTTCAAATTACTGAAAAAGAACCAGGATTGCGTTTGGTCAGAAGATTGCCAAACTGCCTTCGACAGTATTAAGGAATACCTGTTGAATCCGCCGATTCTATCACCTCCAGTGGAAGGAAGACCACTGATCATTTACCTCACAGTCCTAGAGGACTCAATGGGATGTGTACTTGGCCAACAAGATGAAACCAAAAGGAAAGAGTCTGCCATCTACTCTTTGAGCAAGAAATTTACCGACTGCGAAACTCGGTACACGATGCTTGAGAAAACTTGTTGTGCTTTGGCTTGGGCAGCCAAATGTCTTCGCCAATACATGATTCGTCATACTACTTGGTTGGTCTCCGAAATGGATCCAATCAAGTACGTTTTCGAAAAGCCTGCTCTCACGGGAAGAATTGCCCGTTGGCAGATGTTGTTATCAGAATATGACATAGAGTACCACGCTCAGAAAGCCGTTAAGGGAAGTATTTTAGCCGATCATTTGGCTCATCAACCGATTGAATCTCATGAATCAATCGGGTTTGACTTCCCAGACGAAGATGTCATGTATCAAAAAATGAAAGATTGCGATGAACCGTTACCCAGTGAAGGGCCAGAACCAGGTTCCCAATGGGAACTTATCTTTGACGGAGCAGTTAATCATTACGGAAATGGAATTGGGGAAATCATTGTTACCCCTCAGGGTACCCACATTCCTTTCATTGCTAGACTTACGTTCAAGTATACGAACAACGAGGCCGAATACGAAGCTTGTATTATGGGTCTCGAAGAAGCGATTGATTTAAGGATAAAAAACTTGGACGTATACGGTGACTCAGCCTTGGTTATCAATCAGATAAAAGGAGATTGGAACACATACCAATCAGGACTGATTCCTTACAAAGATTATACAAGAAGGTTGTTACCTTTCTTCAACAGAGTTGAGTTTCATCACATCCCTCGTGAAGAGAATCACATGGCTGATGCATTAGCCACTCTTTCTTCCATGATTAGTGTAGGTCGATGGAATGACATACCTAAGATCGACATAATGCGCCTTGGAAGGCCCGCTTACATCTTCACGATTGAAGCAGTCATAGACGACAGACCTTGGTATCACGATATCAAATGCTTCCTTCAGAAACAAGAGTACCCATCTGGGGCACTCAGAAAAGACAGGAAAACCCTTAGAAGATTGGCTGGAAACTTCTTCCTGAGCGGTGACACTCTCTATAAGAGAAATTTTGACATGGTCTTGCTCCGATGCGTGGACAGACCAGAAGCAGACATGCTTATGAAAGAAATTCATGAAGGATCCTTTGGCACTCATGCCAACGGACACACAATGGCGAGAAAAATTCTAAGAGCAGGGTACTATTGGTTGACAATGGAATCCGACTGCTACAAGTACATGAGGAGGTGTCACAAGTGTCAGATATACTCCGACAAAATTCATGTACCGCCATCGCATCTCAAAGTTCTTTCTTCCCCGTGGCCTTTTTCCATATGGGGAATCGACATGATTGGCTTGATTGAACCTAAGGCTTCAAACGGACATCAGTTCATCCTAGTAGCCATCGACTATTTCACCAAGTGGGTCGAAGCAGCGTCGTTCGCCAATGTAACCCGGCAAGTTGTGGTCCGATTTATCAAAAACAATATCATCTGCCATTATGGTATTCCAAGCGAGATCATTACTGATAATGGATCTAACTTGAACAACAAGATGATGAAAGAGTTGTGTGCAGAGTTCAAGATCGAACATCATAACTCATCTCCTTACCGACCCAAGATGAACGGAGCGGTAGAAGCGACCAATAAGAACATCAAGAAGATCGTTCAAAAGATGGTTGTAACCTATAAAGACTGGCACGAGATGCTACCCTTTGCTTTTCACGGTTATCGCACATCTGTCCGCACTTCAACAGGGGCAACCCCTTTCTCTCTAGTGTATGGCATGAAAGCAGTGCTCCCCATAGAAGTAGAGATCCCGTCAATCCGAGTATTGATGGAAGTTAAGCTCACCGAAGCTGAATGGTGTCAAAGCTGACACGACGAACTGAATCTGATCGAAGAAAAGAGAATCACGGCACTATGCCATGGTCAGCTGTATCAACAGAGAATGAAGAGGGCGTTCGACAAAAAGGTCCGACCTCGTGTCTTCAGAAAAGGAGACCTCGTTTTCAAGAGGATACAATCATTTCTCACTGACTCTCGGGGCAAGTGGACTCCGAATTATGATGGCCCCTATGTGGTCACGAAAGCTTTCTCAGGCGGCGCCTTGAGACTTGCAACCATGGACGGAGAGGAATTTGCCTACCCACAAATGTTGATGTAGTCAAGAAATACTTCGCCTAAACTAAAAAAAAAACGTCTCGGTGGATTGAAAACCCGAAAGGGCGGTCCAGGCAAAAGTTAGAGACATGAAAAAAAATCATCCCGGTGGATTGGAAACATCAAAGTACAATCCAGGCAAAAATTAGGGATAATGGCAAGTAACTATGTTCAACAGAGGCAAGTCCCTCAGCAGCAGTTACATCATCCATCAGAGGAAAACTCCAGTCAAGGTCATCTTCGACAGAAGCTCAGGATGCCCCGAATTCAAAGTTGGTAGAAGGATAGTGGTTGTTATGTTTCAATGTAGCCCTTTTCCCTGTAAATTACCATTTTCAAACTTTGTATATACTCTTTGGAATCATGCGTTTGGCTGATCTCCATCTCATCAATAAAATTTGAGCCCTTGTGCTTTTGTTTGTAATTCTTATTTGTTTTAGCTTTACAGAACGACGTTGTTAACATGATTAACGATTCTTGAAATAAAACAAAAATGAATTTATCTATTAAAACTTTTTCTGCTTTTAAAATAAAGTCGGCAATTTCTTTTGACTGTTGAACATCAAAGGAACATCAGTCGCTTCTCCAGAAGTAAGCGAACTTCAAAGTGCAGAATCAAAGTACTCCTTCTAGGCCTAGTACGCCTGAATTAAGGGATCGACTGTGTCAGAGACCTTGTTTCGTCTGACATACCTCAGCCGAGTTCTTATCTCTTAAGCCCGATCAACGGTGCTCCCAACAGGGACTATCTCTCCTAAGCAAGGCGGAATTTCTATTCTGAACCAACGGTACTTCTTTGCCCCGCGATGGCCGAGTATCCAGTCGTGTTCACCTGTCAGTTTGTATGTCGCGTCAGTTTTTTCAGCATAAACATACACACATCATGCATTATTGATTTGCATTCACATTTCATATTGCATCACTATCACTCTAGTCGGTCTTGTCCCCTAGTGATAGAAGTTCTCTCAATCGAGTCGTCAGTTCTTGCTCGTCAGGAAACGCTGCGTCTGAACATTCTCTCTCCTCCAGTTTATTTCTGGATTAGAATTGGCCCTTGACCACTTTGATAACTTGAACCTCTGAAAGACCAGAGAACCTTCGACCGATGTCACTCTTCGCCATTGAAGATGATATCCTTGCTTTCCCGGATTAAGGAAAATCCACAGAGAAAGCCTCATAAGCAGAGATTTGGCAGTACAGCTGCCATTCTCCGAAAAACCCACCGATGAAAAGGTCGTCGACACCTCAAAATTGGATCCCATCATATGGCATTTCTCCGGAAAGATCCCGAGAAAAGTATGATGTAAGCCCCCAAACGAAAACAGTCTCTCAAGAGACTCGCTTTCCCCAGTAGAATCGACAAATGGCATCTCCAACAGAGAAGTTTGTACACCTCTACAACTCAGACGACTGGGTTCCCCAGCAAGTCTGACATCAAAACTTTTTCCACTCAAATGGCACCTCCCCAGGAAAATTCGGCGAGAAGTTTGAGGAAAACCGCTACGAGTAGCGTCCCTTGTCAGTAAAGTTTATTGACAAAAGAAACTGAGACCAGTTCCTTGGTGGGAAACCAGGATCGAGGGGAAGTTTAAATCAGAAACTAAGACCAGTTCCTTGGTGGGAAACCAGGATCGAGGGGAAGTTTAAATCAGTAACTGAGACCAGTTCCTTGGTAGGAGACCAGGAACGGGAGGGAGGTTGACAAAAGAAAACTGCGACCAGTTCCTTGGCTAAAGACCAGGATCGAGGGGGAAGTTTACCTTTTCTAAGCCTCATTGCTTAGCTAAAGAAGATGAATGTGCAAGCTACCATTCATAACCACCATCAAAATTTCGGGTATTCCGATATTTAATCCTCTTGCACCTCGAATGCCCGAATACCTTCGTCATTAACACCTTCGGGTCCAAGAAGATTAAATAGGGGCATCTGTCATACCCCAAATTTTGACCACTAAGATGTCCCATCATTGTGTCACTCATCATCACAATATGGAGGAACCATCATACCTCATCAGTCTCCCCAAAGATGGGTGAGCATCCACTACAATCAAAATTAGGGTTTTAAGCCCTCTCAGAGCCTTAGACAAAGTATCAATCAAGGAATGACATGATCTTCAACTTGTCTAAACCTCTCAAACATACACAAAGGATAAAAAAGGACTCCCACTTCAAGGATCAAGCACAAGGATGCTCCCTTCTAGGTGGATCAAGTCTCAAGATCGACAGTGTCACCAAATTAGGGTTTTGGTCGACCAGGGCCTCCAGATGGAAATTTTTCATCTGGGCACAAGCCAATGATCCAAAACATAACCTAATATACTCCATGGGACCTCATTGACCCAATCATCAAGTCAATTTTGTCTCAGGGGATGCATTCATCAAAACTCAGGAATTAGGGTTCTTGACCTAATTCACCCCTAAGTTGACATTTGGGACAAATCATGAGCCAAGACCTCAAGAGAGGGTTTGAGGGTCTCTAATGAACTATATTGATCCATTTGGAACAATGGATTAATCCAAGAAGCTTGAGCAACAGGTCTCAATTTCATCTGCACCACAATTAGGGTTTTAAGGGAAAAGTCAACTGTAACTTTGACTTTTGACCAGGACATGCTCCCAAGCCCTATGACATGCATCAATATACCCTATGACACCCATGGAACATGTCCATCAAGTTTGATTTAGGTCAAGGACATGATTTCCTGAAGAATTGCACAGTTTGGAATTCATCTGATATAAAGTCAACTGTGCACAAAAGTCAACTTTGACTTTTTGAGATTTTTCACCAAAATGGATTTTTAACCCTAAAATTATGTTAATGTATGATTTGAATCATCATTCATCAAGAAAAATCAAGAAAAGTGGGATAACGTGTAAAAGGGGTAACCATAAAAACTTAGAAAAATTTCTAAGTTAAAAATAAAGTGATAAGGGCACCAACTTTGGAGGATCATAACTCCTAAACCACAAAGCCATTTTTTTTCATCCAAAGATGGATTTGTAGCCCTCATTACCCTCTACAAAAACTTCAACTAGACCTAAGTCCAATTCATTAAGGATTTTGAGTTAGTGAGTGATCAAAATGGCTGAAAAGTGAAAATGTCACTTTTTCCAACACTTAGTGAAATTTTCACTAAGTCAGAACCTGCCTTCACTTTTTGCCAAATGTAGAGGGTTTTTTCACTTGGATTCAAAAGAGATCAAAACCAAATATGTTCAAACAGTTGTTGTATCATGTAAGGGCTTTCCAAAATGGTCAAGAGCATTACCAAATTCAACTTACACCATGAGTTATGACATTGGAAAGTTGCCTTGCTGAAATCTGTCAAAGGCAAGGCAAAATTTGCAACTTTGCTCGATTTGCCAAAATCAGCCAAATTCAAATGCTCCTATCCACTTGGACACATCTGAGGATTGAATCTAAAGGGGACAATCACTGAGCCAAGCCTCCAAAGTCCATGGAACAAGAAATAGCATGTTGAACCTAGAATGGCCAAAATAGGGACAAGACTCCAAATTTGGATTGAAGCATTCAATGGAAGCATCAAGGTGGCATGACTGAGCCATTCTCATCTGAATTCAGTCAAGACTTATCCAAGACCAAGGGAACCACAGCCCTGTGCCCTAACCTCTAGTCAATGGCTAGAGGAGACTTTGATTTCCATTGGCCAACATTGAACAAACACCTGCTGCAGTTGCCATTCACTGTGGATCCCAAAACAAACTTGCTCTACTATAAATAGAGCTCAATTGTGATCAGTTTGAGTACACCAAAGCCATCTAACAGATGCTTTCCTCAAAATCTCTTTCTCTTGGCAAAAATGCCTTTCTTAGCAAGGTAGCTATCGGGTTTTGAGTTTGAGAGCTTTGCCAATCAAACCAATCACTCACACACCTCATAAACATCATATAGAAGTGATCCAAACACTTAAACAACATCTGGAACACTGATTTCTCAGAATCACCAGCCAGCTGCTCAAGGTTTTAACCAAGTTGCAGTTGGGATACCATCTTCAGTTCCAGATCATTTCAATCCATTCCAAGCACTCAGACACATCACTTGGTACCTAGGGAAACTATCCACATCATTGGAACCTAGCTGTAACACCTCCAACACAAATCACGATCACCAGCTGCAAGTGGTAAGCATGAGCTCTTCTAACTCTATGATCCATGCAATTTTTGCTGCACAATAATTTGGCCATATGTTCATAATCATGCATGGAATGTTTTCCCTCAATTAATTGCATTGTTTGAATCGTGTATCAAAAATCCTAGCCTTCATGCAGAAATTAGGGTTCTTGAGGAATTTTCATGATTTCTTGTTATATGTTTAATTTAAATGAAATTAATGGACATATACATGATCGTGAGGTTGAGACGAGCATAATGATATGTGGATTGCATGTTATAATCAAGTATTCAGGGAGATTGGATAGAAAATGAAAATCAGCCAAACCCAGAACACGCGCGTGTTCTTCAGCTGTTCTTGGCGCCTTTTTTGAATTTTCAAATATTTGAATTTTGTGATTTTTCTTTAATTGATTCAAAAATTAATTTCTCTCTGAGTTTTAATGATTTTGAGTTGATTCTTTTTTTAATAATTCACAAAAATGTTAAAATATTTTATTTTCCCAAAAAATCCCAAAAATATTATTTATTTCATATAATTGATATTTTTGCAAAGAATTAATATTTTAATTGTTTTTGACATTTTAAATATTTTTTCCACATTGATTTTGCAACTTTTAATGCTTTCTAATTATTTTGTAGGTCAATACTTAATTTTTGAAGCATTAATCCAAGATCACAATTCGCTTTCCATATGTTAAACAATTTTGATCATTTTAATTGAATTTTTATTCAATTAAATACATTTTTGAAAACAAATTAGGGTTTTTGGATTAATTCAACCCTCATAAATCATTTTCAAAACACTTTGGGCCTCTAATAGAGTGTAAGACCCAATCCTTTTTTTGACCAAACCATTTTTGGGTCTTAGTGCATTGTATAAGTCCCGATACCGTAAAAAACAAACGGCGCGATCGTCGCCTTTTGAAAAATAACCTTTTGGGCCTCTCCTCGAGCTATAAGATCCATTCAAATCTTTTGGGCCTCTAATAGAGTGTAAGACCCAATCCCCTTTTAACCAAAACATTTTGGGCCTCACTTATTGTGTAACTCCCTCTGCGTTAAAAGAAAACCTCGGCGCGATCGCCATTTTAAACGGAAAAATCATCTGGGCCTACCCTCGTGTTATAAGCCCCACTCTTTTTCTTTAAAACATTTGGGCCCATGAAAGAGTGTAAGACCCATCCCTTTGTCCAGAAAAACATTTTGAGCCTCAGTCACTTGTATAAGTCCCTCTGTACAAATTCAAACAGTGCGCTCACTGATAAAACCCTGGGCCTCTCCTTGAGCTGTAAGCCCCAAATCTTTCTTTTTCAAAGCACCTTCTCCTTTGATTTTGAATATACTGTTGTTTTCAATCTATCTTTGTTGAACAACTAACCAAACAGCATGGAAGCTCTACAACCGAGTAAGTGGTTATTGCTTTTATTTACTACTTTCATATACATATAACTGTATTGTGGGGCTGTTTCACTGTAAGTCTTCTTTCATAAACTCATATCAACTGTGTAATAATAGTATAGATATTTCGAGTTTCCCCGACAACTACGTCTAGAACTAGGTGACGCCGTTTCGTTTGTTCGTAGAAATAGACAACTAGATCCCCAATAGGATCACCAGATACTGTCTTCTCTTCGGCTGTCCTCATTAGGAATTGTCAAGAAACTCTATTCCCAGAGATGAATGTATTCTCCGTGAATGGCATCTTTGAGTTTCTTCCAAATTCTCGAACTTTCCTGACTTGATCTATTCCTTGTGAATAGCTTGCCTTGAATTTCTCGGGGTTTGGGGACCCATCGGCTTCCTAAAAGCATCGGCCTCCTCTTGGGCATCGTACAAGGACCTATAGGCTTCCTAAAAGCAACCCCGCCTCCTCTTGAGCTTAGTACAAGGACCCTACGACTTCTTAGAAGTATTCACAGCCTCCTCTTAGGCTTCGTATAATGATCTCTTCCTCCGGGAATGATAGCCTCCTCTTGAGCTTAGTACAAGGACCGATCGACTTCTTAAAAGTTTCCAGCCTCCTCTTGGGCTTCGTACAAATTGTCCCGACGACCTCCTAGAGGTATAGGAACATAACTTAGTCATCTTCATAGAAAAGTCCTTTCATAGAGGCTACTACTGTTTCTCAAAGCATAGTACAAAAGATGACACTCTAGACTTGGACAGTCTAAGACCCTTGAGTCTCCAAGACATTCTCAAGTGACCCATTCGTTAAATAGGAAGGAAACCCGCAGACTCGGACAGTCTCAATACCCTTTGGATTTCCCGCTTCCTTAAAGAACAGGAATAACCCGGATCCTTGAATCAAATCCATGAGTACAATGTTACTCATATAAGAACTGATTTTCTCTTTAAAATCAGTATACTGGACCTGTCACTCAACTGAAACAGTAACCATAGCCTCCCTCTTGGGCTTTGTACAATGATCCTCCCCAGCGGAGTCAAACAACGTTTAGCCTCTCTCTCGGGCTTTGTACGAGACACATAAGGGACTCCCTCGTTGAGTCAATCACCCTTTCGCCTCCATCTCGGGCTTTATACAAGATAAAAAAAGGTTCATATTGAGCCAAACAAATGTTAGCCTCCATCTCGGGCTTCCTACGAGATACAAAAACTCTCTTGTTGGGTCAGACAGCCTCCGTCTCGGGCTTTATACGAGATACCAAAAGATTCCCTCGTTGAGTCAAAACCTTTTAGCCTCTCTCCCGGGCTTTGTACGAGACACATATCAGCCTCCTCTTAGGCTTTTTATAAGAAAACCACTGGTTGATCCAATCAACCTTTTAGCATCAAAGTTGTGCCTCGTTCATAGTACACAAACATCAACAACTCTTTCCCCTTCATCTAATCGTTGTAAGTGGCAAGCCTCTGGATCATCTACATCCATGCCACTGTCCCTCTTTTAGCATGAGAAATTCCTAAGGAAAGATGGCATTGCTCTACACTGAGTTAAAGTCTTCTCCTTCAGGTTAAAATCCCCTATAAAGGAAATTATGGCATTGCTAGGATCTGCGTATCCCGGTTAAAGTAATCCTCCTTTACAGTCAGTCACCCAACAGTTGTGACAAACATACCTCTTTAGTGATGACAAATTCTCTCTAAAAGTCAACACCTTTAGCTTCATATCTTGGGCTTTGAACAAGATACAAATAGACTTTTCAGCTTCACATCTTGGGCTTTGAACAAGATATAAATCACCTTTCGCTTCACGTCTTGGGCTTTGAACAAGACACCAAAACAACCATTTCCTCCCATAGAATAGGAGGAACTACGAACGCTCTGATTTCCCTGTTTTGGTAAACGGGAATACGTAGGCATAAGATTGAAAGAAAAATCTTAGCGAGCACACTAAACAAAAACCCAAAATCCCATACTCTCATCAAAAGCATCAGTCCTAACATCCTAATCCTTGTTCCCCGCTATAAGATCCTAGAAAGAAAGAAAACCATATTGGCGAAAATACAAATAACCAGTACAAAGGCCCCCCCACATTAATTGCATTCGTAACCTAACAGACCGCTGTTTAAACTCAGTATGCAAAGCAGGGTTAATTGGAGACATCTATTTCCCTTCCTTATTCAGCTCATAATAGGATAAAAAATGAATCGACCTGTAGTTTAACCTCAACCGCAGAGAGCGACAAGCGCTTAAGAACCGAGTCCAAAATCGCTCGCTACAGAGTGGCTCTAATAAGGCCAAGGGAAAGGAACATCATTATGATGATGCTCACATAGAGTTGAAGAACTCTAGGTGAATCCTAAGTGGTAAGGTAAGTGGCTCTAATGAGGCCAAGGGAGAGGGTAAAAAGCTATCTATGACATTAAAGTCAATAGAGACACTTTCCTTTGGAAGGAGGGGAACAAAGAGGGTTAAGGAGGAGAGCTAATGAGAGCCTCACTTGGGGAAAACTTGACAAAAATTACAAGATAACAATCATTATTTAAGCAAGATAAAAATATAAGCATGGTAACCACCAAGGCTAAGAATATGAATGTAACAACACTCAAAGCAAGGATTTTAAGACAAAGGGGATTAAGGTGACAACCAAAAAAATCTTCACAGGGGGATATACATACTATAGATGTTACAACACCTAAGCAAACATGAATTAAGTTTCTCATGGTATAAAACATAGGTTAACAAGAAAAAGGTGACAACCAAAGGTCAAAGACATACATGTGTAACAACAATCATGCAATTAGAATCAAACATGGATCAAAGGTATCATGCAATTCAAAGATGCAAAACATGTTAAGGCATCCCAAAAGCCACGTTATGAATGCAAGTTGAACATGTTAACAAGTAGGTAAAAACCATACAAGGGCATTGGGGTTTAAACATGCATTTGAAGGAGGTGACAACATCATAAGGTTCGTGTATTCAAAGATTACAATCCAAGACATATAAACACTTAAGAACAATTCAATCATGGCATCCAAGGTTTAAGACATAAATACACCACATGCTTGATCAAACAATTTCATGTTAAAAGGGTAAATGATCTAACAAGATCTCATGGTATGAACAAAAGATCCCCAAAGATATTTACATGTAACAACATACTTAAACATCATGGAATCAAAGTGAATCAAAGGCCAATAATGACACACATCACATAAAGTTCAAACAACATGATTTAGGTTTCAAACAATCAAGGCAAACTAAGGATTCATGTTAAAAGAACAAAAGAAACAAAGAAGTTTTCATAAAAACCCTAAAATGGTCCTTCACTTTCAACATTTACAAATGCCTAAAAAATAACTATTTTTGACAATTTCTTTTCACAACCATAAAATAGACATCACAATGAACATTTTACAAAAAGAATGGATCAAAATGGATAAAAAATGAACAAGTTATGAGCAGTTCAAATGGAGGTATCAACCATAAAAATTAAAAAATAAGTGTTAACAAGGAAGGAAAACACCACATGGGACTTGAACCCACGCCCTTGGGGATTCATCCACAAAACTCTGGCCAACTGAACTACACGCATGGTGTGAATAAGCAGTGCAAGCTAACAATAAAATATGAAAGCAAATGAAAAATATGAAAAATCACAAAAGGGTTGATCCAAGGATCGAACCCGGGTACATGAGGCGAAGAGAGACATAGGCAAGGCAAGTTCTACCACTGGGGTGGCTGTTACATCCAAACATATAACGCTTCCAATGTTTTTATTTTAAGAACCAACCAGAATGGCCACCTCAGCGCCACATTGGGCTGACTGGGTACCATCTCAACATCATCTTCTCCATCATTCTCTCCCTTGCTCGTGCCCTAGCTTCATCAACTCAATCCCATAATTTCCTCTCCCTCTATCTCACTCGTTTCCCAACCATTTTTTATGAAATAAAAATCAAAGTTGGAGCATTTTCAGAGGGTAACACGAATATGATATTGGTTTAAACTATCAACAACTATATATCACGTAGCAAGTTGAGAAACAGTGCAACAACAAAATAAATCAGCAAGCTACATCAACATGTATTCAAAGTAACACAAGCCAGCCATGATCCAACACATATAAGCACATTATGAACTACATTTTTGCTATGAGAATGGGAACATAACAATGCATGAAATCTGAGTTTCAAAGGAGCAGGAATCTTACCTCTTGGAGAAAGTCCAATGCTTCTTCTATGGCACTTGCAGAATGGAAATGATGGTCTGCCTTGCCTTGTTGATGCTAGGAGAGTTGATCTAAGTGGTTGAGAGCTTTGAAAGATGCCTCAAAAGTGAAACCCGATCCTTCTTGCAAGTTAACACTTGAAGATGGCAGATGATGTATAGGGTGTTACAGAACTGTTTTAGTGGTTTGGATGAACTCTAATAGATGTATAGAGGTGGTTTGTCGAGTTTATTTGAGAAGTGCACGAGTGGAAGGATTTGGAGCAGTGTTCTTGCAAATTTGCAAGAATGAGTGAGGAAGAGAATGGAGGGAGCAATCAGCCTTTGTGTAGGGTGATTCTTATGTGTTTTGTAATGAGGTTTCATCCTTTATTTATAGGAGAAGTGGAGGAGTGAAGGTATGGGCAGAAATCACAACTTACCAAAAACACCCTTTTTCCAAGTTTTCCTTCGTGCAAGCAGCCAGCTAGGTCAAGAGCTTCAAAAGCTCTAGCAATTGGTCAGAATAGGGTTGGGACTGTTGATGTGTGCTGATGGGATTGGCCTGAGCTTCCATGCTTCAAGAAAGTAGGAGTAGCCATACTATTTTGAAAAGTTTCTCTTTCATGAATCAACTTGCATCAACTTGTATAAAACCATCTTATTTTAATATTGCAACTTGCAATTTCGTGGAAGACGTCCAAATACCATTAACCTTGCCTCTAAACTTTAGAAATATGATAACTTTGGTGATTAGGAGTGGTTATGCATCATAATGCACATGTTGAAATCTTGCACTTCAAGAAATGAACCTCTACATTCCAATCTTCGAATCTCTCAGCTCCCTCCATGGATTGGGGAGTCTAGGTACTTTTTGGAAAGCGCCAAATGTCCTTTACAATGTTCATGTTCACTACAAGTTCTAGATCCAAAGGGATCATGGTGAAAAATGGAGGTGAAGTTGGTTGAAAATTAGGGCAAAAGTAGTGAAATTTCATTAAGTCTTTAATTGTCTTGAACTTCTAAGCCTCCTAACTTATAAACCAAGCTTCTTTTGAAGAAGGACCCTCTAATATGTTTTGAAGTTCATGATGAGAGCTTCAATTTGAGATTTGAGTCACAAAAATTGGATGTGTGGTTTGAAATTTATGACTCCTCAAAGTTTGCACAAGGAGTGAATTCTTCCACACTTAGAAAATTTCAAGAACCAAACCTTGCCCTTTTTGCAAGAAACCCTTCAAATGTTAACTTCTCATGCTCTAACTCAACAATCAAGCATGTCTTAATGAAATATAGCTTGAATGCTTCATCTTGGGTCAAAATATCAAAAGTCAAAGGTTTGACTTTTCAGTCAGAAACCCTAATCTCTTCAGGAAATCAACTGGATGACCTTTGATGATCTTGCTTACTTAATCTCTTCAAATACTAATGAATGGCCTCTAAAGATGCATATAGACACATGGAATCAAGTCACAAGGCTTGGGATCATGCCTTGATCAATAGTCAAAGGCAATGGTTGACTTTCCCTGACAAAAACCTAATTTGGGGCCAGATGAACTCGTGGCTCATTGCACTTGTGATGGGAGCCAAACACACAGTTGATTTCTTGTTGGATAAAACCTCTTGACTGTATGCAAACTCAACTGGTTGATGAACCCATCAAGACATTGACTGATCATACCAAGATCCCTTGTAGTTCTTCAGATAAAAACCCTAGTTTCCACAACCCTTGACCTGATGGTCTCTTCTTGATTTCTCTTGATCCAATATCCTGAGATCATGGCATATGATTTGAGACTCTCATGATTAGCCTCCAAGACCAAATGGTTGAACCTTGGAGCCTCAGTTGACTTTCTTGAATAGATGACTTCAACTACCAATCTCAATCCCATAGTGAACACTTGGGATGGATGTATGGGGTCAAGGAGTGTCTTAGGATACTTTGAAGCATATGAGAACTTGGTTTATTGATCTTGTCCTCTTTCTTGTGCAAACCCTAGCTTTCACATAAAAGAAACAAACTAGCAAGATATGGTGGTTAGTTAACAATGCATAGATGATTGAACCCTAATGCAAGATCAAGATGTTATGACATCTAAGGGGTAAAAATTTGGGGTATAACACACATCAAACATCACAAATTCAACATTTTATCACATCAACATCACTTATTCAACATTTATACTCGCTCCTTATCTTAAGGCATCAACATAATTAAGGAATCAACATATTTTATCAACTCAAAATCTACAATCAATCAAGTACAAAAGGAAATCATATCATATCAAATACCTTAGAGAGGTTTTGCACAAACCTTCTTCATCCTCAAAAACCTCATCAACGGAGGGAAAAGGTAAAAAGGAAGGAGGGTAAGGAACCATTACTATCCATATGCTTCAACACCCATAAATTAATAATTTCCCTACCTAGAATTTGAAGAAACTTGAAGCTTTGGCTATGGAACTCCCTTCTCATACTCTTGTCCTTCTCTCAATTGCTTCTTTCACAACTTTTTCATGTACTGACCAAGTCTCCCTATTTTTATTTCTTAAATAATTAATACCTAATTCTCCTTTATTTTAATTAATTTCTAAAAACTCCTCTCAACTCTCTATAACTCAACCCACCTTTGTAATTTCTTTAAAAGTCTATTTTATCACCCCAAATCTAATATTATCATATTTACTCTATTAATAAAATAAATAAAAATTAATTAAATCTAGTTTAGTGCTAAACCACCAATCCTCATTTCCACACTAATTCTATCCAAAATTAACATATTTACATTATTTAACTAAAAAACACTCCCAAAATTCTAATAAAAATAAATATCAAAAATTGGGGTGTTACACATCCAACGCCTCGATAGAAAATATAACATGGGGGCATAGTTTCCTCGTCTGTTCAACAACTTGCTCGCGGACTCCAAGCACGTCTTGCATAGTCCATTGAAGATAGCCACAAAGCACTCACTTCAAATCTGCCACCTTGTCTTGGAGGAATTTCAAGGCATTTGCATTGGCCTCGGTTTCCTAAAGAATGGCTTTCTGATTCCCCTCCACCTGGCGAGTCTTCTCCTCAACAGAATCTGAAGTAGCCTTATACCACTTATCTGCATCCTGAAGAGAACCCTATCTTGGTTAGGCGATCGACCAGATTAGAAAGAGAAGTATGTATTTCTACAACCTCTTTCAAAGATTCGACAATTTTTACTTGCTTATGTAGCACAAAAAGCTCCTTTATAGATTAAGGAAATTGAGCTCCATGGCTTTGGCCTTTCCTTTCCAAGTATCCGAAGGAATTACCTAGGTCCATGACATCACCTTGCCCAACAGAGACAAGAGATAAAATAGAAGCAATTCTGAACATGATGTGAGAAATCTAGGAAGTCAGTTCCAGTTGATCACCCTCAAGGAGATTTTGGACGAAGGATAAATCTAATGTCAAAATAATAATAAAAACCTCCTCAGAAATACAAGGAAGCCCACAAGAGAAGATGTTTGGTATCCTTATAAAGGGGGTTATCTCCCTAGAAGCACCTTAACAACTCGAGTCTATTTTGGATAACCTTCAGTCCGCAGGTATTGTTATTCCTTATGTCAAACCCTCTTTGTCGAAACTAGCAGTGGGGTTGGCTCTCCCACTGACATAGTGGCTGCAACATCCATGAGTTAATCCACCTCGAGAGCAGGAATATGAATTTCTACGACTGAGGCAAGAGAAGTGACCGTAGTTGTAACAATGGTGTCCGGAGGAGCAAGTCTAGAATTTGTTGCCTCAGAATTCACTATAGCCAGAATACCTTGAGCATCTGCAAGGTTGTATAACATGTTTAAGTTTCTTATTTTATCCAGGCTATATGCAAAACACAATCACACATGTAAAAGAAAAAATGAATGCTCAACTCTCACCAAAGATCTTCCTCCTTTCCTCTTGGATAACTACATTTAGAATATCATGAGTATTAATTATCCTTTTTTCACTTCGGTGGAAGACACCTCATCAGGTGTGAACTCATCCTCGTAGCCAAGCCCTTAAAACTAGGATTTAAATTCCTCCTTCATTGTCACTTCGTCCGAAGAAAGAGATCCTGACTTGGTATAGTATGAATGAGAAAACTAGTTAAATTAGAGCTTGGACCAATACTTTAGGTACGAAACCCGATATAAGCAATAAGAATCAGCAGGTATATAGCCGAAAGAAGAGTGAGTTGTGGGGGTGAGGGGATTGACCAAAAAATTACCCCAATCCAAAGTGAAAAGGATGAACCAAAGATTGATCAGTTCTAAGTGAATAAGCCTCTGATTACGAAAGTTGTCTAGGAAAGTACGCCTCACATGGAAAAGATTGAAAAATAAGCTAAGGAAGGAGCAACTTTTAAATGTTTGAGGACATCTATCTTGAATTCAGAAAAAGTAAGCCGAAGTTATATTCTTGTAACAGACACTCGTAAAACGGGACCATACAATCATCATAAGAACTGCACATCCTCTTCTCCCCAAACACTGGAAGAACCAACCACTCAGAAAGATCACCAACCACAATGACAAAACTCCTTAGTGCTCAAATACCATGGAGTGCTTGCTACTTTTGCATTTACCCAATCATACCCTAGCGCATTCATCTGGTTTCGAAGATTTAAATGCCCCATCACTTTAACGTCGCTCGACTCACAACCAAGTGTTCACAGACAAAGATGACGCAAGAGTCATAAGGACCTCGACCCGATGTGTGCTTTCTCCAAAATTAGATATAAGAGTGTCGAACGACCCATAATAAGAAGTCTTTTCCTCCAAGGAATTACCTGATACCCTTTTGACCTAGAATCATTAAATATGGGTATAATTTCTGGTCCTATGGGATCTTTACAAAGAGAAGGGTGGAGAGAATCAAGGGATACCCCCATTGCAGAAGCAGATGAAGTTTCAACCTTGGAACCGCTCAGTAAATCGACATTATTATCGCTCATCCTGACTAAAAATAGGAAATACTGAAAGTAAAGTTGAGTTAGAATGGTACCTTGCTATGGGAGATTGATGAAACATAAGGAATAAAAGAAGGCGAAAGCTTTAAGGGAACACTTAATCACTTCTAATGATACTCTCAAGGAAATAGGAATGAAGATGTTTCTCTGGAAAGTAATTGAAAAATCTGAATACTAAAGGTTGGAAAAGTACTTCCAAATCCTCAATTCACACTATTTATAAACAAGGGAAGTTGAAAGGATCATAAAATCAACAGCTAGATTTCCACTCATGGAGACACACCAACTCAAGTACACTCAAGTACTCTGAAAACTGTGTCATACCCTAACTAAACACATCGTTGCACGTGTCAAAAAAAGGGTGACTAAGCATTTCAATGAAGGAACTACATTAAATGCGCCCGTTCCCCATTACTTTTTCATAACTAATCCCAAACGTTTCGGTTCTATTTCAAATCAGATCACAACATAGAGGCCGATCAATGATACTTAAGGCTTCCCCCAACTCCTTCAGTGTTTAGCAAAGTCTTAGGGGAAACTATTTTAGACCGGCCAAAGGCCCAATTGACCAAGGCTTAATCAATCTGAAATCCACTCTACTAGACTCAAAGTATAAAAACAATTCACATGTTAAGAGAAGGTACAATATCTGATTAGCATTTTCATTATACTCATCTTAAATATTAAACTAACTTGTGCGTTAAAGTGCTAACCATGCATGTCCATCCCTCGCCACCGTAAAGGAGATTGGAGCTGCCGTTCAAGATCACAATTAACCAACTCTCCTCATTTGCGGTTCCTTTGTGGAGCTAGAGTCTTCATTTATGGTTCCCGAATAGAGAAATTTGTTATATGCTCAAATGTCAAAGAAGTAATTCAGCAGGATTGCCATATGGAAGTATAATCACCAAAATTTTGGTGAAAGATGGAATCTCTTTGGTTTGGGAATCTCTTTTGATAAAGCCTTAAGTACAATCAAATTTCTTATTGATGATGGAATCCTAAATAATGCTCTGATGGAAGCAGATGTCAAGGACAATGAAGATCTTTCTTCTGAAGAAAAGTTTATGACCTTGTTAACAATCTTACAGGACAACGCTGAAGTTGTTCACAAGTTCTCCAAAGAAGTCCAATTCATGAAGAAGAAAGTATCGGGGAAGGAAATAACCAATGATGATAATAACAACTAGCAGTCTTACTTCATGTCTTTTATTATTTTCAATGTATTTACTTTCAGCTCTTTCTTTATTTATTGTACTTTGATTTCTTTTGAAATAAGTCCCTCTCACATCTTTCTATGACTCACAAACTAATTTTAATTTCATTTTAATAATCTTTTAGGAAAACAACTTCGTTTCGTATTCACCTAAGAACTCATAAATCATTTAGAACGAGAAACACAGAAACGAACAAGAATGAGAAATGCAAAAACCAGAAACGAGAAATCCAGAAGCCCAAACAAGAGAAATCTAGAAGCCCCAAACAAGAAATATTAAACCACTTTCCCATTTACTATTTCTCCCCCAATCAAACACGAACGGGGGTTGGTTACGGCAAAGTTGTTGGCAACGAGAAACCCTAAACCCCCAAACGCTTCATCAGGTATCTGATATGATTTATTTTCTCTCTTTTTCTAGACTGTAATATAGCTAGTGAATGTGGGCCTTATTATTTCTCAGTGAATGTTTTCATTTTCAACCCTAATTATTTGCAATGCTACTTTTTGTTTTAGATTTGTTTTTTTTTAATGAATGATTTGAAATGTTGTTGTGTTATGTCTTGATGCGTCGGTATGGATGTGGATGTGTTTTTTTAGAATGGTTGGAGTTAATTTGGGTTTCGATAAATTTAAGCTATATTCTACTCTGGTATACTATTACCAAATTAGAATGGGACTTTATCATTCAACTAATATTTTACTGAGAAAAATAGTTTAAGGTTTAGAATTAGGAGTAGAAAAGTCATGGCTTAGATTGTCTTGTGGTTTTATTTTTCATATTGGGTATTGAAGGGAAGCATAATTGGTTTTCATTGGGCCAAATTGTTATTGAATATAAAATATGTAGAAGAAAGTTATGCTACAGAATACTTGTTTGAATTTATCAAAATAAAAATGTTTACAAACCTTTCATGTTACTGGGAGTCAAATAAACCTTCACTTTTTACACTTTCATTTTATTAACTTACTTTGTTGCCTTCTTCTTGTAAGACAGATATTTGATGTTTAAACTCTGCATTTGTTTTGTTTTACGAGCATGAAAGTATTTTGTTCCTATAAAATTCAAATTGATTTATTTTCATTTCTTTCCCATATACACCAATTATAATTTGATCTCTAAATATGTAAAAAGTATTTAATTGATTCTTTGTGATAATTTTTACATAATGTTTACGTATTTCAAATTCTACTATGAAATCAAGATATGTTAGATTTCTGGTATTAAACTCTGCAGTTTGTTCTGTCATTGGAAATGGTGGTCCGACTATCGTTTATTGTCGGTCACAATCTGTAGCACGAATCAAGTTCTCAAGCAATAACAAGTTCTTCCTTAGAACTACTAATAGGGTAATCATGATATATTGTGGTATCAATGAAATACTAAGAGTTGTAGAGCTAGAATCAGATTTTTTTTTGTTCTGCTCATGGATGATAACATTATGTTATGATATATTATTACAATGTTCCATGCTCATGTATTTTAAGTCGTGTCTCCAGTTGAGTTTGTATTAAAACTAACATTTTCCCTTCTTATGTTGTGTGCCTTGAACTTCACGAGAAGTTTTGGATCAGTGCTTCACATGATACCTGTTTCATTTGTCAAGAGTGTACTTGTATTTTATAATTAGAATATTTTGCAGTGTGAGGACCATTAGTATTCTATTTTTCCATCCATAGTGATGAAGAATTGGTTGAATTTAAAGCAAAACTTGTACAAATTTAGTGAAGATGAAGAAGATACAGAAACTGAGAGTGAAGATGATGGTATGTTCTTCATTATGTTTCTCGTTTATTTTTTTATTCTTTCAATTTTCATCCATATTGCCTAGACACTGTTTCATGTGCTGCTATACTTAGTATTTTAACAAAAGACGTAATGGCCAAGTTAATACCATTGTCAGTGAGTTAATTTAGGTCAGCTAAAAATCTGGGTACTTCTAGGGGGTCATTTTATCCAATAATTGTATCCTAGATGTTTATGTAGAGTAGATACATTTTTTTAGCCTTATAAATTATTTCATAAATGAATTCAAGCCACATAAATGGTTTTGGCTAATAATAAAATGCTTAAAAAAATTCAAAATGACATACTTATAATTTCTATATGCCAAAAGGTCACTCACTAATGAGAATCATGAGTAGCATATAAATTTTATTCAGACTATTTAGCATGTTGGCTATTGATATTATATATTTGCATATAAATTTCATAGGAAGCAGGTTAAGGGTTTCATGCAGTTCTTCTCATTCAATTTGTTTTGATGTTTTTACCAATGGTTCTGTGCTTTAGGCTTGCTAAATTAGCTTATCTAAACTGAACTACTACAAGTGTATGTTTTAACTTCATTTACTATGACTCTCTTTTTAGTTTTAGGAATAAGGAGAATGAAAGATTTGCATTATGAATATTAAAATCTAACATATTTGCAAAGGCTGCTATACACATGTTTTTAATAATAACTTGTCATATTCTTGTGATATAAGAAGATTATAGATTGGAATAATTGATTATTGAAAAATGTCTATGAATAAAAAGTAAAAATTAATAACGAAAATAACTACAAACATGCATGATAAATTAAATATTGTGGCTGATTTTATTGGTTACTTTTTCTTTTGGTTTTATATGCTCAGGTATGTCAAGTTTTACATATCCAAGCTAAAAAATTATTGTTTTAACAATTGAAGTGCAATTTGACAATACATGTTTTTGTTTACTGACATAGTGTATGTTGGCATTCAAATGTATTGGGTTTCTTAAGTTAACTGTGATATTTAGGTTCTTTGATTGAATGTTATGAGCATGTTTGTCTAGCGTATATTTTTCACTAAATCATTAGTGATTTTAACTCTTAAATCACTTCTGCTAAACATTATAGTTTTGCTTACACTTTTTAATTTTTTTTATAGATTTGGCTTGTTCAACTCACACGTGAGATTGCAAAAATAATCAACGAAAATTTGTAGGATCTTGAGAAAATTATAGAGATAAATACCAAGAAAGAAGATAAATATGTGATCTCATTGTTCATTGGAGAGTTAAAGATATGAGAGGAAAAAAGATGAGTTAATATAGTTGATATTAACATGTTTTATAGATGACTGTAACTTTGATCTCTTGATCTCTATTCTTATCATATAATGTCTCATTCATACTATTACTCTAGTTTGTGTTATTCATAATTGTTGGGCTTGTTATTAATAAATTGGAATGTATAGGGTGAGAAAGAAGATTGTTTTAGGTGATTGGATTTTACTGAAGACTCACGAGGAGTTGATTTGTGCGTCACAAGAGGATTTGCTTTGTCTTGCTTACTTGAAGTACAATATAAATTTATTGTATGAACAAACTTTTGATTGTAATATCTTAGTATCAAGCAAAATGCTAGTACTATTTTTATTGTAATCTCTTATTTTCAGTAACACTTACTAGTATTTCTAATACTATTAGTTATATGGTTTGGTGAGGAATAATTAGTATATTCACAAACTATTCAAAGTGATTCTTATTGTGTATTATTTAGCATAATAAATTTATTTCCACTTAATATCATGAATTAAATAAGACTGTAAATTTACATAATCAAATACATAAACAATTTTCAATAATTAGTAATTAATGAAAAATGTCACTAATAGGGATGGCAATTTGGCCCATCGCCAATGGGTACCCACAAAATTATCCACAACGGGTAGGGTGAAAACCCGCAAAAATGGGTACGGGTACGGGCACGGGTAATTACCCACTTAAATAAGCGGGGATGGGTACGGGTATGGGCACCTTAGTACCCAGCCCGTCCCATACCCGTACAATATATATTTATATATTTTAATTTATATTATTACATAAAAATAAATGTTTATAAAATTTATTAAAAAAATCAATTTTAAACTACTACATATTTAATATAAGTGATCATTTATTTCACAATTCAACAATAAAAAATTTTAAAAACTTTTTAATATTTTTAAAAACTTAAAAATATTATGATATTTTATACTTGATAAATTTATTTTTATTAGAAATGCGGGTAACGGGTACGGGTACGGGTACATGCACTTATATATCCACAGGGTACGGGGGCGGGTGCCAATTTTGATACCCAAGTGGGTATGGGCTCGGGTACGGGGATTGTTTTCAACTGCGGGTATGGGGACGGGTACTATAGTACCCTACCCATACCCTGCCCATTGCCATCCCTAGTCACTAATTCATTGTCATAGATTTGTGAGGGAATAAGATTGTCGTAGATTTGTGAAGGAAATAGGTTGTCACATATTTGTGACGGAATGAATCCCTAGCAATTAGTGAGGTATTTATTATTCACTCACTAATTACTGACGGAAATATATTTTGTGATATCAATATCTTGACAATATTTACTAACGGTATAGAAATATTAGTGACGAATTTATTCCGTTTTCATTTGTGACGGATTGTAAATCCCTCACTAATATTTTGCGACATTGAAATTCATTACGAATATCAACACGTCACTAAATTCGTCACTAAATTGATTTGTGACAGAATTTTAGTGTATTAGTGACGGAAAACTTCCCTCTCTAAATTTAATTTTTTTAGTAGTGTATACTCTTAGGGTGAGTAATGAATACTCTCTATATTTTTCATGGGGAGTTTAACTATTTCAATCCTTTACCATTGTTTTCGTAATGTTTATTTCGCTTAAAGATATGTTGTAATCCTACAAAAAGAGAGAATCTAGATCTATGTGCTTACAGGTATAACGGAAGATGCAATATATTGACTTATATGACTTTGATGATGACAACACTATGAGGTGAAGTCGCCATCTAAAGTGATAATCAAGTTGTTATGCTTGAGAGATCAAGATGTCAAAGCCAATTTCTTAAGGATAACACCTTATGTCAAGCGACATTCAGTGGAATTCTTGATAGTCTTTAGTCAAACAATCTCTCTAATCATGTTGCCTATCAAGAAGTCTTATAAAACCTCATCAGATAAGAGAAGTCAAGTCCCAAGACGAAAAATTTGGGGAAAGAATAGGCAAGGTGGTTAGGCCAAACCTTTATAACTCTCTATGCAATTTTTTAATGTCTCATCTCTTTTTATTTATGTTATTGGCTTATATGAGAAAGTCTTGTCTACCCATCACAAAATATTTGGTAGAGTTACCTATAGAGTAAACTATCTTGTAAACATTCTAAATTTAAACAAGTTAATAAATAACTAAATATGATAAATTAAATGGAATTAATTGATGGGTTATATATATATATATATATATATATATATATATATATATATATATATATATATATATATATATATATATATATATATATATATATATATATATATATATATATATATATATTTTCAAGAAGAAAATACATCACACAAACATATTTTCAAATAAAGAAACATCATAATGCATATATAGATAAACAAATAGAAATAGAAATAGACCATGTTTCTTCCACTTTATATCACAATCCTTATAAATTCCGCAAGCTTATTATTTATATATATATTCCGCAAGCTTATTATATATATATATATATATATATATATATATATATATATATATATATATATATATATATATATATTCAAGAAGAAAATACATCACACAAACATATAATTTATATAAAGAAACATCATAATGCATATATAGATAATTAAATAAAAATAGAAATAGACCATGTTTCTTCCACCTTATATCATAATCCTTATAATCAATTCCACAAGCTTATTATGTATATCTTTCTCATCAAGATTCTTCAAATCATTTAACCGGTGTTTCTGGCACAATGAGTAATTCTATTGCCTCTTATTACAATCGTCGTAGGACTGACCACGCCTGCCACATGGTATTGGATTAGGTCGAAGTGCACCATAACTGATGTACTTATTTCGTCCTTTAGAACTCATTAAAAACTCAGTATCATCTTCAATGAGATCATTATTGGCATTGTTAACAAGACCTGAAAGGTTTTCAGATGCTCCAATTACTGTTATTAATGTTAAGGCTAAGAGGAGGAAAATAAGTCTTGTTTTAGATTCCATTGTTTTTGAGAGATGGGTTTGAAATGAAGAGAGGAAGAATTTCTTAATAAATTGTCATTTTTATTGCCCTTTTTGGAAGAGTAAAAGGGAAAAGTTTGGATAAGTGGCATGTGTGTGAATTTGGCTAAAAAATGAAATCTACGTTATCTTGCTAATATTGATACTGGTCTTCGAAACTTTTGAGCATCCTATATTCATAAAGAATAACTCTATTATGGTTAGTATACGCATGTGCTAGCCTTGAATCCCATAACAAACTTTCATGTTTTATATTTTGGGAAATATTTACCCACACCCCACTAATTCGCACCAATAATCCATGTTTGTGGTCTAAAAAATAATAGAGAATTCCTCTATTATTGGTCAGTTTTGAATTAATTTAAAACTTCAAAATTACTATTTCAATGCGAATAAGGAAATTCGTGATGTGCTACTGAAATCCTTCGTGGAATCTCTTTGGTACGGTGATGAGTGTCTTTAGTAGATGGAAAAAAGGTGTACTGGTAAGATATCACTCCAATGTTTAAATAAGTGAGGTTAGGGAAGTGTAACTTGCAAGAATAGAGTGAATCATATCTTGGTATGACTAAAAATCACAGCTATATATGGGTGATGGTAAAAACTGTTTATGGTGATTGCAACATGAAATTCAGGTGATCGCTTGATCAGCTCCACCGATTGAGATAAGCGTGATGCTTGGCTCTAATGCGTGACCCCTTAGTGACAGTCTACATGCTAGTTAGTCTCAAGCAGACAAAGCTCTGGATTGAGCCTTCGAATTGGTTCGGTCTGCTAGGTCGTTTGGTCGGTTCAGAATAGTTTCCTTAAAATCATGAACCTCCTTTGCTTGTTAAACGTGCATATGTTCTTGGCTTAGAAAAGTTGGCACCTTTTGTCGCTAAGAAACCCTATGTTCTTGGTTTAGCGAATTTTGATTTGTTAGGAACGTCTTTGGCCTGGATTTTGTGTTGCTTTTGTGATTTCTTAGTCTTTTTACCTATTTGTAGTCAATACACAATTAATATGCCCAAATAGGCGATTTGATCAAATTTCATTGATAAATCAAAGTTTTTTCATTTGATTACTTGTAAAAATTAGTTAATAAGTGCCTATATATTTAACGTATATTCAGAACTTATCAATCTTTAACATTCAAAAGGAAATCAATCTAGGTAAAACTTATTTTCGCTCCAAATCCCAATCAAATCTTATCTCAAGTATTCAAGGGCTGAAAAATCATATTTTCATTAAAACATAATCAATTATTCCCCTGTGTAATCGATTAGTGAGTGATCAGTGTATTTTAATACACTATCTTTTACTTTATGCTAAGACTTTTAAATGAATTATCTCACATTATTTTAGTTGCTTTTAATAGGTTTTTAAAAGTTAAGTTGAGTTCTGCTTATTTTATGAATAAATGCTTATTTTCTGAATAAATAATTATTTCTACCTTCTCGTTGTACATGTCATAACTTGAGCTACGCGAATCATATTGACACGTTCTAATATGCGTTGGAAAACTGAGAGGATAAGATACAAGTTTTGTGTTGAAGTCAGAAGAAAATTCGGAGTGCAGAAGAGTCGCGTGATTCATTTTCAATTCAGACTTAAGAAAATACTTAGTTTTTGGGTCGGTTTTTGTATTTTTTTTTCGGGTCTGTTGCTATTAGGCTCGGATTCCCTTGCTCTATTTAAACAAATTAGTAGTTTTAAGATTATTATTCAGCATTCACGAAATAAGGATTATGGATTATGAATTCTATGGAGAGCTAATTCTCAAAGAGTCGATCTGTTGTATTTGGATTCCACTTTGAGGTTTTTATAAATTTCAGATTAATTTCAATTATTTTCAATTCTTCATATAAACTCGTTTGCTTAATTTGATTACCTTCGTTTGCTTAATTTGATTGTTGCTTATAGGATAAAGTTAATTAAATTCGATTTTTTGTATGATTCTTAACTATAATCACGTTAACGTAGCTTCTGCATTATCGTGTTTGATTAAGTCGTGATTGCTTAATTCGCGATTGTTAAGGCTGACAATGAATGGAACCAACTCAAAAATAGTTCAAAACTCAATTCGACAATCAAGTTCGACTCGACACCACTCATTTCCAACCCTAGTGACTGCTTAAATTTGTTTGGTTAATTTAGAAATTAGGAACATATATCATATAATATCAATTGTGCTTGTCAGTGGGTATTGTAGTCGAATAGGATCAAATCTGCTTAGGGTTTTGAAATTATAAGAATCGATGATAAGTCAAAAATTGATACAATAGATTAGCTTATTTATTAATTTTGCTTTTACCTTAATCATCCTCGATTTAAGTTCCAAACTTTAAAAATCCCACTCTTTCATTCGGTTGGTTAAATTATTTCGAGAGTCCTTGCAATACGAACCGACTGTTGTTTCCATTTACTATGTTTTTCTAAACTCGTTTTTTGACTCGTGTATGACAGCAGATTAAATTGGGGCCGTTTCCGGGGACTCTTGTCAATTTTAACCAACTTTAGTGTCATAGGTATTGTGTTCTTTGGTGTTGGACCTTGTATTCTTCCTGTTTTGGCCAATTTGCAACTTAGATCCAAAAACCCAGTTTTCAAGAAAATTGTGTCTGATTCGAAATTTTAATGTTCCATTTTAGCAGAAAAAATCAGGAGCAAAGTCCCTTATTTTGTGACAAAGTTAAGGGACACCATCCTCAAAACCCTAAATTCATCGTTTTTCTATTTTTTATGATTTTTTTTTCCAATTTTCATAGTTTCAGATGATTCCAAAAAAAATGGTATAATTCATTTGACTTAATTAGATTAATTTTCGTATTTTTGAATTTTAATTCTTTTATTTTAATCATTTTTTTTCTGTTTTTCAATTGTTTTTGCTTAATATGGACATTATCGGTATTTTCCTAGTTGTTGTTGCATTGCTGAATGAATTGTGGCTACTAGGTCTGATTGTTCTGACTTCTTTGATTTTGATCCTGAAGTTGAAAAAACCTTACACGCACGCCGTAGAGTAAATCAGGCTAGCATTAGTTCACCACCCATTAGCGATAGTGACTCTGATTTTGTGTTCTCTCATACCTTATTTGATTATGATTATGAGAGTAATTTGCATAACATGGTTGTTGAACAAAAAACTTTGAGAACTTGTTGCACATGATATTAATTATAATGCTTTATGTATTGAATATCCTACGGTTGTTGTACCTTTTGAATTGAAATTTGGTTTAATACACTTATTACCAAGGTTCAGTGGTCTTACGGGTGAGGATCCGCATAAGCATCTGAAGGAATTCCAGGTTGAGTGTTCTACACCTTTGAGACCTGAAGGAATCATAGAGGGTCATATCAAGCTCAGAGCCTCTATGTTCTCACTTCAAAGAGCTGCAAAATATTGGTTGTATTATCTTAAGCCGAATTCTGTTACAAGCTGGAATGAATTGAAAGAGTGTTTCTAGAAAGATTTTTCCCTGCCTCAAGAGCTGCTTCAATTAGAAAAGATATATATGGTATTAGACATGTTGACATGGAATCATTGGCCGAATACTGGGAGAGATCGAAGCAGTAAGTGTTGAGGTATCCTCAACACCAGATTTCTGAATAATTGCTAATTTAGTACTTTTATGAAGGACTGTTACCTATGGGTAGAAATATCTTGGATGCTACTAATGGAGGAGCCCTTGTTGATAAGACCTCAGCTGTAGCAAAACCTTAATTGAAAACATGTCATGGAACTCACAACAATTCATAACCATAAACAACTATGTGGTTTTAACAAAAGGAGTGCATGAAATTCAAGCTTCTTCTTCCAACAAGACTTTAGAAACCAAAATCGATGAGCTTACTTCATTGGTAAGAAAGTGGGCAGTAGGAAAAAAATCAAACTGAAAGGTTATGTGGTATTTTCACATCAAAACAACAACCAGTATAAGTACAACACTCCTGGCCTATCCACTAACAGGTACCATCCCAACTGGAGAATTTGAAGGTGAGAAAAATAATTAAGAAGGGGGTTGAATTGTTTATGACAAATCGTTTTTACTTCTGAACCAGAGTTCAGAATCTAAACAAAAGTTCAGAATCTGATTAATAAGTTGTGCGGATTGATCCGAAAAATAGCAAGTGTACTATTTTAACGATGTAGTAATAAGTGGGGTTATCCCCAAAGTCGGTCTCTCGAGGACTGCGTATAATGTGTAAATGTCGATGTTATTTAAATTAAACAAAATGACTTTTGGGGTTTGTTTGGTGGAGAGAATTATAATAACAAAATAAAATAAGCAGAATAATAAAAGTGCTTTTTACGAATATTATGAAACATGCTAGGGAAGGTGTATAAATTGCTTAGTAAGAACCTTAAATTATAATCAAAGAGAAATGCCTCAAACCTTAATAATATTTTTCTTAAATTCCTTAATCGAAAAACCTTTGATATTCTCCCTTGACCCTAATTCCTTAGCGGTCAAGAAAGAACATCAAGCAATAGTCCTAACAAGGTTTATAAAAATCACTACAGGGCATCCCCATTCCTAGGCAATATCTACTGTAGTGTTATTATGCAAAATGATAGATTGGGTTTTTCAGACCAAATCCCTAATCATAAATCGTTCCCAATTTAACCGATTGTAACAAATATTTTATAATTTGCATAATAAAAGATTAAAGCAAGAAAACAAAATCTCATTGACTAAATCAAAATAGGTTCATACATCACAATTCAGGGACACCCCCTAACATTGGGGGGTTTAGCCTCTCATGTTCAAACTAAAAACAATAACAAGAAAAAGATAAGAAACAGCCATTACAATAGTATTTGGATCACTTTGATCTTCAATGGCTTCCGCGGTTTAATGATCTCTGTTCTCCAAAAACCCTTGATCGCATAAAATTCGTAACTTTGTTCGTAATGTCCAAAGTCCTTTTTTCCTTCCTAAAAACTCATCTAAATAGTATCAAATCATTCAGATCGGTCGAAAATACCCAAAGCGCCCCACAACTTAATATATGGAGGAAATATGAAAAATTCAGGAAATCAGTATCAAAGCTGACACGGGCCGTGTCAGCCAACACTGTCGGCCGTGTCAGCTTGCTGGATTTTATAACCGAAATTGTTTCGATCATAACTTTTGATCCGTAAGTCTGTTTTGGTCACCGTTCGAAGTGTCGGAAATCTAATGAGGAGAACTACAACATAGTACATACAAGGAACTTGGTTGCCCAATATTTTTTCATGCTTTTTGAATTTTAGGTCCAGGCATCCTCTGCTTCATTCCAAAAACTCTTCTAAATCCCCGGAACTTCCATTTTCTTCGCACGAGTCCTTTGGGCTTTTCCACTCAGACCTGAAACCATTGAAAACTACCAAAACAAAGCATAAAATGCAACATAATTGAAATAAAACAACAAATCATAAAATGCGAGAATAAAATACGACAAGTAAAATTGAATTGAAAAACAATGAAAAGATAAACAAATAGGCAAAGAACACACAAAAGTTATCCTGGTTCCACTCTAATTGAGAGTAGTCTAGTCCCCTTACAGCACAAGAGATTTTCAACTATAATCAAATCGATTACAACTGCTTATACCCTCAAGTATAAGACTTTCTCCTACTCAGACCTATATCCTAAGCCTTCCTTGCTCAATCAACGCCTAATCAAGACTTTCTGCTTAGATCCTCAGATCCTAAGACTTCCTTGCTCAAACCCCTCAGATTCAAGACTTCCTTGCTTATACCCTCGAGTACAAGACTTCTTTGCTTAGACCTACAATCCAAGACTTCCTTGCTTAATTCCCACGGATTCAAGACTTCCTTGCTTATATTCCTTGAATCTAAGACTTCAATTCTCAATTACACAGCAAGAGACTTTATCTAAACTGACTGTTTAGAGAAGGAATAACTTACAACGACACTTGATTAAAAATCAGAGGTGTTCAACTATAATACCACACACTTTAATACTAAAGATTCATAAGTTATACAAGAATAATACTACCTCCGTTTTTATATTCACAATTTAGGTTCATTGAATAATCAATGTATTTGGTCAGTTTATAGACTAGATACATTGATTATTCAATGAATCTAAAAAGTAAGTTGTCTCTTATAAAAAGGAACGGAGGTAGTAACTCTTAAAGGATTAGCTTCTCTTGAGTTGATACAAATTGTGTGAAGTGCGTGTATATTTAATTGTAGTTGTAGTGTTATTCTCTTGGTTAATCTTCAATTCTTTTGCTCCTTTTATAGCTTAAGAAATAGAGTCCTTGAAGTAACCTAACGGATATATTCAAATCAAATATTTTTGCACGTCTTCTTTTCCAATAAAGCGGGTGTTGGAACTTGTAGCCAAGGAATTGCCCAATGAACAAGGCCTTTGTCAAGAGAACTCTTCTATGAAACAAGTACAACACAATCTTTTAAAGATAATGTCAACTACTCTCAAGTCCTGTACAAGCGACTTTCGAAGTTGCCCCACATGTGAACTTTTAATTTATCCCAAAAGTAGGGAAGGGGGAAAAATATGAATAAACCCGTGAGTGATGCAAAGTGTAAAACAATGCAATAAGAGATCGGGAATCGAGGGTTGGTTATACTAAGGGAAGGTACTAGCACCCTAAGTATGTATAGTATCCTATAGGAACCTCTTGTGTATACTTGTGTTATTGTTGATTAAGTCATCTGCTGTGTATTGGGGATTTATTGGCATGTTTTGAGTGAGTGATCAGAGTGGGAAATGTTTTTTGTTGTTTTTGTAGAGTATGTTGAAATAAATAAAGACAAAGGTGTGTGAACCTAAAGGTTTTACTTATTATTGTGCTCGCTAAGATCTTGCAATCTTATGCCTACGTATTCTAAAAAGGAAGTTGAAAAATCAGAGCGTTCGTAGTTTCACCTACTAATGGGTGGAATTGGGTTTGTTGGGTTTGAGAGAAGAGACAAATTGTCATCGTAAGGGAGATATCTCACCTATTCACCACAAACATTTTGGGAAAGAAGATAATAAGGGAAGAATCTTTAAACTTGGATGTAGAAAATCCAGAGTAATGCCACATCTTCCTTTAAATGAGTCTTTGCATATTAAGAGAAGGACATTGACTTGGATATAGAATCAACAAGTGTGCCACTTATATCACTTAAATGAAAGAAGTGTTTTTGTACCATAATAAGAGAAGGGCTCCAGCTTAGATTTTGAATCAACAAGTATGCCACTTACATCACTTAAATGGAAAAAAGTTTTAAATGTTTGATTTATGTTGTGGGGATTAGAAAAGACATCTCTTGTATAGAGATGATTCATGTCTCATCTCCGGGGGGGGGGGGGGGGGGGGGAGTTTTTAAATTCAAAGCCAAAGGTTGGCTAGGGTTTGACTTGAAGTTTGAGGTTTGAAGACACAGAGGGCCTATGGTTTTTGAGCTTTAAATGAAGTTGAAAACTTCAAGGGGGATCATAAGGTTTTATTGAGGTTGAGAACCTCGAAGGGGATCCTAGGGTTTTAACTGAATTACAGTTTGAAAAAGGATCCTAAAGTTTGAACTGAGTCTAAACTTAAGGATGGGTGTTGAAATGCAACAGTTGTATGAATGCAAGTGTTATAAACATAAAATTTAAGAGAAACTTAACAAGACAAAATTGATTAAGCTTTTAAACAAATGTGGTCATCAAGGATGAAATGAACATGATTGTGATTAAGCATGGTATACCAACATGTGAATAAGCATCAGACAAGTAGATATGTTCATCATGGTGAGAGTTTATGAAGGAAATACTTGAATATGTGAGCAAAGATTTAATCAATTGAATCAATCTCAAAGAAGTTCAAGTAAGCATATATTTAAGATGAATTAAAGATCAGATGAATATAGCAAAGGATAAATAAAGCCCTAATGGAAATTTATGGAGATAAGCACATGAACAAGACATTCAAACATGTTTGAATCAAGGGATTTAGGGAATCCAAACTCAATTGGAAGCCCTAGTCATGTATCAAGATGTTTTCAAAAGATTAGTTGAACAAAACCCTAAGGTTTCAACTAAACATCAAATAATCAAAGTATTTTTCAAAAGAAATAACATTTAATCATGGTATATGAATGATGTATAAGTGAAGAAAACATGTTATGAAAAGACTTAGACAAAGTATCTTATGACCATAAAGACACATATGTACAATTAGGTCAAAATAATAATCAAAAGGAATCATGAAAAGGCATGAAAAATACATAAAAAGTACTAGTTTTAAAACTAATAAAAATGTCCAAAATAATTATTAATTTTGGGAATTTTTGATGAATTCTCAATATAGGGAAGATAAATGAGAAGTGTGCAAAAAAATTGGCTCAAAAAGATTAATTTTGCTTGGTGAAATAATTTGATGAAGTTGTGAAGAAAAGTAAGAAAAATAGTGCTAAAAAAGAAGGGAATAACCCTCACAAGTGTTGAACTCGTGCCCTCAAGGTCATTGGCTTAAAACTTTACCAGTTGGGCCACATGCTATGGGTTGAACAAAGGGTGCGCAGTGAAAATAATATAGAGAGTTTCAAGTTAAAAATGGTTTTAATAATAAAAGTAAAAGGTCTGGGGCGAGGGGGATTCGAACCCCAAACCTTGCACACACACAAACCTTGAAAATGCACGCTCTAACCATTGGGGTGGTGATACATCCGTTGATTTTGAATTTCAAAAAACCTTCATTTCTCAATGAAATTGAAAGATGTAAAGACGAAAGTTGTTGGAAACTTTACAAGGAATTTGATGGTGTCATTAAATTTCACTTATATTCAGTGTATCTTACACAATTAAACTGAAATCAGTATGAACCCTAATTTGAATATTCAAAATGAAATCTTATATGTTCATGATATAATGCAATTAATTGAGGGAAAACAATCACCACATCATGACAAACATATCTGTAACTCAAATGATAAAAAAATGATGCATGAATCATAGAGTTCAATTTAGAGCAACTTACCTTGCAAAAATGAAAATCGAATTCCTTGATAGAAGTGTTCCAGGTGCAATCTCTTGATGCTAACAACTTCCTTGACCTCCAAAGAGTATGTTACAATGCTTGAATTGGTTTGAGACCTTCTGAAACTTCCTGGCCAAATCAATCTGCAGCTTCGTGCAAGGTGCAATATGGAGTTGATGATTATGGTGTTACAGAAGCAAGGTGATGGTTTGGATCACTTTTATATGATGTATATGAAGTGTTTGGATGCCTGGTTTGGTTGGAGATTGCTTGGAGTTGAAGTTTCAAGTTTTCACTTCTTTGAAACTTTGAATTTTGGAATGAGGAGGAATTGGAGAAAACTAGCTTCTTGCTATGTTTTGGTGTATTTTTAATGATGCAAAATGATCTCTATTTATAGAGAAACAATTCAGATATTTGTGAAAATCTTTGGATTAGGATACATGCCATTATCCAATGAATCATACCATGTGTCATAACTTGGATGCCAAGGTACACATAGCTTATTCCTCACATGGTTATAATCTGATCTTTTGGAGATTGCATTCCTCAGATTGCATCTCATTGTCACTCCCAGGATTTTCATCCAGGTACAAACGCGTGAGTGGCGCGGAAAAATAGAGTCGCCAGTCGTGTAAATTTATCCCAATAGAGGGAAAGGGAACACCGCATAAACCTGAGGAAGAGGGAAAGGAATGGTCATCGCAACCATAACCTGGGTTCGGGAGTCGGTTACGCGAGGGGAAGGTGCTAGCACCCCACGCGTCCATCGTACTCGATGGGATCCATGCTTGTTGTCTATTCTAAGGGTGAGTTATCCTATCATCTAGGGCTATACTAAGACGGGGAAGGGAAAGACAAAGACAGACTCGGTAGGACGTCAACGTCCTAGGCCTACGTACCCCCCTTGTGCAATGGGGAATTCAGAGTCAACGTAGTTCGGACCAAGTTCTTTTTGTGTTTTTTATGAGCGACGTTAAGTTCGCATCTGGCAGTTAGGGTCGATGCCTGTTTGCGACTCAGACGGAAGGTAACGTGCCCTTTTTGAAAATATCCTTTAGTTTGACAATCCCGAAGTACAAAAAGGTTTGAGGTTGGTTTGTATTTTTTAGGACAGAAGTGGCTTAAGTTAGTTCATAAATTGCATTGCACCAAAGTCTAGGGCATAGGGGCGAATACTTAACGCATCGTCCCAAGACATGACGCTCGCTAAGCACTCTAGAAAGATGAGAGGAAGCCCCTCATTTCTCATTCCCCACGCTTAAGGCTCGTGCGCAATACAGTTTATCCTTATTAAGTATTTTCAAGAAGTTTGAGATGAGAAGAGAGAAGACACAAGGGATACTCTAAGGGGAACTAAGAGTCCTAATGTTATCATGCACGGGTGACCTACAGTTAGTGAGGTTTTGACGACAACCTAAACCTAAAGGAAAAAAAGATGAGAGAAGGAAAGAGTAAGGGTGACCATGGATACTTATCCATACCTTTAAAGAATTTACCTCAGTCCCTGCATAAAAAGCTAGTACGAAACAGATATACGTAGAAGTTAAAACAAATGAAACCCAAACAATAATGATTAAATGACCTATAACAATCCAAACATGAATTAAAAAGTCAAATAAACAACCCCAAGACAATGGCACTAGTGCCTTTTCAAACAGATAATCAGACAAGATCAAAGATGCACATACAAGAGAATCTCATGCAAAGAGCCATTAAACAAATAGTAAGACAACTTCTAAAATCACCAAATTAAATATAAAAGTTGCTCAACCAGAGACAAACCAAAAACCAAAACCTCCTGCAAAAAATCAAGATGTTAGCCATTTAAACAATTGGACAAAGCTCAGGTGAGAAGTAGGGCTCAGTGTGCCAATGGGAAGAACTAAAATGCAATATGCAATAAATTTAAAATTGAAAGAAAAATATTTTAATGTATCTCAGAATGTCTGTGAATGAATGCAAAAGGAATGGATTAAAAATATTTTATGGATGCAGAGAAATAAAATAAACAAATTTAGATATGCATGATGTGGATAATTCAAAAAGAAAATGGACTAAATAATTAATTTAGATGATAAAAAATAAAATAAAAATAAAAATAAAATTTGTGAAAATTTTATAAAATAATAAAAATGATGCATGAATTTTCTGGGATTTTTTAAATGCAATTAACTAATTTTAATAATTAAAAATGAAATGTAGTAATTAAAATAAAAATAAAATGAAATAAAAATGTTGGGGGTGCGTTTAGTAAGAAAATGAAGTGGAATTGTTAATGGGCTGACAGGGGGGGGGGGGGGTACGAATAGTAAGGCCCAAGCTTTGAGTCCAACAAAAAATTAAAAAAATAGAAAAAAGGAATATGAATGGGCCTTAGTCAGCCAGTTGACTGCATGCCTACCTTGGGATTGATCCTGCGTTCCAAAACAAGTCAACACTTTTCAAAGGTAAACCAGATTAATGGTCAGGATTAAAAGCACACTATAATTACCAAACACACGCACGCACCAAAACCATCTGCATACAATACACCAGCCACGCGCACGGCACATGCCATCATTAATTCGTTGGCGAGATAACAACCACATGATGAAATCAATGCTCCAGATTTAGTCAAATAAATAAAAAGTAAACAAATGAAATAACGTGATTGGTGGAACACGGTAGCTATCGTGGGGTGGTAAACACGCAAGCATTAATTAAAAATCAGAAGAAAAAAAATAAAACTAAAACGCGTGGCAGCTTAGGAACCGCACGATCAACAAAATGAATGGCTCTGATTTCATCTTCCTCGCTTGATCCTTCACCGGCCGGCCACCACAACCAGTCGCCAGAACTAGGGTTCCGGTCGACTCCTCCACCACCTGCAATCTTAAAAACACCCAGAAAACGCAAAGGGGTACATGTTCTTGACTAGAAAATCGTGAGGATTCCAAATATCCCATCCAAATTTGCAAAAAACCAAAGCATAATAAAAAACGAACGAAACAAGGTTAGGGCTCCAAACTTTAAATTCATAAAACAACCCACATACACACCCATATTCAAAACAAATTATATCACAATGATCCATGGACATCACACATCGTTATGCACGTTTAAAATCTAAGTTTTATGATCACGAAAAAATCCACCAACCTGAGATGGTGCAACCTGAATCCTTGCTATTGGCTGCGAATGATAGTTGGGTTGTGTTCTAGAGATCCCAAGGATTCTGATGGAGAGAGAATTTCTTGAAAACTCCTTGTAGATTGAGAGATACGAGTGTGACAAGCTTTAGGGTTCACGTTCTTGTTCTCCTCCAAAAGCACGTGATGAAACCCTAACCAGTGCATGAATAGGTTTAAATAGACTAGGGCTTTTCACTGATAATGATTTGGGTTTGGGCAATTCCTTGTTTAATGAGTTTTGGAATAATTTTGGAAAATCACATAATATTAGATACACCTCCTTCCATGCATGGATATCCAACTATTTCATGATGGATCATTTAGCTTCTAATTGCTAATCATACCCACATTTGATTGGGCCTTGAAACAATTTGATTCATGAGCTTTTCAACATTTTGGCAATTTTAAATAATGGAAAATAAGTGAAGAATAAACCATGGAATTTCTTAATTCTTGGGCCCAAAATAATCCTCAAGGAATGTTCTTTGATATTAGAATGTGGCATGAAGCAATGGAATTAATTATAGGTCACTATGCCAAAGTTTGTGAAAATGGAATCATGAGAAACCCTAAAAACCACTTTGCCTTCTTTTGGCCATAAGTTGAGTTTCACAAATGATATGGAGACCCACTAGTACTTGTTGGAAACAGGAGAAAAAGATCTTCAACTTTCATGTTGGAGAAAAATTCATTTGAAGCTCCTTCGATGATGAAAAGTCAAGTTGAATGCAGTGCAGGAACTTGCCCAAAAAGGAAACTTTCAAATTATAGGTCATTTCCAAATTTAGTAACTTTTGCACCAACTCCTGATTTTTGATGAATGGCATGAAACTTGACTCTTGATGACCATATGATGATGTGAAACCTTGAAAACCCTGGAGAAAACCTCAAAATTCCACAGTTGACCTCTCCTCTCACTGTTGAATTTTACTCTATTCACCTGATTTCCAATCTTCTGATCAATTAAGTCTCTCCTGAACCAAACTGATGGACAATCTTTCACTCCTAGATGCTTAGGGACCCAAGGAGTACCATGGAATCAAGTCTTGCCCAAAAAATTAGAAATAAACTGACTTTATAGCAAACCCTAATCTTGGTACCCTCAGTCTAGAAGGAAATAGCACAGTCTCCAATTCCAAATTCCTCTGAATATGATATGTATCCTCTCCAACAAAGACAAGATATTCCATTTGGTGATGATGAAAACCCAAGGAGCTTTCCAATTGGAGCAATAAACCCAAGAATTTCAAAACCCTAATTCATGCACTGGTTAGGAGAGAGTGATCCACTTAAGATCCCTTGCCACTTGTGAACTCTTGATGATGTGATAGACCAGATAGGACCTTCTTGAACTGCCTTAAGCACCTTGACCCCATGCTAATGATATGCATACATGATAATGCAAAAAATGAGATGAAACATAAGCCAGTTAATACTAAAGTAAGGAGGACAAATTTTGGGGTGCTACAGCTGCCCCTATTCAATCAACTTGGTCCTGAGGGTATGATAGCAACGACTCTCAGACATTCTAGGATACACGGGGATTGAATAATGAAAGAGCTCCGGAAATTTGCTAATGATGACAATAACGAGATGGAGCGTGCTGAAAAATAAGGAATATGACCTCAACCATATCCACCAGAAAAATACGAATACGACCTCAATCGCACCCAAAAAATGAATACAGCTTCAATTGTAACCACAAAAGGAAGACTGACTTCAATCACTCTACCCGCAAAGAAAAGACGAATACGACCTCGATCGCATCCACAAAACGAATACAACCTCAATTGTACCCACAAAGGAAGACTGACCTCAATCACTCTACCCGTAAAGAAAAGACGAATACGACCTCGATCGTATCCACAAAACGAATATAACCTTAATTGCACCCGAAAAGGAAGACTGACCTCAATCACTCTACCCACAAAGAAAATACGAATACGACCTCGATCGCATCCACAAAATGAATACAACCTCAATTGCACCCGCAAAGGAAGACTGACCTCAATCACTCTACCCACAAAGAAAAATACGAATACGACCTCAATCGCGTCCATAAAACGAATACAACCTCAATTGTACCCGCAAAGGAAGACTGACCTCAATCACTCTACCCATAAAGAAAAATACGAATACGGCCTCAATCGCATCCACAAAACGAATACAACCTCAATTTTACCCACAAAGGAAGACTGACCTCAATCACTCTACCCACAAAGAAAATACGAATACGACCTCAATCGCATCCACAAAACGAGTACAACCTCAATTGCACCCGCAAAGGAAGACTGACCTCAATCACTCTACCCGCAAAGAAAATACGAATACGACCTCGATCGCATCCACAACACGAATACAACCTCAATTGTACCCACAAAGGAAGACTGACCTCAATCACTCTACCCGCAAAGAAAAGACGAATACGAGCTCGATCGCATCCACAAAACGAATACAACCTCAATTGTACCCACGAAGGGAGACTGACCTCAATCACTCTACCCGCAAAGAAAAGACGAATATGACCTCGATCGCATCCACAAAACGAATACAACCTCAATTGTACCCACAAAGTAAGACTGACCTCAATCACTCTACCCGCAAAGAAAAGACGAATACGACCTCGATCGCATCCACAACACGAATACAACCTCAATTGTACCCACAAAGGGAGACTGGCCTCAATCACTCTACCTGTAAAGAAAAGACGAATACGACCTCGATCGCATCCACAAAACGAATACAACCTCAATTGTACCCACAAAGGAAGACTGACCTCAATCACTCTACCCGCAAAGAAAAGACGAATACGACCTCGATCGCATCCACAACACGAATACAAGCTCAATTGTACCCACAAAGGAAGACTGACCCCAATCACTCTACCCGCCAAGAAAAGACGAATACGACCTCGATCGCATCCACAAAATGAATACAACCTCAATTATACCCACAAAGGATAACCAACATAAAGTGGGCTTGGCTGGGGATAACGTGAAACAAAACTTCTGGTTTACCACCCCTACTGAGAAAAGGAGACTGGTAAACTGGATCTCACAAAAGAGAAAGGCCAAACAAAAGCAAACTTCTAACGGACTCAAGATCCACAGATAAGATGACTCCGCTGGGGAAAGAAGAAGTCTAAATAAAAGACTCTGCCGAGGAGCACAAACATGAGGAACGCATCCCTCCAAAATCTCCTGAGTTATGCCATCTCTGCTGGGAAAGAGACCTGGCAAGGAAAGCGTCAAACCTGGCTTATGCTTTGAATGTAAATGTTTGAATTTTGCCGTAATGCTCCACACGAAGTGGAAATGCTACGCGTTTTGAGGATACAATGCCAATGCTTATGATATGCAACGGGGGTCCCTCTAACAAAATAAATGCATGGAGAGAAAAGACCAATTCAGCCGGGGATGACAAAAATAAATTGTCCTCTGAATCCAGGAACTCTGCTGTGAAGGATCACACTAACCGACTCTTTGGATCCACAACTTCTGCTGGGAATGAAATCCCGAAAGAACTACCGGGGGCCACACCTGTCCTTCACTGAAGGTAACATAGAACCTGAGAGTCCTCCTCTGCTAGGGGGAGCTGAGAACGAATGCCAATAACGGAACCAGAAGTCGGTTACTGAAGAATGCTAATATCCAATTGGATTCAGAACCTGCTGGGGGATGCCAGCCCACACTACCATCCTGCTTGGGGATACTGCTGAACTCAACCTGCTGACGGGGAGAATGACTTTACTCCCTTCTTACTGGGGATTAGAATATGACATCGTCGGTGAAAGCACGCTTCCTGACTGGATGGGGAAGGTGAACACCCTGATTCTGAGGGGAAATAACGTCTTGATCCGGAGAAAATACTTTCCAGGTCTTCTGCTGGGGAAAGTCTGCTCTGCTAAGGAAAGCGCAGTCTCAATGCTGGGGAAAGCAATCTGCTGGGGAAATACAATCATGTTGCCCTGCAAGCTGACTTGTCTTTAAGGTCATAAACGGCCCTCTGAATTCTCCACTTGCCCCAGACCACCAGGTCTAATGGAAGAAATCATATCAAGAGGATTTTAAAGAAGACCGGGCGTTTGCACTTCCCCAGGGTCTTCAAACTCTTGGAGAGATTTATCATATCTCGACATAACTGCCCCAGACTTCATAATCCATGAAGTACATTACCTCGAAAGGGATTGTAATGTCTTGAAAATACTCTTCTTTAGTACCTTGAACCTTGAGGAATTGTTTTCAATTAACCATTTTCAGGAGTGGACAATCTCCCACGCTCTAGAGGTGGCCTGCCCCAATATGAGCTTTGAAGTGACTTTGCCTCTGATCTCAGAATGAATGCCCCAGAATAACTGAATTTCTCGACGTGACCTCCCCAGATTGGCTATATCTTAACACGACTTACTGGGGAGAGCCCACTCTACACTGAGTCTCTTGGCAGCATGCCCCTTGATATGATTGTCCTTCATAATTTTCAAGCATCCCAACTTGGCAGGATCAAGCTTCTTGACTGACGTTCACTGTGTAGGCTGCATTGATGCTTAGGCACGTGTATGCAAACAGAACAAGTTATTTACGAGAATGATAATTCTAATGCAACACTCATGTTAACCTTGAAGTTTTTATTGAAAATGCGTCGCCCAGCCTTGTGAACGAATCACTTGCTGGGATGCGACCTTGATTTTTGAATGGCAAAACAATGCGCACATGCAATACCAACAAATCTTATTAGCACAACTCGTAGGAGGCAGGAACGCTATCCTGTTGAAGTACGCTTTCGAAATAAACCCCGTTTCAATTAGGACTTTTAAGGGTTGTAACGTGGTCTGGTTCACGGTTTCAGAAAAAGGATTTATGGCTCAAAATTTATCGGTGCCCACCCACTCTTCGTGATGTTCTCCAATCCTATGTTCAGTTAATCTGACATGAACGCTCACCTCTCAAAAGGTTTATGATCTTTAAGGAACCCATGCCGCTAATGGTTTGGCACCTAAGGAAGTTTTGGAGTGACAGTCACCCCTTTTTATCTTTTGTGCCTGTAATCACACGAATTTGTTCTTATCGAGGTGATCCTTTTCGTTTTCGCTTTTTCTTTCTTTTGCTTTTTTGATCTCTAATTTTTTCCTGGACTGAATCTTTTGAGCTTTCCGATATTTACGTCCAGCGGGATGCCCTAACTTTGGCCTAAGTCGCTTGTTTTCAAGTTTCGACTTAGCGGGCTTTTCTTTTTTCTTTTTTATTCCCCTTTTTCGAACAAAGCGTGTGACACTGGTTGTCTTACTTGCTTGAAAGGGTTGTGACTGCCTCACTCCTTGATTGTTGAAGGATAACCATTGTGGTTTCACATCTCTTGACCTCTTGATGGTGGGACAGAAGGTAATGGATCCTCAGATGCACACTCTCCTTGAATTTTGAACGCTCGGTCAAACTAACTGACGCCTACCCTGCCCCCGGGTTAAGTATGAGGGTTTTTTCGTACGAAATAAACTCCTACTTCAAGGCTCAAAGGGGTTAACGAAGGTTTATCTCCTTATCTCTCTAGTGTTTAGGGGTTTGAAACAATGCCTGTACATCCTCAACAGGGTTCTATCCATACAACCAGAGATTTTGCGTTTTCGTCTCATCATCCTCCCTCAAGAGTTCTAAACAAGAAAATTGGTATTGCAGTGCATATAAACATTTAAGAGTGAAAACGAATGGATTACTTCAAGAAAAACATACCCATTGTATTAATATCATCATAAAAAACAATCAAGTCTTACATGCATACGACGCTTTAACAAGAAATGAAAAACTACAAATGAAAATGCAAGTAAAGAAGCTGAAGATTGCCATTGCTGAGGAAGCTTAATTCTGTCTGGACGTACTTGCAGACTGTGTGTTCATTTGAGAAAGGAGGCTTCCATTGATGTACATATCATCTTCAGTGAATACAATGATCTCTGAGTCTACTAGGTCTTGCACCTTGTGCTGGAATGCATTACACTTATCAATCGTATGCCCAAACGTTCCCGAGTGGAACTCGCACCTAGCAGTCATGTCATAATCCGGAGGAATAGGGTACGGTACCGGCGCGGTACTCCTCGTTTGAATCAGAGAGTTCTTGAGCAGACGAGCAAACAACTGACTATAAGGGATAGGAATAGGATCAAATATCCTCTTGGACCCTCTTGGTCTCGGTTGCCCCTGTTGCTGATAATCCTGCTGTCGGTGCTGATTTGGGCGCCTCACCTGCGCTTGCACTTTCTTTTCCACGTTTGGCTGAGGCACAAACAAAGGTTGCTGACGTAGAGCTTCTGCAGCAAAAGGCTGTGGAGAAAGTCCATGACATGAGGTGGATCCTGCAAAGAGGGGAGGAGTCCTCGCTTCTTTTGCAACAATCGGGGTAAAATCGTCTTGTACATTCACGCCGCCCGACGTGAACTCAATTGCCCCTGTGTCAATCAAATCCTGGACTCGGTGCTGAAAGGCCCTACATTCCTCCACGGTATGCCCTAGTGCCCTAGAATGGAAATCACAATGGGCTTTTGCATCATAGCCTGGTGGAGGATTGCCGGTATGAGGAGTAAAAGTCCTTTTCTGTACCAGTTGAAACTGAAGGAGATGCGGCAATAGTTGAGAATATGGCATAGGTAGCGGATGAAAAACTCTTTCAGACTTCTTCTGCCCCTGTGTCCACTTTCTGCCCTTGGGCTTCTCTTGGGAACCAAGACCTAACTGCTGTTGGGAGAGTTCTGGAACTTCCGCTTGTGGAAGAGACTCACGAGGTAATCCACGATTTAAATCAAATTCCAAAGAGATGGGAGGAGTACGGATATCTGTTGCGGAAGCGGGCACAGGACTGTCTTCCTTCTTCAACACTGTTTTCAAAATCTCCGTGACCAAACCCATCTGAGTCTTCATCTAATTGATCTCCTCCCTCAGCATCCTCTGCTCCTGGAGCATGTCTTCCCCAAGTTACTTCATCTGAACCTTCAGTTCACTCAACTCAGCTTGAACTCGCTCCATGATCAACTCTTGAATAGCCTGAGGAGTTAAATCCGCAATTCTGAGATGAAAACAAGATAAGAACACCAGAGATAGACACCTATCATGCAAAATGATTATGCAAAATGATTATGAATATGCAAATGCAAATGAACATGTTTGAATATTCGCAGGGCGATCCACCCTTTGATTCCAGTTTAACAACAAGATAGAACGGAACTTCGGCTCATATATTAAGAAAACCAGAGGAAAACCAAATGCCAACAATCACAAATCCAAGTCTGAACACAATAATCATAGATCCCAACCAACAAGCCTGGTGGTGATCCAAATACAATAAAAAGAGTAAGAAACTACGACATGTCATCAAAATTCACAAGTGTCAATCCCCCCCATCCATTATGCTTTCTGCACCAGTCTTGAATCTCCTTGAACATCTTTCTGGTGTCGGGATGCTTTGGTCTCTGAATTAGTTCTTGAATGAGAAGGTCTCTCTTGTGTATGATCCCATCCAAGGATCGGCAATGTAACTCCCAAGCGTCTTCTTCAGAAACACCATCCATGCTAGGTCCCTCATGTCTAGATCTCTTCACTTCAGCTTGGACCTTCAGTTCCTCTATGGAGGCTATGGCTTCATTAAGCCGACCTTCGACTGCTTGTCTCTTGAATACCCCTGACAGTATCTCAGCGTCTTTCTTCCTGAACTTCAACTTCAACTCATCAATCTGGGATAAATAACCGTCTTCCTTTCTCTTATTCTCAGCCATGGCAGACTCTTGGTGATCATTGAACCTGTGAATCTTCAACAAAGCCTTATCTAATTTCTCCTTCTTGGACTCGAGAACCTTACTGATACCATCCAAAGCTTCTTTCATCCTTTGTCTAGATGTGACCATGTCAGCTAGCTCTCTTTCTGCCTTAGCAAGAAGCTCTGTCTTCAACTTGGTGGTATGAACAGCTTCACCCCGCTCATGTTTCCACTGATAAATCTCTCTTTTTAGCTCACAATTTTCTTCCCGCAGCCTTTCCTTTTCAGCCCATAACCTATTATACTTCTCCAACTCAACTGTGGTAGGAGGCTCGATCATCAAAGGATACAAAGGTGGTTCCACCGGGAAGGGAAGAAGCTCCTCTTCTGCTCTCTTCTTAATCCACTCTTTATAGGAAGGGAAAACCCAGTTATTACATTTCCCGAATGACATTTTACCCTTCTTGGTTACCTGTTTCCAAGCATTCACAACCTTCCTTATCATCTCTTGATCCTCGATACCATTGAAGAATAAGGACTCTCTGACATCTCGCTCTTCGGGTGGACTTTTCAAAAGATAACCAAACTGCCTGATAACTAGGGAAGGATTGTAGTTAATTCTACCTTTCCTCCCTATCAAGGGTACATTAGGGAATTCTCCGCACTTGTAAATAATCTCCATTCCTAGCAAGTCATGATTGATCCAAACAATGTTGTCAGCAGTCAAGCCCATAACCCTCTTTGACCACTTCAGAGAATCTTTCGTATCAACGAAAGCGCCAGATTCGGGGAGACAACTCAGAAACCAAGTAGATAAGAGTGGTGCACAATAACTCACAGTTTTTCCACGTCTATTCTCATTCTTGTAGTGAACTGAGTGATACACATCACCTAGCAAGGTAGGTATAGGATTCTTCAAAATAAAGATTCTAATGGCATGCATATCCACCAGATCAGGAACATTCGGAAACAGGACAATCCCATAGATGCACACAGCCAGAATAGCTTGGAAAGCAGTCCAATTCTTCTCTTTGACATGTATGCAAGCTTGATCAAACAAGAACTTCAATAAGAAACCCTTAACTCCTTGTTTTTCTTCAATATTACTGTTCAGAACGGATTCACTAATATGAAGAGCAACAACCATTTCTTTTACCCCTGGGTGTTCTTCAGAAAAGAAAACTATATCATGCCTGATGGGGATTCCCAAAATAAATGAGAACTCCTCCAACGTTGGGGCCAAGATGTAGTCTGGGAAAGTGAAGCAACGCAAAGACGGATCGTAAAACTGAAGAAGTGTGTGAATGGCATCCTTCTCATACTTGGAGATATTGTAGACAAATTTCAGAAGTCTCCCATACCTTCCACTGAACTCTGTACGAACTCCGGAACCAGCCATATTAATCAACTTATGAATCAACGTCAAGGTTGGATCTGGGAACGAATAGGCAACAGTCTTCTTTCTCTGGACATCCATGTCAAGGTAACCTTAGAAAACCAGAATCAAGAGTAAGATGCAAGCCCTGAAAATGTCAAACATGTCAGAATGCAAAAAAATGATATGCTCATGCAAACATGGGGTCAAGGCAACACTGTTAGATGTGCTGTGCTGTTAACTGAACGAGAACCATAACCCAGAAAACCAGAATTCCAAACCACTGAGATAACCAGGAACCCAAATAATCAGACTTTGATGAGAAATCCAAAAAACCGGGTAGGTTGAAGGTTTCGGTTACCTGCAAACCTGCAAACACCCATCCCCTCTCACGTGTGGGTACTAGGATGTTCAGTATCCCGGGCTCTCAGGTCGAGAAACGATGATACGTTCACCATTTCAGGTTTGGCATCATCATCAATCGAGGAGGCCTCAACTGATTCTCCAAAGCGGAAGGTCCTCAGCTTTGGCACTGAGGTCGAGAAACAATAGTACATTCATCCCTCGGGGTACAGTACTATCGTCAATCGAGGAGTGCCTCCACTAATTCTCTTCAAAAGATAGAGGCCATCCTATGCGAGTTCCAAAGCGGGCCCTCGGGTGCGAATGGGTTTGCCACAGGATGTGGTCTGCCACTGTCACCACTAAAGAGGGATGTTTCCACTAAGGTCCTCGATGATCGGTCACCAGAGTCGACAGCTCTCTAGATCAACACCCCAACATGCGCAAGACACACACGTTAGAATGCGTCCCAAGATAGCCTCGTCTGGTTGTGAATTTTGTGAACACACAGACGTACCAAGCGGGCACGTAGGTCCCACTACTTTCCACTCTAGTCCTAGGGTATACTCAAGCCTGGGTATTGGGCTTATCACTCAGACCCACCCAACCTGCAAAACAAAAACAGCCAGCACAACACAGCAGTATGACAGTAATAAAAATGAAATGCAATGCAGAAAATGCGGTAAAAATAAAATACAACAAACACAGCAAAGCAAACACAAATACACCCAAAGAAAACAAAGACAAGCAAGCGCTAGGACTGACTCGCTTAGGGATGGATCAGCATAGGTCAACAAAAGTCCCCAGCAGAGTCGCCAGCTGTCGCTCCCAGGATTTTCATCCAGGTACAAACGCGAGAGTGGCGCGGAAAAACAGAGTCGCCAGCCGTGTAAATTTATCCCAAGAGAGGGAAAGGGAATACCACATAAACCTGAGGAAGAGGGAAAGGAATGGTCATCGCAACCATAACCTGGGTTTGGGAGTCGGTTACGCGAGGGGAAGGTGCTAGCACCCCACGCGTCCATCGTACTCGATGGGATCCACGCTTGTTGTCTATTCTAAGGGTGAGTTATCCTATCATCTAGGGCTATACTAAGCGGGGAAGGGAAAGACAAAGACAGACTCGGTAGGACGTCAACGTTCTAGGCCTACGTACCCCCCTTGTGCAATGGCGAATTCAGAGTCAACGTAGTTCGGACCAAGTTCTTTTTGTGTTTTTTATGAGCGACGTTAAGTTCGCGTCCGACAGTTAGGGTCGATGCCTGTTTGTGACTCAGACGGAAGGTAACATGCCCTTTTTGAAAATATCCTTTAGTTTGACAATCCTGAAGGACAAAAAGGTTTGAGGTTGGTTTGTATTTTTTAGGACAGAAGTGGCTTAAGTTAGTTCATAAATTGCATTGCACCAAAGTCTAGGGCACAGGGGCGAATACTTAATGCATCGTCCCAAGACAGGACGCTCACTAAGCACTCTAGAAAGATGAGAGGAAGCCCCTCATTTCTCATTCCCCACGCTTAAGGCTCGTGCGCAATACAGTTTATCCTTATTAAGTATTTTCAAGAAGTTTGAGATGAGAAGAGAGAAGACACAAGGGATACACTCTAAGGGGAACTAAGAGTCCTAATGTTATCATGCACGGGTGACCTACAATTAGTGAGGATTTGAAGACAACCAAAACCTAAAGGAAAAAAAGATGAGAGAAGGAAAGAGTAAGGGTTACCATGGATACTTATCCATACCTTTAAAGAATTTACCTTAGTCCCTGCATAAAAAGCTAGTACGAAACAGATATACGTAGAAGTTAAAACAAATGAAACCCAAACAATAATGATTAAATGACCTATAACAATCCAAACATGAATTAAAAAGTCAAATAAACAACCCCAAGACAATGGCACTAGTGCCTTTTCAAACAGATAATCAGACAAGATCAAAGATGCACATACAAGAGAATCTCATGCAAAGAGCCATTAAACAAATAGTAAGACAACTTCTAAAATCACCAAATTAAATATAAAAGTTGCTCAACCAGAGAGAAACCAAAAATCAAAACCTCCTACAAAAAATCAAGATGTTAGCCATTTAAACAATTGGACAAAGCTCAGGTGAGAAGTAGGGCTCAGTGTGCCAATGGGAAGGACTAAAATGCAATATGCAATAAATTTAAAAATGAAAGAAAAATATTTTAATGCATCTCAGAATGTTGGTGAATGAATGCAAAAGGAATGGATTAAAAATATTTTATGGATGCAGAGAAATAAAATAAACAAATTTAGATATGCATGATGTGGATAATTCAAAAAGAAAATAGACTAAATAATTAATTTAGATGATAAAAAATAAAATAAAAATAAAAATAAAATTTGTGAAAATTTTATAAAATAATAAAAATGATGCATGAATTTTCTGGGATTTTTTAAATGCAATTAACTAATTTTAATAATTAAAAATGAAATGTAGTAATTAAAATAAAAATAAAATGAAATAAAAATGCGGGGGGTGCGTTTAGTAAGAAAATGAAGTGGAATTGTTAATGGGCTGACAGGGGGGTACGAATAGTAAGGCCCAAGCTTTGGGTCCAACAAAAAATAAAAAAATAGAAAAAAGGAATATGCATGGGCCTTAGTCAGCCAGTTGACTGCATGCCTACCTTGGGATTGATCCTGCACTCCAAAACAAGTCAACACTTTTCAAAGGTAAACCAGATTAATGGTCAGGATTAAAAGCACACTATAATTACCAAACACACGCACGCACCAAAACCATCTGCATACGATACACCAGCCACGCGCACGGCACATGCCATCATTAATTCGTTGGCGAGATAACAACCACATGATGAAATCAATGCTCCAGATTTAGTCAAATAAATAAAAAGTAAACAAATGAAATAACGTGATTGGTGGAACACGGTAGCTATCGTGGGGTGGTAAACACGCAAGCATTAATTAAAAATCAGAAAAAAATAAAACTAAAACGCGTGGCAGCTTAGGAACCGCACGATCAACAAAATGAATGGCTCTGATTTCATCTTCCTCGCTTGATCCTTCACCGGCCGGCCACCACAAACAGTCGCCGAAACTAGGGTTCCGGTCGACTCCTCCACCACCTGCAATCTTAAAAACATCCAGAAAACACAAAGGGGTACATGTTCTTGACCAGAAAATCGTGAGGATTCCAAATTTCACATCCAAATTTGCAAAAAACCGAAGCATAATAAAAAACGAACGAAACAAGGTTAGGGCTCCAAACTTTAAATTCATAAAACAACCCACATACACACCCATATTCAAATCTAATTATATCAGCATGATCCATGGACATCACACAACATTATGCACGTTTAAAATCTAAGTTTTATGATCATGAAAAAATCCACCAACCTGAGATGGTGCAACCTGAATCCTTGCTATTGGCTGCGAATGATAGTTGGGTTGTGTTCTAGAGATCCCAAGGATTCTGATGGAGAAAGAATTTCTTGAAAACTCCTTGTAGATTGAGAGATACGAGTGTGACAAGCTTTAGGATTCAAGTTCTTATTCTCCTCTAAAAGCACGTGATGAAACCCTAACCAGTGCATGAATGGGTTTAAATAGACTAGGGCTTTTCACTGATAATGATTTGGGCTTGGGCAATTCCTTGTTTAATGAGTTTTTGAATAATTTTGGAAAATCACATAATATTAGATACACCTCCTTCCATGCATGGATATCCAACTATTTCATGATGGATCATTTAGCTTCTAATTGCTAATCATACCCACATTTGATTGGGCCTTGAAACAATTTGATTCATGAGTTTTTCAACATTTTGGCAATTTTAAATAATGGAAAATAAGTGAAGAATAAACCATGGAATTTCTTAATTCTTGGGCCCAAAATAATCCTCAAGGAATTTTCTTTGATATTAGAATGTGGCATGAAGCAATGGAATTAATTATAGGTCACTATGCCAAAGTTTGTGAAAATGGAATCATGAGAACCCTAAAAACCACTTTGCCTTCTTTTGGCCATAAGTTGAGTTTCACAAATGATATGGAGACCCACTAGTACTTGTTGGAAAGAGGAGAAAAAGATCTTCAACTTTCATGTTGGAGAAAAATTTATTTGAAACTCCTTTGATGATGAAAAGTCAAGTTGAATGCAGTGCAGGAACTTGCCCAAAAAGGAAACTTTCAAATTATAGGTCATTTCCAAATTTAGTAACTTTTGCACCAACTCCGGATTTTTGATGAATGGCATGAAACTTGACTCTTGATGACCATATGAGGATGTGAGACCTTGAAAATCCTGGAGAAAACCTCAAAATTCCATAGTTGACCTCCCCTCTCACTGTTGAATTTTACTCAATTCACCTGATTTCCAATCTTCTGATCAATTAAGTCTCTCCTAAACCAAACTGATGGACAATCTTCCACTCCTAGATTCTTAGGGACACAAGGAGTACCATGGAATCAAGTCTTGCCCAAAAAATCATAAATAAACTGACTTTATAGCAAACCCTAATCTTGGTACCCTCAGTCTAGGAGGAAATAGCACAGTCTCCAATTCTAAATTCCTCTGAATATGATGTGTATCCTCTCCAACAAAGATAAGATATGCCATTTGGTGATGATGAAAACCCAAGGAGCTTGCCCATTGGAGCAATAAACCCAAGAATTTCAAAACCCTAATTCATGCACTGGTTAGGAGAGAGTGATCCACTTGAGATCCCTTGCCACTTGTGAACTCTTGATGATGTGATAGACCAGATAGAACCTTCTTGAACTGCCTCAAGCACCTTGACCCCATGCTAATGATATGCATACATGATAATGCATACATGATAATGCAAAAAATGAGATGAAACATAAGCCAGTTAGTACTAAAGTAAGGAGGGCAAATTTTGGGGTGCTACACTCATCCCTTGGTGTTTTGGTCATTCTTGGACAGATTGGAGTGGTTTTTGGCAAATTCACTATTGCACTTTAATGCTAGAGGACAAAACTTAAGTTCCTAGCTTTTGAATGATTTTTATCACATGTCATGGGGTAGAACTTTGAAAATTCGGTTGTGATCTTGCAGAGCACATGGTGTATTATGATTTTGTTGTTGATCTTGTGAAGAAATGCAGCAAACAAGGTTATCCAAATCGTGTAGCACAAGTATGTGTAGCAAATCTGTCAATTGAGAAATCAGTTGCAACAAGGCCTATTATGAAAATCATATCTTCTTGCTCAAGTAAGATAAATGGATGTTCTTGGCCATTTTGGAAAGCTGAGATAACATATTTCAAGTTTGATGTTCAAGGTTTGTCTTAAATCAATGTGGATCATAGTGAAAAATGGCCCTAAAGTTGGTTCCAAGACAAGACAGATTCTGTTTGACAAATTTCTAAGTGTTCAAGTTCAAAAAGTATTGAACCTCCAACTTCATGGCTTCATATCTCTCAATCTATACATTTTTTGCGAATTCATCCTCAAGGAAAAAGTTGTAGTATATAATAAGCTCTTCAATTTGGTCTTTGGAGCAAAGAAAATGGTTACTTGGATTGGAGGTTATGGCCTTGGCAAGTTGGAGAAAAATCATGAACTTTCATAACTTAGAAAGATTTCAAATTCTTCAATGTTTCCCTTTTTACAAGTAACCTCATATTTCTTGATTTATCTTGATTGATCATGATCCAAATCACACATTATCATGATTCTTGACTTGAGAAACCCATGTTTGACCAAACAAGTCAAAAGTCAAACTTGACTTTGATCAGTGGTTGACTTTTCATCAGATGAACTTTAACTTTGTGATCTTCAATGAAATTAAACCCTTGGGCTAATTTGAAATTCTGGCATAGCAGATAACAGATGTCCTAACACATGTCAAGACATTGTTCTCTGCACAACTTTAAAACAAGAACAGAACAAACAAACTAATATTCAGAATATCAGTAACAACAGCAAGACAAATGTTTCGATATCTGTTACAACATGTTAATCAAAACTAAACTGTAAATTGCAGAATGATAAACAACACAGGATATGATAACCCAGTTCAGTGTAAATCGCCTACATCTGGGGGCATACCAAGCCAGGAAGAAGAATCCACTATCAGTAGTATAGTTTTTTGTAAACAACTGCTGGTTTACGGTAAACAACCTCTTATTTACCTATCAATACCTAATGAAAACTTTATCTAAGAACTTCATCCTAGATAAGAGAAACCCATCTCACTCCCTAAATCATAACCTGTGATTATCTAACAGTTATAGTCACAATAATTGTATCATCCAACTTGAAAGACACCCCTTTCAATACAAAGTTCAGTCAAGCATTCTCGACTAACAAGTTAACTTTGATTTGCTTAAAAGCTTCATCCAAGAACAATACACGATTCATTACCTACGGGTTTCTGAATCTGTACAAGTACCTATGTCTTCCACAATGTATCAAATCGATACAGAGCGAGACTTACAAGAGAAACCTACGACTCTCAAAACCTAAACCCTACTTTACAAAATAGGATTCCTAATTCCATGTCGTTCTCTCTCTCTTTTTTGGCCTAGGACTAGGTCTTCTTTTATAGCCTTCTGCTGCATTGGGCTTCAAATCTTCTGTTGGCTTATTCCTTGATCCACGTTCTGTTTGCTCCTTAAATCTTAGACCATATTAGCAGCATCCTGGTATATCAGGTCAAGATGTTGAGACATGCGTTAGGACATCATGTTTGACGAGTCTTCTTTCACCAGACTTCTTCATGTTGGAACATTGTATTTGACATCTTGTTTTACCAAAAATTTTCTAAAATTTGCAGAGCCTTCAAGACCGTTATTACCAAGTTTTCATAGATTGTATATGTGCCTTGATGCTGGAAAAAAGAGTTTTGCAGTTTGCAGACCAATAATTGGAGTTGATGAATGTTTTCTAAAAGGCATTTATGGAGGCCAAATCCTTGCAGAAGTAGGAAGAGACCCTAACGATTAAATGTCGCCTATTGTAGTGGCTATAGTTGAAGCAGAGACTAAAGACTCCTGGGAATGGTTCTTTGATCGGCTAGTTTGTGACTTGGGTGGGCCAGAAGTTTGTAAAAATGTGACATTTATTTCATATCAGCAGAAGGTAACATTCAGTTTTTTTTACTTTGTTCCATATATGTCCTGCATGATTTTAATTTGTAGCATAAATACGTAACATTTAGTCTTTTTACTTTGTTCCATATATTTCCTGCATGATTTTAATTTGTAGCATAAATATGTAACATTCAGGTCCTTCATGATTTTAAAATGTCAGAATGTAGTCCTTCAAGATATTAAAATGTTACAATGTTGTCCTTCATAATTTTAAATTGTACCATGTATGTCATGTGTGCATTGTAACATACTGTGTTTAATATATGAGTTGGAGTTGTTACCTGCAATAGATGAGTTGTTACCTAGAGTTGACCAGAGATTTTGTGTTAGACACCTCAAGGAGTCTCAATTGTCCAATCTCAACCAACCCAAGGAGTTCAAACTGCACAATCCCAAACAACCCCTCAAGTACAAACTGTCCAATCCCAACCAACCCAAAGAGTTCAAACTAGATAATCCCAAACAACCACTCTAGTTCCAGCTGTCCAATCTCAACCAACCCAAAGAGTTCAAACTAGACTATCAACATCATCTTCTAGAATCCAGACATGACACTCCATCTCAGTGTCACAATTGCTTGCTATGAGAAGAGGAAGACAGACTGGTACAGTAGCATTTCAGCCACCAACAACAATGAGACCAAAGTTGGCTATTAGGAGAAAGACCAAATAGATTGTCTTTTTAGCTATAACAATGTTATGTTCTGTTGACTTATAAAACAATCGTATGTAATGTTTTGGGATCTGTTTGATTCATAACAATCTCATGTAGTGTTTTGGGATCTGATCTATTGACATCTGTTTTGGTTTTTGACATTATAACAATGCTTTGAGTATGATTAGTTAATGTAATGTTTGGTATTCTGTCCTATAATAGTTTAAGGTTCTAAATATTAATTATTGTTTAAGGTTGAGTTTCATAAATGTTTGAGTTTCAAATTTTTATGAGGTTCACAATTGTGTAAAATAATAAGTTTGATATATTTTAAAATGTAACAAACAGGTCCTTCATTTTTTAAATTTGTAACAATCACGCCCATCATGTTTTTAATTGGTAACACTTGAGTCCCATATGTTTTTAAAATTTAACAAAGAAATCCTTCCAATTTTTCTGTTGTATAAATTATACCATGACTGTGACAGATGTGGTACAGAATTGCAGAATTGTAAAACAAATTCTTAAGACTCATTTTGACTGGTCTACATAGTAAAACATAACTGTCTACAAATTATACTATAACCGTGGTATAGAATTGTATAATCGCAACACATAATAGTTTCATTAACCAAACCATTGTCAAGAATTTCTACATGAAAGTACCACAACTCATAACTTAGAAACATAACACTGCAAAGTTCAAACCTAACAATGATAGTTAACAATGATTTCCACTTTTAAACCAAATTACACATAACACTGTAAAGATCAAAACCAATAACATAGTGACATAGCCTAGCATATTCAACATCTTCAACAAGTTCTCCTTGATCTCCTTAGTGTATTTCTCATCCTTTTCAATCAAACTTCTAAGCAACTTGATTTCAACATCCTTGCTATCACAGTCGGAACATGATGAAGTTAGTGAGGGTTGTATCTCTTGTTTGACTCCATCACTGTAATGGTTTTCATACCACGCAAAATACTTGCAACCGACATTTTCATCTTCACTCTGTTAACATTAACACACAAAAAAACAAAAACTAATTACATCTGCATAAACCAAATCCACAACCAACAATGTTTAATAACAAACATACTTCAAAGTATCTGCATCCCCAAAATAGCTTTCCTAAGTTTCTTCCTTTCTTCTTAACTATTCTCAACACTGTTTTGGCTCCACACGAACATGTCGGTTCGATTCTAGTTTGAGACGCACTCGATATGAATGTATTAGCGTTCAAACATCTTCGATTTTGTCCACTGCTACCATACGAAGCCATTGATAGAGTAATGATATTTAGGGTCCAAAGTATGTCATTTGTGATTTGGGGATTTAGGATTTACTTTTCAGAAATCTAAGAAAGAAGGAGAGAGATGCCACTTCAGCAACCCTCCATGACACTTCATCAATGTTAACTGCCACTTCATCACTGTATGTGCCACATTGGTTTTTTTGGAACGAAAAATCTTAAAATGGTTAATGATGCAAATGTTAGTTAACTTAAAGGACCAAATTGTTACAAAAAAAAAACTTAAAGGGCTAACTTGTTATTTTAAAATAACTTAAAGGACTTAGACAATATTTTTGCCTATATATAGCTTCGCAGATGACACTACCGATGCTGCAAATTCTTATTTTTTTTAAGAATTACTGCAAAGGTATGTTCCATCTATCTCTAGTATTCCTTTGCTACAAGGAATGACTTGGGATCCGATCCGACCTGGAAGGCCACACCATCTAAGATAAAGCCTATCCGATTGAAGGGCTCTCGTCGTAAGAAAGGAGTTCCATCTGTCTTTCGAGCCTTCCCCTTTGAAATCCATTCAAGGTTTCAACTTGCTGAGTCTCGGAATCAGTTCCATGGGCGTCAACAAGCTAATTGGTTAGGCGCGTTGTGGTTTCCTTGGACGAGGTCTTGTTTTGACCCTAACAACGAACTCATCTCGCAAATAGGTTGTTTTGCATTTGAGGAAGCTGTTAGAGTCGGACATCCTTGTCCAGAGTTTGCTGAGGTTATGCCCAGCCTCGGCTGACTAGGTCAGTCTATAGAGGGTGGGGGAAGCGTAGGATATTTCCCATAGGTAACTGGGTTATCCTGCGTGTTTTACATCCCCTTCATAAGTGGTGTACGACGGTTCTGTCGACACTCTGGGACTTTAAACCAAACCGCTCCGGTGGAACGGTTGGCAGGCTCATCTATAACGTATTCTGTAGATCTTAAGGAAAGCAGACGGGGATACAATCAATAAGCTTCCTGCCTGGTATCAGATTGGGTGCACTGGCCAGGCTATCTCATAGTCTGGTACTCACTGCCAGTAGACTGAATCAGGTAGACAGTCAGCTCTCTTACAGCCGGTTACTGCGGGAGAGAGTGCTAGTCTAATTGCCGGTACGGGTATGCTAATAGATAGAGGATCCTCCAGTCCTAGAATCAGAAAGTAGCTTGTCTGCCGGACTGGCTGCTTCATTGAATGTGTCGATCTTATTCTATATAAGGAGCTGATTTGCATCCTTGTCTGGCAGTTAGCTAAGCGAGAAGCTGTGATCGAGGAAGCCCCGCCCGGTAGTGCCTCTACTCTAATAGTCCTAGTACTAGATACTAGATAGATAGGTCGATCATCGGTGGCATAAGATCCTTCTCTGCTTGTCTAACTCAAGCCAGATAGCAGCAATCACTCAAAATAGTCGCGGAACACATGCAAGTCCAGATTTAAAGATAAGAGAGCCAAGTCTATCTCTTAAGACCAAAAGGAAATGTTGGGGGGACAGGTCTCTAGGGAATAAATGCCTGACAGAGGTCTAACCTAACCGTTTGTTTCATGCAGTGAAGCGGGCTAGAGCCAGGAGTACGAGATTGTTTAAAGGCCTTTCCGGTTCGGTTTTAGCCAAATATATATAGTGTCAAGGAATATATTTCTTTTGGGCAAGTAAAGTCAAAAGAAAGGGCAATATTCCAAAAAGTAGTTCCTGACTCCAATCAGTCAACTACGGGCGGTAAAAGAGCTGGTAGTGAATCTTCGGCGCAAGCTATAGGAGTAGGACTAGTTTAGGTTTAGGCGAGGGAAGAAGCAAAGGCTAACAAGATAAGGGCGACAAAGCGAGGGGATTGAGCCTTTCTCCTAGCGCAAGAGTTTTCATCGCTGGATTAAGACGACTTAGCTACTTGTCTGAAAGCGGAAAAGGAAGCTGACTAAATTCATTCGGTAAAGCTAGATAGCAACCGAAAGAGGCCTGAATAAGCAAAAAAAAGGGAAGTCATTGGATTATTCGGTTTGATAGGATTGTCTCCTTATGTGGTACTCGACCGGCTAGACTTCTATTACTTTTTTTTTGAGTTTCTAATCGTGTTAAACATTTCCTATAGCTGGCGAGAAGGGATTGCTTATTAACGAACCTGGCTGGCGAAATTCTAAAGAGGGATCACAAATTTCCCTATTTGTGGGACAGATGGGGAGGACGTTTTCCCATGCTTTGAAAGATTGTAGTTGGGCAAGATTTGTTTGGTCTGTTAGGCCAGAGATCTGGTCACACTTCATTTCAGCCCCCTTACTCAATAGATTTATTAAAATATCCCTGGTGCTGGTATGCATACAGTGTCGGAGCTTGAATGGCCTCTCATTTCATTTTTTAAGTAGCAATTCACCAACTCTGGCCCCAGCGCCATTCAATCTTGTAAACTCATTGACACCGCAATTAGAAAAAGAGATACGAACGGAGAGGAATAACCAATCGATGAAAGAACATGAAACCATTATGTTTCAATAGAGGTACGAGATACGGTTGGGGGCAATGAAGTAGGTGAAGTGGTTGGATTTTGCGAGTTGTTCCAACCACTGCTGGATGTGATTCCAAGATCCAAACGAGAATGAATACCACACAGAAGAGTAAAGACCAAGCTCCCTAATAGAATGTTTAACCGATCCGTTCCGGATCGACCGAATTGGTACAGAAGTTGTAACATGGGAAAACCACATAAAACACAACTTATTTGAATAACCCGATGACCTACCAATTGTAGAAGTAGGATCTTTGGCAAGCAAAAAGCAATTAAATAATACAATTCGAGTGTACCATCTTCTTTATCATTTCGAGGAAAAGGTGCGGGAGGAAAAGAAAACAACGAAGGGATCCGAATCGGACCTAAATAGGAATGACATGAAAAGTCTTTTTCAAAACCTAGTATTAAGGGCGTTACGACGATATACGAGAGGAATGGAGAAAAACTCGTGATTGGTGTGGAGGGGAAGATATTTTTATTATATAGTTCAAGAAAGAGTCGTCTCATTTCCTTACATTAGCCATGGAAGATAAATAAAAGTCAATATCTGTGAAACATGAGCTTATGATATAGCTACACCTAATTCCGAGAGAAGATAGGAAAAAGATAGAGGAGTACGCGAAACTTCCATTCTATGCTCAACCTTCTGACCACGAACAACTAAGACAGATAAATAGAGGACTTGAACCTGTAATGTGTACTTAAGGGCTAGATAGACAGATGCCTCTTCCTATCTTCCTTCTTGACTGGACCAAAAGATGGATAGATCTAATACGTTAATTGTTTTGATCACAGGTAGCGAAACCAAGAAAGAAAGGATTCGTGAGTGGTGCTTTCTATTTTTTGAAATTTCTTCGCCAATACCTTTTTTATAGCTTTCCTTTAACTGCTACTTTTTTTCCCAGTCCACGCCCAATCAGAGTAGTAAGTGTGCCAGCTCCGTCCTTCTTTGACGAAATGGATGCTTTAGGGGAAGGAGGGACTTCACTAAAGATGGTATGTCTGCACGCCTGGAAGGGAAGGCTTCCGTGCAGGTAGTTCAAGGCTGAGGTCAAGCTATGGGCGCAAGGAGGTCTAGTAAGTTCCTTCTTTGTCTTTTACTTGTCATTGGGCAGGCGATGCCTTCTTCAATGAGATAATTTATCTTTAGCAAGAAGCAAGCCCTCTTCAAGCTGTCGAATATAGATTGAAGAGGGTGATCGTAGATCAGGGGAATCAAATCCCATTGCTCCAACCAACACATTTATATAAGCTAAACCTAATGTTTTGCCGGATGACAGGACGGGAAAGAAAGGCTAGCAGATCCTTTCTTAGGAGGGAGTCTCTATTTTCTTTTCCTAGCTTCCTCAAAAGCATGATGTAGCGACTTACTATTAATTAATAATGCGAGCTAGCATTTGGGGCTAATGTCTGTAGATGTGATACCTCCCGGTCAGAGACGGAGAATCGCTGTTATCGGATCTGGTAATAAATGTATGCTTAGTAGGGGGGCTGAACCGGCTTGCTTTTGGTACTAAATTCCTCCTCCACCCGAGCGTTTATTGCTTTCTTTCTCGACGAAGGAATTGATAGAGGCGAAGAAAAAGAAGTGAAATCTTGACCAGTGTAATACCCCAAAATTTGCTCTCCCCTTTTGGCATCATAGCATAGCATTATCATTTATCATATCATATCCATCTCATTAACATTACATTGCATTTAATATAGAAAAATGGAGCATGGCATCCTTCTTACCATCAGGGCATGTGGTCAGGTGGGAGATGGACAATCAAGAGATCATTCAAAGCACAAAAAGGTCAATCAAGTTGGCTCTAGGCAAGCCAAGAGGTCTTTCATGTCTCATACTATCTCAATTGATCATCCACAACCTCAAGGATAAGAGATACAATGGGAGATTGAAGCATTACATCTTTCACTATGCAAGAGGTTCAAAAAATGAAGGAAAACCCTCAAAAGAGATAGCTCATTGATCCAAAATCATCCTCAAATGGCATATATCATCATCCTTTAAGAGGATACACAACATACTCTGAGGAATTTGAAATTGAAGACTGCACTTTTTCCTCCTAACCAGAAGGGGCTGAAATTAGGGTTTCCAATTAAATCAGGGTATCTCTGATTTTTTGGACAAAACTTGATGTCATGGTATTCCATATGTCCCTAAGTGTATGTTTGTGGAAAATTACATCTCAATTGGTTCTAGAAGTGGTTCAATTGGAAGAAAGATCAAGAATCAGAGAAATTGGGGCAAAGTCAAATAATCAGAGGAAAAAGTCAACTCTTGACTTTTTGAGGCCAAATTCATAAAATTCATGTTATATGTGTCCAATGTGCAAAATTTGGTCAAGAAACTCCAAAGGAATCATAAAAAAATCAAGATGTGGAAAGTTGCCATTTTTGGGTGAAGTAGGGTTACTAAAAATAGTAAGTTTTGGCCATTTTGCATCAGAGTTTGAGCCAAGGCCATTTAAAAGTGGGGCATCAAATGAAAATTCCACTCAGCCACAACAAAAGGTCTTGCTTTAAGCTTCAAATCCATGTGTAGAACATCTCCATTGGATAAATATTGAGTGAGATATGATTGATCAAAGTTGAGACAAACTTGGGCAAAACTAGGTCATGACCAAGAATTTTCAGGTCATGCGCGCAGTCATTTTAACAAGCATGTGGTGGGACAAATGTCCACTCATTTTTCTCATGTTTAAAGACCTCAAATGAAAAAATTTTCAACATCAAAGTTGTTCCTTGTAGTGTCATCTTCAATACTCATGTTGGACAAAATTCCATTTGATCAAGTTATAGAGGCGATATATGGGGCCAAAGTCATGGTGATTATGCTGAAAATCCCATGCCAACATGCCTTGCCAGCCAACCTCACTCACACGCCCATGATGCAGTCTCACATCCTTGTGTTCTAAGTCATTTTTCATCACTTTAAAGGCATTATTTCACTTGGATTCAAACATCAAACATGTTCTATGATGCATCCTCAATCCATTGACACCAAGATGATCCATTTTCATGCATTGGTCATAAAGAAATCCATGTTCAAACATCACCATTTGCATTGATGCATTGACTGTCTTGTATAGTAATTCACACATTGTTTTTGGTTCAGTCATTCAACAAACTTTCATGATCACTTCAGTCCATTTCCTCATTAAACCAAACAATTCATGCACGTGCCTCCACCATGCTGCTTCTTACATGAGAAGGGAAATGTATGAAACTTCCACCACAAGCTACTGCTGCAAGCTGCTACACAAGCCGTGCCAATTCATCTTCTCATTACTCTCACCATAGCATATCATGGGCCAACTGCACCTTACCATAGCTCTCCCTAACTAACTTGACTCAGTTAGTTAGGGATGACTCACTTAACCCAATGATGACTCATTTAACTCACCCACTGAACCGTAGTTAGCACACACTATAAAACAAAGACTTCACTTCATAGTTTAAGAAAAACTTCATTTGCCACATTCTCTCAAAACACTCCAAGCTCTCTCTCACTTTCTTTCTAATCTCTCTCTGATTCCACACGACTCTCACCATCCTCTATCACATTTCATCTTCATCATCATCAACATTCCACTTTTGGATCAAGAGTAAGAGAGAAGAGGTTTATTCCAGCAAGGGTAGTTTCAGTTCAGTTGAGTTTTCATCGTGATTTTCTTCAAGATCTCAAGAACAAGCAGCATTTATTTTGCTCAACGAGTTCAAGAGCTCAAGTTCTCTGGTTTTTCTCAACACTTCAAAGTCCTTCACATTTTCAGGTTTTGATTCTTCCTCAATTTTTCTACTGAATCTAGCTTGTTTTTGTGGTGTTTAGAGCTTACTAGAAGCTACGAACTCTGGCTAGTTGATAGAGCTTCTTAGAAGCTTAGATCCAAAACCTAGGGCTAATTTCATTGCTTCGATTCTCTCTGATTGTGTGTTGTTTGTGAAAACTAATCCTAGATTCATGCTCTACGTGACTTCCTGAACATTTTGATGTGCATTGCATAAATTTTTGGAACGTTTGACTGATTGCAGTGCCGGAGATGGCCGGAGAAGGTGACCGGAGGTCCCTCTCCGGCCGGTGAGGTTTTATTAGGGTTTTGAATGCCAGATTTGTTCATGTCCGTCTGATTTGTTTTGATCCAAGGGTGGTGGTGTTGCCAGCGAATAAATGAGGATGGTGTGTGTCACGTGTTCCATTTTAATCCCTCTGATGCTTGCGTGCGTGTTCCTACATGGTTATTATGGTGTACTAGCATTGTGATATACATGATTTGATTACCTTGACTTTTGTATTGACTGCACTTGATCCAATGGCTAATAGTGAGTCAAGTTTGTTGACTGAAAGTGCATGCTTATTATGGTGTTTTGCGCGTAAATGGACTTAACCTGATTGATATTCACACCTCCTCTTTTTTAAAGCCCAATGAATTTGCACTGTCCAATTGCTATGTTCATACCCCCTGCATTTTGCATTTATTTTTCATTTTTATTTCTTTCTACACGTTTGATTTTTAATTTTTAAAAATACCAAAACATATCATAAAATTCCACAAAAATTCATGTGTATTCTTAAAACATTTAGGAAATTTTTCATGATTTTATTTTCTGATTTTATGACCTTTTTGCCCCTGTTCCATAATTTTCTTTGAATTTCCACTTAGATGCATTCTAAGCATGATACATGAATTTGTTTAATTTTGTTCTTGCTCATTACCAACTATTTTGACATGATTCTTTTTGCATTAATTCACTAATACATTGAAGCATGTTATATGATTTTTGTTTGATTTTTTTGGTCACTTTATTACATGTCTTGATGCCTATATTTGTACCACTTTGCATGATGTTTCAATTTGACCTAATTGCTTTGTTTGAAGTCATTTTTGCTTTGAATTTTTACATGCTATCTTGATGTATGATGCATTTCTGACCTAGGCACTCCAATACCATGTCTTCATAATTTTCATGAGACCATTTGGTCTTTGTTTGATGCATTACATTGGAAGTATAATACATGTCATGTCATTTTAACTTTAGTGCATGTTTGCATGAATTCTTTTGTGCATATTTGTATGAGCATTTGCATATGTTAGGAGCCATTCATATGATATTATAGGTCTTTGATACACATTATAGGTCATCTTTACATGTTCATTTCAATTTGAACTTTGTGCATCATTAACATGTATTGTTTGCACTTTCTCTTTGAACTTTCATTTCAATTCTTCTTATATTACTTCTTGAATGTCTTGAAGTTGATTCATAAATACTTTTGAGATGTTTATAAATCATTTTCCATTTAGTTTCAATTCTGGTTGTTGATTTACATGTTCCATCTATGCATGTCCTCTTCATTTCTTTCCATCTTTCATCTACCCTTTCTTCTTGTAACATGTTTAAATGCTAATGGATGATGTTTGTTGCCTATTCACTTGCACTTGTATGATGATATTCATTTGTTGTCCATATGATGCCCATTCTGGTTGTGGTTTTAGGATTTGTTTTCTCATTTAATTCTTTTGAGTTTCATGATGCATTACATGTTCTTTTACTTCTTATACTTCTTATACATGTTTACTAACCATGTAGGGGCTTTGGTAAGTTTCAATTGAGTGTGGATAAGGAATCCACATTCAAATTCTATCCTTTCTCTTCTACAATTCCATTTTATGTTTTGTTAAGCATTTATGTGCTTTCTTTTAATAACTCTTTACTTTCCCTTTTTGAATTACAATTCATCTTCTACTTTAGAAGTGAATTGTTTAATTCTTTCTTTCTTTAGACTTTAGGTTGAAACCTCACAAACCTTTAGGATCACTCCCTTTAATCTTCAATTAGGATTGAGTCTTAGTCCATATAGATTTTACCTTTACCTTCTCTTGAGTCTTTCATCTTCTCATCTCAAAGAAAATTCAAAATATCTAATAAAGGTAGGCATTTATTGCATTTAGGCCTTTCATATCAAGGAAAGATTATAAGGGGTCTTCTCTTATAATATTAGAATGTGTAGCATATGGCCCATCTTGGGTCAATGTGTTAAACATTTGATCTTGTATGAGGGACTTAAATGCAATACTTGTTGAAGGTACAAATAAAGAAAAACACTTCTTCATCTCTTAATCAACAAAAACACTTAATAAACACAAGTATGCTAGTGTGTTTGAACCTTAACAATTGGAACTAGGTGTGGGGGTCTTCTTCACACTTAGTGTACTTTCTTACTCATTCCATCTTGGAATGTGAGGATGTACACATTCCAATGACTAAGATTTAGATACACTATCATATGCAAACAAATAAAAAAAATTCTAAAAGACAAAAACAAACAACAACGTCTTTCCTTCGGGAATTCTTTTCTCATCTCACTCACTCTCAACGTATGAACGTGCTCCTACTCGTTCTCTTGCAAGATGGTAACGCACTCGGACCAGCGAGCCTGCAACACCTGAGCTAGAACGTAAGTCGTTCTCTAAAAAACACAAACAATCCATCCCTATTGAGGGGAACTACGTCGCTCTGATTCTCATGCTCCCGATGAGATACGTAGGCAGTGGGGTAGGGCCCATGCGAGCACTTCTTTTATTTTCCCTACCTTTGTTTCTCTTTCTCTCTTCTTTCTCTTTCCATTCCTTTTCCAGTTCTTTTTCCAGTATCTTTTCCTTACACCCTTTGATTGAAGCAGTAAGCGTGGATCCCATCGGGTACGATGGACGCGAGGGGGTGCTAATACCTTCCTCTCGCGTAACCGACTCCCGAACTCAGTTCTCTTGGTCGCAAGACCATGCTTTTCCTTTCTCTCAGGTTTACGCGATGTTTCCTTTCCCTCTCTTGGGATAAATACACATTGCTGGCGACTCTGTTTCGGTGCCACTTTCGCGTTTGTACTTGGATGAAAATCCCGGGAGCGACAGCTGGCGACTCTGCTGGGGACAAGAGGTTGACCTATTGCTGGTCCATCCTAAGCAAGTCAATCCTAGCGCTTGTCTGTTTTTCTTTCATTGGGTGTTTACTGTTGTGTTGTATTTACTGTTTTATTGTATGGTTATTTACTGCTTTACTGTACATTACTGTATTTACCGTATTTTAGCATTTTCATTTCATATGATATATTATGCTATACTGGACTGTGTTGTTTTCTGTTTGGCGGGCGGGATTTCTGAGAGATAAGCCCATTACACAGGCTTGAGTATACACTTAGAATTAGAGTGGAGAGTAGTGGGACCTACGTGCCGTTTGGAGTGCGTTGGGTGTTCACGAAATTCACAGCTAGACGAGGCTATCTTGGGACACGTCGTGGCATACGCATCTTGCGTATTCCAGGATGTAGATCTAGAGAGCTGTCGACTCTAGTGACCGATCATGAGGACCTTAGTGGAAATATCCCTCTTTAGTGGTGACAATGGCAGACCACATTCTGTGGCAAACCCATTCGCACCCGAGGGCCCACTTTGGAACTTGCATAGGATGACCTTTATTTTCTAAGGGGAGTCAGTGGACGACCTCTTTGATTGGCATAGCATTGTATCCTACGGGCTGAATGTGCTATTGCTTCTCAAACCTCCGAAGCTGACAAGCCTTATTTTCTAAGAACCACATGTGAGCATGGGCGGGATGTTTACAGGTTTGCAGGAAACCCAGCCTCCTACCTACCTTACTCGTGATTCTATGATGATTTCAGACATTGTATCCTATGACAGTGATTTAAGTGTTCATCTCAGATATTGCCAGATTCAGTACAGAGACACAGTGCACACAGTTCAATACAGACACCGACACTTGATTACCTGATCACATGCCCTTTTGCATTGCATTATCATATCATAACAGTTATGTTTGTCATTTTCAGGTGCATAATACATTTCTGATTCCAATCCATGGGTTCAACAGAGGTCGTGGCCGAGAGAAAGAACAATGTGTCTTACAAGTTTCCAGATCCTGTCTTGGATTCATTGCTCAAAGTTATAGATATGGCTGGTCCGGGTATTCTTGATAGGTTTCAGAAGAGCTACGGGAATTTGGTTGGGATGGTCCGTACAATCACCAAGTATGAACATGATGCCTTGCACACTCTGCTGCAGTTCTACGAGCCTTCCTTGAGGTGCTTTCTTTTTTCAGATTACATTTTGATGCCAACACTGGAAGAATTCTCATTTATTTTGGGAATTCCGATCACGTCGGCAATACCATTCTTCTCTGGTAGTTCTCCCAGCGTAAAAGAAATTGCTGCTGCTTTACAAATGGATCAGGCAGTGATAAAGAGTGGTGTGAGCAGTAAAAATGGAGTCAGCGGATTTCATTTAGAATTTCTGTCTGGACAGGCCCAAGAGGCTGCAAGTGCTAAAAATTGGACGGTTTACAATTCCATTCTGGCTCTCTGCATATATGGCCTAGTTTTCTTTCCCAATCAGCAAGACTTTGTGGATATGCAAGCGACAAGAGTTTTCGTTCTTAAAAATCCAGTCCCTACTTTGTTAGGAGATTTTTATCATTCCGTGCACTATAAGAATGAGAAAAGGAGGGGAGGATCTGTTAGTTGTTGTACTCCACTGCTGAGTCATTGGTTTTTCAAACATCTGCCTCAGACAGGTGCCTTTGTGGAAACCAAAGATGTGGCGAAATGGTCTAAACGATTGATGAGTTTAACTGCTGATAACATTGTATGGTTTGACCACCGGTTATTGAGAATAGAGCTTGTCACAAGATGCGGAAATTTTCCAAATGTGCCTTTGATTGGCAGAAAAGGAGGGATCAATTATAATCCAGTTTTGGCCATCCGACAGTTTGGGTATGCTTCCAGGGATCCTCCTACAGAGCAAGATGTGGAAGAATCTTTATTCTTTACAGGAACTAAAGATGCGAAGGTGGTAGAAGTAGTGAATGCTTGGAAAGATAAGCACAAAATTGGAAAAGCAGTTTTTGGAAAAGGAGATTGTAGATCTTATCCTGAATATGACAGGTGGATTGAGACGAAAGTAAAGGAATTGCTTTTACCCTTTTCAAGGGGACCTCTTTTATGTTCAGTACAGCCAGAACAACCCACTATGGTGGCTATTGAAGAATGTGAGAAGTGGAAGAAAATGGTCAGAGAGTTGCAGATAGAGAATTCTGGAATGAGCAGATGTCTTCAGAAAGCTCTAGCTGACAACAAAGAGTTGGAAAAGAGAGCCTTGAAAGCGGAAAAAACCTTGGCTGACAAAGAGGAAGATTTTGATGACCGAGCTCGGTACTTTCGGAAACTTACTTTGGGAGCAGATGACACTAGTCAGGCTCACAAGATTACAAAACAGGCTTTAGCCCGAAGCAAGGATTCATTAGCTCAACTTCGTCAAGCTTGGGATGAAGTCAGAATTGAAAATGCCGAGTTAAAGGATCAGTCGAAGACTAAAGACGAGGAGCTTAAAAAGGCACATGAGCAGAGGAGAAAGTATCGGGAAAGTCTCGATAAAAGTCAAGAACAGTTAGAAGAAGCTAGAAGCCAGTTGAAGAATACCAAGAAAGAGCTTGAAGAAGTCATGATAGAAAGGGAGATACTCAAGACGCAAGCTGGCATAAAGAGACACAAAGGAGTGTGTGATGAAGAAGCTCTGATGCTGCATATGGGTTCTTTAACTGAAGCTCTTGAGAAAAGGGATGTCTTGATCAAAGAGATGATTGAAAAGCCGAATCACCAGCGTACCCGTATACTTTTTGAGGAAATCAAGTATTCAAGTGATAAGCTGAAGGATGTGGAATTGTCAGATTGATGTTCTTTTCCCTGTATTTTGTTGTTAATGGCTACCATCAGGCTTGTTGATGGATCCATTTTTTTCCTTGTATTGCATTTGCGGTTGAACTTTTCTTAAATGTACTTGAATATTTTGTTGAATGAGTATGAGCAGTTTTATTCAGGATTATTTCTTATCAGATAGCCGCACACAAGCACATGACCACGACACGTCTCTTTATATCACAATTTCTGGTCTTCAGATTTCTGTGGTTGGATTGGAATCAGGGTATAAAGCACCTCGGAAATGACAAACATGGCATTGCATGGCATTGCATATCATTTTTCATTTTTGTTACTTGCTTTTCAGGTACTCGTTGCAGGGTCTCTAACCTTTATTCGGTTTCAGGCAGTATAGCGGAGAATCATATTCACCGATATTCGACGCGAAGAAATCAAGTAAGAATCATGGATCAAGTGCAGAGTGATTTGGCCGAAATGAGGGCGCGTATGGACCAGTTCATGACCCTCATGACTGGCATGGCGCAAAATCAGGAGAGGTTGAGGCTTCTGGTCGAGCGTCCAGACAATGGGCCCGAAGGTGATCAACATGACAATTCACAGGGACACGGCATCCCTCCTCCCGGTGGCAACCCTCCTCCTGGTGGTAACAATCGGGGTAATGGAAATGGTAGGCATGCTGGTGTTACTCTTGAAGATACTCTGGAAGACCAATTTACTCTACTAGATGCTGATGTGGGTAATCAAGGTGATCGAAGGTATGAGGAGTTAGCAGAAAAGATCAGGGCCATAGAATGCAAGAACTCTATGGGTATTGATGTTACCAGCTTGGGGCTGGTCTCAGGAGTCAGAATTCCCCCTAAATTCAAACCTCCCACTTTTGATAAGTATCATGGCAATGCGTGTCCCCAAACGCATCTTCAAGCTTACTTTGGGAAGATCTCAGCCCATACGGATGACGAGAAGCTATGGATGCACTATTTTCAGGACAGTCTGGCTGGGGCATCCTTGACCTGGTACATGAAGTTGAATAGAGCTGCTGTGAAGAATTGGAAAGATCTGGCAGAAGCGTTCCTGAAGCAATACCAGTATAATATCGACATGGCGCCCAACCGCACCCAATTGCAGGGATTGTCCCAGAATGCCAAGGAGAGTTTCAAAGAATATGCACAGAGGTGGAGGGAAATGGCTGCCCAGGTCCAACCTCCCTTGTCAGACAGAGAAATGGCAGATATGTTCATGGGCACCTTGCAAGGGGCCTATCTGGATAGATTAGCTGCTTGTCCGTCAACTGGATTTGCTGATATTGTGATTGCGGGAGAAAGAATAGAAAGTCTGTTAAAGCTTGGAAAGATCCAGGATGTTAGTGGGGCTGGCTCTTCGGGGACGAAGAAACCGTTTGCTAGTAACCAGAAAAGACGAGAAGGTGATACGAATGCTGTGTTTAGAGGACGAGGCAGAGGGCGTTCTCGAGCTTATTATCAGGTAGATGCTGTAACAATCCCCACACCATCTGTTCAGAAACAACAACCCCAACAACAAGTTCAACAGCAACAACCTTTTTTCCAGCAAAGGTCTAGACAGAGGGATCGTAAGATGGATCCTCTCCCTATGACTTATGCCGCGCTGTTGCCCTGGCTACTCGAGTTAAAGTTGGTAGAACTCCGTACTATGAAAGCTCCGGTTGCTGGAAACCTGCCACCTAACTTCGATGCTAATGCTCGTTGTGAGTTCCACTCAGGTGCTCAGGGGCACTCCATTGAAAAATGTTGGGCTTTCCATCATAAAGTACAAGATTTGATTGATGCTAAAGCCATCAATTTCTCTCCTGCTCCTAATATTACTCAGCATCCCATGCCTGATCATAGTGCAGCAAATGTGTACGCTATTGAAGATGGGAGGAGATTGAATCTGGTGACAGATATCCATCAAGTGAAAACTTCTTTGTTGGTGGTAAAAGATCGTTTATTGAAGGGACGGGTGTTCCCGGGCTGTAATCAAGAGTGCTCTGAGTGTATGAATCAGGAGAACGGCTGTGATAAGTTGAAGATGGGTTTACAGAATCTGATCGATGAGGGATGTCTACAGTTCGACAGAGTCGTGAAAGACACTGATGAGATATCAACCGTGACCATCTATTACACTCCCGCTGAGATTCAAATGCCGGTCAATGCAGTTCCCGTGGCGAGTGTTGCGCCAGAAAGGCCCAGTCCTGTCACTATCACGGTGCCAGGACCAATTCCGTTCACGTCTACGAAGGCTATCCCATGGCACTATGGGGCAGATGTATATTACGAAGGTAAAAAGCAGGAAGTTGAGTCGTCAGTCAGCCCAAATATTGATAACGTAGGGGGTGTAGGGGGTTTTACAAGGAGTGGAAGGTTGTTCGCTCCCCCCACCTTGAGAAGTGATAAAGAGGCAGAAGCCGCAGCAAAGGCTAAAGGTAAACAGGTGGTTGAAAATGCTCCCACACCTGAAGCAGAGACAAAGATTACTTTTGATAAGGAAATGGAAGAATTTATGAAGATAATCAAGAAAAGCGATTATAAGATTGTGGACCAACTGAATCAGACCCCTTCAAAGATTTCAATCTTGTCACTATTGATGTGCTCTGATGCGCACCGGCAGGCGTTGTTGAAAGTGTTGAAGAGTGCGTACGTGCCACAAGAAATTACTGTTAATCAGCTCGAGGGCGTAATCTCCAATGTTAATGTTAGCCATGGCTTGGGCTTTACAAGTAGAGATTTGACTGTTGAAGGAAGAAACCATAATAAGGCTTTGCATATCACGATGGAGTGTAAGGGCGCAGTGTTATCTCATGTACTGGTAGACACTGGTTCATCACTTAATGTCTTGCCCAAGAAGGCATTGATGAAGCTGGAAGTTGATGGTTTGATCTTAAGGCCTAGTGAATTGGTGGTCAGAGCATTCGATGGGACCAGACGATCTGTGTTTGGTGAGGTGGAATTGCCCGTACAAATTGGACCACAGGTATTCAAATCCACGTTCCATGTAATGGACATACAACCTGCATATAGCTGCCTATTGGGACGCCCTTGGATTCACGGAGCCGGGGCTGTTACTTCTACTCTACATCAAAAGCTGAAGTATGAGTTTGAAGGGCAGGTTGTGACAGTGTGTGGGGAGGAAGACATCTTTGTGAGTCACTTGTCCACATTCAAGTACATTGAAATGGATGGGGAAATTCATGAGATGCTGTGCCAATCATTTGAAGCAGTCAATATTGACGATGCACCTGAGTCTTCTTCTGTACCAGTTGGGGCTGGTACCTCCATTACATCTTACAAACAAGCTGTCGAAGTCGTCAGGGCAGGCAACGCCCAAGGTTGGGGCAGGTTGATAGAGACCCCAATGAAGGAAGACAAATTTGGTATTGGTTATCATCCCTCTACAACTTCAGATGCGGGGAGCAGGGGACCCATTACTTTCAATGGTGGGGGAATTATCTACATGGACCAGTCTTGTGCAGCCACGGAGGATAGTGTTGACAGTGATTGTGACCTGGACAACTGGGTACGCCCTCATGTTCCGGGACAACAAGTGCAAAACTGGTTCGTTGAAGAAGTCATCCGGGTTACTCTTCAGACAGAGTAATTTTTCTTTGTTTTTTCTAACCATAATGCATGAAAAAATCTTGCGCTCTGCCCAAGGCGTATAGATTCATTTGTAGGGCCACCATGGTTGCATTTGCAATGTTTAATCATTAATAAAGGACGTTTTGCAATCAAATTTTGTTCTCTGTCTTTCAGTTTTTATTTTTGCACAAAAAATATAAAATGGCAATGTTTCATTTTCTTTTGTTTTGCTTAAAAATAAATTCTAAAATAAGGCATGAACCCGTTCATGCAGACTTGATCCTCCGGATACCACTGATAACGATTTTGATATGGCCATGTATGACTTTGACAATCCGATTTATCAAGCCGAAGAAGGGGATGAGAAAGATTGTGAACTTTCTGAAGAACTGGCCAGATTGTTGAAACAAGAGGAAAGGGTCATCCAGCCTCATCAGGAGACTGTAGAAATCATCAATATTGGTACCAAGGACGCCAAGAAAGAGATCAGGATTGGTGCCAGCTTGCAAGCAGATGTGAAGCAAACTTTGACGGAAATGTTGCGCGAGTATGTTGACATCTTCGCCTGGTCGTATCAAGACATGCCGGGGTTGGATACGGATATTGTCGTGCACAGGCTACCATTGAGAGAAGAATGTCCGCCAGTCAAGCAGAAACTTCGTCGAACTCACCCCGACATGGCCTTAAAGATTAAGGAGGAAGTCCAGAAGCAGTGGGACGCTGGTTTTCTTGCTATGACAAAGTATCCTCCATGGGTAGCCAACATCGTGCCAGTACCGAAGAAAGATGGAAAAGTGAGAATGTGTGTGGATTATCGAGATCTTAATAAAGCTAGCCCGAAAGATGATTTTCCACTACCTCATATTGATGTGCTGGTCGATAATACAGCTCAGTTTTCAGTGTTCTCATTTATGGACGGTTTCTCCGGGTACAACCAGATCAAGATGGCACCTGAAGACATGGAGAAGACCACGTTCATTACTCCGTGGGGTACATATTGTTATAAAGTAATGCCTTTTGGGTTGAAAAACGCAGGGGCAACGTACCAGCGGGCGATGGTGACATTGTTTCATGACTTGATTCATAAGGAGATCGAATGTTATGTAGATGATATGATTGCCAAGTCGAGAACAGAAGAGGAACATCTGGTTAACCTGAAAAAGCTGTTTGAAAGGTTGAGAAAGTTCCGTCTGAGATTAAATCCAAACAAGTGCACGTTTGGGGTGCGTTCTGGAAAGTTACTGGGTTTCATTGTGAGCGAAAGAGGAATCGAGGTTGATCCTGCCAAGGTGAAAGCAATACAAGAAATGCCTGAACCGAGAACAGAAAAAGAGGTTCGTGGTTTCTTGGGTAGATTGAACTACATTGCGAGGTTCATATCTCACCTAACAGCCACGTGTGAACCAATATTTAAATTGTTGAGGAAAGATCAAACGGTCAGGTGGAATGACGATTGCCAATTGGCATTCGATAAGATAAAAGAATACTTGCAGGAACCTCCGATTTTAATGCCTCCAGTTGAAGGGAGACCGCTGATAATGTATCTGACAGTGCTTGAAGGTTCCATGGGTTGTGTTCTCGGTCAACATGACGAGACAGGTAGGAAGGAGCATGCTATTTACTACCTGAGCAAAAAGTTCAATGATTGTGAGTCCCGATACTCAATGCTTGAAAAGACATGCTGTGCGCTTGCATGGGCCGCTAAGCGATTGAGGCAATATATGGTTAGGCACACGACCGTGTTGATTTCAAAAATGGATCCTATCAAGTATATTTTCGAGAAACCAGCATTGACAGGCAGAGTTGCACGGTGGCAAATGGTCTTGACAGAGTATGACATTCAGTACACTTCACAAAAGGCCATCAAAGGAAGTATCTTGTCCGACTATCTCGCGCAACAGCCGATTGATGATTACCAACCCATGAAGTTTGACTTCCCTGATGAGGACATCATGTTTCTCAAAGCTAAGGACTGCGAGGAACCACTTCCGGAGGAGGGGCCAGACCCTGAATCCAAATGGAGTCTGATGTTTGATGGGGCTGTCAATATGAATGGGTGCGGAGTTGGAGCAGTTCTTATCACGCCGGAAGGTGTTCATATGCCTTTCACTGCACGAATAACTTTCGGGTGCACCAACAATGAAGCAGAGTACGAAGCTTGTATAATGGGGATCGAGGAGGCGATTAATCTACGGATTAAAACCCTTGATATATTCGGTGATTCAGCTTTGGTAATCAATCAAGTGAAAGGGAGTTGGTACACGCACCAAGCAAAACTAGTGCCGTATAGAGATTATACGAGGAGATTGCTGACATTTTTCACAACAGTGAAACTGTACCATATTCCTCGAGATGAGAATAGGTTCGCGGATGCCTTGGCCACTTTGTCTTCCATGATCAAAGTGCAAGGATGGAACCATGTACCTAAGATTGAGGTATCCCGCCTTGACAGACCAGCATTTGTGTTTGTGGTCGATGCAACGTCTGATGACAAGCCATGGTTTCATGACATTAAGTGTTTCTTGAAAAGTCAAGAGTACCCGGCCGGGGCATCGTCCAAAGACAGGAAGACGTTGAGAAGGTTAGCTGGTAGTTTCTTCCTGAACAAAGATGGCGTGCTGTATAAAAGAAATTTTGACACGGTCCTGCTTAGATGTGTGGATAGACGTGAAGCAGACTTGTTGATGATTGAAGTGCACGAAGGCTCTTTCGGTACCCATGCCGGAGGGCAGGCAATGGCTAAAAAGTTGTTAAGGTCGGGATATTATTGGTTGACTATGGAGTCAGATTGTTGCAAATATGCCCGCAAATGCCATAAATGCCAGATCTATGCAGACAAGGTGCATGTGCCTCCAAATCCGTTGAGTATTATGTCGTCGCCTTGGCCGTTTGCCATGTTGGGCATTGATATGATGGGAAAGATTGAGCCTACAGCTTCTAATGGTCATCGTTTCATCTTGGTGGCAATTGATTACTTCACCAAATGGGTTGAAGCCGCATCCTATGCCAATGTTACAAAACAAGTGGTCGCTCGTTTCTTAAAACGGGATATCATTTGCCGATATGGAGTTCCCGAAAGAATCATTACTGATAATGGTTCTAATTTGAACAATAAGATGATGGCTGAGTTATGCCGGGACTTCAAAATCGAACATCACAATTCTTCTCCGTACCGCCCAAAGATGAATGGCGCGGTCGAAGCGGCCAACAAAAATATCAAGAAGATTGTACAGAAGATGGTTGTCACGTACAAAGATTGGCATGAGATGTTACCATTTGCTTTGCATGGGTATCGAACGTCGGTACGCACGTCCACTGGGGCAACCCCATTCTCACTTGTATATGGTATGGAGGCAGTGCTACCGGTTGAAGTAGAGATTCCGTCCCTCAGAGTTATGATGGATGTTAAGCTAGATGAAGCTGAATGGGTACGAGCCAGATTTGATCAGTTGAGCCTTATTGAGGAAAAGCGATTGGCGGCTGTATGCCATGGGCAACTATATCAGCGCAGAATGAAGCAGGCATTTGACCAGAAGGTGCGTCCTCGGGTTTATAAAGTCGGAGATGTGGTACTCAAAAGGATCCTTCCTCCCAATACAGATCACAGGGGCAAATGGACTCCTAACTATGAAGGTCCATTCGTGGTTAAAAAGGTCTTTTCGGGCGGAGCTTTATTGCTTACAACCATGGATGGCGAAGACTTTTCATCCCCTGTCAACTCGGACGTAGTCAAAAAATACTTCGCATGAATAGACCCGCTGGATAATAAAAATAAAAAAATCCAGGCAAAAAAGGGCATCCCGGCGAACCAAAAACAGAATAAGGTTCGGGCAAAAATTAGGGATATGATTGAAAAAAATTGTACACCCGGTAAGTTGAAAACCCGAAAGGGCAACTTAGGCAAAAAAGGGTATCCTGGTGGATCGAAAACCTGAAAGGGCGGTCCACACAAAAGAGGGATTTAAGCGAATGACTACAGTCTGAGTTATCTGTACCCATTACCGTTTGAACAGCTGACGTTCTGAAGAATAGGAATCGGTCTGATCATTCCTCAGAAGGCAAGGTCGGGGAGTTTTGAAGACATACTGGTCATAACAGAATGGAAACTCAGTGGAATTCCGTTTTCACATTGCCATTAGGATAGTTTCTTTTCTCAATTTTCAGCGATCACCTCTTTCCAGGGATTGCTTCCGGATGTAATTGCCTATTCTGGGCTCTCAGTCAATAAATTGAATTTCAATAAAAAGTTTTCTATTTTTGTTTTATTGCTTTGTTTGCAAAAACGTCCTAATTTTTGATAAAACATTGCATTTGAAAAACATGGCAGCCTTGCCATAACATGCGCAGAAAAAACATTTGAAATTACTTCGAATGTTGAATATTCCCGGATGGTGGATTCTGGCCACGCAATATTCGGGGCATGTGGGCATAGTCTTTTGTTGCAGGTAGCAGGTGCAGATGATTTTAAGCACAAGACCGGCAATGAATCACCCCACGCAAAAGACTGGGGCAATTATGGGTAAGGAGATCGGCGTTCATCGTTCGGTCGACGATTGTTCATAACGGGTCGATATCAGTGAATTAAGTTCAACTGGGTACCGTTGCAGCTTATTAAGTCGATTCTCTTATTCAGTCCTTCCAACGGCTACAAGCTTTTCTATGTCGGTAACGGTCACGGGTTCCCCAAAAGAAGGGTCTCGTCGACACCGAAACTGATGGTCATTATTCCCAGCGAAGTCACAAGAGTTTGAAGAGGCTAGATCTTCTGTAAAATCCTCTTATGACATCCTCTTCGGGGACGAATTGTTGTTTTGTCCAAGCATGGGGCATGTTTGTTTCCCCAGCATGAAGTGTTGATCATCCCCAGTAGAGTTTGAGGACAGTTGGTCTTCTGTAAAATCCTCTCAAAAGGCATTCTCCAGCACGAGACGTTTTAAAGCAGTTTCCTCCAGCAGAGTTTGTCATAAACTCGTCGTCCCTAACAGAATTGTCTAAAGGGAAGCTCGCCTAACATGGGGCATTGTGGTACTTATCCTAAGCTTGACAGTCATATTCTGCAGCAGACTACTGTGGATTTGCTTTGAGTTTCCCCAAAGGACTCTTTCCTAGCAAGTTGCAGGGGAATGTTCTAACCAGGATTTGCATATCCCTGGCAAAGTAGCCCTGATACCCAGCAAGATCGTATCTCTGGTCATGGTATCCCCACAAAGGTCAGCATCGAATCTTGTCAGCAATACTCCCCAGCTGAGTTGTTGTTCTCCCCGCAGAGGTTTATAAGATCGGCAGAATCTATTCCTCAACAAGGGTGGCACAGTCTTTCCCCAGCCGGGTCAAAAGGTGGATAACCCCTACAAAGGGTCTTGGATTGGATAGATCCTCAAGCAGAGTTTTTATGACTTTTCTTCCCTAGCAAGACGCCATGCAAAGAAATTCTCATCCCCAGCGGAATCGCTGTGACCAGAATTCATTCCCCTAACAGATGAAGTGATTCCTGGCAGATTTATTATTCTTCAAGTCCAATTTATTTTTGGCAAGCTTGACAATTCGAAGCAGACGGATTGTTCATTCATTCTCCGGTGGAGAGGTTATCCTTTCAGGAGTCTCCAAAGTCAAATCATTGGTCTTCGCTCCTCAGCAGAGTCAGCAGAGGTGTCTGACACAGATGCAGAGAATAATACAATTTTACAAATTCTAAAAGTCCAACAGTGGATTGGCAAAAGTCCGTCTTCGGGTGGCAAAAGTCCAACAGTGGATTGGCGAAAAGTCCATCTAAGGGTGGCATATTCTAAAAGTCCAACAGTGGATTGGCAAAAGTCCGTCTTCGGGTGGCAAAAGTCCAACAGTGGATTGGCAAAAGTCCGTCTCCGGGTGGCAAAAGTCCAACAGTGGATTGGCGAAAAGTCCATCTAAGGGTGGCATATTCTAAAAGTCCAACAGTGGATTGGCAAAAGTCCGGCTTCGGGTGGCAAAAGTCCAACAGTGGATTGGCAAAAGTCCGTCTTCGGGTGGCAAAAGTCCAACAGTGGATTGGCAAAAGTCCGTCTTCGGGTGGCAAAGCAGCTAAAAATCCAACAGTGGATTGGCAAAAGTCCGTCTTCGGGTGGCAAAAGTCCAACAGTGGATTGGCGAAAAGTCCATCTAAGGGTGGCATATTCTAAAAAGTCCAACAGTGGATTGGCAAAAGTCCGTCTTCGGGTGGTACGAAGCTGCAAAGTCCACCAGTAGTGTGGCAGGCCAGTAGTCGTCTGGAATTGCATAAAAGACATTATTAAAGTCCACCAGTAATGTGGCAAGCCAGTAGTCGTCTGGCGTCGTTCAAAAAGACATTTCCAAAGTCCACCAGTAGTGTGGCAGGCCAGTAGTCGTCTGGAATTGCATAAAAGACATTATTAAAGTCCACCAGTAGTGTGGCAAGCCAGTAGTCGTCTGGCGTCGTTCAAAAAGACATTTCCAAAGTCCACCAGTAGTGTGGCAGGCCAGTAGTCGTCTGGAATTGCATAAAAGACATTATTAAAGTCCACCAGTAGTGTGGCAAGCCAGTAGTCGTCTGGCGTCGTTCAAAAAGACATTTCCAAAGTCCACCAGTAGTGTGGCAGGCCAGTAGTCGTCTGGAATTGCATAAAAGACAGTATTAAAGTCCACCAGTAGTGTGGCAAGCCAGTAGTCGTCTGGCATCGTTCAAAAGACAGATCTCTCCGACGTTTCATCGAGGATTCAATCCAGCAGTCTCGTTGGGTTTATATCCCTTTTCTTCTTCATCACCCAGAGCAAATTTTTGGTTATTTTTGGTATTCAATCACTATATACCTTGAAAGTCCGAAAGCAATTGCTTTCAGGCATTCAGGTCTACATCGCTTGAATAGGGGCAGCTGTAATACCCCAAAATTTGCTCTCCCCTTTTGGCATCATAGCATAGCATTATCATTTATCATATCATATCCATCTCATTAACATTACATTGCATTTAATATAGAAAAATGGAGCATGGCATCCTTCTTACCATCAGGGCATGTGGTCAGGTGGGAGATGGACAATCAAGAGATCATTCAAAGCACAAAAAGGTCAATCAAGTTGGCTCTAGGCAAGCCAAGAGGTCTTTCATGTCTCATACTATCTCAATTGATCATCCATAACCTCAAGGATAAGAGATACAATGGGAGATTGAAGCATTACATCTTTCACTATGCAAGAGGTTCAAAAAATGAAGGAAAACCCTCAAAAGAGATAGCTCATTGATCCAAAATCATCCTCAAATGGCATATATCATCATCCTTTAAGAGGATACACAACATACTCTGAGGAATTTGAAATTGAAGACTGCACTTTTTCCTCCTAACCAGAAGGGGCTGAAATTAGGGTTTCCAATTAAATCAGGGTATCTCTGATTTTTTGGACAAAACTTGATGTCATGGTATTCCATATGTCCCTAAGTGTATGTTTGTGGAAAATTACATCTCAATTGGTTCTAGAAGTGGTTCAATTGGAAGAAAGATCAAGAATCAGAGAAATTGGGGCAAAGTCAAATAATCAGAGGAAAAAGTCAACTCTTGACTTTTTGAGGCCAAATTCATAAAATTCATGTTATATGTGTCCAATGTGCAAAATTTGGTCAAGAAACTCCAAAGGAATCATAAAAAAATCAAGATGTGGAAAGTTGCCATTTTTGGGTGAAGTAGGGTTACTAAAAATAGTAAGTTTTGGCCATTTTGCATCAGAGTTTGAGCCAAGGCCATTTAAAAGTGGGGCATCAAATGAAAATTCCACTCAGCCACAACAAAAGGTCTTGCTTTAAGCTTCAAATCCATGTGTAGAACATCTCCATTGGATAAATATTGAGTGAGATATGATTGATCAAAGTTGAGACAAACTTGGGCAAAACTAGGTCATGACCAAGAATTTTCAGGTCATGCGCGCAGTCATTTTAACAAGCATGTGGTGGGACAAATGTCCACTCATTTTTCTCATGGTTAAAGACCTCAAATGAAAAACTTTTCAACATCAAAGTTGTTCCTTGTAGTGTCATCTTCAATACTCATGTTGGACAAAATTCCATTTGATCAAGTTATAGAGGCGATATATGGGGCCAAAGTCATGGTGATTATGCTGAAAATCCCATGCCAACATGCCTTGCCAGCCAACCTCACTCACACGCCCATGATGCAGTCTCACATCCTTGTGTTCTAAGTCATTTTTCATCACTTTAAAGGCATTATTTCACTTGGATTCAAACATCAAACATGTTCTATGATGCATCCTCAATCCATTGACACCAAGATGATCCATTTTCATGCATTGGTCATAAAGAAATCCATGTTCAAACATCACCATTTGCATTGATGCATTGACTGTCTTGTATAGTAATTCACACATTGTTTTTGGTTCAGTCATTCAACAAACTTTCATGATCACTTCAGTCCATTTCCTCATTAAACCAAACAATTCATGCACGTGCCTCCACCATGCTGCTTCTTACATGAGAAGGGAAATGTATGAAACTTCCACCACAAGCTACTGCTGCAAGCTGCTACACAAGCCGTGCCAATTCATCTTCTCATTACTCTCACCATAGCATATCATGGGCCAACTGCACCTTACCATAGCTCTCCCTAACTAACTTGACTCAGTTAGTTAGGGATGACTCACTTAACCCAATGATGACTCATTTAACTCACCCACTGAACCGTAGTTAGCACACACTATAAAACAAAGACTTCACTTCATAGTTTAAGAAAAACTTCATTTGCCACATTCTCTCAAAACACTCCAAGCTCTCTCTCACTTTCTTTCTAATCTCTCTCTGATTCCACACGACTCTCACCATCCTCTATCACATTTCATCTTCATCATCATCAACATTCCACTTTTGGATCAAGAGTAAGAGAGAAGAGGTTTATTCCAGCAAGGGTAGTTTCAGTTCAGTTGAGTTTTCATCGTGATTTTCTTCAAGATCTCAAGAACAAGCAGCATTTATTTTGCTCAACGAGTTCAAGAGCTCAAGTTCTCTGGTTTTTCTCAACACTTCAAAGTCCTTCACATTTTCAGGTTTTGATTCTTCCTCAATTTTTCTACTGAATCTAGCTTGTTTTTGTGGTGTTTAGAGCTTACTAGAAGCTACGAACTCTGGCTAGTTGATAGAGCTTCTTAGAAGCTTAGATCCAAAACCTAGGGCTAATTTCATTGCTTCGATTCTCTCTGATTGTGTGTTGTTTGTGAAAACTAATCCTAGATTCATGCTCTACGTGACTTCCTGAACATTTTGATGTGCATTGCATAAATTTTTGGAACGTTTGACTGATTGCAGTGCCGGAGGTGGCCGGAGAAGGTGACCGGAGGTCCCTCTCCGGCCGGTGAGGTTTTATTAGGGTTTTGAATGCCAGATTTGTTCATGTCCGTCTGATTTGTTTTGATCCAAGGGTGGTGGTGTTGCCAGCGAATAAATGAGGATGGTGTGTGTCACGTGTTCCATTTTAATCCCTCTGATGCTTGCGTGCGTGTTCCTACATGGTTATTATGGTGTACTAGCATTGTGATATACATGATTTGATTACCTTGACTTTTGTATTGACTGCACTTGATCCAATGGCTAATAGTGAGTCAAGTTTGTTGACTGAAAGTGCATGCTTATTATGGTGTTTTGCGCGTAAATGGACTTAACCTGATTGATATTCACACCTCCTCTTTTTTAAAGCCCAATGAATTTGCACTGTCCAATTGCTATGTCCATACCCCCTGCATTTTGCATTTATTTTTCATTTTTATTTCTTTCTACACGTTTGATTTTTAATTTTTAAAAATACCAAAACATATCATAAAATTCCACAAAAATTCATGTGTATTCTTAAAACATTTAGGAAATTTTTTATGATTTTATTTTCTGATTTTATGACCTTTTTGCCCCTGTTCCATAATTTTCTTTGAATTTCCACTTAGATGCATTCTAAGCATGATACATGAATTTGTTTAATTTTGTTCTTGCTCATTACCAACTATTTTGACATGATTCTTTTTGCATTGATTCACTAATACATTGAAGCATGTTATATGATTTTTGTTTGATTTTTTAGGTCACTTTATTACATGTCTTGATGCCTATATTTGTACCACTTTGCATGATGTTTCAATTTGACCTAATTGCTTTGTTTGAAGTCATTTTTGCTTTGAATTTTTACATGCTATCTTGATGTATGATGCATTTCTGACCTAGGCACTCCAATACCATGTCTTCATAATTTTCATGAGACCATTTGGTCTTTGTTTGATGCATTACATTGGAAGTATAATACATGTCATGTCATTTTAACTTTAGTGCATGTTTGCATGAATTCTTTTGTGCATATTTGTATGAGCATTTGCATATGTTAGGAGCCATTCATATGATATTATAGGTCTTTGATACACATTATAGGTCATCTTTACATGTTCATTTCAATTTGAACTTTGTGCATCATTAACATGTATTGTTTGCACTTTCTCTTTGAACTTTCATTTCAATTCTTCTTATATTACTTCTTGAATGTCTTGAAGTTGATTCATAAATACTTTTGAGATGTTTATAAATCATTTTCCATTTAGTTTCAATTCTGGTTGTTGATTTACATGTTCCATCTATGCATGTCCTCTTCATTTCTTTCCATCTTTCATCTACCCTTTCTTCTTGTAACATGTTTAAATGCTAATGGATGATGTTTGTTGCCTATTCACTTGCACTTGTATGATGATATTCATTTGTTGTCCATATGATGCCCATTCTGGTTGTGGTTTTAGGATTTGTTTTCTCATTTAATTCTTTTGAGTTTCATGATGCATTACATGTTCTTTTACTTCTTATACTTCTTATACATGTTTACTAACCATGTAGGGGCTTTGGTAAGTTTCAATTGAGTGTGGATAAGGAATCCACATTCAAATTCTATCCTTTCTCTTCTACAATTCCATTTTATGTTTTGTTAAGCATTTATGTGCTTTCTTTTAATAACTCTTTACTTTCCCTTTTTGAATTACAATTCATCTTCTACTTTAGAAGTGAATTGTTTAATTCTTTCTTTCTTTAGACTTTAGGTTGAAACCTCACAAACCTTTAGGATCACTCCCTTTAATCTTCAATTAGGATTGAGTCTTAGTCCATATAGATTTTACCTTTACCTTCTCTTGAGTCTTTCATCTTCTCATCTCAAAGAAAATTCAAAATATCTAATAAAGGTAGGCATTTATTGCATTTAGGCCTTTCATATCAAGGAAAGATTATAAGGGGTCTTCTCTTATAATCTTAGAATGTGTAGCATATGGCCCATCTTGGGTCAATGTGTTAAACATTTGATCTTGTATGAGGGACTTAAATGCAATACTTGTTGAAGGTACAAATAAAGAAAAACACTTCTTCATCTCTTAATCAACAAAAACACTTAATAAACACAAGTATGCTAGTGTGTTTGAACCTTAACAATTGGAACTAGGTGTGGGGGTCTTCTTCACACTTAGTGTACTTTCTTACTCATTCCATCTTGGAATGTGAGGATGTACACATTCCAATGACTAAGATTTAGATACACTATCATATGCAAACAAATAAAAAAACTTCTAAAAGACAAAAACAAACAACAACGTCTTTCCTTCGGGAATTCTTTTCTCATCTCACTCACTCTCAACGTATGAACGTGCTCCTACTCGTTCTCTTGCAAGATGGTAACGCACTCGGACCAGCGAGCCTGCAACACCTGAGCTAGAACGTAAGTCGTTCTCTAAAAAACACAAACAATCCATCCCTATTGAGGGGAACTACGTCGCTCTGATTCTCATGCTCCCGATGAGATACGTAGGCAGTGGGGTAGGGCCCATGCGAGCACTTCTTTTATTTTCCCTACCTTTGTTTCTCTTTCTCTCTTCTTTCTCTTTCCATTCCTTTTCCAGTTCTTTTTCCAGTATCTTTTCCTTACACCCTTTGATTGAAGCAGTAAGCGTGGATCCCATCGGGTACGATGGACGCGAGGGGGTGCTAATACCTTCCTCTCGCGTAACCGACTCCCGAACTCAGTTCTCTTGGTCGCAAGACCATGCTTTTCCTTTCTCTCAGGTTTACGCGGTGTTTCCTTTCCCTCTCTTGGGATAAATACACATTGCTGGCGACTCTGTTTCGGTGCCACTTTCGCGTTTGTACTTGGATGAAAATCCCGGGAGCGACAGCCAGATCGTATAGAAGTCAAGGGAAGAGTTTTCAAGGAACCAGCTCCTGGGGACTTCTATTAAGAACGGGTTTAGGTCTTAGTATGTGGTACAACATATAGAGTCGTGAGACGCTCTACTTCCTCTTGTTCAGTTATCGATTCGCTGGCTGTTTCTGGCTCGCCCAGATGCTTTGCGAGACTGAAAGCTTCATTTTGTGTTCGGTTGCGTTATCTACCGCAAAGAGGGGCTCCCCCTTTCTATTAGAACAGTGTTAGTTTACTATTACTGCCGGTCAGGCCGACGATAATTCGATTCTGATATTGCTATGTGCGCCACTAGAGCTTTGATCATATGCTTTGAGCTGAGTCGATGAGTTTGAATATTCATTCGTGTACGTATGCCATATAGATTGAAAAGGGAGAAGCCCTAACTGGGGGAGTATAAATAGCACACCAGATGGATCATTAAATAGAAAGTCGAAGGCGAAGAGTTAACACCTCCAAAGGGCTGGGTGAGAGAAAGCGTCCTTTGTTGATACTTAGTGTACACCGCCACCTACTGAAATGGATTAATAAACGTTGCTTTCTATTACTTGTAGCGGCGTTGCTTCCTTTTGTTCACCGTGTGAAATCTTGAGAAAGAAGGCCTTGTGAGGCATCTCCAGCAACGCCAAAGAAGGAAGAAGTAAAGTGGGCGAACGAGAATCAGATAAATCAGAGTGTAGTAACCGCATTTCTTACAGCTGTACCCTTTCCCTATCGGTCGATCATCCGAGCATCCGATTCAATCCTCTCCTTACAGTGATCTCATACCTCTTTGCTTAGCTCGAGTGATTGAATACCATAGCTACTAAGTGATGGAATACCGTTGCTTACGAGGACAAAAGGCCTGATAGGGAGAAGAATGTGAAATCGCTTGCTCGCAAGAGGAAGGAATGATTAGCTCAAGCCTATAGTATAGCGTTAGGGCACCTCACTCGGGGATTTTACCGATTGAAGCTTGCTTGTTAGAAGCTTTGGAAGTTTACTTGTTGCTTGTTGGCTCACTAATAGGGTCACGAACGGTAAGAAGATAAAGAATAGTTCCGATTATTCTGATTCTGCAACTGTAATCAATTCTATTCTATTTAGCTTTTCATTCAAGTCTATTGGCAGTTCATTCTCTCTTGGCTCTCCGGAATATTCATTCAACATGTTGCCCTAGGTAGAATGGGAAAGGACTCTGTGAACGGATCGCCCAGGAGATGGTGATAAAGTTTCTTTAGCAAGAAAAGGGAAGTGACCTTTACTAAACAAGCAACAGACTGACTACTTACTAAGGATCCGAGGGAGAACAGTAAGCGATGGAATTGATTACTAAGGTAAATAGAAAGTCATTCTATACCTTCGCTTACAGAAAGAGAAATAGTTAAATTAAAATAAAGGAACTATTCTTTATCTTCTTACTCAGGAGCTACCTTTTCCCTCTTTTTTTGAGACTGATTACCGAGTCTTCTATTCCTGTAAGGGGGAGTGGAGTGAGTTCATGGAGCGAGGTAGCCCCGCAGGGAACCCAGATAAATTAATCTATAGCTCAAGTGAAGTGACCAAAGAAGCAAGACTAAGCGCCAAAACAGAGATCGAAAACCCAGGACCAAAGTGTTTTCGTGTTATTAGCGTCTAGGCCGAAAAACTCGTGGCTAAGGTCCATGCACACTAGTTCAACGCGCTCACGTAAAATACACGAACTGAACTAGCAAGATTAGGGTTTGGATTTTAAGACGGCGCAGACTCAAGGAAGAAGTTTGCTTCAAATCTAGAAAGGCTTAATAAGCGCATCTCCAGTACACTGAGCTTACACCTTCTAAATTTTCAGTACATTTTTACGAACATTATTATTTATTATATTTTCATAAGTAGTAAAGATTTACAACTATGACTTTTCCCATACCATACATGCAAACATAGAAAAGAAAACCAAACAAAGATAGTTAGCATAGATAGGAGTCTATCTCCAGTAAGCATCCGGAGTAGATCTTAACTAAAAAAGATAAAGAACACCATACATTAAAACACACTACTTTGCATCTACAGACACTTATTTAAATCTTCTAGAAAGAGTCGACGGACCCTTTATGAAGCTTACGCACACATAGACAAACCAGCCACACAACTAAACACAACATTACAACAATGTAAACAAACAACATATTAAGTTAAAAGAAAAGCAAAAACAAAGGACTTCTTAGTAGTTTCCCCCAAGTCTCCTGCAGATGATGGAGGCCGCCCTGATAAGCAGTAATTCGCGCTCTCGGATGAGAACCCTCCTTTGTTCTTACAGAGCGCAAATGTGGTCCCTGAGCACTTGTATCCGCTTTACCAGGACCTCCTCCTCAACAGGAGGCATGTGCTCCCAGAAGGCAGCCAGGGTTTGCTCCTGCTGGAGCTTTGCGTTCTCTACATTAATAATTGCTTGCTCAATTTGAAAAAGCATTAAAGTGGTAACTGCTGGATCCATATCTATCTCCCCTTGCTTTGCCAAATAGAGAAAGCAGCTTCTATTTATAGACGTGGGAAGCTCTAAGCGAAAAAAAAAAGAGTCTTTCGTTTTTCGTGGGTATCGCCACGTGGCTTAATCCCGAAAACTCTTTAAGGAATAGAACTTAAGAATATAGTGCACATCAGAGAAGAGAGTAACCCCCTTTAAAATAAGAGAGGCCCCCTGCGTCCTTTCTTCATAGATGGAGCAATCCTCACTCGACAGCTCGAAAGTGGATCAGTACAAACCCACGTGATCCGTATTCGCTTACGTACCAGACGTGCTTCATCGTACCCTGACTACTCCTCTTTCACTGGCTTCTACTTGTCTTTTACTGGCTTATTTGTACCCAGCTTCATAATTGAACTCCCCTCGGCTAATCGTCACTCGACAACAGCTCTGTCCTAGCGTAGGCTGAAGAAGTAAAGCCTCTACCTCTATCGCTTGATTGAAAGGATAAGACACTTTCCCCTACTTTTGACAGCAGAACGGATTATATTATTAATATAAGTAAGGTAAACTTGCTTTTGCCGATTGCACTCGGATAGCGGCCTGGGCCGTCCTGGAATGGGAAAAAAATAAATTAGATGGACTGGACTTGGGCTTTGTTTGGAAAGCCAGGAAAAGGTGGCATTTCTGGGCCAGGGCTGAAAATGGATCTGAATGCTAACATTGGGCTAACCTTCACTCCAATAGAATGGGGAAACGAGCAGAAGCATATTTTGTCTGCCATCCCTCAGGGTAAATCCGTGTTCATCACAGGCTCTGCTGGGACTAGTAAAACCCTATTGCTTGAGGAAATAAATTACTGAAAAAAATTACCAATATGTGGTTTTGTCATGCAAAAAGATCCAATTTGTTTGGACTCGTTAGGTTTGGCCCATTACCTTGAGTGAGGCCGAACGTGTACACCTTTTGTTATGAAGATGTGATCTTATCCACTGATGGGTCTTGTTCTAAGCCCAACCCTCTCGTCTTAGGGTAGGATATCCAGAAACCTTCAATCACAGGAACTTCCCCTTTTTGGTAGACAGCCTATGTTGGGCTGACTAAGCCCACTATCCTACCTAATAGGGTCCCATCTTGTGTCAGGTTAAGGGCGCTTAATGGAACCCTATTTCTTCACTTGTAGTCTAGGACTTTGCTTGGCATTGGGCTTCGATATAGCTTGCTTTCCTGGTTTTGGATTAAACCTCTGCTCTCCTAATTCAGTCTATAGGCTTAGAATTTAGCCCAGAAAGAAACCTTTCTTAGCATCCAATTGCTCGACTCGATGGGTACTTCTAGTGGTTTGCCGGATAAGCTCTTGTATTTCTTTAAGGAGTTGGTTAGTGGCATAGACACCTCTTAACTCTAAATCGAATATTCAAGAGACTAAAAAGATTGGGAATGCACATCTAAAAGGAGAGGAGCTTCACTCGCAAAAAAGAAAAAGATAAACGATAGACAGAAAGAGAAGGAATAGCAGGCAAAGCGATTCCAATGCTTAACGAATGGACCAATCCAAGACTTGGAATGCTACCAGAATCGACAGCAGCTCTTACCTTACTAGCACGATACCGAAATGGCCCTTAGCCAACTAAAGGCTACAAGACTGCTTCTACACCTACTACCCTCACTCTCAGATAAAGACAGAACGGACAAGAATAACTTTTACATCCTCAAGCTAGAAAGAAAGAGGATAGGCTATTGGGGCTTCCTGCGAATTCTGTGGAAGGTAACAAGACTGTAGAATATTCGAGGGACCACAAAAAGGGGAAGTCAACTGTTGCCTCTAAAAGGGCCCGGATACCACCTAAACCAGTGCAAGGTTGTATTCCCAAGAAGCTAGCATAGCAATAGGGAATCCATCTAGTATTGACTAAGGAAAGATGGTGCTGGGGGTCCCACTAAGGTGAATGTTATTGAACCTTCTCATGCAAAAAAGCCATGCAAAGAATTCCTTCTACGTCCATTGCTACTGTAAGACCACCAACAGGGGAAGATGAGCAACATGTGGGGCCTACACACTTGGAACAGCCTCGCCAAGAGTCTGCACAGGCCCAGGAGTTAGGTTCTTTTATGGAGCTTTTAAAACACCAGTTGCAGTAGGAAGACCCCCTGACCCTGGGGAAAACATCTGTCCTTATCGCTTTATAGTGCCATAAGAAGTGACAGACGTAGAGGGAGAGGTCAATTCTCACTAAACGTTCCTCTTGTAAGGCACCATCACCAGCGCACATGAGAAAAGGCCAAGGAGAAGGTGAGAGGAAGGTTCAAACACCAGGCTACACAACCTTAAACTAGAGCAATGATTTATTGTAGCTATTGAGTTTAGTACACCGTACTCAAACCTATACCCACTCTCATACCCTACGGTAAGTGAAAGGAAGCAGTACATTCCACTTTTTAGGGAGGAGCTGAAAGATAGACCTTCCTCTTGAAACATGGGGTGAAGTATTGGGGAGTTACACAGCCACTGTTGGTCTTATATCCCTACATCCAAGACCAACAGCTGCGGATTCAATAGCATCGGCGAGAGAGAGAATTCCTATTGAGTTAGCTTTCCTGGGGGAGAGGATATTCTATAAAGGGTATACCACGACCACCCCATAAGCTACATCTTCCCCTGCCAGAGTTGTGCTTGGTGGAATTCATGCCTCAAATCATCACTTTCTCACCGACCTTTACCCATGCTAAACGTGTCCCAGTTTACTAACGAACCGGTGACGTAAAGCTTCTATTCTCAATTTATCCTTTCTTCCCCTCTACAGCCTCACAGTTGTCTTTGATTTTATTGTCCATCGATAAAGAAATGACTCTTGGTGAGCGAATGAGCTCAAATCAAGCTAGAGAACTTCCTGAACCAGATAGTGTGACGGCGGAACTTATTGCTATCTATCAAATCCCAGAGTTTAGTTAAGAACCTCGTAGGTCGGGAATGCCATCAAGAAGCCTTTTCCTCTCGGTGTCAGTGTCAGCCAAGTTAGCATCGGCTTCCCCAAAGCCATAATTTTCAGCTGATGACATTGATGAGTGATCCAACAGTCTTGAGTGGTAGTTCTCAAAGGAGAAGGGATCTGAGGTACTAAGTAGCTATGGAATGAAGGCGAACTAAAAGCTTTCTCCCATTCTCCTCCAGGCTCTCCTCTGACCACGAGTGGCGTACTCTTATATGAGTAGATCAAATCAGAGTACCGCGCCAATGTCGTTTAAGACAGCTGAGTTTGACAGACTCTGTACGGGAAGAAGGGCGGGGACACTCATAAAATTCTTCTTATTAATCACAGGTATGAGTTTTAGGGCGACGGGCCTACGCATACTATTAGAAGTGCCCATCCTTCTCTCAGGTATTCTTTCGACCGCGTCTAAAAAAAGAAAAAACTTGACCTTTTTAAAGACATCCCTCGAGCTCCGCAGCTTTAACACCGGATGGAAGTACGGTCAGATGAATAGAACCAATACTATCTCAGCGACTATAGGTCGGTTGACGAAGAGGAAGGAAGTTAAGTTTTCCCCTATCCTGTATGATTTATAAAAGTAGGGTCTGTAGGCAAGTCTATTGACTTGTTACCATTTCTCTCCGCCATTCAAAGAGAAAGACCCGGCGCATCTCTTCCCTCTTCGAGCCAACCGTTCACTTCCTCTAACGAGCGAGTAAACAAAGTTAACCACTTACTACGTTCTTTCAGAACCTTAGATTCCATGAAATCAAATAATGATCCTCAGGAGCAAGAAGATGCTCCCAAGCGACCCCGGGGATCCAGCTCACTATCCGCCGTTATCCCTTTCCATTCCTAACCTATTCTCCATTTTTATTAGGCAGTCGCCATCACAATCAGAGTTCAGTTCCTCCTTCTCGCAATTAGAATCTAACTCGGAACTGTAAATCTCAACTAGAAGACTATTTGACATAGAAGAGTCACTGCCTAGGCGTACAAAAATATCCTTATTGTGGTATGCTCCTATATCATCCTACTGATCTTTTTTCGACAGCGCACTGACGGTGATATGCCTTGAACTTTTTGAAATGATACGCCACGACTGGAAAGGGGCTTGCTAAAGCCCATAGGCCTGTGCAGACGTGAGGAATGTATTCTTTCTTTCTCAGGCGGGGCGAAAAGACTCCGAAGTTGCCGAAAATGTCCGCTATTAGATAGATGTGCCTTATCCGGTCTTTGCGGAATAACCACAGTTGGTGGTTTAGTAAGGGAATTAGGAAAAGGCGTAACCGCTATTTGAGAGATAATTAGTTACTTTATTACCTAAAGTTCACTTATTTGTAGCGTACCACTAGCTTTTTATTTTTTGGAGGAAGCTAAGCCAAGTCCAAGATTATGCTGTAAGGCATCGATTTCCGGCCGATTGCCTTCTGTAAAGGTCTCATATTCTTTGACAGATTCTCTATAAAGAGTACGCTACGGATGAGAAGAACAGATAAGGGTCTTGCCCGATCTTCCCTTTACAGGTAGGATATGTGTTCGATAGGAACGTCCTAAAAATGTGGGGCGCGTTCCGTCTATATCAGTTAATATGCTGCTGGAGTTGGATTCTTTGAGCTGTTAAACAATAGATACATGGGGGTTTTAATAACGCCAGATCGGCACATCAATAGCAGCAGACGCAGAGGAAGAAATCCTTGCTCTTCGGGCTAAGATGCTGACTTTGCCGTGGAAAGAGTAATGAGAGGAAAGCCTTGACCTTCCCTTGTTCTACCCTTCGAACTCAGAGATTGAAAGGTGATTAAAGAAGATCACTCTATGCAGCGACAGAGGCAAGATCTCTATATGTTGATAGGACTGAGTCCCCCTTTAGAGATAGGGGGAGAGATAAAGCAATCGGCATGGAGGCATTACTCCCACACGGAAAAAAAAACGTGCAACCAACCTTTCCTTCCTCCTCTTCTGGGCATGTCTGACTAGTGTAATCAGTCCCTTGCTTTCCTTCCCTGCTGTCACTTCGTCGGAAAGAAGTTCCTTCTAATTAGATAAGGGATATGCTTTTGTAATAGCAATTAGATGCTTTCTCAACACGGATTCCTCTAAGTACTTTAAGTATTATCAATTGAGATCAATAGAGCAACTAATGAACTCTGAAGAGATCAATTTATTATTATTTCAAGAGAAACTTTTATGATAACTTTAATAATTGATCAATTGGTTGAGATGACAAAATATCAATTGGAGATATTTTACTCTATTGGATTATATTATATAATATTGGTTTATATATATATATATATTTGGAAAGAGAAAAAAAAAAAGAAGAAAAAGATAGTAAAAGGAGAAGAAGAGGAAAGGAAGTGGAGAAGTGAAGAAGCTTAAAGAAGAAGAAGAGAAAGTTGGAACATTGGATCATCATCTTCTTCAAACTCCTCTTCGATTATAAGGTGGGTTCTAGATAGAAACTTAAGTTCTAGAGTTAGAGATGATTTTAGCTTAAGTTAGGGTTTATGAGAAATTGCTTAAATTGCTAATTGATGAAATTTAACGGTTTAAATGTGTTACAAACTGAGTAGTATAAGCTATATGAGTGTAGAATCATTTGTATTTGATTGTTGTATGTTTGGGTATGTTTTAGATTGGTTTTGAACCCAAGGGAACTCAGCTGCACGCTGCAGAATTTCTACATCTTCACAGGTTCGCACTGCGAACCCTTAGCGAAGAGGAAGGCGAACATTCCCCAGAAGCTTCGCACTGCGAATGGGGAAAGTGAATGCTCGCTGGGTGTTCGCAAAGCGAACTTTGGGTCCTTTTCTTTCTGCCTTGGTTCGCTGGGGCTTCGTACTGCGAAGGAGGAAAGCGAATGCTCACTGGAGCTTCGCAAAGCGAACATGACAGCTTTTCCGTTTTGTTTCCTTCATAACTTTTGATCCGTAACTCTGATCGGGATGTTCTTGGTGTCGTTAGAAAGCTATGACGACCCTCTATCCGATGCGGGATAAATTATTTAGTGGGAAATGAAGGAAAGTAATGTTTTGTGGAATGTTGGAATTGATATCTTTTGGATCATAAGTCCAATTGCGGCGTAGTGATAGCCGTTAGAGAGCTGTGAAAATATCCTACGGGATAAGAGTGCGAAATATTGATTCAATACCCGATTCAATTAATCGGAGGAAACCGAAGTGATGTTTTATGTGATTGAATCATTATGTGTGTGATTCTATTATACAAATGTAATATGCTTTTGTATGGCTTGTGATTGAATTATTATATGTGATTCAAATGTGCAATTGTATTATGCCTTGCCTAATATTGTTGTTAAGTGTGAAAAAGAAATATGCATATTTAAAATATGAAATAGAAAGAGTGAGGAAAACTTACCCCATAACAACTTGATAGTGGAACCTAGTAATGACTAGGAATTGATAGAAACTCTGTATGGCGACGCTCGTGCATTCGATGTAGAAAGGTACATCCTTGACGAGTTCTGGCCTGGAGTAGATAACCTAGATGGCGATGCTCGGGCACTTGATGTATAACGGTGCATCCGTTACGAGTATTGGTCTAGGGGAGAGTGAACACTAGTATGGGACACGTGTACTTATTATGTTTAATTGATAAAGGCTAATGTGGCCTAGAAATGTTGAATACAATTATGGTTGTATGTGAATCACGAAATCGTAACCTTTATTTTATTATGTGTCGTCTATTGAGTAACAAGCTCCTCTGGAATGATGCACGATTTCTTGGTAGGTTTGATTTCCAATGTTATAGTACGAATGGAGCCTACGGGTAAAGAGACTTGTGACGGTGTACGGGCCGTGTGAAGTGACGGATCACGGTGTACGGGCCGATGATCCCGAATCCGTTTCGTATGCCAAGAAATCTACAAGGGTCCATGACTCGTTCCTACTTCTAGACGTAGAAGAGGTCGGGAGAAAGGGGATGCCTTGACAAGGTTATTGATAAGTAAATAAACTTTTGAGTAACGGGCTCAATAACGTGTTTCCATATAGTGTGAGATTGTGAGATTGTGAACTCAAGGTCATTTCCCTTCCCCTTGACTTGAGTTAGGATTGATAGAACATTGTAAAGCCGAGAGGACCTATAAGATAGGGAACTCACTGAGATTTGATGTATCTCACCCCACTATAGTTGCTATATTTCAGGTACTTGCAGGTTTGTTTTACAAGTGGAAGCTATGCTTGGATGTTTCAAGATAAGCCTAGTTGAGCTTATTCCGCTGTGTATTTGTTGTATACAATTGAGGATATTGTATATTCTTAGATTTTTATTTGCTTTGGCTAGGTTCAATGACTTGTGCCATGGGTTGTATTTATATTTTTGAAATGGACAAGTATGTGAACTATGCCATTAGGCACTTTTGATGTGTCAGTACCAAATAAAATGCTTGTATTGTATTATTCTAGGTATATATTATACAGGGCGTTACAGTAAAAGCATCACATCAATTAATTTTGATATCTTTATCCAACATACTTTTTTGTTATATCATTTTTTCCTGAAAAATAAAATTTCTTTATACTTATTAGTTTTAGAATTTAATATAACAATAATTATTTTATAAATAATACTTTTAATTATTTGTTAAAGAAGAAGAAATGAATGTAATTAAATTATAAATCTATTTTAAAAATAATTAATGTCATAAAGAACAATAAATTTTATTGATATTGCAAATAATAATTTAATATATGGTATAGATAACACTAAATAATTTTATTTCTCTTATAGTTAAAAATTACAAAATACATTTAACTTTTTAATTTATTGTTATTAAATATAAAATTTAAATTAAAAAAAATTAATATATATGAAAAAGCATTAAAATATTGTATAAAATTTTAAATGAATGTGAAAATACTAGGTAAAGATTTTATTAGACATAAGATTCAACGGTAACCAGATTGGGGTCGGAGCGGTAGTTATTAATCAATATATTTTTATTAATTCGTTTTAATGTATCAGTTAATTAACATTAAATTTTTTTTTGCTATGAATCATAAAAAGATTTAAAATTATTGAATGTTGACAACTTAAACTTATAATCGTATGTATTGATTTTGAATTGATGTTACTTATAAAAACTATTAATATACATAAAAAAAAGTTAAAGAAATCATGTTGGAGCATGTTTAAAAAATATACTATTAAATGATATCCAATATAAATGTATTAGATAGTTAATAAGTAGTGATACTTTAGTCGGTCTACTTTGAAAAGAAGGGTATAGACTTATAGATCTTATATAAGTGTAATAATCAAGATGCTTAAAATGTGTGAGAGACATGTGTGTCAGAGATGCATCAATATGTATTAATAGAAAAAATGGTAAAACTCTTATGTTAAGCATGGTAAAAAGTAGTGATAATAGAGTTAAGTCTTATATCTTATCGTTTATATGCACTGTATATGATATAAATGCATGGATCAGAAATAATGTTTAAGATACGAAAAAGTTAGAATTAAAAAATTATTATAACAATTAAATATGAATAATTCGAAAAAAAAGTGAATCAATGTTGCAAATGAGACAATTTTATTTGATACTTGAGTAAATAATATTCAAATGTGTATTTCCAATTTAGTTAAAATATAATGATTGTTTTACAACTAAATAAGATTAAATAAATAGTAATGTTGCTATCTTTAATTATTAGTAAAAAATGTTGATTATAGTGTAGGATTAAAATATTAAATAGGTAGTAAATGAAATGATCTGAAAGATGTTATGATGATAACTTATTATAGGATAGATTGATAAGTAGTGGTGTAATGACAAACCCTAAATAGTAACCTAAGAATTTGTAATATAGGGGAGGCATGATGAGGAATGTGAATATTTTAGTTAGGTGAGAAATAGAAAAAAAAAAGTAACATGACTAATTCCACTCGTGTAAGCAAGGTACCTATATAAAGTTGATTGTTTTGTTTCTAATAAAAAACTTAGTAAGCTTCTATAGAATATATATTTATATACCACAGTGAATTTTATAATATGTGTAGTTATATTTTTATTTTTATATTAATTATGTGAGTTCTATAATAATAAATTCTTTATAAATTAAATAAATAAATTAAACTTCAATACAAATAATAATATAACGAGACATAAAATATAAAGAGTAAAAATGGAGAATAAACCAATAAAAAAGTTATTTAAATAGTAAGTAATATAAACATTTGATTTTTCTAATTAATTCTAAAATAATAATTAAATTAATATTAAAAACTAAATAAATGAGTTGTTATTGAAAAAAATATTAAATTACTAAATGATCTTTGATTTTAAAAAAAATATATCAAAATTTTCATTTTCTATCCTTGCAAAATTTAAAAAGATAAATGTTGTGATTTGTTAATATGGATGTGAATGCTCTTACCTACTACTTTATCAAACATGTCTCATCATATGTTTTAATGTAATTCTTTTATATCATATATATACATATATATTGTTTATTCATTTATATTGTAATGCCCTGTATAATATATATCTAGAATAATACAATACAAGCATCATATTTGGTACTGACACCATCATAAGTGCCTAATGGCGTAATTCACATACTTGACCATTCTAAAAGCATAATACAACCTATGGTACAAGGCATGGAAATTAGTCAAAAATATAAAATCTAAGATCGATATACAATATCCTCAATTGTATACAACAAATACACAGCGGAAATAAGCTTAACTAAGCTTCTCTTGAAACATCCTCGCATAGCTCCACTTTGTAAATCAACCTGCAAATACCTCCTGAAAATAATCAACAATAGTGGGGTGAGATACATCAAATCTCAGTGAGTTCCCTATCTTATGGATTCTCTCGGCTTTACAGGGTTCTATCAAATCCTAACTCAAGTCAAGGGGAAGGGAAATGACTTGAGTACACAATCTCATAATCTCACACTATATGGAAACATGTTCATGAGTTCATCAACTCAAAATATCACTAATCGATAACCACACCCAAGCATCCCCTTTTCCCGTCCGCTTCTACGTCTAGAAGTCGAACCGAGTCATGGATCCTGGTAACCTACTTGACATACGAATGGATTCGGGTTCTACGGGCCATTAACCGTTATGAACTGTCACTTCACATGGGCCATTAACCGTCACAGGCATACGCTCCCAGAGCGCCATTCGTACTGCACGCGGGAATTAAACCTGCTAAGTAGTTGTGCACATGTTTCAGAGGAGCTCGAGACCCATGAAACGCACTCACAAGATAACCGGTTACGATTACGTGATCTCACACACAACGTGATTGTACTCGACAATCACAAGGCCACAATGCCTAAAGGCCACATTCGCCTTTTCGCATAATCACAAAGGTTCACACATGTTCCATACTAGTGTTTCACTCTCTCCTAGACCAATCTCGTCACGGATGTACCTTCCTACATCAGGTGCCCAAGCCTTGCCATCTAGGTTATCTACTCCAGGCCAGAACTCGTCAATGAATGCACGAGCGTCGCCATCCTGAGTTTCTATCACAATTCTATTTTGTTTTGGGGTAAAGTTTCCTCACTCTTCCTAATTCATATTTTAAACATGCATATTTCTTTCATTCACAATTCACAATTAGATAGACATGGTATAATCACAAATATTACAAGTAAACACATATAATAGTATAACACATAAAACATCCCTCTCGGGTTCCCTCCGATTCATTAAATCGGGCATCGAAATCAATACTTTCACTTTTATCCCGTAGGATATTTCCACAGCTTTACATTGGCTATAACCATGCCTCGATCGGATTTACGATCCAAAAGATATGGATTTTAACATAACACATAACATTGTTATCATTCAAATGCCACTAAGCGAGCCCACCCCGCGCTAAGCGCGCTCCTCTCGGCCTGCTGGAGGCGAGAGTTCTCAAGACCGCGCTAAGCGCGCACTGCGATTTGCAGAAAAATAAACCCTTTGACAGTCCTTCCCAAAAATCACCATTTTCATCTCAAATCAGTTTCAAACAGCATAACAAGTATCAACAAATGTTCATATGCATAGTGTGATCATTCAACACGGTTTATATCGATTTTTAACCATTAAATCCATTGATTCCACATTCCTAACCTAAATCAAACATTTTCCAAAACTCTAAAACTAAAGTTCTAACTAGAACCCACCTTGATGATTGAAGAGGAGTTTGAAGAAGATGAGATGATGAATCCAAGCTTCTCCTTCTTCTTCCAAGCTTTTCTCTTCTCCTTTCTCTTCTTTCCTCTTTCTTTCTCTTTTCCTTCTTTTCTTCTTCTTCTTACTCTCTTTTTCTTTTCTAACAATTATATATATATATATATATATATATATGTATATATATATATGTATATATATATATATATATAATACTAATATTATATAATATAATCCAATAGAGTAAAATATCTCCAATTGATATTTTATCGTCTCAACCTAATTGATCAATTATTAGAGTTACCTTAATATACTCCCTTAAACTCTTAAATATCACTCTGACTTTTAAATAAAATAATTTATCTCTTCTGATATCCAATTGAGCACTTAATTAATACGGGGTATTACATATATATAAAAATATAAAGAATTAGATCTAATAAAGTATTATTTTTAAATTGAAAAGTGAGAATGCACATTATTTTTAATTAAATAAAATAACATCATTTTAAACGACGAGAGAGTATCTTAATAAATAATATTTCTTTGATAATATATATATAACTTATTTAGGGTATAACAATACTTACTTTTTAATAAAAATATTATTAAATAAAACTTATTTAGGGTATAACAATATTTATTTATTTTTAATAACTGAGTTTAATATGGGATCTCTCCCATTTAGATACCTTGGGGTTCCTTTAGATAGTAAAAAATTAACTGTCCACACTGTCAACCGCTGTGTGAAAAAATGTTACATAGACTCAAACATTGGAGTACCCGGTTACTGTCGTTTGCAGGAAGACTCCAACTCATCAAAAGTGTATTGTTTGCTATTGCTAACTATTGGCTTCAAATATTCCCGTTACCTAAAAAGTCATTCATCATATTGAGAGTATGTGCAGGATTTTCCTCTGGTATGGTAAAGATAACAATAGTAAAAAGGCTCCCATTGCTTGGGACCGTGTTTGTGATTCCCTTGCAGCTGGAGGTCGAAGTGTTATATCTTTGGTGGAGTGGAATATAGCATACATAGGGAAACTTTTATGGAACATTTGGAAGAAGCAGGATAGTTTGTGGATTCGTAGGGTCCACACTTACTTTATGAAAAATACTGCTGTTATGAATTTCATTCCTGGTGCAGGGTGCTCTTGGTTAATCAGAGCCATTTTTAAATATCAAGACTTACTTACTACATCAAATGAGTGGCTGGATTTTCAGGTACAGGATAGATACAAGATACGAAGTATCTATAACATGCTGCGGGGAGATAAACCTAGAGTTGATTGGCGTACTATTTTCTACGTTAACCTAGCTAGACCCAGGGCTGTTTTCACTTTGTGGTTGATGTGTCATCAAAGGCTTCTCACCAAGGATAGAATGATGAAGTTTGGTATGCCTACAGATGGTAAGTGTGTTTTTTGTGATGTGAATGAGTCTTGCAGACACTTGTTTTTTGCTTGCCCTGCAACTAACCAAGTGTGGAAACAAGTGCTTAGTTTGTTTGGGTTTATTCATGATCCTGGTGATTGGTTTGAAGAACTTAGTGTTAAATTATAATTCATAGTGTCGAATAGCTTAGTGTCGAATTGTCGAAGGTGTTTCGACAGATTTGATTTAGATTGGATTCAGATTTACATTTATTAGATTTGATATGATTTAGATTAGATTTGATATTTTGGGCCTTTAGAGTTTTGGGCCTTTGTAAATCTAAGTCTATAAATAGATGCTTTGTAGAATTGAGAATATAATCAAGTAGTGAAGACTATCACAGTACTTGTAACAATCACAGTTGCAGTTTTAGCAAGTGATCAATAACAAGAAAAATCCCACAGTTCGTGGGTGCCAATTTTCTCCAAATATTTCTCTTCTCTCTTTCTCTCTTACTGCTATTGTTCTTCTTCTTTCTTTGTTCATCATTACCATTACGTGCGTTTGTGGGTTGGTGATCAATCTTGAGATCAAGATTGAAGCGAAATCATCATAGGGTGTGGTGAATTTCCAACACTTAGATGGATTAGTCATCAGTGCAAAGGAAAGGGGAACAAGAGTAAAATCTTGAAGGTTGCTATCACCGAGACGATTTATTACTTGTGGAGTATGCGCACAAAGTTATTTTCCAAGCTTGTAGCAAGGATCTGCACTGTAATTGCATAAAGGAAATGATTCTTGGTTGTATTGGAAAAGATAAGAAACTACTAGAGTTTTGCAATAGGTTGTGAGTTGTTGTTTGTAGTCTTTTTGTGGCCTGGATCTTAGGATCGGCTTGTACTTTGATTGTTTTTGGTTAATAAATTTCTTTATTCCAAAAAATAATAATAACTGAGTTTAATGATAATATTTAATTATGTTGTATAATTAATTTTAAATATATTTAATTATATTATACTAATATTTTACAACTTTGATGACTTTATGGTGAATTAGGTATAAAATCATTTGACAAGAGATGATTCAATTCCTACATTAAGCCTATATAACTTGTTTATATAGTATTATTTATTTAGTTGTTTGATAGGTGTATATAGTTATTATCATATACATTAATTACAATAGCTATGTACTATTTACTAGACATCATTATGTTTCTTTTTCTTTACACTTTTTTTTTTCTCTTTCCAACCTAGGTCTGTTATAATATGATATGTACACTAAAAATTGTTTGAAATTATGATAAAATATTATGATGTATTTTGTTTTTCTATTTTAAAATTATAGTTAAAAATACTACTACATATGAAAACATAATTAATCATATTATAATTTAAATTTATTATAAATAAAAAAATTATATTGTACCATTTTTATTTATAGTAGTTTCAATTAATGCATTATTTCATTTATAAGTTTTTAAATAAATTAGTTCATTTACTTATGATCATTATTGCAATTTATTTTTTATCCAGCCTTATGTTTGTTTTTCTTTCATTTTTTACTCGATTAATTTTACTCAACTATATTAAATAGTTATTTTTAATTTAAATTTATAATTTAATAACATTTAATTATAAAATTTAATATGTTTTTTATCTTTATTGTCAATTTTGAATATTTTAGAATATTTATAGTCAATAACAATGTACAATAAAAGTTTTATAAATTATTTACTCTTATTGTATGTCACATAGTACAGTAAAATTGTTTATTCTTTAAATTTGTTTTTATGATTTTTTAATGATTGACTCATTTATAACTATTTTAGACCACAACATACAACAACTGGACAAAACTATATTATAACACCTTCCATATTTTCGTACAACTCCTTTATAATTTCATTTTTTTTTTGCCTTTATGTCATGTTAATAACTGGACATAACTATATTATAACACCTTCTATAATTGTACAACTCTTTTTTCCCCTTAGAAATCATAAGTAATGATGACTATAAACTTTAGTCAATAAGTCCATTATTTACTCTTTCTTATTACTTGCATCTCAAAATACCAAGGAACATCTCATGCAGTCAAGGAACATCTCATTTATCAATTTTCGTATGATTAATTATAGAGTCAAACTCATGCAGTAACTTTTTTTGTTGTTGCAATTATTGGAGTAACAAGTTATTACATCAATGTTATATTGATATCATTTTATATTGTATGCATTAATGATAGTAAACTTTACATCAATATTATACAATAAGATGTCATATTTTTAAATATTCATATATTATAATAGTCAGAAATTAAACTTTAAAACTTTTAATATGACACCGATGATAGAATAAAAATTTGAATGGGTAGATATTCATTGACAATAAATAATGAGAAATTGAGGGAGAGAAGTAATTTTTGCTGAGTTGAAGTGATAGGAGAGAGATAAAAATATTTTAAATTTGTGGTTGTGATGGCTTAAGAATTAAGAGAGGGAAATCTGATGGTTGAGAAAAATTATGGAAATGTGTAGGGGATGGTGGGTGTCGTATGGCAGACTTTGAAAGGGAAAAAAAGTTTGCTTTAATGGAAATCTTCTTACATTTGTTTTGGAAATACTGCCCCGCTACCCGAAAATACTACTCCAAATACCAAAAGATGGTGATTTATATAAAAAATGAGTAAATAAATATTTTATTTAAAGTCTTACATTATGTCTTTTTCTTTGTACAATGAATTATAATAGTAATTATTTACCTACCTATGCTCTCCTATGATTCTATGACTCTGATAATACTCTACTATGACTTTATGATTATGACAATACTATGACCTTATTCACAAATCTCCATTATACATATTTTGTTTAAAATAATTTGTGTGGTTTGAGTTATTGTACTATAAAAACAAGCTTATTTTTTATGTTAGACACTTTGTAATACCCATATATACATACATGCATCAAATCATATATTATACATGAAAAGTACGTTTGGTACTGAAATACATAAGTTCCTAGTAACACTGTATACATAAAAATGCCCAAAGTAACCTAAAACCAAACACTGACATGTTATATGTACAAAATGTTCAAAAGATAAAACTAAGAACTAGAGCCCGAAGGATCTCAAAAGGCTCCACAACGGAAGCAAAACCAACAGCTAAGCAAGGATAGTCACACAGCCTTATCCTTACCCTTCGCGGAACCTGCAGAACCTGTGATGTAAACAACAACAGTGGGGTGAGATACATCAAATCTTAGTGAGTTCCCTATCCTATAGTCCTCTCGGCTCTACAAGGTTCTAATAAATCTAACTCAAGTCAAAGGGGAAAGGAAATGACTTTGAGTACACACACTACAAAAGTATCTACACATGGTGAGCCTGTTAACTCACACTAGTACCGAAGTACGTCCTGAGCCTGTTAGCTCAAGAATCACACAATTCAATAACCAAACCAAGGCATCCCCTTTTCCCGTCCGCTTCTACGTCTAGAAGACGACCCGAGTCATGGATCCTCGAAATTACTTGGCATACGAAATGGATTCGGGAACAACGGCCTGTTAGCCGTGAACCGTCACTTCTCATAGCCTGTTAACCATCACAAGTCTCTACCCTTAGGTTCCATTCGTACTAAACGCGGGAATAAAACCTGCCAAGTAATGGTGCATATGTTTCAGAGGAGCTCGAGACCCATGAAACGCACTATCAATAATAACCGGTTACGCTTACACAATACACACACCTCGGCCTTACTTGCATGAGCGTTGTCATTATTCCATTACACACACACAACATTGTTTATGGTAAGTCCTCACTCTACCTAATTCATATTTTAACATGCATATATAGTCAAACATGTTTAATAATTAGAGTATAGGCAATTAGGCATCGATCACATAATAGAAAACACATAATTCAACATATTACACGTTACACCCCATTCACGGTTCCTTCCGATTTATTAAATCAGCCAATAATCAGATAATTCTCACCACCATTAGCTAGAGGATACTCATAGCTTCACAACGATACCAAAGATACTCACATAGGATAAACGAGTCAAAAGTTATGGAATTTACAAGAAATGGTATCGCGAAAAAACACAGTTCAGCACTCGTCCTGGCCGTACGCGTATGGCCTTGTCCGTACGCGTACTGCCCAAAGTGATACGCGTACAGGCAGAGGCTGTTTTCCCTTTAAAATTCCATTTTTTCCTCCAATACGCGTATTGCTCAAACCATACGCGTATTGCCTCCTCCATACGCGTAACGCCCAGAATCCTTCACTCCCATACGCGTATTGCCCAACTCAATACGCGTATGGCCCTGCGTGGTACGCGTATGGGCAGACGAAACCCAGAAAAAATTCTGCAGACAAGTTCTGCTACGGGTTGATCAAAAACAACCCCAAAATCCAATTTTTCTCAGCTAAAATACACCAAAACATGTTATACTCATCGCAACCAGTATGATACACAATTAATTCACGAATTTCAGCACATAGATTATGATTCTATTGCAAAATTTCTCATTTCCTAACAATACCAAAACTAACTCTAAACTCAAATAAACTCTACTCTAAAGCAACTAGCTAGAACCCACCTGGATTACTAGATGAGGAGGTTGAAGCTGATATGAAAAGATGAAGATTAGCTGATGTTTCTTGTTCTTGAGCTCTTGGAGAATTTTCCTCTTCTTTCTCTTCCTTTTCCTCCTTCTTCCTTTCTTTCCAATTTCTTTCTATGTTTAACAAATAAGGAAAAGGAAAGAAAATATGCATAGGAATATTAATTGGTCATACTACTAATTATCCAAATTATCTCTAATGCACCAATTAATAAAATTCCAAGTTAAAATAGTATTAACTCTAATCAGTCCGAGTTCGTCAGTTTACTCTAATTATATATCCGATCATTGCTCAGAGTACCCCGGAACCCAGTTGACCAAAATAATATTATCCCAAAACGCTCAGAATTTTACGGGGCATTACACACTTGAAAAAAAACAAAATAAAAATTCAATTTAAAAAAATTCAACTTATTTTTTGAAGTTAGACACTTTAAAGAATTATTTATTTAGTGTTTTATACAATCTAAAGATTTAATGAGAATATTGGTTAATGTTTCTCTTGCAAACAAATACGCATCCAAAACTATATACGAGAAAAAAATAAATTGTTGATTCAATTATTTTTATATATGGGAACAACTTGACACAGTTTCAAATATTTTTATAAATAGTATGAAAACAAAAATAATATTTATATACAAAAAAAAATACTTTATTGATTAAAAAAATATTATATACGGGAAAAATTACTATTCTTATAAACGGGAACAATTTTAATACTGATCAAAATATTGAATAATACAAATTTATCAATCATATTTTTTAAACTTGTGAAAAAACGTTAAGGGAACTTATTAAAAACTATATTTATCCTCCAAAATATAAAAAAATGTTTTTCTTTTAAAAATAATATATTTTCTTGGTTAAATATTTTTTTTTAATGTTTTTTTTACATTTTTATTAAATTTTAAAAACAAAAACGTGCGTATCACATCCGTACTCGAGCGAACACACGGGTACTGATATGGAACATACATATGGTACCGATATTAAACTATTGATTTAAATATTAAATAATAACGATAACAAATTTAATATTGATTTAAATATTTTATTTATTTTTGTTACCAAAATTTATTTATACAATTAAATTAATATTTTAAAAATAATATGTTATTATTTGATATTTATAAAACTAAATGATTGCCTATATTTGAAATTATTTTTAATTTAAGATACAATTTTTTTAAACATAATATATAGAAAATTGAAATATATATTATTGATGTAACACAATTTTGATAAAACAATTTTGTTTTTATTTAAAAATATTTCTTTCTTTTATAAATAATAAATTATTTTGGTAAAACAATTTTGTTTTTCTTATTTATATTTTTATTACATTTTAAAAACAAAAGCGTGTATATCACACCAGTATTGATATAATACATGCATATGGTTATTGATATTAAACTAATGATTTAAATTTTAAATAATAACGAGAGTAACTTTAGTATTGATTTAAATATTTTTATAAATAATTCAAAAACAAAAATATTTATATATAGGTATTCAACAAAAGAGATATTTGTAATCATACTTACATAAAACTGAAGCTATTTGTATATATGAAAAAATTATATTTATACTCCAAAGATAAATAAAATATACATTTTTTAAAATAAAAACCTTTCTTGGTAAAATAATATTATCTTATCTTTTTATTTTTATTTTAAAAAAAACCCAAATACGCGTCACCAACTTACGTCCGCGGGTATTAATTCTATATGTTTTTAATATAAATTTTATTTTTTTTATTAACTAATTTTTATTAATCATATTTTATTTTATTTTCAAATTTTAAATCTAAAAAACTGTGTATCACCGACCAGTACTGTAAAGCCCATATACACATACATACATCAAAGCATATATTATACATGAATTTCACGCTTGGTACTGAAATAACAATAAGTTCCTAGTAACACATTATACATATACATGCCCAAAAACTAAATACAACCAACTACGGCATAGTATATCTACAAGATGTTCCACAGACAAAACTAAGAACTAGATCAATACAGTGATCTCAAAAAAAAAATAAAACGCCATAGCGGAAGCCATGCCATCTCAAAAGCCACGATCCGTAAAGAAAAGTCAAACCACTTTGTCCTTACCCTTTGCCGAACCTGCAGAACCTGTGATGTAAATAACAACAGTGGGGTGAGATACATCAAATCTCATTGAGTTCCCTATCTTAAAGTCCTCTCGGCTTTACAAGGTTCTAACATCCTAACTCAAGTCAAAAGGGAAGGGAAAAGACTTTGAGTACACACACGCCATATAAGCATTCACACTAGTGAGCCTATTAACTCACAATAGTACCACAGTAAGTTCTGAGCCTGTTACTCCAGAATCTTACAAATCAATAACCGTACCAAGGTATCCCCTATTCCCATTCGCTTCTACGTCTAAAAGACGATTCGAGTCATGGATCCTTGTATTTACTTGGCATACGCATTGGATTCGGGATCATCGGCCCGTACACCGTGATTCGTCACTTCACACGGCTCGTACACCGTCACAAGTTTCTTTATCCGTAGGCTCCAATCGTACTATACGCGGGAATCAAACCTGCCAAGTAATTGTGCATACGTTTCAGAGGAGGTGCTCGAGTCTCATGAAACTACACCGCAAGATAAACCGGTTATTTTTACTAGACACACGCCTCGGCCTCTTCTGCACGAGCATTGTCACTATGTCAATTCCACACTTTTCAACAATTGTTTACGGTAATGGTCCTCACTCTACTTATTCAAATTTTAACATGCATACCTATTCCGACATGTCTAACAATAAGAGCATAGGCAAGATGTATCATAGTTGCACAATAGACTAATATCCGACAAGTAAAACATAATACATCATTTTTGGAAATTCTCCGATTATTTAATCGGGCAATAAAATTAAAATTTTTCACCTCCATCGTATAAAATGTTTTCTTAGCTTCGCAACGATATAAAGAACTCTTAAATCGGATAAACGAGTCAAAAGTTATAGATTTTTGAAGAAAGGAAAGATATTTGGTCCATGGCAGATTCGCCAGCTCTTCGCCAGTGCTTCTCCTGGCCAAACTCCCTTCGCCAGAACTTCGCCTGGCGAATCTGGTGGCGAAACCCCAATTTTTGAAAAAATAAAAGTTCCAGTAACTAACACAATTCTGTCTCATCAAATTCCCCTGGCAAATCTGGAATTCACCTGGCGAATCCCTTCCACCAGTACTTCGCCAGGCGAGCTGGTTGCGAGAGTTAATCCGCCTGGCAAATCTGGAATTCGCCTGGCGAATCGCACCAGAACCAGAATTCTTCCCTTACGGGTTCCATGGTTCCAAAGCTACACATTCATCATTTCTCAACCTAAATCGATTCTAACCATTACAAACAAGCACAATTAATGTTCATAAGCATAGAATGATCATACTACACAATTTATACCGATTTTTTAACCGTTAGATTATCGATTTCCAAAGATTCTAACATAACTCAAATATCTCCAAAACTCTAAAACTAAAGTTCTAACTAGAACCCACCTGGATTAGAAGTTGAAGATGAAGGAGATGAGATGATTTGATGAAGGATTGATGATGATTTACTCTTGAAATCTTGAATTTCTTCTCTTTTTCCTCTTCTCCACTTTTCTCTCCTTCCTTTTCTTTCTTTCTTCTTTCTTTCCTTTTTCCTTACTTCTCTTACTATCTTTTTCTTTTATTTGGAAAATGGGAGGAAAAGAAAACATATAGTAACTATCACTAATAAAGAATACTACTAAATGTCCAAAAAGTCTCTTAAGTCCAAATTAGTAAAATACCTCAGAGTCAGATAATATTAATTGGATTTATTCTAAGTTCCACAGTTATTCGAATTATCTCTGCAGATAATTCATCAGAGTACACTAGGACTCAGTTGATCACAACTAATACTATCTGAAGTATAATAATTTACGGGGTATTACATCCTCCCCCCCTTAAATAGAAATTCGGCCACGAATTTAAAACAATTACCTGAAAAGATGGGGATAGACCTCCCGCATTTCTGATTCCAATTCCCAAGTTGCATCGCCCGGATGCGTCTCATCCCATTGGACCTTAACAAGAGGAATCTCTTTGTTCCTTAACACTTTAGTTTCTTTTCCGGCGATACGACTCGGTTGAGGCTCAAAGGTCAAATCTGCTTCTATCTCAATAGTATCTAGTAAAATTGGCTGAAGAGGATCTGGGACAAATTTCCTAAGTTGAGACACATGGAAAACGTCGTGCATCTCTGACAGAGAAGGCGGTAAGGCCAATCTGTAAGCTACTTCACCAATTCTCTCCAAGATCTGATACGGTCCTACGTATCTCGGACTTAACTTTCGCGATCAAAACGGTCCTTTCAACCGCAACCTCGGAGTAACGTTCAAAAACACGTGATCGTATTCTTCAAATTCTAAAGGTCTTCTACGGTTATCTGCATAACTCTTCTGACGTCTTGGGCTTGTTTGATCTTATCACGGATCATCTTAATTTTCTCCGTAGTTTCGTGAATAATCTCGGGTCCCAACATACTATCTTCCCCCACTTCCGTCCAACACAGAGGTGTCCTACACTTCCTTCCATATAATGCTTCATAAGGTGCCATACCAATACTTGCATGATAACTGTTATTATAAGAGAACTCAATCAATGGCAAAAGTTCTATCCAATTTCTGCCACTTTCCAACACACAAGCTCTCAACATATCCTCCATGGTCTGTATCGTCCGTTCCGTCTGACCATCCGTTTGCGGATGATTCGACGTGCTCATACACAACTTCGTCCCCATAGCTTGTTGAAAAGCTCTCCAAAATCTAGAAGTAAATTTTGGATCTCTATCTGAAACAATACTAGTAGGAATACCATGCAACCTCACTATCTCTGAAATGAACAACCTTGCGAGATGACTCGCCTTATAAGTAGTCTTTACGGCCAAGAAATGCGCAGACTTCGTCAACCGATCCACAATCACCCAAATTGAGTCATATCCACCTTGGGCACGGGGTAAACCCACCGCGAAGTCCATCGATATACTATCCCATTTCCACACCGGAATTTCTAAAGGTTGCAACAAGCCACCCGGCCTTTGGTGCTCGATCTTTACTTGTTGACACACCACATATTCTGACACATACACCGCAATATCCCTCTTCATCCCGGACCACCAATAGTCCCTCTTGAGGTCTTGGTACATCTTTGAAGATCCAGGATGTATAGTAAAAGCACCCTTATGCGCTTCATCCAAAATCCTCCTTTTTAACTCCGTGTTGTCCGGAACACAAATCCTTTGGTTAAATATGATAACTCCATCGGTATCTCGCATAAAACCCAGTTGCGATAAAACTTCTTGCAACTTCTCATCTAACCCTTGCTCTTGTTGGATTTCTTCCCTAAGAGTAGAATTGATGTCCAAATTCCCCATAACCACACAATTAGGAGTCCAATTAAATTGAAGATTTAGATCTCGAAATTTCTCCAATAAAGTATACTCTAGCATCATCAAGTCGGCACTATGCAACACTTTCCTGCTTAAAGCGTCTGCCACTTTATTCGCTTTACCCGGATGGTATCTTAGTTCCAAGTCATAATCTTTCAAATATTCCATCCACCTCCTTTGACGCATGTTCAATTCCTTCTGATCAAAGAGGTACTTTAAGCTCTTGTGGTCGCTAAACATCTCAAAACGTACACCATACAAGTAGTGACGCCACCCCTTCAAGGTAAATACAACTGCCGCTAATTCTAAATCATGCGTTGGATAATTCTCTTCATGGACTTTCAACTGTCGTGAAGCATAAGCCACTACATGTCCATCTTGCATTAACACACCTCCTAATCCCCCCTTCGATGCATCACAATACACCTCATACGACTTGCTAGAATCAGGAATAACCAAAACAGGAGCGGTCGTCAACCTTTCCTTCAAACTCATAAAACTTTGCTCACAAGCCGAATCCCATTCATAAGAACAATCCTTTCGAGTAAGTCTCGTCATCGGTAAAGCCAGTTGGGAAAAGCCTTTAATAAACCTTCTATAATACCCTGCTAGTCCCAAAAAGCTTCTAACTTCAGACACATTCTTCGGTCTCTCCCAATTTATCACGGCTTCAACTTTAGATGGATCAACCGCTACACCCCCTTGAGATATGACATGTCCAAGGAAATTCACCTCCGACATCCAAAATTCACACTTACTTAGCTTGGCAAAAAGTTGTCTCTCTTGCAAAATGGATAAAACGATTCTTAGGTGTTCTCCGTGCTCTTAAGGGTCACGAGAATAGATAAGAATGTCATCAATGAAAATCACCACAAATTGGTCCAAGTAAGGTTGAAATATCTGATTCATATAATCCATGAAAACTGCTGGAGCATTCGTCACACCGAAAGGCATCACCAAAAATTCATAATGACCATAACGGGTTCTAAATGCAGTCTTTGGTATGTCTAAACTCTTCACCCGAATCTGATGATAACCCGACCGTAAATCAATCTTTGAGAACACGCAGACTCCTTTCAATTGATCTAACAGGTCGTCTATCCTTGGTAATGGGTATTTGTTCTTGATGGTGACCTTATTCAACTGACGGTAATCAATACACAACCGCATTCCGCCATCCTTTTTCTTTACCAACAACACTGGAGCTCCCCAGGGCGAAACACTTGGTCGAACAAAATGCTTAACCAACAACTCTTCCAATTGGTCCTTTAATTCTCTTAATTCAAGTGGTGCCATCCGATACGGAGAAACGGATATTGGAGCCGTTCCCGGTATTAGGTCAATAGAGAATTCCACTTCCCTCTCCGGAGGAAGAGAAGTGATATTCTCGGGGAAAACTTCAGAAAGTCACAAACTACCGGAATACTCGAAACTGGAAGGTTACTACTCTCCTCCTTAGTAAGAATCATAAGAACAGACTTTTCCTCCTCGAACAAGAAATTAATCATTCCTACCGTACCTTTTAAAATAGTAGTTAACACATCCTTCGGAGTAGCTTCAGCAGATGGAATAATGATTAACTTTTCCTCACAACCGATAAAAACCGAATTAGCTGAAAGCCAATCCATTCCCAGAACAACATCCACTTTCTTAAGCGGTAAACAAATAAGATCAATCTGGAAGACTCTTTCATTTACCGACAAAACACAATTTTCACACATCAGCGGTGTTTCAACAATTTCATCCATGGCAGTAGTAACCACCATGGGTGGAGATAAAGGAACAGCTTGCAACCCAAGTTGCTTCACGCATCGCGTGGACACAAAAGAATGCGTTGCCCCACAATCAAATAAAACAAAACAAGGATTTCCATTCACAAAACACGTACCCGCAATCAAGGAGTTATCACCCTTTGTCTTCCTTGCATCCAAGGTATACACTCGTTCGGTATTCTTTTCTTGCATCTGATTCCTCTTCTGAGGACAATCCCTCGATAAATGACCCGCCTTGTTACACTGATAACATCTTATTCCTTCCCAATTGCACCTCCCAAAATGATTCCTACCACAAGTACGGCACACCGGAGGCACACTAGCCCTGGAACCCTGAACTTGCTTCCCTTTGAATGATTATTTCCTTGCCCTAACTTGTTGATTCAATCTCCCACGATCACTCTGATTCACCCTACTTAATTCTCCTTCCTCTTGTACCTTCTTTAAACTATGCTCCGCCACATAACACTGCCTTAACAATTCAGCATAGCTAGTGAATTCCCTTTGAGATACACTATGTGAAATTTCAGCCCTTAAACCAAACAGAAACTGATCGATCTTCCACCTCTCATCAGGAGCATACATGGCCTGCCTAGAATAAGCAACCATAACCTCAAACTTTTCTGTATAGGAAGCCACGGTCAAGTTGCCTTGTCTCAACTATTGGAACTCGAACTCCTTCTGAGACCTTAAGGAACTTGGAAAATATTTCTCCATTAAAGTTATCTTAAACTGCTCCCACACTTTCGGTACCTCTTGAATTGTCATTAAGGCTGAAGCACTCTCCCACCACCTCATGGCAGGACCCTTTAACAAGTGAGAAGCGAAAACAACCTTATTCTCTTCACTACATTGAACAATCAAGAAAATCCATTCCATACCGGATATCCACTCATGCGCCCTTACCGGATCTAATCTTCCCTGAAACTCCGGAGGATTCATGCGAATGAAATCCCTAAAGGTCCCCCCTGCAGCTTCTGGCACAACCACTGGAGGATGCACACCACTAGCCATTTGCTATACCATTTGTTGCACAAACTGATTCTGTTGCTGCTGCTGCATCTGTTGCATGAATTGGTACAGAGGGGCATTCCTTTCGTCCCCTGGCGGATTTATCCCTGCTGGAGTAGTTCTTGGTCTACCACGGTTATTTCTGCGCCGGTCAGCCATGTTCCTAAATGTCATAGAAATAGGATTAAGTTGATCAGGCTCAATACCATAAATATAACATGTAAGACCAATGGCGACGCAACACATATGAAATGGAAAGAAACACTTATACTATTTCATGGCTAGGTCGAGGATACAACCAGGCTCTGATACCAACTGTAAAGCCCATATACACATACATACATCAAAGCATATATTATACATGAATTTCACGCTCTGTACTGAAATAACAATAAGTTCCTAGTAACACATTATACATATACATGCCCAAAAACTAAATACAACCAACTACGGCATAGTATATCTACAAGATGTTCCACAGACAAAACTAAGAACTAGATCAATACAATGATCTCAAAAAAAAATAAAACGCCATAGCGGAAGCCATGCCATCTCAAAAGCCACGATCCGTAAGGAAAAGTCAAACCACTTTGTCCTTACCCTTCGTCGAACCTGCAGAACCTGTGATGTAAACAACAACAGTGGGGTGAGATACATCAAATCTCAGTGAGTTCCCTATCTTAAAGTACTCTCGGCTTTACAAGGTTCTAACATCCTAACTCAAGTCAAAAGGGAAGGGAAAAGACTTTGAGTACACACACGCCATATAAGCATTCACACTAGTGAGCCTATTAACTCACAATAGTACCACAGTAAGTTCTGAGCCTGTTACTCCAGAATCTTATAAATCAATAACCGTACCAAGGTATCCCCTATTCCTGTTCGCTTCTACGTCTAGAAGACGATTCGAGTCATGGATCCTTGTATTTACTTGGCATACGCATTGGATTCGGGATCATCGGCCCGTACACCGTGATTCGTCACTTCACACGGCTCGTACACCGTCACAAGTTTCTTTATCCGTAGGCTCCAATCGTACTATACGCGGGAATCAAACCTGCCAAGTAATTGTGCATACCTTTCAGAGGAGGTGCTCGAGTCTCATGAAACTACACCGCAAGATAAACCGGTTATTTTTACTAGACACACACCTCAGTCTCTTCTGCACGAGCGTTGTCACTATGTCAATTCCACACTTTTCGACAATTGTTTACGGTAATGGTCCTCACTCTACTTATTCATATTTTAACATGCATACCTATTCCGACATGTCTAACAATAAGAGCATAGGCAAGATGTATCATAGTTGCACAATAGACTAATATCCGACAAGTAAAACATAATACATCATTTTTGGAAATTCTCCGATTATTTAATCGGGCAATACAATTAACATTTTTCACCTCCATCGTATAGAATGTTTTCTTAGCTTCACAACGATATAAAAAACTCTTAAATCGGATAAACGAGTCAAAAGTTATAGATTTTTGAAGAAAGGAATTCGCCTGGCGAGTCTGCATTCGCCAGCTCTTCGCCAGTGCTTCGCCTGGCCAAACTCCCTTCGCCTGGCGAATCTGGTGCCGAAACCCCGATTTTTGAAAAAATAAAAGTTCCAGTAGCTAACACAATTCTATCTCATCAAATTCGCCTAGCGAATCTGGAATTCGCCTGACGAATCCCTTCCGCCAGTACTTCGCCTGGCGAGCTGGTGGCGAGAGTTAATTCGCCTGGCGAATCGCACCAGAACCAGAATTCTTCCCTTACGGGTTCCATGGTTCCAAAGCTACACATTCATCATTTCTCAACCTAAATCGATTCTAACTAGCACAAACAAGCACAATTAATGTTCATAAGCATAGAATGATCATACTACACAATTTATACCGATTTTTTAACCGTTAGATTATCGATTTCCAAAGATTCTAACCTAACTCAAATATCTCCAAAACTCTAAAACTAAAGTTCTAACTAGAACCCACCTGGATTAGAAGTTGAAGATGAAGGAGATGAGATGATTTGATGAAGGATTGATGATGATTTACTCTTGAAATCTTGAATTTCTTCTCTTTTTCCTCTTCTCCACTTTTCTCTCCTTCATTTTCTTTCTTTCTTTCTTCTTTCTTTCCTTTTTCCTTACTTCTCTTACTATCTTTTTCTTTTATTTGGAAAATGGGAGGAAAAGAAAACATATAGTAACTATCACTAATAAATAATACTACTAAATGTCCAAAAAGTCTCTCAAGTCCAAATTAGTAAAATACCTCAGAGTCAGATAATATTAATTGGATTTATTCTAAGTTCCACAGTTATTCGAATTATCTCTGCAGATAATTCATCAGAGTACACTGGGACTCAGTTGATCACAACTAATACTATCCGAAGTATAATAATTTACGGGGTATTACAAGTACTCGTGCGAACGCACAGATATCCCACTAGATCATCAAATTCAAACTTAGTATATAACACATAGTATAATAAAAAATATGTGATTGTTGATAAGTGATTTTTTGTGTTTCATTATTATTTTTTAAATAGATTAATCTAAACCCAAAATAAAAAATTTACAAATAAAATTTATATACGGGAATAAGTTTAATATTGATTCATGTAATACCCCATAATTTTGTGAACATTTTGGATAATATTATTATGATTAACTGGGTTCCGGTGTACTCTGAGCAATTATTGGATAAAGTAATTGGAGTAAACTGACGAACTCGGAATTGATTAGATTAATATTATTTAACTTGGAGTTTTATTAATTGGTGCAATTGAGATAATTTGGACAATTAGTAGTATTACCAATTCATGTTTTCTATATCTATTTTCCTTTTCCTTTATTTGAAAAGTTAGTAACTTGGAGAGAGAATTGGAGGAGAAGGAAAAAGGAAGGAAAAGGAAGGAAAGAAGAGGAAAATTTCTCAAGAGCTCAAGACATTGATTCATCAACCCATCTTTAATCTTTTCATCTCAGCTTCATCATCCTCATCTTGTAATCCAGGTGGGTTCTAGTTAGACACTTTAGAGTAGAGTTTTATTGAGTTTTAGAGTTAGTTTGACATTGTTAGAAAATGAGAAATTTTGCACTAAAATAATGTTTTGGTATTCCTTATGATTGATACATGTTAGGTATGTGTTGTTGTGTATCCAATTGGTATTTTTCTGGTGTTTAGAAGTGAATTGGAAGGGAAAATGGAGCATTTTCGCAGAACCAATTATGTAGGAAAATTATGGGTTTCACGCTGCCCATACGCGTATCACTCAAGGCAATACGCGTATTAGTTAAGGCAATACGCGTATGACCATGAAGAAATGTGGACAATACGCGTATGGGGTTCCATTTTCTCGGCCATCTGCCCATTTGCGTAATGGTACGCGTAGGGTTTTGGGCAATACGCGTATGAAGTGAGGCAATACGCGTATTGGGGTTTTAAAAGGAATTTTTGGGAAAAATCAGTCTCTGCCCATACGCGTATCACTTTGGGCAATACGCGTATGGATAGGCGAGTGAGCAAGCCAATACGCGTATGGCTTAGGGCAATACGCGAATGGCCAGGAGGGTGCAAAATTGTGTTTTTTTCGCGATACCATTTCTCGTTATGTCCATAACTTTTGACTCGTTTATCCGTTTTTAACATTCTTGATATCGTTGGACAGCTACCAAAATGTACTTTCTTATTAAAATGGTTTTAAGATTGTTGGCCGATTTAATTATGTTGGAATTTTGGAATAGTGTCGTTTTGCCGACTTTTATCGTTTAATGGTGGGTAATTGTTGTTGAATATGTATGCATGTTAAAATATGAAATAGGTAGAGTGAGGAACATTACCATAACAATGTCGGAAGTGTGAATTGTCATAGGCATGTTTCTAGTAATCATAACCAGTTTATCTTACGGTGTAGCTTCATGAGACTCGAGCACCTCCTCTGAAATGTATGCACAATTACTTGGCAGGTTTGATTCCCGTGTGTAGTACGAATGGAACCTATATGGTAAAGAGACTTGTGATGGTTAACAGGCCATGAGAAGTGACGGTTCACGGCTAACAGGCCGATGATCCCGAATCCATTTCGTATGCCAAATAACTACAAGGATCCATGACTCGAATCGTCTTCTAGACGTAGAAGCGAATGGGAAAAGGGGATGCCTTGGTACGGTTATTTATTTGTGAGATTCTTGAGTTAACAGGCTCAGGACATACTTTGGTACTAGTGTGAGTTAACAATCTCACGAGTGTGGATACATATTTAGTGAGTGTACTCATAGTCACTTCCCTTCCCTTTGACTTGAGTTAGGTTTATTATAACCTTGTAAAGCCGAGAGGACTTTAAGATAGGGAACTCACTGAGATTTGATGTATCTCACCCCACTGTTGTTGCTTACATCACAGGTACTGCAGGTTTCGCGAAGTGTAAGGATAAGGCTTTGTGATTATCCTTACTTATATGATGGCTTTGCTTCCGTTGTGGAGTTTTTTTTGAGATCATTATTTGATCTAGTTCTTAGTATTTGTCTTTGGAACATCTTGTAGATATACTATGCTGTAGTTTTTTTGTATTAGGATTTTTGGGCATGTATATGTATAATGTGTTTACTAGGAACTTATTGTATATTTCAGTACCAAAAGTGAAATTCATGTATAATATATGCTTTGATGTATGTTTATATATATATATATATATATATATATATATATATATATGGGCGTTACAGTTGGTATTAAAGCAGGTCGTATCCTCGACCTAGCCATGAAATAGAATAAGTTTTCTTTCCGTTTCATATGCGGCGAGTCGCCATTGGTCTTGCGTGTTATATTTATGGTATTGAGTCTGATCAACTTAATCCTATCTGTATGAAATTCAGGAACATGGCTGACAGGCGCAGAAACAACCGTGGTAGACCGAGAACCACTCCAGCAGGGACTAATCCGCCAGGTGACGAGGGGAATGACCCTTTATACCAATTTATGCAACAGATGCAACAACAGCAGAATCAGTTTGTGCAACAAATGGTACAACAAATGGCTGGTGGCGTGCATCCTCCAGTGGTGGTTGCTGCAGGGGGAACCTTTAGGTATTTCATTCGTATGAATCCTCCAGAATTTCAGGGAGGGTTAGATCCTGTAAAGGCTTATGAATGGATATCAGGTATGGAACGGATTTTCCTAATAGTTCAGTGCAGTGAGGAAAACAAGGTGGTCTTCGCTTCTCACTTTTTGAAGGGTCCTGCCATGAGGTGGTGGGAGAGCGCTTCAGCCTTAATGACAATTGTAATACCCCGTAAAATTCTGAACGTTTTGGATAATATTATTATGATCAACTGGGTTCTGGTGTACTCTGAGCAATTATTGGATAAAGTAATTAGAGTAAACTGGCGAATTCAGAATTGATTAGATTAATATTATTTAACTTGGAGTTTTATTAATTGGTGCAATTGAGATAATTTGGATAATTAGTAGTGTTACCAATTAATGTTTCTCATGTCTATTTTATTTTCCTTTTCCTTATTTGAAAAAGATAGTAACTTGGAGAAAGAATAGGAAGAGAAGGAAAGAGGAAGGAAAAAGGAAGGGAAAGGGAAAGGAAATTCTCAAGAGCTCAAGAGATTGATTCATCAGCCCATCTCCAATCTTTTCATCACAGCTTCACCCTCCTCATCTTGTAATCCAGGTGGGTTCTAGTTAGATACTTAGAGTATAGTTTTATTGAGTTAGAGTTAGTTTGGATATTGTGAAAAATGAGTAATTTTGCAATATAATCATAATCTAACTGCTGGAATTCGATATATGACTGTGTAGTAAACTGGTTATTATGTTTACAACATGTTTTGGTGTGTTTTGATTGGGGAAAATGGAATTTTGGGGTTGAATTTGAGAAACCCGTAGCAGAACTTTTCTGCAGGAAAAATTCTGGGTTTCCTCTGCCCATATGCGTATCACGCAAGGCAATACGCGTATTGAGTTGGGCAATACGCGTATGGCAATAAAGGATTTAAGGCGTTACGCGTATGGGAGGGGGCAATACGCGTATGGTTTGAGGTAATACGCGTATTGGATTTTTAAAGGGAATTTTGAAGGAAAATCAGTCTCTGCCCATACGCGTATCACTTTGGGCAATACGTGTATGGTTGGGCGAGTGAGCAAGGAAATACGCGTATGGCTTAGGGCAATACGCGTACGGCCAGGAGGGTGCAGAATTGTGTTTTTCGCGATACCATTTCTCGTTATGTCCATAACTTTTGACTCGGTTATCCGTTTTTGACATTCTAGATATCGTTGGACAGCTAACAAAATGTACTTTCTTATTAAAATGGTTTTAAGATTGTTGGCTGATTTAATTATGTCGGGATTTTTGGAATAGTGTCGGTTGTCGACTTTTATCGTTTAATGGTGTGTAATTGTTGTTGAATATGTATGCATGTTAAAATACGAAATAGGTAGAGTGAGGAACATTACCATAAACAATGTCGAAAAGTGTGAATTTCATAGTGACAACGCTCACGCATGAAAGGCCGAGGCGTGTGTCTATTAATCATAACCAGTTTATCTTACGGTGTAGTTTCATGAGACTCGAGCACCTCCTCTGAAACGTATGCACAATTACTTGGCAGGTTTGATTCCCGCGTGTAGTACGAATGGAACCTATATTGTAAAGAGACTTGTGATGGTTAACAGGCCATGAGAAGTCACGGTTCACGGCTAATAGGCCGATGATCCCGAATCCATTTCGTATGCAAAGTAACTACAAGGATCCATGACTCGGGTCGTCTTCTAGACGTAGAAGCGGGCGGGAAAAGGGGATGCCTTGGTACGGTTATTGATTAGTGAAATTCTTGAGTTAACAGGCTCAGGACGTACTTTGGTACTAGTGTGAGTTCACAGGCTCACGAGTGTGGATACATATTTAGTGTGGGTACTCATAGTCACTTCCCTTCCCTTTGACTTGAGTTAGGTTTATTAGAACCTTGTAAAGCCGAGAGGACTTTAAGATAGGGAACTCACTGAGATTTGATGTATCTCACCCCATTGTTGTTGTTTACATCACAGGTACTGCAGGTTCCGTGAAGGGTAAGGATAAGGCTGTGTGATTATCCTTACTTATCTGATGGCTTTGCTTCCGTTGTGGAGTTTTTTTTAAGATCATTATTTGATCTAGTTCTTAGTATTTGTCTTTGGAACATCTTGTAGATATACTATGCCGTAGTTTTTTTGTATTAGGCTTTTGGGCATGTATATGTACAATGTGTTTACTAGGAACTTATTGTATATTTCAGTACCAAAAGTGGAATTCATGTATAATATATGCTTTGATGTATGTATATATATATGGGCGTTACAGTTGGTATCAGAGCAGGTCGTATCCTCAACCTAGCCATGAAATAGTATAAGTAATTTCTTTCCGTTTCATATGCGTTGTGTCGCCATTGGTCTTAAGTGTTATATGTATGGTATTGAGCCTGGTCAACTTAATCCTATCTATATGACGTTTAGGAACATGGTTGGCGGACGCAGAAGCAATCGTGGTAGACCCACAAATCCTCCAGCTGGGCCGAATCCGCCAGGCGACGATGAGAGTGCTCCTTTGTATCAGTTTATGCAAGAGATGCAGCAGCAACAGAATCAATTCATGCAACAGATGGTGCAACGGATGAATGGAGGTCTTCATCCTCAGGTGGTTGTTCCAGATGTGGTAGGTGGAAGTTTTCGGGATTTCATCCGCCTGAATCCTCCAGAATTTCATGGCGGATTGGATCCTGTGAAAGCTCACGGATGGATTGCTGGCATGGAGAGAATCTTTCTGATAATTTACTGTAGCGAGGAGGGAAAGTAGTGTTTGCTTTTCACTCACTGAGAGGTCCTACTAAGAGGTGGTGGGATATTGCTTCAGCTTTTATGACTATTCAGGGTGTGCCTAAAGTGTGGGAGCAATTCAAGGCTACTTTTATGGAAAAGTACCTTCCTAGTTCTTTGAGGATCCGAAGAGAGTTTGAATTCCAACAGTTGAGGCAAGGTAGTGTGGCAGTAACTGCTTATGTCGGGTCGCTAAGGCAAGGTTATGTGGTTGAGAACGATTTGAGGAGTGTTCAGACAGAAGAGGATTCGCGTAAGTCTAACCAGAATGATTGGGGGAGGTCAACCCAACAGTTTAGGCCTAGGCAACGAGCTTTCAAAGGGAAGCAAGTCCAGAATTCTAGGACTAGTGCGCCTCCCGTGTGTCGTACTTGTGGTAAGATGCATTCTGGTAGATGTCGCTATGAAGGAGTGGAGTGTTATCAATGTTAGAAGGTGGGACATATATCGAGGGATTGTCCTCAGGGTAGGAATCAGACACAAGGGAAGAGTACCGGTCGAGTGTATACTCTGGACGCAAAGAATGCAAAGGGCGATAACTCCTTGATTGCAGGTACGTGGTTCGTAAACGGACATTCTTGTTTTGTTTTATTTGATTGTGGAACAACACCCTCCTTTATGTCTATGCAATGTGTGAAATTGTGTATTTCCGGTAGTTTGCGAGTTTCTGGAAGTTGTTCCCGAGGATATCACTTCTCTTCCTCCGGAGAGGGAAATGGAGTTCTCTATTGACCTGATACCGGGAACGGCTCCTATATCCGTTTCTCCGTATCGGATGCCACCACTTGAATTAAAGGAACTAAAGGAACCATTGGAAGAGCTTATGGCTAAGCATTTTGTTAGACCTAGTGTCTCACCGTGGGGAGCTCCAGGATTGTTAGTAAAGAAAAAGGATGGTGGAATGCGGTTGTGTATTGATTACCGTCAGTTGAATAAGGTCACCATCAAGAACAAATACCCATTACCAAGGATAGACGACCTGTTAGACCAACTGAAAGGAGCCTGTGTGTTCTCGAAGATTGATTTACGGTCGGGTTATCATCAGATTCGTGTGAAGAGTTCAGATGTACCAAAGACCGCGTTTAGAACCCGTTATGGTCATTATGAATTTTTGGTGATGCCTTTCGGTGTGACGAATGCTTCGGCTGTTTTCATGGATTATATGAATCGGATATTCCAACCTTACTTGGACCAAGTTGTGGTGATTTTCATTGATGACATTCTTATTTATTCTCGTGATCCTCAAGAGCACGGAGAACACCTAAGAATTGTTTTATCCATTTTACAAGAGAAGCAAATTTTTGCTAAGTTAAGTAAGTGTGAGTTTTGGATGTCTGAGGTTAATTTTCTCGGTCATGTCATATCCCAGGGAGGTGTAGCGTTCGATCCATCAAAAGTTGAAGCAATGATTAATTGGGAGAGACCGAAGAATGCTTCTGAAGTTAGAAGTTTCTTGGGATTGGCAGGGAGCTACAGAAGGTTTATAAAGGGATTTTCGCAACTGGCTTTGCCATTGACAAGGCTTACTCGGAAGGACTATTCGTATGAGTGGGATTCGGCTTGTGAAAGAAGTTTTAGGAGTTTGAAGGGGAGATTGACGACCGCTCCTGTTTTGGTTATTCCTGATTCTAGCAAGTCGTATGAGGTATATTGTGATGCATCGAAGAAGGGATTATGCGGTGTGTTAATGCAGGAGGGACATGTAGTGGCTTATGCTTCACGACAGTTGAAAGTCCATGAAGAGAATTACCCAACGCATGATTTGGAGTTGGCGGCAGTTGTATTTACTTTGAAAGTGTGGCGTCGCTATTTGTATGGTGTACGTTTCGAGATGTTTAGTGACCACAAGAGGTTAAAGTACTTATTTGATCAAAAAGAGTTGAACATGCGTCAGAGGAGATGGATGGAATATTTGAAGGATTATGACTTGGAGTTAAAATACCATCCGGGTAAAGCAAATAAGGTGGCAGATGCATTGAGTAGGAAGGTGTTGCATAATGCCGAATTGATGATGTTAGAGTATACCTTAATGGAAAAGTTTAGAGATCTAAATCTTCAATTTAACGGGACTCCAAATTGTGTAATTATGGGGAATTTGAATGTCTCTTCTACTCTTAGGGAAGAAATCCAGCAAGAGCAAGGGTTAGACGAGAAGTTACAGGAAGTGTTATTGCAATCGGGGTTTGTGCGAGCTACCGACAGAACGATTTTGTATAACCAAAGGATTTATGTTTCGGATAGCACGGAGTTAAAAAGAAGGATCTTGGAAGAAGCACATAAGGGTGCTTTTACTATACATCTGGGGTCTTCAAAGATGTATCAAGATTTAAAGAGGGACTATTGGTGGCCTGGGATGAAAAAGGATATTGCGGTGTATGTGTCGGAATGTGCGGTGTGCCAAAAAGTGAAGATTGAGCACCAAAGGCCGGGTGGCTTGTTACAACCTTTAGAAATTCCGATGTGGAAATGGGATAGTATTTCGATGGACTTCGCAGTGGGATTACCCCGTGCGCAAGGTGGTTATGATTCGATTTGGGTAATTGTGGACCGGTTAACGAAATCCGCGCATTTCTTAGCTGTGAAGACTACCTATAAGGCGAGTCATCTCGCAAGGTTGTTCATTTCATAAATAGTGAGATTGCATAGTATTCCTACTAGTATCGTTTCGGATAGAGATCCAAAGTTTACTTCCAGATTTTGGAGAGCTTTTCAACAAGCCATGGGAACGAGGTTATGTTTGAGCACGTCGAATCATCCGCAAACGGACGGTCAGACGGAACGGACAATACAAACTTTGGAGGACATGTTGAGAGCTTGTGTACTTGAAAGTGGAGGAAATTGGATAGAACTTTTGCCGTTGATCGAATTCTCTTATAATAACAGTTATCATGCAAGTATTGGTATGGCGCCTTATGAGGTATTATATGGTAGGAAGTGTAGAACGCCATTGTGTTGGGCGGAGGTTGGCGACGATAGAATTTTGGGGTTTGAGTTTATTCACGAGACCACGGAAAAGATTAGAATGATTCGTGGAAAAGTTAAACAAGCCCAAGATCGTCAGAAAAGCTATGCGGACAACCGTAGGAGACCGTTGGAGTTTGATGAGGGGGATCATGTATTTTTGAAGGTTACTCCGAGATTGAGATTGAAAGGACCATTTAAATCGCGGAAGTTAAGTCCAAGATACGTGAGATCGTATCAAGTCTTAGAAAGAATTGGAGAAGTAGCTTACAGATTAGCCTTACCGCCTTCTCTGTCAGAGATGCACGACGTTTTTCATGTGTCTCAGCTTCAGAAATTTGTCCCAGATCCTCTTCAGCCAATTTTACCAGATACAATTGAGATAGAAGCTGATTTGACGTTTGAGCCTCAACCGAGTCGTATCACAGGAAGAGAAACTAAAGTGTTAAGAAATAAAGAGATTCCTCTTGTTAAGATCCAGTGGGATGAGACGCATCCGGCCGATGCAACTTGGGAATTGGAATCGGAAATGCGGGAGGTCTACCCTCATCTGTTCAGGTAATCTTTTAAATTCGAGGGCGAATTTCTATTTAAGGGGGGAGGATGTAATACCCCATAATTTTGTGAACATTTTGGATAATATTATTATGATCAACTGGGTTCCGGTGTACTCTGAGCAATTATTGGATAAAGTAATTGGAGTAAACTGACGAACTCGGAATTGATTAGATTAATATTATTTAACTTGGAGTTTTATTAATTGGTGCAATTGAGATAATTTGGACAATTAGTAGTATTACCAATTCATGTTTTCTATATCTATTTTCCTTTTCCTTTATTTGAAAAGTTAGTAACTTGGAGAGAGAATTGGAGGAGAAGGAAAAAGGAAGGAAAAGGAAGGAAAGAAGAGGAAAATTTATCAAGAGCTCAAGAGATTGATTCATCAACCCATCTCCAATCTTTTCATCTCAGCTTCATCATCCTCATCTTGTAATCCAGGTGGGTTCTAGTTAGACACTTTAGAGTAGAATTTTAATGAGTTTTAGAGTTAGTTTGATATTGTTAGAAAATGAGAAATTTTGCACTAAAATAATGTTTTGGTATTCCTTATGATTGATACATGTTAGGTATGTGTTGTTGTGTATCCAATTGGTATTTTTCTGGTGTTTAGAAGTGAATTGGAAGGGAAAATGGAGCATTTTCGCAGAACCAATTATGCAGGAAAATTTTGGGTTTCACGCTGCCCATACGCGTATCACTTAAGGCAATACGCGTATTGGTTAAGGCAATACGCGTATGACCATGAAGAAATGTGGGTAATACGCGTATGGGGTTCCATTTTCTCGGCCATCTGCCCATTTGCGTAATGGTACGCGTAGGGTTTTGGGCAATACGCGTATGAAGTGAGGCAATACGCGTATTGGGGTTTTAAAAGGAATTTTTGGGAAAAATCAGTCTCTGCCCATACGCGTATCACTTTGGGAAATACGCGTATGGATGGGCGAGTGAGCAAGGCAATACGCGTATGGCTTAGGGCAATACGCGTACAGCCAGGAGGGTGCAGAATTGTGTTTTTTCGCGATACCATTTCTCGTTATGTCCATAACTTTTGACTCGTTTATCCGTTTTTAACATTCTTGATATCATTGGACAACTAACAAAATGTACTTTCTTATTAAAATGGTTTTAATATTGTTGGCCGATTTAATTATGTCGGGATTTTGGAATAGTGTCGTTTTGCTGACTTTTATCATTTAATGGTGAGTAATTGTTGTTGAATATGTATGCATATTAAAATATGAAATAGGTAGAGTGAGGAACATTACCATAACAATGTCGGAAGTGTGAATTGTCATAGTGACAACGCTCGCGCATGAAAGGCCGAGGCGTGTGTCTAGTAATCATAACCAGTTTATCTTACGGTGTAGTTTCATGAGACTCGAGCACCTCCTCTGAAACGTATGCACAATTACTTGGTAGGTTTGATTCCCGCGTGTAGTACGAATGAAACCTATATGGTAAAGGGACTTCTGATGGTTAACAGGCCATGAGAAGTGACGGTTCACGGCTAACAGGCCGATGATCCCGAATCCATTTCGTATGCCAAGTAACTACAAGGATCCATGACTCGAATCGTCTTCTAGACGTAGAAGCGGACGGGAAAAGGGGATTCCTTGGTACGGTTATTGATTTGTGAGATTCTTGAGTTAACAGGCTCAGGACGTACTTTGGTACTAGTGTGAGTTAACAGGCTCACGAGTGTGGATACATATTTAGTGAGTGTACTCATAGTCACTTCCCTTCCCTTTGACTTAAGTTAGGTTTATTAGAACCTTATAAAGCCGAGAGGACTTTAAGATAGGGAACTCACTGAGATTTGATGTATCTCACCCCACTGTTGTTGCTTACATCACAGGTACTGCAGGTTCTGCGAAGGGTAAGGATAAGGCTGTGTGATTATCCTTACTTATCTGATGGCTTTGCTTCCGTCGTGGAGTTTTTTTTGAGATCATTATTTGATCTAGTTCTTAGTATTTGTCTTTGGAACATCTTGTAGATATACTATTCCGTAGTTTTTTTGTATTAGGCTTTTTGGGCATGTATATGTATAATGTGTTTACTAGGAACTTATTGTATATTTCAGTACCAAAAGTGGAATTCATGTATAATATATGCTTTGATGTATGTATATATATATGGGCGTTACAATTCAAATATTTGTATAAATAATTTCAAATAAAAAATAATATTAATATACGGGAAAAACATATATGGTTAGGTACAATATTTTATATACGGGCGGACGAAAAATTCTACTTATAAAATAAAATATCAATATTAAATATTTTTTTATATACGAAAACAATTATAAATTCTACATTTATATATTTTTTAAATAATATTTATACACGAGGAAAAATTATTTTTCTACTTATATTTCATCTTCTACATGTATATTTTTTAGGGTTAAATATACTTTGCCCCCCCTGAAGTATGTGGCGAAGGAATCTGTACATGTGGCATTTGCTGACTGGATAATTTTTTTTTTACTTTTATTTTATTTATTTATTTATTTATTTTCGTATTATATTTATTTTAAATTTAGTTCTATTTTTTTAGATTTTTATTTTAAAAATTATTTTTATTGGGCCAAGATCAAACACAAGCCCACTGTCACTCCCACTCTTTTTAGCCCTGTTCTATTTATATATGGTAGAAAGTCATTATATATAGTTTGGAGCAGCATACCAGAAAATCTCTGTCAGTGAAAGTAAAAGGAATAGAGTGTAAGGTAGAAAGTCATTATATATCCAATCAAGATTTTCTTGAGGTAATAATCAATTATCAAGGAATGTTGTAATTTAAGCTATTGGTTTCCATGTCATTTTGACTCAATAAACTCTTGTGAACTCTGGTGGTCTAACACCTCAGAAGCAGGTGTTGAGATTCCATCTGAAGAAGATTTGATATCAAAATTTAAAAAGAAACAATTGTTAGGCCTTTAGCCATTTATTAAGTGTTGATATATATATCATCATCACAAACAGCTTATGCTCTCATTTTTTGTTTCTTATTTATAAAAAGTAATAGAAAATAATACCGATTCGGCCATAAGATACATCCAATCCAACAAAACATTGTGAACTGTCAATAAAACAAGCACTCATTACTGACTTTGTCTATATTCTGTTGTGCTGCCAATCATCATTTAACAGTTATAAAAGATTAAAACAAAATAAAGATCTTGTTTAGACATTTAACAAGGTTACTGCATTTTCTTGTTTAGACATTTAACAAGGTTACTGCATTTTCTTGTGTATGTATCTTTGCCCATTTAAAATGATTTTTAAAATAATCAAATTAAAAAATATATAATACAAAAAAAATTAATAAAAAATATCACTCATAAAAATAAAACGAATAAAAATAATTAATTTCATAAAAAATATTTAAGAAAAAGTAATAAAAAATAATACAAAAAGTAAAAAATATATAATTCATAAAAAAAAATGAAAAAAATTAAAAAATTAACAAATTAAAAAATATTTTAATAAAATCATAATTTAAAAATTGACGTGGAATTTTAAAATTAGGTGGCATAAATTATAACACAGTCAGCAAGGAAACATAGGCAACATGAGGGAGTGAAATTAGAATCTTGGTTTGGTGAGGAGGAGATTAAAAAAAAAAACTTCAGAAGGGTAAAACCAAAACTCGCTACATTGGCAGGGGGTGAAGTATATTTGTCCCTAATTTTTATTAATTCTACTTTTTCAAATTTTAAATGTAGACAAATGCACATCACCGACCGGTATCCGTGCAAAGACACGGGTATTCCGCTAGTTTATATATAAAGAAACATCATAATGCATATATAGATAAACAAATAGAAAGAGAAATAGACCAAGTTTCTTCCCCTTTATATCACAATCCTTATATATTCCGCAAGCTTTTATATATATTAAGGAAGAAAATACATCACACAAACATATTTTTTATATAAAGAAACATCATAATGCATATATAGATGATAAAATAGAAATAAAAATAGACCATGTTTCTTCCACCTTATATCACAATTCTTATAATCAATTCCACAAGCTTATTATGTATATCTTTCTCATCAAGATCCTCCAAATCATTTAACCGGTGTTTCTGGCACAATGTGTAATTCTATTGCAACCACGACGATATGGATTAACCTGTTGCCTCTTATTACAATCGTAGTAGGACCGACCACGCCTGCCACATGGTATTGCATTAGGTCGAAGTGCACCATAACTGATGTACTTATTTCGTCCTTTAGAACTCATTAAAAACTCAGTATCATCTTCAATGAGATCATTATTGGCATTGTTCACAAGACCTGAAAGGTTTTCAGATGCTCCAATTACTGTTATTAATGTTAAGGCTAAGAGGAGGAAAATAAGTCTTGTTTTAGATTCCATTGTTTTTGAGAGATGGGTTTGAAATGAAGAGAGGAAGAATTTCTTAATAAATTGTCATTTTTATTGCCCTTTTTGGAAGAGTAAAAGGGAAAAGTTTGGATAAGTGGCATGTGTGTGAATTTGGCTAAAAAATGAAATCTACGTTATCTTGCTAATATTGATACTGGTCTTCGAAACTTTTGAGCATCCTATATTCATAAAGAATAACTCTATTATGGTTAGTATACGCATGTGCTAGCCTTGAATCCCATAACAAACTTTCATGTTTTATATTTTGGGAAATATTTACCCACACCCCACTAATTCGCACCAATAATCCATGTTTGTGGTCTAAAAAATAATAGAGAATTCCTCTATTAGATGGAAAAGAGGTGTACTTGTAAGATATCACTCCAATGTTTAAATAAGTGAGGTTAGGGAAGTGTAACTTGCAAGAATAGAGTGAATCATATCTTGGTATGACTAAAAATCATAGCTATATGGGTGATGGTAAAAACTGTTTATGGTGATTGCGACATGAAATTAAGGTGATCGCTTGATCAACTCCACCGATTGAGATAAGCGTGATGCTTGGCTCTAATGCGCGACCCCTTAGTGACAGTCTACATGCTAGTTAGTCTTAAGCAGACAAAGCTCTGGATTGAGCCTTCGAATTGGTTCGGTCTGCTAGGTCGTTTGGCCGGTTCAGAATAGTTTCCTTAAAATCATGAACCTCCTTTGCTTGTTAAACGTGCATATGTTCTTGGCTTAGAAAAGTTGGCACCTTTTGTCGCTAAGAAACCCTATGTTCTTGGTTTAGCGAATTTTGATTTGTTAGGAACGTCTTTGGCCTGGATTTTGTGTTGCTTTTGTGATTTCTTAGTCTTTTTACCTATTTGTAGTCAATACACAATTAATATGCCCAAATAGGCGATTTTATCAAATTTCATTGATAAATCAAAGTTTTTTCATTTGATTACTTGTAAAAATAAGTTAATAAGTGCCTATATATTTAACGTACATTCAGAACTTATCAATCTTTAACATTCAAAAGGAAATCAATCTAGGTAAAACTTATTTTCGCTCCAAATCCCAATCAAATCTTATCTCAAGTATTCAAGCAGTGAAGAATCATATTTTCATTAAAACATAATCAATTATTCCCCTGTGTAATCGATTAGTGAGTGATCATTGTATTTTAATACGCTATCTTTTACTTTGTGCTAAGACTTTTAAATGAATTATCTCACATTATATTAATTGCTTTTAATAGGTTTTTGAAAGTTAAGTTGAGTTCTGCTTATTTTATGAATAAATGCTTATTTTCTGAATAAATAGTTATTTACACCTTATCGTTGTACATGTCATAACTTGAGCTACGCGAATCATATTGACGCGTTCTAATATGCGTTGGAAAACTGAGAGGATAAGATACAAGTTTTGTGTTGAAGTCAGAAGAAAATTCGGAGTGCAGAAGAGTCGCGTGATTCATTTTCAATTCAGACTTAAGAAAATACTTAGTTTTTGGGTCGGTTTTTGTATTTTTTTTTCGGGTCTGTTGCTATTAGGCTCGAATTCCCTTGCTCTATTTAAACAAATTAGTAGTTTTAAGATTATTATTCAACATTCACGAAATAAGGAATATGGATTATGAATTCTATGGAGGGCTAATTCCCAAAGAGTCGATCTGTTGTATTTGGATTCCACTTTGAGGTTTTTATAAATTTCAGATTAATTTCAATTATTTTCAATTCTTCATATAAACTCGTTTGCTTAATTTGATTACCTTCGTTTGCTTAATTTGATTGTTGCTTATAGGATAAAATTGATTAAATTCAATTTTTTGTATGATCCTTAACTATAATCACGTCAGCTTAGCTTCTGCATTATCGTGTTTGATTAAGTCGTGATTGCTTAATTCGCGATTGTTAAGACTGACAATGAATGGAACCAACTCAAAAATAGTTCGAAACTCAATTCGACGATCAAGTTCGACTCGACACCACTCATTTGCAACCCTAGTGACTGCTTAAGTTCGTTTGGTTAATTTAGAAATTAGGAACATATATCATATAATACCAATTGTGCTTGCCAGTGGGTATTGTAGTCGAATATGATCAAATCCGCTTAGGGATTTGAAACTATAAGAATCGATGATAAGTCAAAAATTGATACAATAGATTAGCTTATTTATCAATTTTGCTTTTACCTTAATCATCCTCGATTTAAGTTCCGAACTTTAAAAATCCCCCTCTTTCATTCGGTTGGTTAAATTATTTTGAGAGTCCTTGCAATACGAACCGACAGTTGCTTCCATTTACTATGTTTTTCTAAACTCGATTTTTGACTCGTGTGTGACAGCGGATTAAATTGGGACCGTTTCCAGGGACTCTTGTCAATTTTAACTAACTTTAGTGTCATATGTAATACCCCATATTTTTATTTACTCCGGATAATATTAGTTGTGATCAACTGAGTCCCGGTGTACTCTGAGAAATTATCTGCAAAGATAATTAGAGTAACTGTTGAACTTAGAGTAAATCCAATTAATATTATCTGACTCTGAGGTATTTAATTATTGGAACTTTGGAGACTAATTAGATAATTAGTGGTGTTACTAATTGATGATATTATACTATATCATTTCTTTTCCTTCATTTTCCTCATTAGAACCAAAGAAAGAAAAAAAAATAGAAGAAGTTGGAGAGAAAGAAGGAGAAAGGAAGGAAAAAGAGAAGTGTAAACCAAGAAGTGGAAAGATCAAGAACATCATCAAATCATCTTCCAATCTTCACCATCATCATCTATTCAAGGTGGGTTCTAGATAGAAACTTAAGTTCTAGAGTTAGGGATGATTTTAGCTTAAGTTAGGTTTTATGAGAATTACTTAAATTGGTAATCGATGAAAGTTAACGGTCGAAATGTGTTACAAACTGAGTAGTAACGGTCGAAAAGTATTTGATTGTTGGATGTTTGGGTATGTTTTGGGTTGGTTTTGAACCCAAGGGAACTCAGCTGCACGCTACAGAATTTCTGCATTTTCCCAGGTTCGCACTGCGAATCCCCTAGCGAAGGGGAAATCGAACACTCGCGGGCTATTCGCACGACGATGGTGAGGCCGAACGTTTGCCAGAGGTTCGCACTGCGAACTTTACCTTGTTTTGGCTCTGCCTCGGTTCGCCAGACGTTCGCACTGCGAATGGGGCAGCGAACCAGTGTTGGCTAGGCATTCACTAGGGTTCTTCATCTATTTCATCTCTATCATCATCAATAGTCCATTTCTGGATCAAGAACCAACTGAATCAATACCATTCTCCAAGTGTAGCATCATCACAGTTTTGAATCTCTCTCTGTTCTCAAGATCTCAAGCTCAAACAACATTTATTTTGCTCAACTTGAAGCTCTAGAAGTGCAAGATCAAGTTGTTGTCTCTGGTTTTCTCAACATTTCCAAGATCTTCAAGCTTCAGGTTCCAAATTTCTCAAACTGTGCTTGCACGATTTATGTTCATTTTAACTTGTTTTTGCTGATTAAAGCTGGCTAGAAGCAATGTAATACATCCGGCTAGTGATAGGCTCATTAGGAGCATAGTTGTGAATTTAGGGCAAAGTGTATTGGTTCGGTTTGCTGTGTACGTGCATGATCTTTGGAAAATAATTGCATATTCATGATCTCCTCCACTTCCTCTTCATTTTGATATGTGGTTTGGTGATTTCTGGAAGTTTGGAAGGTTGCAGGTGGTGGCGTTTCGCCGGAGAAGACGACCGGAGGTCTTTCTCCGGCCGGTAAGTGTCCGTTAGGGTTTTAGAGTCAGTTTAAATATTGACCGTCTGATCATTTGCATCGTGTGGTTATTAAGGTGCCAACGCATTAAAAGGCCATGTGATTTGCACGTGCTCCATTTTGACTTCAGGTTGATCTTGTATGTTTGCGTGCATGCTTGTTTTGGTGAACTTGCATTGTGGATTGTTAGATTCATTTACTTGCTTGATGATCTTGCATTGACCTTGATCCAACGCCTATTATGTTGCCAACGCATTAATGAAAGTGTAGCCTTGCACGTGTTCTCTCTTGTTTATTTCAGATGCTTGCATGTGTTTGTGGGTTTAGTGATTCACATGTACGCGCGTGCTCATTCGTTTGATCATCATAATTTCTGGATTGATTGTTGACTGTTGGATCTAATGGCCATGATTGCATCCTTATGTTGAGTGCATGTACACCTGAACACACACAAACACGCTTTAATGGACTGGATTGACTAATTGATGTTCACACCCCCATACTGAGCCCAATGCATATTTTAAACGTGCTTTTTACTTCTTTTGCACCCCCACTCCATTTGCTCTTGTTTTTTTATTTTATTTTCCATATCTGTTTGGTTTTCTTATTTTGAAAATAGCAAATAATCTCTAAAAATCTTAAATAAATTCATGTGTGTTCCTTACTGATTTAAATAATTTTATTTTATTTTTTAATTCTGATTCCATGATTTTTTGAACATAATTGCATAATTTTCTTTTAATTCCCTTTTAATAATGTTCTTCATTGACATTCAAACTTGTGCATTTTATTTCTTCCATCTCACACAACATTTTTAGCTCATTCTTTTTGCATCGATTAGATAACACATCAAGGCATCTAAATCACTTTTCTTTTGATTTTTAAGGTCTTTTTATCACATGTTTGCATGTTCATCTTTGCACTTCCTTTTGGTTTGATCAATGTGATTTTGTGAATTCTTTTAGGCTTGTTTTCTCTTGAGTTTTGTCATGAGTATTTATACATGTTTGTACCTCTGGCTTAGGTTATTTGTGACTCATTTTCATAGTTTCTTCATGTGCTTTGACAATTGTTTGGTGCCTCATGATTGGAATTACTTGTGTGCATTTTCTTGTACCTCATTCTTATATGATTTTGTTGAGGCATTTATGCCATCATTTGGTGATTGTTTAGGCATCTTTTGTAGGTCATTTGCATGATATTATAGGTCATCTTAGTCTCATTATAGGTCACTTTGACTTGTGTTTGCATTTGACTTGAGTTTATACATTGTAACTTGAAAGTTTGACATGAATTCTTGCATCTTCTCCTCTTATGATCTACATGTTTCATATGTGCATTTTGTATGCCATTTCACATCTTCCATTTGCATCTTATTAATGCTATGCCACTGCCCATGTGCATTCATTAATCATTTTACATGTTATGCATCTTTAATATGTCACTTTGTGCACCTAATTGAACATGTTTCTCTTTCCTTAATTCTTCTTCATCCCATGTCTTCTTCTTGTATCTTTTTATGCATGATTTGTATGAGGATCCATGTGCATCTTAAGACATTGACAAATGATATTTGGTTCTGACTTTGTTCTTTTGTGGAGCATTATTGCATGTTCACTTTGCATATCCACTCATTCTTCATCTATTTCTTCCATGATTCACTTCTTGGATGTTTAAGACATTTGATTGTGCCTTGTTGGTGTATGTTTAATATCTTAACATTAGAGAACACTCTCATAGTTTAGGTTCTGACTTTGATTGAGTATCATCTCTTAGGATCTTTATTCATGGGATCTTGATTTGTCTGATCACTATTTGGTATTCTTTCCTTATTCCACCACTTGTAAATTGTTTGTGAACTAACATTTTCATGTAGGTGCAAAAGGGTAAGTAAGTGTGTGGATATGCTTCCACATACAATCCTTTCTTTCATCTTCTTTTATCTCTTTTAATAATTCAATTTGTGATTGTGATAAGCATTTATATGCTTTCCTTGAATAACTTCTTTCTTCTCCCCTTTGAGTTACAACTCATCTTCTATTTGAGAAGTGAGTTGTTTAATTCACTCTTCTTCTCCTTTCTCTTAGGATTAGATTTCTTAAACCATATTAACCATAGGAACATCCATGTATGATAACACTAGGGTGAGTCTTAGTCTCCCTCATTAGTTTTCACCTTTTGCTTCCCTTTGAGTCTTTCTTCTTCTCATCTCATAATCTTTTTTTTTAAATAATTAATAAAGGTTAAACGTGTATAGCGCATGAGCCTTAAACGTGGGAAGTGAATAATGGGGGGGGGGTTCCCTTCATTCTTCTAGGATACCTAGTGTACGTCCTGTTGGGGGACGATACGCAACGTATTCGTTCCTATGTTGTAGACTTGGGTGCAATGCAAGTTACAAACAACTTCAAAAACACTTCTTTCTAAAAAAAACTTCAAACAAACAAACAAATTCTCTTCTCATCTCCTTCATTCTATCTCCTTAAGGATTCGTCACGTCCGTTCCACCGCAAACAGGTGACGCCTAAGTCTCCCTACAGCGAGCTGCAACACCTAACTGCTGGAATGCTAACGTCGACATATTCCACTAAAAAACACAAACAAAGCGACCCTCGTTGAGGGGAACTACGTCGCTCTGATTCTCATGTTCCCGATGAGATACGTAGGCAGTGGGGTAGGGCCCATTCGAGCACTTCTTTTATTTTCCCTACATTTGTTTCTCATTCTCTTTCTTTTCTTTTCCAGTATCTTTTTATCACCCTTTGATTGAAACAAGCAAGCGTGGATCCCATCGAGTACGATGGACGCGTGGGGGTGCTAATACCTTCCCTTCGCGTAACCGACTCCCAAACCCAGTTCTCGTGGTCATGAGACCATGCTCTTTCCTTCCCTTCGGGTTTATGCAGTGTTTCCTTTCCCTCTCTTGGGATAAATACACATTGCTGGCGACTCTGTTTCGGTGGCACTTTCGCGTTTGTACTTGGATGAAAATCTCGGGAGCGACAGCGAGTTTCCGAAAGTTTTTCCCGAGGATATCACTTCTCTTCCTCCGGAGAGGGAAGTGGAATTCTCTATTGACCTGATACCGAGAACGACTCCAATATCCGTTTCTCCGTATCGGATGACACCACTTGAATTAAGGGAATTAAAGGATCAATTGGAAGAATTGATGGCCAAGCATTTTGTTCGACCAAGTGTTTCGCCCTGGGGAACTCCAGTGTTATTGGTAAAGAAGAAGGATGGTGGAATGCGGTTGTGTATTGATTACCGTCAATTGAATAAGGTCACCATCAAGAACAAATACCCATTACCAAGGATAGACGATCTGTTAGATCAATTGAAAGGAGCCTGTGTGTTCTCGAAAATTGATTTACGGTCGGGTTATCATCAGATTCGGGTGAAGAGTTCTGATGTATCAAAGACTGCGTTTAGAATCCGTTATGGTCATTATGAATTTTTGGTGATGCCTTTCGGTGTGACGAATGCTCCAACAGTTTTCATGGATTATATGAATCAGATATTTCAACCTTACTTTGACCAATTTGTGGTGATTTTCTTTGATGACATTCTTATCTATTCTCATGACTCTCAAGAGCACGGAGAACACCTAAGAATCATTTTATCCATCTTACAAGAGAGACAACTTTTTTATAAGTTAAATAAGTGAGTATACTTTATTGGAAAATTTCCGAGATCTAAATCTTCTGTTTGTTTGGACCCCAAATAAGTGAGTATACTTTATTTGAAAGATTATGATTTGGAGTTAAGATATCATCCGGGTAAAGCAAATAAAGTGGCGGATGCATTGAGAAGGAAGGTGTTGCATAATGCAGAATTGATGATGCTAGAGTATACTTTATTGGAAAATTTCCGAGATCTAAATCTTCTGTTTGTTTGGACCCCAAATGGTGTGATTATGGGGAATTTGAATATCACCTCTACTCTTAGAGAGGAAATCCGGCAAGGACAAGAGTTGGATGAGAAGTTGCAAGAAATGTTGACTCAATCGGGTTTCGTGCGAACTACCGATGGGATCATCTTGTTTAACTAAAGAGTTTGTGTTCCGGATGATACGATGTTAAAAAGAAAGGTTTTGGAAGAAGCGCATAAGGGTACTTTTACTATACATCCGGGTTCTTCAAAGATGTATCAAGATTTAAAGAGGGACTATTGGTGGTCCGGGATGAAAAAGGATGTTGCGGTATATGTATCGGAATGTGCGATATGCCAACAAGTGAAAATATAACACCAAAGACCGGGTGGCTTGTTGCAACCTTTAGAAATTCCAGTGTGGAAGTGGGATAGTATTTCGATGGATTTCGCAGTGGGATTACCCCGTGCGCAGGGTGGTTATGATTCGATTTGGGTAATTGTAGATCGGTTGACGAAGTCTGCTAATTTCTTGGCCGTAAAGACTACTTATAAGGCGAGTCATCTCGCAAGGTTGTTCATTTCGGAAATAGTGAGGTTGCATGGTATTCCCACTAGTATCGTTTCGGATAGAGATCCAAAGTTTACTTCGAGATTTTGGAGAGCTTTTCAACAAGCTATGGGAACGAAGTTGTGTTTGAGTACGTCGAATCATCCGCAAACAGATGGTCAAACGGAACGGACAATACAAACAATGGAAGATATGTTGAGGGCTTGTGTACTTGAAAGTGGAGGAAATTGGATAGAACTACAACCTTTGATTAAGTTCTCTTATAACAACAGTTATCATGCCAGTATTGGTATGACTCCTTATGAAGCATTATATGGGAGGAAGTGTAGAACGCCATTGTGTTGGGCGGAGGTTGGCGAAGATAGAATGTTGGGACCCGAGATCGTTCACGAGACTACGGAAAAGATTAGAATTATCCGTGAAAAAGTTAAACAAGCACATGATCGTCAGAAGAGCTATGCAGATAACCGTAGGAGACCTTTGGAATTTGATTAGGGTGATCATGTATTTTTGAAAGTTACTCCGAGATTGAGGTTGAAAGGACCATTTAAATCACGGAAGTTAAGTTCGAGATACGTGGGACCGTATCAAATTTTAGAAAGAATTGGTGAAGTAGCTTACAGGTTAGCCTTACCACCTTCTCTGTCAGAGATGCACGATGTTTTTCATGTATCCCAGCTTCGAAAGTTTGTTCCAGATCCTCTTCAGCCAATTTTACCTGATACGATCGAGATAGAATCAGATTTGACGTTTGAGCCTACACCGAGTCGTATCACAGGAAGAGAAACTAAGGTGTTAAGGAATAAAGAGATTCCTCTGGTTAAGGTTCAGTGGAATGAGAATCATCAGGGAGATGCAACTTGGGAATTGGAATCGGAGATGCGGGAGGTCTATCCTCATCTTTTCAGGTAATTGTTTTAAATTCATGGGAGAATTTCTATTTAAGGGGGGGGGGGGAGGATGTAATACCCTGTATTTTTATTTACTCCAGATAATATTAGTTGTGATCAACTGAGTCCCGGTGTACTCTGAGAAATTGTCTGCAAAAATAATTAGAGTAACTATTGAACTTAGAGTAAATCCAATTAATATTATCTGACTCTGAGGTATTTAATTATTGGAACTTTGGAGACTAATTGGATAATTAGTGGTGTTACTAATTGATGATATTATACTATATCATTTCTTTTCCTTCATTTTCCTCATTAGAACCAAAGAAAGAAAAAAATAGAAAGAAGTTGGAGAGAAAGAAGAAGAAAGGAAGGAAAAAGAGAAGTGTAAACCAAGAAGTGGAAAGATCAAGAACATCATCAAATCTTCATCAAATCATCTTCCAATCTTCACCATCATCATCTATTCAAGGTGGGTTCTAGATAGAAACTTAAGTTCTAGAGTTAGGGATGATTTTAGCTTAAGTTAGGTTTTATGAGAATTGCTTAAATTGGTAATCGATGAAAGTTAACGGTCGAAATGTGTTACAAACTGAGTAGTATAAGCTATATGAGTGTAGAATCTTCTGTATTTGATTGTTGGATGTTTGGGTATGTTTTGGGTTGGTTTTGAACCCAAGGGAACTCAGCTGCACGCTACAGAATTTCTGCATTTTCCCAGGTTCGCACTGCTAGCGAAGGGGAAATCGAACACTCGCGGACTATTCGCACGACGATGGTGAGGGCGAACGTTTGCTAGAGGTTCGCACTGCGAACTTTACCTTGTTTTGGCTCCTCCTCGGTTCGCCAGACATTCGCACTGCGAATGGGGCAGCAAACCAGTGTTGGCTAGGCATTCGCTGGAAGCTTCACACTGCGAATGAGAAAGCGAGCATTCGCTGGCTGCTTCGCAATGCGAACATGACAGATCCTCCAACTTGTTTCTTCCATAATTTTTGACTCGTTTAGCCGATTTGAGTATACTTGGGATCGCTGTGAAGCTATGAAAATACTCTATATAATGAAAGTGGAAAATACTGGTTTTGGTGCCCAATTAAATAAATCGGAAGGAACCGTGAATTAGTGTAATTGGTGGTATGTTGAATTATGTTTTTCCATTATGTGATTGATGACTATTTGCCTATGCTCTTATTGTTAAACATGTTTGAATATGTATGCATGTTAAAATACGAAATAGGTAGAGTGAGGAATATTATCGTAAACAATTGTCGGAAAGTGTGGAAATGACATAGTGACAACGCTCGTGTATGAGAGGTCGAGGCGTGTGTCTAATAATCATAACCAGTTTATCTTGCGGTGTAGTTTCATGAGACTCGAGCTCCTCCTCTGAAATGTATGCACAATTACTTGGTTGGTTTGATTCCCTACGTGTAGTATGATTGAAGCCTATATGGTAAAGAGGCTTGTGATGGTTAACAAGCCATGAGGAGTGACGGTTCACGGTTAACAGGCCGATGATCCCGAATCCAATTCGTATGCCAAGTAACTACAAGGATCCATGACCCGGGTCGTCTTCTAGATGTAGAAGCGGACGGGAAAAGGGGATGTCTTGGTATGGTTATTGATTTGCGAGATTCTTGAGTTAACAGGCTCAGGACTTACTTTTGTATTAGTGTGAGTTAACAGGCTCACGAGTGTGGATCCATGTATGGTGTGTGTGTACTCAAAGTCACTTCCCTTCCCTTTTGACTTGAGTTAGGTTGTTAGAACCTTGTAAAGCCGAGAGGACTATAAGATAGCGAACTCACTGAGATTTGATGTATCTCACCCCACGTTGTTGTTTACATCATAGGTACTACAGGTTTGGAGAAGGGTAAGGACAAAGTGGTTTGACTTTTCCTTACGGATCGTAGCTTTTGAGATGGCATGGCTTCCGCTATGGCGTTTTATTTTGAGATCATTGTATTGATCTAGTTCTTAGTGTATTTTGGGGTCATCTTGTATATGTTATGCCGTAGACTTTAGAACTTTGTAATTAGGGCATTTGATGTATATAATGTGTTAACTAGGAACTTATGGTATTTCAGTACCAAATACTTGGATTCATGTATAATATATATGCTTCGATTTATGTTGTTATATATGGGTGTTACAGTTGGTATCAGAGCAGGTCGTATCCTCGACCTAGCCATGAAATAGTATGAGTATTTCCTTCCATTTCATATGCGTTGTGTCGCCATTGGTCTTACGTGTTATATTTATGGTATTGAGCCTGATCATCTTAATCCTATCTGTATGACATTTAGGAACATGGCCGACCGGTGCAGAAACAACCGTGTTAGACCAAGAACCACTCCAGCTGGGACGAATCCACCAGGTGGCGAGGAGAATGCCCCTTTGTATCAATTCATGCAACAGATGCAGGAACAACAGAATCATTTTGTGCAACAAATGGTACAGCAAATGGCTGGTGGCCTGCATCCTCCAGTGGTTGTTCCTGAAGCTGTAGGGGGAACCTTTAGGGATTTCATTCGTATGAATCCTCCGGAGTTTCAGGGAGGGTTAGATCCAGTAAAGGCTCATGAATGGATATCCGGTATGGAGCGGATTTTCTTGATAGTTCGGTGCAGTGAGGAGAACAAGGTGGTCTTCGCTTCTCACTTGTTGAAGGTTCCGACCATGAGGTGGTGGGAAAGCGCTTCAGCCTTAATGACAATTCAGGAGGTACCGAAGGTATGGGAACATTTTAAGATAACTTTTATGGAGAAGTATTTTCCAAGTTCCTTAAGGTCTCAAAAGGAATTTGAGTTTCAGCGGTTGAGACTAGGTAACTTGACCGTGGCTTCCTATGCGGAAAAGTTCGAGGTTATGGCTGCTTATTCTAGGCAGGTCATGTATGCTCCTGATGAGAGGTGAAAGATTGATCAGTTTCTTTTTGGTTTGAGGGCTGAAATTTCACATAGTGTGTCGCATAGGTGTCGCTCCCAGGATTTTCATCCAGGTACAAACGCGAGAGTGGCGCGGAAAACAGAGTCGCCAGCCGTGTAAATTTATCCCAAGAGAGGGAAAGGGAACACCGCATAAACCTGAGGAAGAGGGAAAGGAATGGTCATCGCAACCATAACCTGGGTTCGGGAGTCGGTTACGCGAGGGGAAGGTGCTAGCACCTCACGCGTCCATCGTACTCGATGGGATCCACGCTTGTTGTCTAATCTAAGGGTGAGTTATCCTATCATCTATGGCTGTACTAAGACGGGGGAGGAGAAAACAAAGACAGACTCGGTAGGACGTCAACGTCCTAGGCCTACGTACCCCCTTTGTGCAATGGGGAATTCAGAGTCAACGTAGTTCGGACCAAGTTCTTTTTGTGTTTTTTATGAGCGACGTTAAGTTCGCGTCCGGCAGTTAGGGTCGATGCCTGTTTGCGACTCAGACGGAAAGTAACGTGCCCTTTTTTAAAATAGCCTTTAGTTTGACAATCCCGAAGGACAAAAAGGTTTGAAGTTTGTTTGTATTTTTTAGGACAGAAGTGACTTGAGTTAGTTCATAACTTGCATTGCACCAAAGTCTAGGGCACAGGGGCGAATACTTAACGCATCGTCCCAAGACAGGACGCTCGCTAAGCACTCTAGAAAGATGAGAGGAAGCCCCTAATTTCTCATTCCCCACGCTTAAGGCTCGTGCGCAATACAATTTATCCTTATTAAGTGTTTTCAAGAAATTTTAGATGAGAAGAGAGAAGACACAAAGGAGACTCTAAGGGGGACTAAGAGTCCTAAAGTTATCATGCATGGGTGACCTACGGTTAGTGAGGTTTGACGACAACCTAAGCCTAAAGAAAGGAAAGGATGAGAGAAGGAAAGAATAAGGGTGAACATGGATGACTATCCACACCCTTAAAGAACTAACCTTAGTCCCTGCATAAAAGGTTAGTATGAAACAGACATAGGTGATATCAAAGCAAAAGAAAACCAAACAATGGCATATAATAATGATAACAATCCAAACATGAATTAAGAAGTCAAATAAACAACCCCAAAACAATGGCACAAGTGCCTTTTTAAACAGGTAACCAGACAGGATCAAGGGTGTGCATACAAGAAAATCTAACACAAAGAGCCATTAAACAAATAGTAAAACAACTTCTAAAATTACCAAATTAAATATCAAAGTTGCTCAACCAGAGACAAACAACACATAAAAAATTCCTGCAAAAATTCAAGATGTTAGTCATTCAAACAATTATGCAAAGCTCAGATGAGAAGTAGGGTTCAATATGCAAAAGGAAGGACTAAAATGCAATATGGAATAATTTTAAAAGTGAAAGAAAAATATTTTAATGCACTTCAGAATGTTATCTAACAAATGCAAAAAGAACGGATTGAAAATATTTTATGGATGCAGAGAAATAAAATAAACAAATTAGGTATGCATGATATGAGTAATTCGAAAAGAAAATGAATAAAATAATTAATTTAGATGATATAAAATAAAATAAAAATAAAAAATAAAATTTGGAAAATTTTATAAAATGATAAAAAGTATGCATGAATTTTATTAGAAATTTTTAATGCATATAACTATTTTTTAAAAATTAAAAATGAGATATGATAATTAAAATAAAAATAAATAAATTGAAAATGCAAGGGGGGTGCGTTGAGTAATCCAAATATGTTGGAATAAGGAAATGGGCTAAAGGGGGGGGGGGGGGGGGCGCGAATAGCAGCCCAATCCATCTAATTAATCAGAAAAATAAAAAAGAAAAAGAAGGTGTACGCATGGACCAAGTCAACCTAGTTGACTCATGCTTACCTTTGGATGCATCCAACGCATGCCATTAGTCAACCAAACAACAAAGTAGTCACGATGAAGGGTCATGATGAAAAGAACACCCTAATTAACGTGCACGTACGCACACCAAACAACCAGTATACCATACTCCCTCCATGTGCACGGCACATGCTTTTTAATGTGCTGTCCCAATCATAGCCGTGTGATTCATCCAACATGTAAGATTAGGTCAACGAAAATGAAAGTAAACAAAAGGAAATAAAATAATTGGACGCCCACGGTAACAATGGTGGGGTAATAACCACCTGAACAAAAAAACAAAAATCAGAAAAAAATAAGAAGGAGAAGACGTGGCAGCGTGAGAGCCACATGATCCAGTGAATCAACGGCCTGAATTGCGTCTTCCTCGTTGGAATCCCTCACCGACCGGAGCTCATACCAGTCGTCGGAGCCCTAGCTCCGGCCGCCACCCACGGTACTTGCAACTTTAAAAACACCCAGAAAACGCAAAGGGGTACATGTTCTTGACCAGAAAATCATGAGGAACTCAAATATTCAATCAAAAACCACAAACAACGCATGGATAAAGAGAATCGAAGGAAATGTGCTTAGGTTTAAAAACTTTAAACTTAAAGTATGGTCAATCTACACATCCAAACACCAAACAAATTATATCAGAGTTATCCATGGATGTCACACAACAATTTGCGCACTTAAAAACAGAGTTCTATGGTCATGCAAAACATCACCAACCTGAGATGGTGCAGCCTGAATCCTTGCTTTTAGCTCCAAAGGGTGATTGGTTTGTGCTCAGTGGATCCCCAGAATGAAGTTTGTGGAAGAAATTCGTGAAAACTCCTTGTAGATTGAGAGATACGAATGTGAGAGACTTTAGGGTTCAAGTTCTTGTTCTCCTCCAAAAGCACGTGTAATCTGACCTAACCAGTGCATGCATGAGTTTAAATACTCTAGGGTTTCTCACTGATAATGGTTTGGGCTTGGGCAATTCTTTGTTTAATGAGTTTTGGACAAGTTTGGATTTTTACATAATATGGAATACACCTCTCTCCATGCGTGTACACTTAAGAAATCTATGATGGATCACTTAACTTCTGATTGCTAATCACACCCACATTGAAATTGGGCCTTGAAACATTTTGGTTCATGAGATTTCAATAATTTGGCAATTTGAAATAATGGAGAATAAGTGAAGAATAAACCATGGAATTTATTGATTCTTGGGCCCAAAATAATCCTCAAGGAATGTTCTTTGATATTAGAATGTGGCATGAAGCAATGGAATTGATTATAGGTCACTATGCCCAAAGTTGTGAAAATGGAATCATGAAAAACCCTAAAAACCACTTTGCCTTCTTTTGATCATAACCTGAGTTTCACAAATGATATGGAGACCCACTAGTACTTGTTGGAAAGAGGAGAAAAAGATCTTCAACTTTCATGTTTGAGGAAAATTCATTTGAATCTTCTTTGATGGTAAAAAGTCAAGTTAAATGTAGTGTAAAAACTTGCCAAAAATGGAAACTTCTCATTATAGGTCACTTTCCATATTTAGTAACTTTTGCACCAACTCCTGATTCTTGATAAATGGCATGAAACTTGACTCTTGAAGACCATCTGAGGATATGAGACCTTGAAAACCTTGGAGAGAACCTCAGAATTCCACAGTTGACTTCCCCAATTCACCTGATTCCCGATCCATTGGCCAATTGAACTTCTCTTGAACCAGACTGATGGACAATCTTCCATTCCTAGATACTTATGGACCCAAGGAATACCATGGAATTAAGTCTTGCCCAAAAAATCAGAAATAAACTGACTTTATAGCAAACCCTAATCTTGGTACCCTCAGTCTAGGAGGAAATAACACGGTCTCCAAATCCAAATTCCTCTGAATATGATGTGTATCCTCTCCAACAAAGATAAGATATGCCATTTGATGATGATAAAAACTCAAGGAGCTTGCCCAAGAATATCAAAACCCTAATTTATACACTGGTTAGGAGAGAGTGATCCACTTGAGCTCTCTTGCTTGACCCTCTGAAGAACTACCTCAGGCACCTTGACCCCATGCTAAGAACCAATGGTATGCACACATGATAATGCAAAAATGCAATGAAACATAAGCCAGTTAGTACTAAAGTAAGGAGGGCAAATTTTGGGGTGCAACAAGAGGGAATTCACTAACTATGCTGAATTGTTACGATAGTGTTATGTGGCAGAGCATAGCTTAAAGAAGGTGCAATCAGAATGAGAGTTGAGTAGGATGAATCAAAGTGATCGTGGAAGATCGAATCAACAGTTTAGACCGAGACAACAAATGTTTAAAGGGAAGCAAGTTCAGAGTTCCAGGGCTAGTGCGCCTCTGGTATGCCGTACTTGTGGTAAGAATCATCATGGTAGGTGCAGTTTGGAAGGAATAAGGTGTTATCAGTGTAACAAAGTGGGCCATGTATCGAGGGATTGTCCTCAGATGAGGAATCAGACACAAGGGAGGAATGTCGGCCGAGTTTATATGTTGGACGCAAAGAAAGCAAAGGGTGACAGCTCTTTGATTGCTGGTACGTGTCTTGTTAATGGAAATCCTTGCTTTGTTTTATTTGACTGTGGGGCAACACACTCCTTTATATCGATGCAATGTATGAAGCGACTGGGGTTGCAAACTATTCCATTGGCTCCACCCATGGTGGTTACTACTTCCATGGATGAGATTGTTGAAACGCCGTTAGTGTGTGAAAATTGTGTTTTATTGTTGAATGAAAGAGTTTTCCAGATTGATCTTATTTGTTTGTCGCTTAAGAAAGTGGATGTGGTTTTGGGAATGGATTGGCTTTCAGCTAACTCGGTATTTATCAGTTGTAAGGAGAAACTAATTATTATTCCGTCCATAGAGGCTACTCCGAAGGATCTGTTGACTACTATCTTGGAAGGTACGGTTGAGATGATTAATTTCTTGTTTGAGAATGAATAATTTGTTCTTTTGGTTCTCACTAAGGAGGAGAACGACAACCTTCAGGTTCTGAGTATCCCGGTAGTCTGCGAGTGTCATACCCCAAAATTTGCCCTCTCATTCTTTATATCATTTAGCATGAGCTTTCATTTCATTGCATTGCATTCAAGCATAGAAACATAAAGCATTGCATTGCATCTTGCATAAAGGCATGGGATCAGTTGATTTTCAAAGGTGTTGATCATCCAAAGCAAGGGAATAAGAGCCAAGGGTCTCCCAACAAGCCTCAAAGGTTTCTTATATCATATATCATCTCACTTTGATCCCACAAGGCATTGGAAGAGGAGAATTCATCAAGAAGATTGGACAGTGCATCACCTCCTAACCAAAAGCAGTCAAAATTAGGGTTTTGGATTCAAGCCCTCTCCTGATGAAATTTTGATTCAAACTAGATCTTAATGTTTTCTACATGATGTCAAGTATCCAAGGATGGAAGATTGGCCATTGGTTCATTTCAGAAGAGGTTCAATTGATCAGTTCCTTGAGAATTAAGAAATTGGGGGAAAAGTCAACTGTGCAGTGAAAAAAGTCAACTCCTGACTTTTTAAGGTCAAATTCATGAAATTCAAGTTACATATGTTCATTGGACAAGATTTGATCAAGAAATGATGGAGGAATCATGAAAAATCAAGAAATGTACAAAGTTTCCATTTTTGGAAATTTAGGGTTTCTAAAAATGGCACGTTTGGACCATTTTGCACCACACTTTGAGGCTTCCTTTCTCCATGATAAAGGCTTCAAACTTCAGACCCAAGTTGAGCCAATTAAAGTTCACACTCTAAGCTTCAAATCCATATAAATAACTCTTCCATTGGATCAAAATTGAGGGAGTTATGATCAATCAAAGTTTGACAAAACTAGGTCAAAAACCAAGTCATGACCAAGAAAGACCAGACCCATGCGCCGTAATTTTGTCAAACACATGATGGGCATAATGTCAAGCCATTTTTATCATTAAAGGATGCTCCAAATGAAAAAATGTTAAACATCAAAGTTGTTCATCTCAATGTCCTCTTCAACTTTTATGTTGGACATTTTTCCATTTGAGCAAGTTATGATGGAGTTATAAGGGTCCCAAGTTGATGTGTTCATGCTGAAAATTCATGTGCCATGTTGCCCTGCGTGCTACAACCTTGCCTCGCCCATAAACCAGTCCCACATTCTTGAGTTTCAAACCATTTTACACCATCTTACAAGCCTTTATTCAATTCAATTTTCATACCAATCATGTTCTATCAAATTTCCTCTTTCCAATGACATTCAAATCTCATCAAACCGTGCACTACACATGAAGAAATTCCTCCACAAACTTGCACTTTTCCATTGATTTGTTGTAGCTGCCAAAAAAATAGAATGTTATGTCATGTGTGTTTTTGCTTCATCAGCTTGCACGCATGCTTCACATCATCACTCTTGCCTCATTTGGACAAACACATTCCTTATACAATCCATGCCAAGCTTGGCCATACATCAAAAAGGGAAAACAGAAAATTGCTCAACAAGTTTTGCAGTAACAACATAACATCACCATCATCCATTCTCAGCCTCACCATAGTTGCCATAAACATTTCCACACCATAACTAAGCTCACTAGCTCGCCCCTAACTAACTTGACTCAGTTAGTTAGGGTGGACTCACTTAACCCACCTTGAACTCTCTTAACTCACCCATTTAACCACACTAGTTCATTCTTAGCTCAAGATATATATTCAAATTTTACTCACAATTTCAAGAACTTCATTTTTTCCATTCCCACTCCCAAATACTTCAAGAATTCTCTCTGAACTTCCTCTCTCTCTATACGAATTCACTAGGGTTCTTCATCTATTTCATCTCTATCATCATCAATAGTCCATTTCTGGATCAAGAACCAACTAAATTAATACCATTATCCAAGTGTAGCATCATCACAGTTTTGAATCTCTCTCTGTTCTCAAGATCTCAAGCTCAAACAACATTTATTTTGCTCAACTTGAAGCTCTAGAAGTGCAAGATCAAGTTGCTGTCTCTGGTTTTCTCAACATTTCCAAGATCTTCAAGCATCAGGTTCCAAATTTCTCAAACTGTGCTTGCACGATTTATGTTCATTTTAACTTGTTTTTGCTGATTAAAGCTTGCTAGAAGCAATGTAATACATCCGGCTAGTGATAGGCTCATTAGGAGCATAGTTGTGAATTTAGGGTAAAGTGTCTTGGTTCGGTTTGCTGTTTACGTGCATTATCTTTGGAAAATAATTACATATTCACGATCTCCTCCACTTCCTCTTCATTTTGATATGTGGTTTGGTGATTTCTGGAAGTTTGGAAGGTTGCAGGTGGTGGCGTTTCGCCTGAGAAGATGACCGGAGGTCCTTCTCCGGCCGGTAAGTGTTCGTTAGGTTTTTAGAGCCAATTTAAATCTTTACCGTCTGATCATTTGCATCGTGTGGTTATTAAGGTGTCAACGCCTTAAAAGGCCATGTGATTTGCACGTGCTTCATTTTGACTTCAGGTTGATCTTGTATGTATGCGTGCATGATTGTTTTGGTGAACTTGCATTGTGGATTGTTAGATTCATTTACTTGCTTGATGATCTTGCATTGACCTTGATCCAACGCCTATTATGTTGCCCACGCATTAATGAAAGTGTGGTCTTGCACGTATTCTCTCTTGTTTATTTCAGGTGCTTTCATGTGTGTGTGGGTTTAGTGATTCACATGTACGCGCGTGCTCATTCGTTTGATTATCATAATTTCTGGATTGATTGTTGACTGTTGGATCTAATGGCCATGATTGCATCCTTATGTTGAGTGCATGTACACCTGAACACACACAAACACGTTTTAATGGACTGGATTGACTATTTGATGTTCACACCCCCATACTGAGCCCAATGCATATTTTAAACGTGCCTTTTACTTCTTTTGCACCCCACTCCATTTGCTCTTGTTTTTTTTAATTTTATTTTCCATATCTGTTTGGTTTTCTTATTTTAAAAATAGCAAATAATCTCTAAAAATCTTAAATAAATTCATGTGTGTTCCTTACTCATTTAAATAGTTTTATTTTATTTTTAAATTATGATTCCATGATTTTTTGAACATAATTGCATAATTTTCTTTTAATTCCCTTTTAATAATGTTCTTCATTGACATTCAAACTTGTGCATTTTATTTCTTCCATCTCACACAACATTTTTAACTCATTCTTTTTGTATCGATTAGATAACACATCAAGGCATCCAAATCAATTTTCTTTTGATTTTTAAGGTCTTTTTATCACATGTTTGCATGTTCATCTTTGCACTTCCTTTTGGTTTGATCAATGTGATTTTGTGAATTCTTTTAGGCTTGTTTTCTCTTGAGTTTTGTCACGAGTCTTTATGCATGTTTGTGCCTCTGGCTTAGGTTAGTTGTGACTCATTTTCATAATTTCTTCATGTGCTTTGACAGTTGTTTGGTGCCTCATGATTTGAATTAGTTGTGTGCACTTTCTTGTACCTCATTCTTATATGATTTTGTTGAGGCATTTATGCCATCATTTGGTGATTGTTTAGGCATCTTTTGTAGGTAATTTGCATGATATTATAGGTCATCTTAGTCTTATTATAGGTCACTTTGACTTGTGTTTGCATTTGACTTGAGTTTATACATTATAACTTGAAAGTTTGACATGAATTCTTGCATCTTCTCCTCTTATGATCTACATGTTTCATATGTGCATTTTGTATGCCATTTCACATCTTCCATTTGCATCTCATTGATGTTATTCCACTGCCCATGTGCATTCATTAATCATTTTACATGTTATGCATCTTTAATATGTCACTTTGTGCACCTAATTGAACATGTTTCTCTTTCCTTAATTCTTCTTCATCCCATGTCTTCTTCTTGTATCTTTTTATGCATGATTTGTATGAGGATCCATGTGCATCTTAAGACATTGACAAATGATATTTGGTTCTGACTTTGTTCTTTTGTGGAGCATTATTGCATGTTCACTTTGCATATCCACTCATTCTTCATCTATTTCTTCCATGATTCACTTCTTGGATGTTTAAGACATTTGATTGTGCCTTGTTGGTGTATGTTTAATATCTTAACATTAGAGAACACTCTCATAGTTTAGGTTCTGACTTTGATTGAGTATCATCTCTTAGGATCTTTATTCATGGGGTCTTGATTTGTTTGATCACTATTTGGTATTCTTTCGTTATTCCACTACTTGTAAATTGTTTGTGAACTAACATTTTCATGTAGGTGCAAAAGGGTAAGTAAGTGTGTGGATATGCTTCCACATACAATCCTTTCTTTCATCTTCTTTTATCTCTTTTAATAATTCAATTTTTGATTGTGATAAGCATTTATATGCTTTCCTTGAATAACTTCTTTCTTCTCCCCTTTGAGTTACAACTCATCTTCTATTTGAGAAGTGAGTTGTTTAATTCACTCTTCTTCTCCTTTCTCTTAGGATTAGATTTCTTAAACCACATTAAGCATAGGAACATCCATGTATGATAACACTAGGGTGAGTCTTAGTCTCCCTCATTAGTTTTCACCTTTTGCTTCCCTTTGAGTCTTTCTTCTTCTCATCTCATAATCTTTTTTTTTAAATAATTAATAAAGGTTAAACGTGTATTGTGCATGAGCCTTAAACGTGAGAAGTGAATAATGGGGGGGGGGGGGGGGGGGGGGGGGTTTCCCTTCATTCTTCTAGGATACCTAGTGTACGTCCTGTTGGGGGACGATACGTAACGTATTCTTTCCTATGTTGTAGACTTGAGTGCAATGCAAGTTACAAACAACTTCAAAAACACTTCTTTCTAAAAAAAACTTCAAACAAACAAACAAATTCTCTTCTCATCTCCTTCATTCTATCTCCTTAAGGATTCGTCACGTCCATTCCACCGCAAACAAGTGACGCCTAAGTCTCCCTACAGCGAGCTGCAACACCTAACTGCTGGAATGCTAACGTCGACGTATTCCACTAAAAAACACAAACAAAGCGACCCTCGTTGAGGGGAACTACGTCGTTCTGATTCTCATGTTCCCGATGAGATACGTAGGCAATGGGGTAGGGCCCATTCGAGCACTTATTTTATTTTCCCTACATTTGTTTCTCTTTGTCTTTCCTTTCTTTTTCGGTATCTTTTTATCACCCTTTGATTGAAACAAGCAAGTGTGGATCCCATCGAGTACGATGGACGCGTGGGGGTGCTAATACCTTCCCTTCGCGTAATCGACTCCTGAACCCAGTTCTCGTGGTCATGAGACCATGCTCTTTCCTTCCCTTCGGGTTTATACAGTGTTTCCTTTCCCTCTCTTGGGATAAATACACATTGCTGGCGACTCTGTTTCGGTGCCACTTTCGCGTTTGTACTTGGATGAAAATCCCGGGAGCGACAGCTGGCGACTCTGCTGGGGACCGAACCCAGAATCTCTGGTTCCCTAAGCGAGTCAATCCTAGCGCTTGTCTGTTTTTTCTTTCATTGGGTGTTTACTGTGGTGCTGTATTTTGTTGTTTACTATTTTACTGTACTGCTATTTACTTTATTTTTGCTTTACTGTATTACTGTTTTACCGCATTTATGGCATTTTCATTTCATTATTATACTGGATTGTGCCGTGCTGTGCTGGATTTTTCTGTTTGGTGGGCAGGGTGTTCTGAGAGATAAGCCCACTACCCAGGCTTGAGCATACACGTAGGTATTAGTATGGGTGGGCGTGTCGCTCCCGTGGTGTTTTTCAACGTGTGGGTGTTCACGAGACCTACAACCAGACGAGGTTCTATCCGGAGCTATCTGCTACTATATGCTCTATACAGGCCAGTAGATATTCTCTGGAGCAATTGTCGACTCTGGTGACCATTCCCGAGGACTCAGTTGCGGCACTCCTCCCGAGTCGTGACAGTGGCAGACCACACTTTGTGGCAAACCCATTGCACATTCTCGATCCGAGGACCCAATGTTGGGAACTTGCTATAGGATATCCTTTTTTAGGGGAATCAGTTGAGGCCTCCTCGATTGATGATGATGCCAAACCAGAAATGCTGAACGTAACATCATTTCTCGACCTGAGAGCCTGTGATATTGAGGATCCTCACCTTTCTAGTACCCACATGTGAGAGGGACGGGTTGTTTGCAGGTTTGCAGGTAACCTTGACTTTCAACATACCTGGTACACTGGATTTCTTATCAGTATGATTTATCTGTGTGGTTACTCTGTTGTTCTGGAATTCTGGAGAGCTTGAGCCTTGAATTTATGCAACTATTTCAGTCCAGCACAGACACGTGGCACTTTGATCCCATGCCTTGCATTGCATCTTTTTCTCTAACATTCATATTTTTCATTTTCTAGGTAGTATCTGATTTTTATTCCAGTCAACGGGCAGTTATAGGGATGGACAATAAAAGGGGCAAGAAGAACACCATTGTGTACAAGTTCCTGAAGCTCATCCTAGGTCAGATTTGTAAATTGCAATCCTTTGCTCATAACCTCAGTGAATATGAAGTTGATGGCTTACACACCCCGATGCAGTTCTATGATCCTGCCTTGAGGTGCTTTGTACTGACGGATTATGTCTTGGTTCCTACTCTGGAAGAGTATTCTAACATTCTGGGAATTTCCATCAAAGAAGGTGCTCCTTTCTGTGGGTCGAAGGCAGATCTTGATTTCCAAGTTGTGGCTGGTGCTCTTTATTTGAGCAAGTCAACTTTGAAAGCTGATATTTTTGGCAAGGGAAAGGTTCGTGGCTATCACCTATCATACTTGGCAAACAAGGCTCAAGAGGCAGCAAAGGAGAAGAAGTGGAATGTCTTCAATGCAGTGTTGGCTCTCTATGTATATGGTATTGTCTTGTTCTCGAATGAGCCTGATTTTGTTGACATAGATGCTATCAGAACATTTGTATCTCAGAATCCGATGCCAACCTTATTAGGAGATCTTCATTATGCCTTGTACAACAGGAACGAGAAGAGACGAGGTGGGACAGTTCATTGTTGTGCACCTCTTTTCTATAAGTGGTTTGCCAATCATCTACCCCAGTCAGGTGCTTTCAAGGATACTAAGAGTTCCCTGAAATAGAGTCAACGTCTGATGGGCCTAGATGCTAAGGATATTGTTTGGGTGAATCACAGAGTGATGGGTAAAGACATTTTGCACAGTTGTGGTGAGTACCCTAATGTGCCATTGATAGGGAGAAAAGGAGGTATTAACTATAACCCTTCCTTGGCTATCCGGCAGTTTGGGTATGCTCTGAAAAGTCCCCTAGTTGAAAAGGAGCTGGAAGAGTCTTTGTATTTTCACATGGCTGATAATGGATTAGATGTGGCGCAGAAAGCATCCAAAGCATGGCTCAGTAAACAGAAGAGAGGGAAGACCGTGTGGGGTTTGCCTAACAATCAAACTTTCCCTCCATATGAGCAATGGATAAAGAAGAGGGTCGAAGAGTACTATTTTCCTTTTGATTGGGCACCTCCCTTGTATCCCAAAGTGATAGAGGAAAGAATCACCGTACCAATTGAAGAATTCGATAAGCAGCGAAGTGTGGTGCAGGATTTGAGGGAGGAAAATGCTAGTATGAGTAGTAGACTTCAGGGCGCTTTACATGACAACTTGGAGATGAAATGGAAGGTCCAAGATTTGACAGAGCGTTTGGAAAAAAAGGGAGAAGGATCTTGATGACAGAGCTCAGCACTGTAGAAAGATCAGTATGACTGTTGAATCATCCGGCAAGGCCTACAGGGAAACCAAGAAGCTCTTGACCAAAACTGAAGACAAGCTTGCCATGTATCAGGAGATGTGGGAAGAGCTCAAGATTGAGAATAGGGAGTTAAAAGAAGAACTTCAAAGAATAAAGAAAGATAAGAAGCACTTCTCTGGTAAGTGGAAAGGAGCCCAGAAAGAAATTGAAGAGCTCAAGTTGCAAGCGGGAATCAAGAAGTCAAAGCGCGAAGGCAATGATGTTGAAGAGCAGATTGCTAGGCTGAATCAGGATGTCGAGAAGAGAAATAGACTGATCAAGGGGTTGCTAGAAAGACCTACTCATCCAGACACTGTGAATCTTCTTGAAGAGATTGAAGCTAGCTTGTTTGGAATCGATTTGTAGTGATTCTGTTGTTTGTAGTTTGCTATGATTACCATCAGGATTGTTGATGGAATCACTTTTGATTGTATCGGACCTATCTATATGTTTTCTTATGATATGATATTAAAGTATTTGGTTCGGCCATATTTGTCTCTACAGCTCTCAGTTTTTGAAAGGTGTCTTCCTTTGTTTGATTCTGTAATATTTCTGGATTTGGATTTATTTTCCGATGTTGTGTCCGATCCCTTGCCCGATTTCAAAGCTAGAATCAAAGCAGATATGCCCTGGAAATGTTTAAATATGATTGTTTGCATTTTGCATTTGCACCCGCATAATCATAAGCATTTTTGCATAACAGGTACTTTCTCCGGTCTTTCTAACCTTTATTTGATTTCAGGCATTATAGCTGATACCCACGTCCACCGATACACAACTCGAAGAAATCAAGCAAGGATAATGGATCAAATGCATAATGATTTGGCTGAAATGAGGGCACGCATGGACCAGTTCATGACTCTCATGACTGGTATGGCAAAGACTCAAGAGAGATTGAGACTTCTGGTCGAGCGTCCAGAGACTACGCTGGGAGGTAATCAGGTTGACAATTCACAGACACATGGCACTCCTCCCCCTGTTGGCAATCCTCCTCCTGTTGGTAATCTGGCTAATGGAAATGTCAGAAATGCTGGTGTTGTTTAGGAAGATGCTCAGGAAGATCAATTCACCCTGTTGGATGCTGATATGGGTAATCCTAACGACAAAAGGTATGATGAGCTGGCTGAGAAAATAAGGGCTATGGAGTGCAAGAATTCTCTGGGCATTGATGTTACTAATCTGGGTCTGGTACCAGGGGTCAGAATTCCTCCAAAATTCAAGCCACCCACTTTTGACAAATATCATGGCAATACGTGTCCCCAGACATATATTCAGGCTTATTTTGGGAGGATCTCAGCCCACACTGATGACGAGAAGTTGTGGATGCATTACTTTCAAGACAGTTTGGCTGGAGCTTCATTGACCTGGTACATGAAATTAAACAGAGTTGATGTGAGAAGTTGGAAAGATCTGGCAGAAGCGTTTATGAAGCAATATCAGTATAATATCGACATGGCTCCCAACCACACTCAACTGCAAGGGTTGTCATAGAATGCTAAGGAAAGTTTCAAAGAATATGCTCAAAGGTGGAGAGAAAAGGCTACCCAGGTTCAACCCCCTTTGCTGGAGAGAGAAATGGAAGATATGTTCATGGGCACCCTGCAAGGGGCATTCCTTGATAGATTGGCTGCTTGTCCATCGACGGGATTCTCTGATATTGTGATTGCCGGCGAAAGGATCGAGAGTTTGTTGAAACTTGGAAAGATTCAAGATGTAAGTGGTGCTGGTTCCTCTAGAACGAAGAAACCTTTTGCTAATGGCCAGAAAAGGAGAGAAGGTGATACAAATGCTGTGTATAGAGGACGGGGAAGAGGATGTTCTCAGGCTTATCGGCAAGTAGGTGCAGTGACGATCCCAACACCATCTGTTCAGAAATAGCAACCACAACAGCAGGTTCAGCAACAACAGCAACCTCCATTCCAACAAAGGTCTAGGCAGAGGGACCGCAAAATTGACCCTCTCCCTATGACGTATTCAGCATTGTTACCCCAGTTGCTCAAATTGAAGTTGGTTGAGCTTCGCACCATGAGACCTCCTACTGCTGGAAACTTGCCACCTAACTATGATGCTAATGCCCACTGCGAGTTCCATTCAGGTGCTCCGGGACACACCACGAAAAAGTGTTGGGCATTTCAAAATAAGGTGCATGATCTGATAGACGCCAAGGCGATCAACTTCTCTCTACCTCCTAATGTTCTTCAGAACCCCATGCCTAATCATGGTGTGGCAGATGTGCACGCTATTGAGGATGGGAAGAGGTTGAACTTGGTAACGGATATCAGTCAAGTGAAGACTTCGCTACTGGTTGTGAAAGATCGTTTTTTGAAGGGACAGGTGTTCCCGGGTTGTGACCAAGATTGCTCTGAATGTAGGGGTCAAGAGAATGGCTGTGATAAATTGAAAGTTGGTTTGCAGAATCTGATAAATGAAGGTCGTCTACAGTTTGACCGGGGTGCGAAGGATACTGAAGAAGTGTCAACTGTGACAATTTATTATACCCCTGCTGAGATTCAGGTACCTGCAAGTGCAGCTCCTATAGCAAACGTTGTGCTGGAAAAACCCAGTCCTGTTACCATCACAGTGCTAGGACCAGTTCTGTTTACCTCTAATAAAGCAATCCCATGGCACTATGGGGCAGATGTGTATTATGAGGGAAAAAAGCAGGAAGTCGGAACATCAGCTAGTTCAAATATTGATAACATGGGTGGTGTAGGTGGCTTTACAAGGAGTGGAAGGTTGTTTGCTCCTCAAACTCTTCGAAGTGAGAAAGAAGTCGAGGCTGCGGCAAAAGCTAAAGGGAAACAGGTGGCTGAGAGGGTGCCTGTACCTGAAATAGAGCCCAAGATTAATTTCGATAATGAGGTAGAAGAGTTTATGAGAATAATAAAGAAAAGTGATTACAAGATTGGCGACCAATTGAATCAGACGCCCTCGAAGATCTCAATTTTGTCATTTTTGATGTGTTCTGATGTGCACCGGGAGGCTTTGCTGAAAGTATTGAAGAGAGCTTATGTGCCACAAGAAATTATTGTCAATCAGCTCGAGGGCGTGATCTCTAATGTTAATGTCAGCCATGGATTGGGTTTCACAAGCCGAGATTTGACTTCTGAAGGAAGAAACCACAACAAAGCTTTGCATATTACAATGGAGTGTAGGGGTGCAGTGTTGTCCCACGTGCTGGTAGACACTGGTTCCTCACTCAATGTCTTGCCTAAGAAAGCGCTGATGAAGTTGGAAGTTGATGGATTGATCTTAAGGCCAAGTGATCTGGTTGTGAGAGCATTCGATGTGACGAAAAGATCGGTATTTGGTGAAGTGGAATTATCGGTGCAAATTAGACCTCAAGTGTTCAAGTCTACATTCCACGTGATGGATATACAACCTGCTTATAACTGTTTATTAGGTCGCCCATGGATTCATGCGGCCGGGGCTGCTACATCCACACTCCATCAGAAACTAAAATATGAGTTTGAGGGACAAATAATGACTGTGTGTGGTGAAGAGGATATTTTCGTCAGTCATTTGTCTACATTCAAATATGTTGAAATGGATGGAGAGATCCACGAAATGCTTTGCCAGTCGTTCGAGGCAGTGAATATTGATAAAGTGCCTGAATCTTCCCCTACACCAGATAGAGCTGGCACGTCTATTTCATCTTATAAGTAAGTTGTCGAGGTTGTTAGAGCAGGTAATGCCCAAGGCTGGGGCAAGCTGATAGAGACATCAATGAAGGAGGATAAGTTTGGTATTGGCTATCAACCCTCTATGGATTCGGTTACAAAGAACAGTGGACCCATCACTTTCAGCAGTGGGGGAATCATCTACCTAGACTAGTCTTGTGCAGCTACAGAAGATGGCATTAATAGTGACTGTGACTTGGACAACTGGGTACGCCCACATGCTTCGGGACAACAATTGCAAAACTGGTCCGTTGAAGAAGTCGTCCAAGTTACTCTTCAAAAAAAGTAATTTTCTTTATTTTTTCTAATCATAATGCATGTTAAAATCTGGCGCTCTGCCCAAGGCGTTCAGATTCATTTGTAGGGCCACCCATTTTCATTTGCAATTTTAATCATCAATAAAGGACGTTTTGCACTCAAATTTTGTTCGCTGTCTTTCATTTTTATTTTTGCATAAAAAAAATTAAAATGGCAATGTTTCGTTTCTTTTTGTTTTAAAATAAATTCTAAAATAAAGCATGAACCCATCCGTGTATACTTGATCCTCTGGATTCCATTGATAACGGTTCTGCTATGGCTATGTATGACATTGACAAACCGATTTATCAAGCCGAAGAAGGGGATGAGAAAGACTGTGAACTCTCTGAGGAACTGGCCAGATTGTTAAAACAAGAGGAAAGGGCCATCCAGCTTCATCAAGAGACCATAGAGATCATCAATATTGGTACCGAGGGTCTTAAGAAAGAGGTCAAGATTGGCGCCAGCCTGCAAGCAGATGTGAAGAAAGCTTTGACTGAAATGTTGTGTGCATATGTTGATATCTTCGGCTGGTCGTATCAGGACATGCCGGGGTTGGATACCGATATTGTTGTGCACAGGCTACCATTGGGAGAAGAATGCCCGCCAGTCAAGCAGAAACTTCGTCGGACTCATCCCGATATAGCCATAAAAATCAAAGAAGAAGTTCAGAAGCAGTGGGACGCAGGGTTTCTTGCTGTGACCAACTATCCTCCCTGGGTTACCAACATAGTGCCGGTACCAAAGAAAGACGGAAAGGTTAGAATGTGTGTGGATTATCGAGATCTTAACAAAGCTAGTCCGAAAGATGATTTTCCACTACCTCACATCGACGTGCTGGTTGATAATACAGCTCAGTTTTCAGTGTTCTCGTTTATGGACGGTTTCTCCGGGTACAACCAGATTAAGATGGCACCTGAGGATATGGAGAAGACTGCGTTCATTACCCCATGGGGTACGTATTGTTATAAAGTGATGCCTTTTGGGTTGAAAAACGCCGGGGCAACGTATCAGCGGGCAATGGTAACATTATTGCACGACTTGATTCATAAGGAGATTGTATGTTATGTGGATGACATGATTGCCAAGTCGGGAACAGAATAAGAACATCTGATTAACTTGAGAAAGTTGTTTGAAAGGTTGATAAAATTTCGTTTGAGGTTGAATCCAAACAAGTGCACTTTCGGGGTGCGTTCTGGAAAGTTGCTGGGTTTCATAGTAAGTGAAAAAGGAATTGAGGTCGATCCTGCCAAAGTTAAAGCAATACAAGAGATGCCTGAACCGAGAACAGAAAAAGAAGTTTGTGGTTTCTTAGGAAGATTGAACTACATTGCAAGGTTCATATCTCACCTAACAGCCACATGCGAACCAATATTCAAACTGCTAAGAAAAGATCAAACACTCAGGTGAAATGACGACTGCAAAACGGCATTCGATAAAATAAAAGAATATTTGCAGGAACCTCCAATTCTCATGCCTCCGGTTCCAGGGAGACCTTTGATAATGTATTTGACAGTGCTTGAAGGGTCTATGGGTTGTGTTCTCGGTCAACACGACGAGACAGGTAGGAAAAAGCATGCTATTTACTACCTGAGCAAAAAGTTCAATGACTGCGAGTCCCGGTACTCAATGCTTGAAAAGACATGATGTGCACTTGCATGGGCTGCTAAGCGATTGAGGCAGTATATGCTCAGGCACACAACTTTGTTAATTTTGAAAATGGATCCTGTCAAGTACATCTTCGAGAAACCAGCACTAACAGGCAGAGTTGCACGGTGGAAAATGGTTTTGACAGAATATGATATCCAGTATACTTCTCAGAAGGCCGTCAAGGGAAGTATCTTGTCAGACTATCTTGCGCAACAACCGATTGATGATTACCAACCCATGAAGTTTGATTTCCCTGATGAGGACATCATGTTTCTCAAAGCTAAAGATTGCGAGGAACCACTCTCGGAGGAGGGGCCAGACCCTGAATCCAAATGGAGTTTGATGTTTGATGGGGCTGTCAACATAAATGGATGCAGAGTTGGAGCAGTTCTTATTACGCCGGAAGGTGTTCATATGCCTTTCACTGCCCGAATAACCTTCGGATGCACCAACAATGAAGCAGAGTATGAAGCTTGCATAATGGGGATTGAGGAGGCGATTAATTTACGAATTAAGACCCTCGATATCTTCGGTGATTCAACTTTGGTAATTAATCAAGTGAAAGGGAGTTGGTACACGCACCACGCGCATCTGGTTCCGTACAGAGATTATACGAGAAGATTGTTGACGTTTTTCACAACAGTGAAGCTGTACCATATTCCTCAGGATAAGAATAAGTTCACTGATGCCTTGGCCACATTGTCTTCTATGATCAAAGTGCAAAGGTGGAACTATGTACCCAAGATTTAAGTGTCTCGTCTTGATAGACCTGCATTTGTGTTTGCTGTTGATGCAACGTCTGATGACAAGCCGTGGTTTCATGACATCAAGTGTTTCTTGAAAAGTCAAGAGTAGCCGCCAGGGGCATCTACCAAAGATAAGAAGACTTTGAGAAGGCTGTCTGGTAGCTTTCTCTTGAACCAGGATGATGTGTTGTACAAACGGAATTTTGACATGGTTCTGCTCAGGTGCGTGGATAGACACGAAGCAGACCTGTTAATGTAAGAAGTGCATGAAGGCTCTTTCGGTACCCATGCTGGAGGACATGTAATGGCAAAGAAACTATTGAGGTCGGGGTATTATTGGTTGACAATGAAGACAGATTGTTGCAAGTACGCCCGTAAATGTCACAAGTGCCAAATTTATGCAGACAAAGTGCATGTGCCTCCAAATCCGTTGAGTGTCATGTCCCCGCCTTGGCCCTTTGCAATGTGGGGCATTGATATGATTGGAAAAATTGAGCCTACTGCTTCAAACGGCCATCGCTTCATCTTGGTCGCCATTGATTATTTCACGAAGTGGGTTGAAGCAACATCTTATGCTAACGTCACTAAGCAGGTGGTCGCTCGTTTCTTGAAACGGGATATCATTTGTCGCTACGGAGTGCCCGAGAGAATCATTACTAATAATGGTTCTAATCTAAATAACAAAATGATGGCTGAGTTGTGTCGGGACTTCAAAATTAAACATCACAATTCTTCTCCGTATCGCCCAAAGATGAATGGCGCTGTGGAGGCGGTCAACAAGAATATTAAGAAGATTGTGCAGAAAATGGTTGTCACATATAAAGATTGGCATGAGATGCTACCGTTCGCCTTGCATGGGTACCGAACGTCAGTACGAACTTCCACTGGGGCAACACCATTCTCACTTGTATACGGTATGGAGGCAGTACTACCGGTTGAAGTTGAGATTCCATCCCTCAGAGTCATGATGGATGTCAAGTTAGACGAAGCTGAGTGGGTTCGTGCTAGATTTAATCAGTTGAGCCTGATTGAAGAGAAATGACTGACAGCTGTGTGTCATGGGCAGCTATACCAACGGAGGATGAAGCAGGCATTCGACCAAAAGGTGCGTCCTCGGGTTTACAAAGTGGGAGATGTGGTACTCAAAAGGATCCTTCCTCCTAGTACAGATCACAGGGGCAAATGGACTCCCAATTATGAAGGTCCATTCGTGGTTAAGAAGGTCTTCTCGGGCAGAGCCTTATTACTTACAACCATGGACGGCGAAGACTTTTCATCCCCTGTCAACTCAGATGTAGTCAAAAAATACTTCGCATAAACAGACCCGCTGGACAAAATAAAAGAGAAAGTCCAGGCAAAAAAGGGCATCCCGGCGAACCACAAAAACAGAATAAAAAAGGTTCGGGAAAAATTTAGGGATATAAAATAAAAAATTGTACACCCGGTGAGTTGAAAATCCGCAAGGACAACTCAGGCAAAAAAGGGTATCCCGGTGGATTGAAAACCCAAAAGGGCGGTCCACGCAAAAGAGGGATTTAAGAGAACGATTACGGTCTGAGTCATCTGTACTCCCTCTCCGTTTCAACAACTGACATTCCAAAGGGTAGGAATCGGTCTGATAATTCCTCAGAAGGCAAGGTCGGGGAGTCTTGAAGACATACTAGCCATAGCAGAATTGAAACTCAGTGGAATGCCGTTTTCACATTGCCATTAGGATCATTTCTTTTCTCAATTTACAGCAATCTCCTCTTTCCAAGGTTTGCTTCCTGATGTAATTGCCTATTCTGGGATTTCTTCAATAAAAGTGGTTATTCAGTCAAAAGCTTCTTATTTTGTTTTACTGATTTGTTTGCAAAAACGTCCGAATTTTTGATAAAACGTTGCATTTGAAAACATTGTGGCTTTACAATAACGTGCGCAGAAAAACATTTAAAATTACTTTGAATGTTGAGTAATCCTGGATGGTGGATTCAAACCACGCAATATCCTGGGGCACGTGTGTGTATTCTTTTGTTGCAGGAAAACAGGTCCAGATGATTTCGAGCACAAGAGTCATCCCTTCAAACAAGTGATCACTCATTCTCATGTAGAATACTGGGGCAAGTATGTTCAGGAAGGGGGTTCATATGCCATCCTTTTGTCACAACGTTTATTGGTCGAGTCCATCGACGATTCGATATTGACAAATCAAGTTCAACTAGGTAGTGTCGTATCTTATTAAGTTGATTCTCCCATTCAGTACTTCCAACAACTACAAGCTTTTCTGTGTCGATAACGGTTGTAAATTCCCCAGTAGAGTTGCCTCGCCGTTAATGACCACGACTCAGTGAGTGTCTAGGAGTTTGGAGATGCCTAATCTTTTGTAAAATCCTCTTGGGACTATTTCTTTAGATCAGTCTTGTATCATGGAGCAAAAGCAAGTTGTTGATCCTCCCAAGCATGGGGCATCGTGAAAATTCCCCGGCAAGAGGTGTTCCAGATCTATGATCCCCAGTAGAGTTTGAGGATGCCCGGTCTTCTGTAAAATCCTCTTAAGAGACATTTCCCAGCACGAGACGCTTTGAAGTTGTGCTCCCCAGCAGAGTTTGTTGTCAACTCACTATCCCCAGTATAGTCTTCAAGCGGAAGGTTTGCATAGCGTGGGACACTATGGCTCTTATTTTAAGCTCGACAGCTTTGCTCCTCAACAGATCACAGTGGATTTTCTTTGTGTTCTCCCAGCAGACCTAGGGATTCTTTCCCAGCAAGTCGCGACGGAATGTATTATAACCAGGATCTACGTATCCCTGACAGAGTAGATCTGATCTCCAGCAAGATCGTATCTCGGGCAGTTGTATCCCCACAGAATTCAGTATTGAATCGTGCCAGTAATACTCCCCAACCGAGTTGTTCTTTCTCCCCGCAGAGGTTTAGCAGATTCACCAAATCTCTTCCTCAGCAGAGTGTTAGTATATCCATTCCCCAGCATGAGACACCTTGAGGATGTTCTCCCCAAGCAGAGTTAATGACTTCTCTTTCTCAGCAGAACGTCATCCCCAGCGGAGTTTCTATGATCAGAATTCATCCCCAGGCAGATGAAACAATTCTTGGCAGAGTCATCACTCCTTTATATCTCAAAGTACAATTTATTTTTGGCAAAAGTGACAATTCGAAGTAGACGGATTGTTCATTCATTCTCCAGCAGAGACGTTATTCTTTCAAGAGTCTCTGAGGTCAAATCATCGATCATTGTTCCTCAGCAGAGTCAGCAAGGACGTCTGACATGCATGCAGAGCGTAATCCAGTATTGGAAATTTGCAAAAGTCCACCCGTAGTGTGGCAAGCCAGTAGTCGTCTGGCATTGTTTAAAAAGACAGATTCAAGTCCAACCGCAGATTGGCGAAAGTCTATCTAAGGGTGGCAAAGCAGCAAAAGTCCAGCCGCAGATTGGCAAAAGTCCATCTAAGGGTGGCAAAGCAGCAAAAGTCCAACCGCAGATTAGAGAAAGTCCATCTAAGGGTGGTAAAGCAGCAAAAGTACAACCGCAGATTGGCAAAAGTCCATCTTAGGGTGGCAAATCAGCAAAGACCAACCGCAGATTGGCGAAAGTCCATCTAAGGGTGGCAAATCAGCAAAGTCCAACCGCAGATTGGCGAAAGTCCATCTAAGGGTGGCAAAGTTTCAAAGTCCAACCGCAGATTGGCGAAACTCCATCTTAGGGTGGCAAAAGGCTGTAAAGTCCACCCGCAGTGTGGCAAGTCAGTGGTCGTCTGACTCCATTTAAAAAGACAATTTCAAAACCAACCGTAGTTTGACAAAAGTCCACCTGCAGTGTGAGAAGCCAGTAGTCGTTTGGCGTCGTGCTAAAAGACATTGCAAAAGTCCACCCGCAGTGTGGCAAGCCAATAGTCGTCTGGCGTCGTGCTAAAAGACATTGTAAAAGTGCACCCGCAGTGTGGCAAGCTAGTAGTCGTCTGGCGTCGTGCTAAAAGACGTTGTCAAATTCCACCCGCGGTGTGGCAAGCCAGTAGTCGTCTGGCGTCGTGCTAAAAGACGTTGTTAAAGTCCACTCACAGTATGGCAAGCCAGTAGGCGTCTGGCGTTGTTTAAAAGACATCTTTCCAGTGCTATTCTTCCCATCAGAGTTTTTTATACAAGCAGAGTTCATTTGGTTGGGTTTATATCCCTTTTCTTCTTCTCCACAGAGTGCAAATTTTCTGGTTATTTTTGGTATTCAATCTCTCCATACCTTGAAAGTCTGACAGCAATCGCTATCAGCCATTCAGGTCTACAGTGATTGAATAGGGGCATCTGTCATGCCCCAAAATTCTCCCTCTCATTCTTCATATCGTTTAGCATGATCTTTCATTTCATTGCATTGCATTCAAGCATAGAAACATAAAGCATTGCATTGCATCTTGCATAAAGGCATGAGATCAGTTGATTTTCAAAGGTGTTGATCATCCAAAGCAAGGGAATAAGAGCCAAGGGTCTCCCAACAAGCCTCAAAGGTTTCTTATATCATATATCATCTCACTTTGATCCCACAAGGCATTGGAAGAGGAGAATTCATCAAGAAGATTGGACAGTGCATCACCTCCTAACCAAAAGCAGTCAAAATTAGGGTTTTGGATTCAAGCTCTCTCCTGATGAAATTTTGATTCAGACTTGATCTTAATGTTTTCTACATGATTTCAAGTATCCAAGGATGGAAGATTGGCCATTGGTTCATTTCAGAAGAGGTTTAATTGATTAGTTGCTTGAGAATCAAGAAATTGAGGAAAAAGTCAACTGTGCAGTGAAAAAAGTCAACTCTTGACTTTTTAAGGTCAAATTCATGAAATTCAAGTTACATATGTTCATTGGACAAGATTTGATCAAGAAATGATGGAGGAATCATGAAAAATCAAGAAATGTACAAAGTTTCCATTTTTGGAAATTTAGGGTTTCTAAAAATGGCAAGTTTGGACCATTTTGCACCACACTTTGAGGCTTCCTTTCTCCATGATAAAGGCTTCAAACTTCAGGCCCAAGTTGAGCCAATTAATGTTCACAATCTAAGCTTCAAATCCATATAAATAACTCTTCCATTGGATCAAAATTGAGGGAGTTATGATCAATCAAAGTTTGACAAAACTAGGTCAAAAACCAAGTCATGACCAAGCAAGACCAGGCCCATGCGCCATAATTTTGTCAAACACATGGTGGGCAGAATTTCAAGCCATTTTTCTCATTGAAGGAGGCTCCAAATGAAAAAATATTGAACATCAAAGGTGTTCATCTCAATGTCCTCTTCAACTTTGATGTTGGACATTTTTCCATTTGAGCAAGTTATGATGGAGTTATAAGGGTCCCAAGTTGATGTGTTCATGCTGAAAATTCATGTCCCATGTTGCCCTGCGTGCTACAACCTTGCCTCGCCCATAAACCAGTCCCACATTCTTGAGTTTCAAACCATTTTACACCATCTTACAAGCCTTTATTCAATTCAATTTTCATACCAATCATGTTCTATCAAATTTCCTCTTTCCAATGACATTCAAATCTCATCAAACCATGCACTACATATGAAGAAATTCCTCCACAAACTTGCACTTTTCCATTGATTAGTTGTAGCTGCCAAAAAAATAGAATGTTAAGTCATGTGTGTTATTGCTTCATCAGCTTGCACGCATGCTTCACATCATCACTCTTGCCTCATTTGGATAAACACATTCCTTATACAATCCATGCCAGGCTTGGCCATACATCAAAAAGGGAAAACAGAAACTTGCTCTACAAGTTTTGCAGCAACAACATAACATCACCACCATCCATTCTCAGCCTCACCATAGTTGCCATAAACATTTCCATACCATAACCAAGCTCACTAGCTCGCCCCTAACTAACTTGCTCAGTTAGTTATGGTGGACTCATTTAACCCACCTTGAACTCACTTAACTCACCCATTTAACCACACTAGTTCATTCTTAACTCAAGATATATATTCAAATTTTACTCACAATTTCAAGAACTTCATTTTTTCCATTCTCACTCCCAAATACTTCAAGAATTCTCTCTGAACTTCCTCTCTCTCTACACGAATTCACTAGGGTTCTTCATCTATTTCATATTTATCATCATCAATAGTCCATTTCTGGATCAAGAACCAACTGAATCAATACCATTCTCCAAGTGTAGCATCATCACAGTTTTGAATCTCTCTCTGTTCTCAAGATCTCAAGCTCAAACAACATTTATTTTGCTCAACTTGAAGCTCTAGAAGTGCAAGATCAAGTTGCTGTCTCTGGTTTTCTCAACATTTCCAAGATCTTCAAGCTTCAAGTTCCAAATTTCTCAATCTATGCTTGCACGATTTATGTTCATTTTAACTTGTTTTTGCTGATTAAAGCTGGCTAGAAGCAATGTAATACATCCGGATAGTGATAGGCTCATTAGGAGCATAGTTGTGAATTTAGGGCAAAGTGTATTGGTTCGGTTTGCTGTGTAAGTGCATGATATTTGGAAAATAATTGCATATTCATGATCTCCTCCACTTCCTCTTCATTTTGATATGTGGTTTGGTGATTTCTGGAAGTTTGGAAGGTTGCAGGTGGTGGCGTTTCGCCGGAGAAGACGACCGGAGGTCCTTCTCCGGCCGGTAAGTGTCCGTTAGGGTTTTAGAGTCAGTTTAAATATTGACCGTCTGATCATTTGCATCGTGTGGTTATTAAGGTGCCAACGCATTAAAAGGCCATGTGATTTGCACGTGCTCCATTTTGACTTCAGGTTGATCTTGTATGTTTGCGTGCATGCTTGTTTTGGTGAACTTGCATTGTGGATTGTTAGATTCATTTACTTGCTTGATGATCTTGCATTGACCTTGATCCAACGCCTATTATGTTGCCAACGCATTAATGAAAGTGTGGTCTTGCATGTGTTCTCTCTTGTTTATTTCAGATGCTTGCATGTGTGTGTGGGTTTAGTGATTCACATGTACGCGCGTGCTCATTCGTTTTATTATCATAATTTCTGGATTGATTGTTGACTGTTGGATCTAATGGCCATGATTGGATCCTTATGTTGAGTGCATGTACACCTGAACACACACAAACACGCTTTAATGGACTGGATTGACTAATTGATGTTCACACCCCCATACTGAGCCCAATGCATATTTTAAACGTGCTTTTTACTTCTTTTGCACCCCCACTCCATTTGCTCTTGTTTTTTTATTTTATTTTCCATATCTGTTTGGTTTTCTTATTTTGAAAATAGCAAATAATCTCTAAAAATCTTAAGTAAATTCATGTGTGTTCCTTACTGATTTAAATAATTTTATTTTATTTTTTAATTCTGATTCCATGATTTTTTGAACATAATTGCATAATTTTCTTTTAATTCCCTTTTAATAATGTTCTTCATTGACATTCAAACTTGTGCATTTTATTTCTTCCATCTCACACAACATTTTTAGCTCATTCTTTTTGCATCGATTAGATAACACATCAAGGCATCTAAATCACTTTTCTTTTGATTTTTAAGGTCTTTTTATCACATGTTTGCATGTTCATCTTTGCACTTCCTTTTGGTTTGATCAATGTGATTTTGTGAATTCTTTTAGGCTTGTTTTCTCTTGAGTTTTGTCATGAGTATTTATACATGTTTGTACCTCTGGCTTAGGTTATTTGTGACTCATTTTCATAGTTTCTTCATGTGCTTTGACAATTGTTTGGTGCCTCATGATTGGAATTACTTGTGTGCACTTTCTTGTACCTCATTCTTATATGATTTTGTTGAGGCATTTATGCCATCATTTGGTGATTGTTTAGGCATCTTTTGTAGGTCATTTGCATGATATTCTAGGTCATCTTAGTCTCATTATAGGTCACTTTGACTTGTGTTTGCATTTGACTTGAGTTTATACATTGTAACTTGAAAGTTTGACATGAATTCTTGCATCTTCTCCTCTTATGATCTACATGTTTCATATGTGCATTTTGTATGCCATTTCACATCTTCCATTTGCATCTCATTAATGCTATGCCACTGCCCATGTGCGTTCATTAATCATTTTACATGTTATGCATCTTTAATATGTCACTTTGTGCACCTAATTGAACATGTTTCTCTTTCCTTAATTCTTCTTCATCCCATGTCTTCTTGTATCTTTTTATGCATGATTTGTATGAGGATCCATGTGCATCTTAAGACATTGAAAAATGATATTTGGTTCTGACTTTGTTCTTTTGTGGAGCATTATTGCATGTTCACTTTGCATATCCACTCATTCTTCATCTATTTCTTCCATGATTCACTTCTTGGATGTTTAAGACATTTGATTGTGCCTTGTTGGTGTATGTTTAATATCTTAACATTAGAGAACACTCTCATAGTTTAGGTTCTGACTTTGATTGAGTATCATCTCTTAGGATCTTTATTCATGGGATCTTGATTTGTTTGATCACTATTTGGTATTCTTTCCTTATTCCACCACTTGTAAATTGTTTGTGAACTAACATTTTCATGTAGGTGCAAAAGGGTAAGTAAGTGTGTGGATATGCTTCCACATACAATCCTTTCTTTCAACTTCTTTTAACTCTTTTAATAATTCAATTTGTGATTGTGATAAGCATTTATATGCTTTCCTTGAATAACTTCTTTCTTCTCCCCTTTGAGTTACAACTCATCTTCTATTTGAGAAGTGAGTTGTTTAATTCACTCTTCTTCTCCTTTCTCTTAGGATTAGATTTCTTAAACCACATTAACCATAGGAACATCCATGTATGATAACACTAGGGTGAGTCTTAGTCTCCCTCATTAGTTTTCACCTTTTGCTTCCCTTTGAGTCTTTCTTCTTCTCATCTCATAATATTTTTTTTTTAAATAATTAATAAAGGTTAAACGTGTATAGCGCATGAGCCTTAAACGTGGGAAGTGAATAATGGGGGGGGGGGGGGGGGGTTCCCTTCATTCTTCTAGGATACCTAGTGTACGTCCTGTTGGGGGACGATACGCAACGTATTCGTTCCTATGTTGTAGACTTGGGTGCAATGCAAGTTACAAACAACTTCAAAAACACTTCTTTCTAAAAAAAACTTCAAACAAACAAACAAATTCTCTTCTCATCTCCTTCATTCTATCTCCTTAAGGATTCGTCACGTCCGTTCCACCGCAAACAGGTGACGCCTAAGTCTCCCTACAGTGAGCTGCAACACCTAACTGCTGGAATGCTAACGTCGACATATTCCACTAAAAAACACAAACAAAGCGACCCTCGTTGAGGGGAACTACGTCGCTCTGATTCTCATGTTCCCGATGAGATACGTATGCAGTGGGGTAGGGCCCATTCGAGCACTTCTTTTATTTTCCCTACATTTGTTCCTCATTCTCTTTCCTTTCTTTTCCAGTATCTTTTTATCACCCTTTGATTGAAACAAGCAAGCGTGGATCCCATCGAGTACGATGGACGCGTGGGGGTGCTAATACCTTCCCTTCGCGTAACCGACTCCCAAACCCAGTTCTCGTGGTCATGAGACCATGCTCTTTCCTTCCCTTCGGGTTTATGCAGTGTTTCCTTTCCCTCTCTTGGGATAAATACACATTGTTGGCGACTCTGTTTCGGTGGCACTTTTGCGTTTGTACTTGGATGAAAATCCCGGGAGCGACAGCGAGTTTCCGGAAGTTTTTCCCGAGGATATCACTTCTCTTCCTCTGGAGAGGGAAGTGGAATTCTCTATTGACCTGATACCGGGAACGAATCCAATATCCGTTTCTCCGTATCGGATGACACCACTTGAATTAAGGGAATTAAAGGATCAATTGGAAGAATTGATGGCCAAGCATTTTGTTCGACCAAGTGTTTCACCCTGGGGAGCTCCAGTGTTATTGGTAAAGAAGAAGGATGGTGGAATGCGGTTGTGTATTGATTACCGTCAATTGAAGAAGGTCACCATCAAGAACAAATACCCATTACCAAGGATAGACGATCTGTTAGATCAATTGAAAGGAGCCTGTGTGTTCTCGAAAATTGATTTACGGTCGGGTTATCATCAGATTCGGGTGAAGAGTTCTGATGTATCAAAGACTGCGTTTAGAATCCGTTATGGTCATTATGAATTTTTGGTGATGCCTTTCGGTGTGACGAATGCTCCAGCAGTTTTCATGGATTATATGAATCAGATATTTCAACCTTACTTGGACCAATTTGTGGTGATTTTCATTGATGACATTCTTATATATTCTCGTGACTCTTAAGAGCACGGAGAACACCTAAGAATCGTTTTATCCATCTTACAAGAGAGACAACTTTTTTCTAAGTTAAGTAAGTGTGAGTTTTGGATGTCGGAGGTTAATTTTCTTGGGCATGTCATATCTCAGGGAGGTGTAGCGGTTGATCCATCAAAAGTTGAAGCAGTGATTAATTGGGAGAGACCGAAGAATGTTTCTAAAGTTAGAAGTTTCTTGGGATTAGCAGGGTATTACAGAAGGTTTATCAAAGGCTTTTCTCAACTGGCTTTACCAATGACGAGACTTACTCGAAAGGATTGTTCGTACGAGTGGGATTCGGCTTGTGAGAGAAGTTTCATGAGTTTGAAGGAAAGATTGACGACCGCTCCTGTTTTGGTGGTTCCTGATCCTAGCAAGTCGTATGAGGTATACTGTGATGCATCGAAGATGGGATTAAGAGGTGTATTAATGCAAGGTGGACATGTAGTGGCTTATGCTTCTCGACAGTTGAAAGTTCATGAGGAGAATTATCCCACGCATGATTTAGAATTGTCGGAAGTTGTGTTTACTTTGAAAGTGTGGCATCACTACTTATATGGTGTACGTTTTGAGATGTTCAGTGATCATAAGAGCTTAAAGTACCTCTTTGATCAAAGGGAGTTGAACATGCGTCAAAGGAAGTGGATGAAGTATTTGAAGGATTATGATTTGGAGTTAAGATACCATCCGGGTAAAGCAAATAAAGTGGCGGATGCATTGAGAAGGAAGGTGTTGCATAATGCAGAATTGATGATGCTAGAGTATACTTTATTGGAAAATTTCCGAGATCTAAATCTTCAATTTGTTTGGACCCCAAATGGTGTGATTATGGGGAATTTGAATATCACCTCTACTCTTAGAGAGGAAATCCGACAAGGACAAGAGTTGGATGAGAAGTTGCAAGAAATGTTGACTCAACCGGGTTTTGTGCGAACTACCGATGGGATCATCTTGTTTAACCAAAGAGTTTGTGTTCCGGATGATACGATGTTAAAAAGAAAGGTTTTGGAAGAAGCGCATAAGGGTACTTTTACTATACATCCGGGTTCTTCAAAGATGTATCAAGATTTAAAGAGGGACTATTGGTGGTCCGGGATGAAAAAGGATGTTGCGGTATATGTATCGGAATGTGCGATATGCCAACAAGTGAAAATATAACACCAAAGACCGGGTGGCTTGTTGCAACCTTTAGAAATTCCAGTGTGGAAGTGGGATAGTATTTCGATGGATTTTGCAGTGGGATTACCCCGTGCGCAGGGTGGTTATGATTCGATTTGGGTAATTGTAGATCGGTTGACGAAGTCTGCTCATTTCTTGGCCGTAAAGACTACTTATAAGGCGAGTCATCTCGCAAGGTTGTTCATTTCGGAAATAGTGAGGTTGCATGGTATTCCCACTAGTATCGTTTCGGATAGAGATCCAAAGTTTACTTCGAGATTTTGGAGAGCTTTTCAACAAGCTATGGGAACGAAGTTGTGTTTGAGTACGTCGAATCATCCGCAAACAGATGGTCAAACGGAACGGACAATACAAACAATGGAAGATATGTTGAGGGCTTGTGTACTTGAAAGTGGAGGAAATTGGATAGAACTACAACCTTTGATTAAGTTCTCTTATAACAACAGTTATCATGCCAGTATTGGTATGACTCCTTATGAAGCATTATATGGGAGGAAGTGTAGAACGCCATTGTGTTGGGCGGAGGTTGGCGAAGATAGAATGTTGGGACCCGAGATCGTTCACGAGACTACGGAAAAGATTAGAATTATCCGTGAAAAAGTTAAACAAGCACATGATCGTCAGAAGAGCTATGCAGATAACCGTAGGAGACCTTTGGAATTTGATTAGGGTGATCATGTATTTTTTAAAGTTACTCCGAGATTGAGGTTGAAAGGGCCATTTAAATCACGGAAGTTAAGTTCGAGATACGTGGGACCGTATCAAATTTTAGAAAGAATTGGTGAAGTAGCTTACAGGTTAGCCTTACCACCTTCTCTGTCAGAGATGCACGATGTTTTTCATGTATCCCAGCTTCGAAAGTTTGTTCCAGATCCTCTTCAGCCAATTTTACCTGATACGATCGAGATAGAATCAGATTTGACGTTTGAGCCTACACTGAGTCGTATCACAGGAAGAGAAACTAAGGTGTTAAGGAATAAAGAGATTCCTCTAGTTAAGGTTCAGTGGAATGAGACGCATCCGGGAGATGCAACTTGGGAATTGGAATCGGAGATGCGGGAGGTCTATCCTCATCTTTTCAGGTAATTGTTTTAAATTCGTGGGAGAATTTCTATTTAAGGGGGGGAGGATGTAATACCCCGTATTTTTATTTACTCCAGATAATATTAGTTGTGATCAACTGAGTCCCGGTGTACTCTGAGAAATTGTCTGCAAAGATAATTAGAGTAACTGTTGAACTTAGAGTAAATCCAATTAATATTATCTGACTCTGAGGTATTTAATTATTGGAACTTTGGAGACTAATTGGATAATTAGTGGTGTTACTAATTGATGATATTATACTATATCATTTCTTTTCCTTCATTTTCCTCATTAGAACCAAAGAAAGAAAAAAATAGAAAGAAGTTGGAGAGAAAGAAGAAGAAAGGAAGGAAAAAGAGAAGTGTAAACCAAGAAGTGGAAAGATCAATAACATCATCAAATCTTCATCAAATCATCTTCCAATCTTCACCATCATCATCTATTCAAGGTGGGTTCTAGATAGAAACTTAAGTTCTAGAGTTAGGGATGATTTTAGCTTAAGTTAGGTTTTATGAGAATTGCTTAAATTGGTAATCGATGAAAGTTAACGGTCGAAATGTGTTACAAACTGAATAGTATAAGCTATATGAGTGTAGAATCATCTGTATTTGATTGTTGGATGTTTGGGTATGTTTTGGGTTGGTTTTGAACCCAAGGGAACTCAGCTGCACGCTACAGAATTTCTGCATTTTCCCAGGTTCGCACTGCGAATCCCCTAGCGAAGGGGAAATCGAACACTCGTGGGCTATTTGCACGGCGATGGTGAGGGCGAACGTTCGCTAGAGGTTCGCACTGCGAACTTTACCTTGTTTCTACTCTTCCTCGGTTCGCTAGACGTTCGCACTGCGAATGGGGCAACAAACCAGTGTTGGCTAGGCATTCGCTGGGAGCTTCGCACTGCGAATGAGAAAGCGAGCATTCGCTGGCTGCTTCGCAATACGACATGACAGATCCTCCAACTTGTTTCTTCCATAATTTTTGACTCGTTTAGACGATTTGAGTATACTTGGGATCGCTGTGAAGCTATGAAAATACTCTATATAATGAAAGTGGAAAATACTGGTTTTGGTGCCCGATTAAATAAATCGGAAGGAACCGTGAATTAGTGTAATTGGTGGTATGTTGAATTATGTGTTTCCATTATGTGATTGATGACTATTTGCCTATGCTTTTATTGTTAAACATGTTTGAATATGTATGCATGTTAAAATACGAAATAGGTAGAGTGAGGAATATTATCGTAAACAATTGTCGGAAAGTGTGGAAATGACATAGTGACAACGCTCGTGCATGAGAGGCCGAGGCGTGTGTCTAGTAATCATAACCAGTTTATCTTGCGGTGTAGTTTCATGAGACTCGAGCTCCTCCTCTGAAACGTATGCACAATTACTTGGTAGGTTTGATTCCCTACGTGTAGTATGATTGAAGCCTATATGGTAAAGAGGCTTATGATGGTTAACAAGCCATGAGAAGTGACGGTTCACGGTTAACAGGCCGATGATCCCGAATCCAATTCGTATGCCAAGTAACTACAAGGATCCATGACAAGGGTCGTCTTCTAGACGTAGAAGCGGACGGGAAAAGGGGATGTCTTGGTATGGTTATTGATTTGCGAGATTCTTGAGTTAACAGGCTCAGGACTTACTTTTGTATTAGTGTGAGTTAACAGGCTCACGAGTGTGGATCCATGTATGGTGTGTGTGTACTCAAAGTCACTTCCCTTCCCTTTTGACTTGAGTTAGGTTGTTAGAACCTTGTAAAGCCGAGAGGACTATAAGATAGCGAACTCAGTGAGATTTGATGTATCTCACCCCACGTTGTTGTTTACATCATATGTACTATAGGTTTGGAGAAGGGTAAGGACAAAGTGGTTTGACTTTTCCTTACGGATCGTAGCTTTTGAGATGGCATGGCTTCCGCTATGGCGTTTTATTTTGAGATCATTGTATTGATCTAGTTCTTAGTGTATTTTGGGGTCATATTGTATATGTTATGCCGTAGACTTTAGAACTTTGTAATTAGGGCATTTGATGTATATAATGTGTTAACTAGGAACTTATGGTATTTCAGTACCAAATACTTGGATTCATGTATAATATATATGCTTCGATGTATGTTGTTATATATGGGATTTATTGGCATGTTTTGAGTGAGTGATTAGAGTGGGAAATATTTTTTGTTGTTTTTGTAGAGTATGTTGAAATAAATAAAGAAAAAGGTGTGTGAACCTAAAGGTTTTACTTATTATTGTGCTCGCTAAGATCTCGCCATCTTATGCCTACGTATTCTAAAAAAGAAGTTGAGAAATCAGAGCATTCATAGTTTCACTTACTAATGGGTGGAATTGGGTTTGTTGGGTTTGAGAGAAGAGACTAATTGTCATCTTAAGGGAGATATCTCACCTATTCACCATAAACATTTTGAGAAAGAAGATAATAAGAGAATAAGCTTTAAACTTGGATGTAGAAAATCAAGAGTAATGCCACATCTTCCTTTAAATGAGTCTTTGCATATTAAGAGAAGGACATTGACTTGGATATAGAATTAACAAGTGTGCCACTTATATCACTTAAATGAAAGAAGTGTTTTTGTACCATAATAAGAGAAGGGCTCCAGCTTGGATTTTGAATCAACAAGTGTGCCACTTACATCACTTAAATGGAAAAAAGTTTTAAATGTTTAATTTATGTTGTGGGGATTAGAAGAGACATCTCTTGTATAGAGATGATTCATGTCTCATCTCCGGGGGAAAAAGTTTTTAAATTCAAAGCCAAAGGTTGGCTAGGGTTTGACTTAAAGTTTGAGGTTTGAACCCACAGAGGGGCTATGGTTTTTGAGCTTTAAATGAAGTTGAAAACTTCAAGGGGGACATATGGTTTTATTGAGGTTAAGAACCTCGAAGGGGATCCTAGGGTTTTAACTGAATTACAGTTTGAAAAAGGATCCTAAAGTTTGAACTGAGTCTAAACTTAAGGATGAGTATTGAAATGCAACAGTTGTATGAATGCAAGTGTTATAAACATAAAATTCAAGAGAAACTTAACAAGACAAAATTGATTAAGCTTTTAAACAAATGTGGTCACTAAGGATGAAATGAACATGATTGTGATTAAGCATGGTATACCAACATGTGAATAAGCATCAGACAAGTAGATATGTTCATCATGGTGAGAGTTTATGAAGGAAATACTTGAATATGTGAGCAAAGATTTAATCAATTGAATCAATTTCAAAGAAGTTCAAGTAAGCATATATTCAAGATGAATTAAAGATCAGATGAATATAGCAAAGGATAAACAAAACCCTAATGGAAATTTATGGAGATAAGCACATGAACAAGACATTCAAACATGTTTCAATCAAGGTATTTAGGGAATCCAAACTCAATTGGAAGCCCTAGTCATGTATCAAGATGTTTTCAAAAGATTAGTTGAACAAAACCCTAAGGTTTCAACTAAACATCAAATAATCAAAGTATTTTTCAAAAGAAATAACATTTAATCATGGTATGTGAATGATGTATAAGTGAAGAAAACATGTTATGAAAAGACTTAGACAAAGTATCTTATGACCATAAAGACACATATGTACAATTAGGTCAAGATAATAATCAAAAGGAATCATGAAAAGGCATGAAAAATACATAAAAAGTACTAGTTTTCAAACTAATTAAAATGTCCAAAATGATAATTTTTTTTGGGATTTTTTGATGGATTCTGAATATAGGGAAGATAAATGAGAAGTGTGCAAAAAAATTGGCTCAAAAAGATTAATTTTGCTTGGTGAAATAATTTGATGAAGTTGTGAAGAAAAGTAAGAAAAATAGTGCTAAAAAATAAGGGAATAACCCTCACAAGTGTTGAACTAGTGCCCTCTAGGTCATTGGCTTAAAACTTTACCAGTTGGGCCACGTGCTTTGGGTTGAACAAAGGATGCGCAGTGAAAATAATATAGAGAGTTTCAAGTTAAAAATGATTTTAATAATAAAAGCAAAAGGTCTGGGGCGAGGGGGATTCGAACCCCAGACCTTGCACACACACAAACCTTGAAAACGTACGCTCTAACCATTGGGGTGGTGATACATCTGTTGATTTTGAATTTCAAAAAACCTTCATTTCTCAATGAAATTGAAAGATGTAAAGACCAAAGTTGTTGGAAATTTTACAAGGAATTTGATGGTGTCATTGAATTTCATTTATATTCAGTGTATCTTACACAATTAAACTGAAATTAGTATGAACCCTAATTTGAATATTCAAAATGAAATCTTATATGTTCATGATATAATGTAATTAATTGAGGGAAAACAATCACCATATCATGACAAACATATATGTAACTCAAATGATAAAAAATGATGCATGAATCATAGAGTTCAGTTTAGAGCAACTTACCTTGCAAAAATGAAAATCGAATTCCTTGATAGAAGTGTTCCAGGTGCAATCTCTTGATGCTAACAGCTTCCTTGACCTCCAAGGAGTATGTTACAATGCTTGAATTGGTTTGAGACCTTCTGAAACTTCCTGGCCAAATCAATCTGCAGCTTCGTGCAAGGTGCAATATGGAGTTGATGATTCTGGTGTTACATAAGCAAGGTGATGGTTTGGATCACTTCTATATGATGTATATGAAGTGTTTGGATGCCTGGTTTGGTTGGAGATTGCTTGGAGTTAAAGTTTCAAGTTTTCACTTCTTTGAAACTTTGAATTTTGGAATGAAGAGGAATTGGAGAAAACTAGCTTCTTGCTATGTTTTGGTGTGTTTTGAATGATGCAAAATGATCTCTATTTATAGAGAAACAATTCAGATATTTGTGAAAATCTTTGGATTAGGATACATGCCATTATCCAATGAATCATACCACGTGTCATAACTTGGATGCCAAGGTACACATAGCTTATTCCTCACATGCTTATAATCTGATCTTTTGGAAATTGCATTCCTCAGATTGCATCTCATCCCTTGGTGTTTTTGGTCATTCTTGGACAGATTGGAGTGGTTTTTGGCAAATTCACTATTGCACTTTAATGCTAGAGGACAAAACTTAAGTTCCTAGCTTTTGAATGATTTTTATCACATGTCATGGGGTAAAACTTTGAAAATTCGGTTGTGATCTTGCAGAGCACATGGTGTATTATGATTTTGTTGTTGATCTTGTGAAGAAATGCAGCTAACAAGGTTATCCAAATCGTGTAGCACAAGTATGTGTAGCAAATCTGTCAATTGAGAAATCAGTTGCAACAAGGCCTATTATGAAAATCATATATTCTTGCTCAAGTAAGATAAATGGATGTTCTTGGCCATTTCGGAAAGCTGAGATAACATACTTCAAGTTTTATGTTCAAGGTTTGTCTTAAATCAATGTGGATCATAGTGAAAAATGGCCCTAAAGTTGGTTCCAAGACAAGACAGATTCTGTTTGAAAAATTTCTAAGTGTTCAAGTTTAAAAAGTTTTGAACCTCCAACTTCATGGCTTCATATCTCTCAATCTATACATTTTTTGGGAATTCATCCTCAAGGAAAAAGTTGTAGTATATAATAAGCTCTTCAATTTGGTCTTTGGATCAAAGAAAATGGTTACTTGGATTGGAGGTTATGGCCTTGGCAAGTTGGAGAAAAATCATGAACTTTCATAACTTAAAAAGATTTCAAATTCTTCAATATTTCCCTTTTTACAAGTAACCTCATATTTCTTGATTTATCTTGATTGATCATGATCCAAATCACACATTATCATGTTTGACCAAAAAAAGTCAAAAGTCAAACTTGACTTTGATCAGTGGTTGACTTTTCATCAGATGAACTTTAACTTTGTGATCTTCAATGAAACTAAACCCTTGGACTAATTTGAAATTCTGGCATAGCAGATAGCAGATGTCCTAACACATGTCAAGACATTGTTCTCTGCACAACTTTAAAACAAGAACATAACAAACAAACTAATATTCAGAATATCAGTAACAGCAGCAAGACAGATGTTTCGATATCTGTTACAACATGTTAATCAAAACTAAACTGTAAATTGTAGAATGATAAACAACACAGGATATGATAACCCAGTTCGGTGTAAATCGCCTACATCTGGGGGCATACCAAGCCAGGAAGAAGAATCCACTATCAGTAGTATTGTTTTATGTAAACAACGGCTGGTTTATAGTAAACAACCTCTTGTTTACCTATCACTACCCAATGAAAACTTTATCTAAGAACTCCATCCTAGATAAGAGAAACCCATCTCACTCCCTAAATCACAACCTGTGATTATCTAACAGTTATAGTCACAATAATTGTATCATCCTACTTGAAAGACACCCCTTTCAATACAAAGTTCAGTCAAGCATTCTCGACTAACAAGTTAACTTCGATTTGCTTAAAAGCTTCATCCAAGAACAATACACGATTCATTACCTACGGGTTTCTGAATCTGTACAAGTACCTATGTCTTTCACAATGTATCAAATCGATACAGAGGGAGACTTACAAGAGAAACCTACGACTCTCAAAACCTAAACCCTACTTTACAAAATAGGATTCCTAATTCCATGTCATTCTCTCTCTCTTTTCTGGCCTAGGACTAGGTCTTCTTTTATAGCCTTATGCTGCATTGGGCTTCAAATCTTCTATTGACTTATTCCTTGATCCACGTTCTGATTGCTCCTTAAATCTTAGACCATATTATGAGCATCCTGCTATATCAGGTCAAGATGTTGAGACATGCGTTAGGACATCATGTTTGACGAGTCTTCTTTCACCAGACTTCTTCATGTTGGAACATTGTATTTGACATCTTGTTTTACCAAAAATATGCTAAAATTTGCAGAGCCTTCAAGACTGTTATTACCAAGTTTTCATAGATTGTATATGTGCCTTGATGCTGGCAAAAAGAGTTTTGCAGTTTGCAGACCAATAATTGGAGTTGATGAATGTTTTCTAAAAGGCATTTATGGAGGCCAAATCTTTGCAGAAGTAGGAAGAGACCCTAAAGATCAAATGTTGCCTATTGTAGTGGCTATAGTTGAAGCAGAGACTAAAAACTCCTGGGAATGGTTCTTTGATCTGCTAGTTTGTGACTTGGGTGGGCCAGAAGTTTGTAAAAATGTGACATTTATTTCAGATCAGTAGAAGGTAACATTCAGTTTTTTTACTTTGTTCCATATATGTCCTGCATGATTTTAATTTGTAGCATAAATATGTAACATTCAGTTTTTTTACTTTGTTCCATATATTTCCTGCATGATTTTAATTTGTAGCATAAATATGTAACATTCAGGTCCTTCATGATTTTAAAATGTCAGAATGTAGTCCTTCAAGATTTTAAAATGTTACAATGTTGTCCTTCATGATTTTAAATTGTACCATATATGTCATGTGTGCATTGTAACATACTGTGTTTAATATATGATTAGGGGTTGTTACATGCAATAGATGAGTTGTTACCTGGAGTTGACCAGAGATTTTGTGTTAGACACCTCAAGGAGTCCCAACTATCCAGTCCCAACCAACCCAAGGAGTTCAAATGCACAACCCCAAACAACCCCTCAAGTACAAACTGTCCAATCCCAACCAACCCAAAGAGTTCAAACTAGATAATCCCAAACAACCACTCCAGTTCCAGATGTCCAATCTCAACCAACCCAAAGAGTTCAAACTAGACTATCAACATCATCTTCTAGAATCCAGACACGACACTCCATCTCAGTGTCACAGTTGCTTGCTATGAGAAGAGGAAGACAGGCTGGTACAGTAGCATTTCAGCCACCAACAACAATGAGACCAAAGTTGGCTATTAGGAGAAAGACCAAATAGATTGTCTTTTTAGCTATAATAATGTTATGTTATGTTGACTTATAAAACAATCTTATGTAATGTTTTGGGATCTATTTGATTCATAACAATCTCATGTAGTGTTTAGGGATCTGATCTATTGACATCTATTTTGGTTTTAGACATTATAACAATGCTTTGAGTATGATTAGTTAATGTAATGTTTGGTATTCTGTCCTATAATAGTTTAAGATTCTGAGTATTAATTATTGTTTAAGGTTGAGTTTTATAAATGTTTGAGTTTCAAATTTTTATGAGGTTCACAATTGTGTAAAATAATAAGTCTGATATATTTTAAAATGTAACAAATAGGTCCTTCATTTTTTAAATTTGTAACAATCACGCCCATCACGTTTTTAATTGGTAACACTTGAGTCCCATATGTTTTTAAAATGTAACAAAGAAGTCCTTCCAATTTTTCTGTTGTGCAAATTATACCATGACTGTGACAGATGTGGTACAGAATTGCTGAATTGTAAAACAAATTCTTAAGACTCATTTTGACTGGTCTACATAGTAAAACATAACTGTCTACAAATTATACTATAACCGTGGTATAGAATTGTATAATCGCAACACATAATAGTTTCATTAACCAAACCATTGTCAAGAATTTCTACATGAAAGTACCACAACTCATAACTTAGAAACATAACACTGCAAAGATCAAACCTAACAATGATAGTTAACAATGATTTCCACTTTTAAACCAAATTACACATAACACTGTAAAGATCAAAACCAACAACATAGTGACATAGCCTAGCATATTAAACATCTTCAACAAGTTCTCCTTGATTTCCTTAGTGTATTTCTCATCCTTTTCAATCAAACTTCTAAGCAACTTGATTTCAACATCCTTGCCATCGCAGTCGGAACATGATGAAGTTAGTGAGGGTTGTATCTCTTGTTTGACTCCATCACTGTAATGGTTTTCATACCACGCAAAATACTTGCAACTGACATTTTCATCTTCACTCTGTTAACATTAACACACAAAAAAACAAAAACTAATTACATCTGTATAAACCAAATACACAACCAACAATGTTTAATAACAAACGTACCACAAAGTATCTGCATCCCCAAAATAGCTTTCCCAAGTTTCTTCCTTTCTTCTTAACTATTCTCAACACTGCTTTGGCTCCACACGAACATGTCGGTTCGATTCTAGTTTGAGATGCACTCGATATGAATGTATTAGCGTTCGAACATCTTCGATTTTGTCCACTGCTACCATACGACGCCATTGATAGAGTAATGATATTTAGGGTCCAAAGTATGTCATTTGTGATTTGGGGATTTAGGTATTTGCTTTTCAGAAATCTAAGAAAGAAGGAGAGAGATGTCACTTCAGTAACCCTCCATGACACTTCATCAACGTTAACTGCCACTTCATCACTGTATGTGCCACATTGGTTTTTTTGGAACGGAAAATCTGAAAATGGTTAATGATGCAAACGTTAGTTAACTTAAAGGACCAAATTGTTACAAAAAAAAACTTAAAGGGCTAACTTGTTATTTTAAAATAACTTAAAGGACCTATACAATATTTTTGCCTATATATATATATATATATATATATATATATATATATATGGTTCATATCCTATGAGAATGTCATTTTTAGGTGAGAACATAAGAATGAATCTAAATCATTAGATTTTAAAATAAATGGTGGAGATTATGTGTGGTTTTTGTTTTTCTCTCTCCTTCATTATTAAAATAAATGATGGAGAAGAGAGAAAAAAACTGACACATAATCTCCACTATTTATTTTAAAATTTAATGGTTCAGATTTATTCTCATGTTCTCGTATAAAAATGATATTCTCATATGATAGTTCCTCATATATATATAGAAAAAAACTGACACATAATCTCCACTATTTATTTTAAAATTTAATGGTTCAGATTTATTCTCATGTTCTCGTATAAAAATGATATTCTCATATGATAGTTCCTCATATATATATATATATATATATATATATATATATATATATATATATATATATATATATATATATATATATATATTAAAGAAAAACTCATTATTATTATTATATATTTTCAAGAAGAAAATACATTACACAAACATATCTACCATATAAGAAGAGTGGATGTTCTAGAAACACGCAAAACACCCTTGCTTGCTCCAAATTTGGCCATGTGGCACACTTCGTTGCTCTAATTTCTGCCAAGTGGCACTCCTCTTTAAATTTGTTTCCTTCTTACCTCGCCACTTCAGCAGAAAAGTGGGTTTCAAAGCCACCCAATACACTATTTCTCATTTGCCCCAAAAGATCAACCTTTAAATTTCACTACATTTTTCTTTCTTTTTTCTCTGTCTGCTTCATCTCTCTCTCTTTCTTCCAACTTCTTCTTTCTTACAAATTTCTCTCTCTTTTTCTTTCTGCTTCATCCCTCTCTTTATCGTCTAATACCAACATCTTATTTTGGATTTGCAGGTTAATGCAAGGACAATCAATGGAGAAGAAGAACAACCTTCTTGGGCTCCATTACAGCCTTCTTGGCCTTTAAATGGAGGTAATATATTTTCCAGATCTGTTTTTACTCACAACCTTCCTTCTTCTACTCATTCATCTTCATCAACATTTTATTCATCTTTCTCATCATTAATATGTGATGCTTTTGAGTTTTATGTTATGGTTTAATGAGGTTAACGGAAAAATTTATCATTTTTTGGGTTATTGTTTCAGAAAAAGTAATCATTTTTATGGTTATTATTTTGAAAAAATTTATTTTTATCATCGTTAGTCTCTGTGTTGCGTTTTCTTATTATGTTTCATCTTTGTGTTAATATTTGCTGATTATTTACAGCGGTGCACAGTTTTTCGGATCTGTCGTGGTGGTTGTACGTTTCCTGCGGCGAGTGTGGTTGTGGTCGGATTTGAAATGTGTATCATTTACACTTTTATGATCTCTTTATCGTTTTTTTGCAGCTTGCATATCTACTAATACGCACATGGAAACTCGTAGTAGAACAACATCAAAAATGTAAGTTTGAACATAAACTTTTGTTTTCTCTTTTTCATGTTTTAGGATCTTCAATTCTATTATCTGGCTTGGTTGAGGTTATCTTCAAAAAATATCACTGTAATTATTTTTCATCCAACTTTGATAAATTTAGGTTTTTCATCCAAGTTTGTTTATATTTTTTTTTACAAATCTTCAATTTGAACAATAAGTATTGAACTTTGTGTTGTTGATTTATTCTCTTCCTGTTAATGTTTTTTATAGGTAATGCTCTAAATTGCAATCACATCACAGTAATTGATACTGCTGAGCATCACACGGAAATGTGGTTTAGATAGGTAATGTTCTTTGTGATTTAGATTTTATTTATTTTTGTTTTAATTCTTGAATTTTTAAGATCATAATATTTTGTTTTTGTTTATCAGTTAACATGCCCAGAGTTGGGGGAGAATTTGGCTCAATTGCAATTGACCTAAGGTAGGACTAGGTGGAATAGGCATAATTTCTGTCCTCATGAGTATTATTGTGATGTATGACACACTTATGAAAATTGTAGAGGGTTGCTGGTGTTGTTGTTGGAGGTGCATAATTTCATATTTTTATTTTTGGCTTAAATGTAGTTTTAGTCCCCATAGTATTATTTTTCTAAACTTTTAATCCCCGTTTAAAAAAATCCAGGTTTTGGGTCCCTTGTTATGAGTTTTTTTGGGATTTTTTTGGTCCCCTCTCCAAATTAGGGTATGTGGCATTTTTCTCGCTGATGTGGACTATTAATTGTTGTCCTAGTTGGAAATAAAGTTCCACGCCAGCAATTAAAAACATGGAACTTTATTAATTTATTTTTAATAAATTAATACTTTTAGTTTTTTTCAAAATTAATTTATGTAACATGTGATCCTGACACATCACCCACTCACTCAACCACTCTCCCTCTCTCTCTCTCTCTCATGTGTGGTTCTCTTTGAAAATGATAGATTTATCATACTATATAAACACTATTTCCAATGTTTGAGAAATCGATGTGGGACTCATTAAAAGGTACCAACTGGTACCAACTGTAGGTTCGAAAAACCAGTAAAATCTCCAATGTCAGATTCACCCACAGGACATGATGATTCTTCATTGATAAGTTTACCACTAGAGAGACCACAATTATTTTTCTCACTGGGTTGGGCCAAATCTTGATCATTAGTGTTCATTTTGTCGTCATTTTCTAATGCAAAATTACAATTGACATTAGCATTGCAGAAAACTTCATCATGGTCTTCAACATCTTCCTCGTCAATCTCCATCTCCTCATCACCATCTTCATCAACGCGGCATAATAGTGGTGGTCTATTAAGGCTAGACTGTAATATGTTCAAGCTTTTTCGGACCCAAGATGCTGAATGACCTCCACTTGGGTTCATTGGATTGTAACCATTTTCTTTAATTCGATGTAGTTCATCCTGTTGATTTTTTACACTAGAGTTATTCAAATGAACTTCAAATTTCAAAGAAAGGCTAAATCAATACATGACAGAGAATTCTGGAAGAGAATATACCCTTAGTTGTCGTATCACTTGTCGTAATTGGTTCACATTATCCTGCATAACTTCATTAACAAATGCCTTGTTCTTGATGGCTTTTGCACATTGTGCAAATCTCAATGTACTGAAAGTCTCACTCCTACAGCTGCAATACCAAGTCATGTAAAAATTTTTAATACGAATAGAGTATTAGGGAAAACATTTCAAATTGGTGGTTTAAGTACTACCTTTGTGCTGGTGAAATAGCACAAACCATTTCTAATTTAGCATTTCCTCCAAGAGACTCCTACAACAAAAATGTCAACCTGGAATCTCTATATGGTATGTGCCGCTGCTTTCCTGTTTGAGAGACTTCCGCAAGAATGTTTATCAAATTCCTATAGTTCAATTTAACCTCAGTAAGAACTAGTTCCAATAGATATCATTGATTACAAAAACAAGTGAATGGATAAATAACACATGTACAGTGACAACTTAATTTTAAAAAATGGTGTGTTTAAGGTTCAGTTGAAGGAGATAAAAAATGGTCAAGTGTGAGTTAAGATTGTTGTGCCGTGTAAGTTGAAGGAGGGTAAGAGAAAATGTGATCAAGTGGATATGTTAAAAGAGGAAGAGAGAGTATAATGATGATGATGCTTTTGTTTAGTGTGTATGTATGCTTTCAAAAAAAAAAAGCAGGTTTGCAGTGTGATAGTAAAAAAACATTGTTGTAATAAGAGTGTGTAATGACCTGTATAATATATATCTAGAATAATACCATACAAGCATTTTATTTGGTACTGACACATAAAAAGTGCCTAAAGGCATAGTTCACATACTTGTCCATTTCTAAAACCTAAATACAACACATGGCACAAGTCATGGAAACTAGCCAAAATAAACAAAACTAAGAACGATATACAATATCCTCAATTGTATACAACAAAAGAATACACAGCAGAATAAGCTTAACTAAGCTTCTCTTGAAACATCCGAGCATCGCTCCACTTGTAACCAAACCTGCACCGGAAATAAAACAACTATAGTGGGGTGAGATACATGAAATCTCAGAGAGTTCCCTATCCTATTGATTCTCTCGGCTTTACAGGGTTCTATCAATCCTAACTCAAGTCAAGGGGAAGGGAAAATGACTTTGAGTGCACAAATTCACAATCTCACACTATATGGAAACATGTCAAGAGTCTGTTAACTCATGAATATCACACAGAAGGAATTACGTCCTGAGCCTGTTAACTCAAGATTCCTTACGAATCGATAACCGTACCAAGGCATCCCCTTTTCCCGTCCGCTTCTACGTCTAGAAGTCGATCGAGTCATGGATCCTTGTAGTTACTTGCCATACGAAATGGATTCGGGATCATCGGCCTGTTAACCGTGAACCGTCACTTCTCATGGCCTGTTAACCATCACAAGTCTCTTTACCATATAGGCTTCATTCGTACTACACACGGGAATCAAACCTGCCAAGTAATTGTGCGTACGTTTCAGAGGAGGAGCTCGAGTCTCATGAAACTACACCTCAAGATAAATGGTTACGATTACGTGATCATATACATAAACGTGATTGTATTCGACAATCACCAGACCACATTAGCCTTTAGGCCTCTCATGCCTTTAACAATAAAACATAACAATTACACATGTTCCATACTAGTGTTCAATTCATTCTATACCATTTTGTTTTGGGGTAAAGTTTCGTCACTCTTCCTAATTCAGTTTAACATGCATATTTTCTCATTCACAATTTACAATTTGATAGACATGGTATAATCACAAATATTACAAGTAAACACACATAACTACACATTACATAAAACATCACTTTTCACATTTTCCACTAAATGAAATATCCCACATCATACCTAATATTTTCACTTTTTATCAGATAGAGGGTCGTCATAGCTTTCTAATGACACCAAGAACGTCCCGATCCGAGTTACGGATCAAAATTTATGAAAGAAACAAGTTGGAGGATCTGCTATGTTCGCAATGCGAAGCAGCAGCGAATGCTCGCTTTCTCATTCGCAGTGCGAAGCTCCCAGTGAATGCCTAAATACACTGGGTTCGCTGTCCCATTCGCAGTGTGAACGTCTGGCGAACCGTGGCAGAACCAAAATAGGGTAATGTTCGCAATGCGAATCTCTGGCGAATGCTCGCCTTCACCTTCGCCGTGTGAACAACCGGCGAATGTTCGATTTCCCCTTCGCTAGGGGATTCACAGTGCGAACCTGCAAATTCTGGGGTTCTCAGCAGCGCTGTTATGGGTTATTTGGGCCAAAAACCAACCTTTCTTCAACCAAAACTCATCCAAAGCATACCAAAACATAACCCAATCATACAACAAGTATTAATCGGTTAACTTCTCAACATTCAACGTAACACACCTTTCATGCACGTGTTAATCCGTTAACCCCATCACGTTAGTCGGTTAACACTGCTACAGAATCAAAAACCAATTTCTCATAATTCAAAAAAACATCCTTATCCAAAACCATCAATCTGATTTGTCCTAACTTGAAATATCATTCTCGTATCACGGTTCCTTAACTTGTATAACATTCACTAACCATGATCAACTCCAGGTAAAATCGACAAAGTTAAAACGGGTAGCTTACACACTCCATCCAAATGACAAGGTAAAATTTCAAATTTCGACACAGTCACACGACAACACCTCAGCGGGGTAGTTCGTTCTCTGCTTATACAACTACTCTAGATGAAAGCCAATAATGATGATATTATAGGGTTTCAACCGCCACTCCTACTTTATTCGTCCATAAGAAAAATCCAACACACCACTATTGATCCTAATTTATAATACTTAAAGTACTTAGAGGATTCCATTAATCCAATTTACCAAGGATAGAGCACATAGATACGCATCTGATCTCATCTGATAGCCAATTGAGCATTTAGATAATACGGGGTATTACACTCTCCCCCCCTTAAATTGAAATTCGCCCCCGAATTTCCTCTATTCGGCAATAATCACCAATTGTATCCTGGTCTTAGATTCACACTTAACTTTACTTCCGTTCAAATTTCTGACGTATTTCAATTCCAAATTAACTTCACAGACCTAAATCCTTATTTTCACAAATTACCAAACTTCGGTTCCTTAGTCATACTCTTATTCCAGTATTGGGTTAACTTTGAACTTAGCTTTTTCCCATAGTTTATCTGTTACAACACTTGGTCGCATTCTACCTTCGGAAAGAATGTACCATTTCATACTCCTCTACTGAGTCACAACAAAACCGTAACACTTTCTCTTGGTTAGGATGACAAACACTCAACAAATCTTCGCGAGGTAATTTAGTGATTCCTTATCCCCATGCAATTTCTGACAACTTATCCTCTCATGAATCTTTCAACATCCAAAACCACGTCATAATTAGTCAACGACTTCTTTACCAGTTCCATCTGGTCTGATACTGTACCAAGTGCTCATTAAATCCAATATTCCATTCCTTTTGTGGCATACCAAACGGTAACACACTTAGAACGAAATCTTCTATCCTCACAATTATAAGCAACAACTTTCAACTCTCCAATTCTGACTGAACTCCTTCGTCTGTCACCTTCCACTGCGCAATTCCAAGGTAAAACTAACAGTGGAATACCACGAATCCTTAAGCGCCACCAAGTAGCTAACAGTCCATGGAGAACACACTTATCCAAGGGGGTCCTTACTAACCAATGGTACAAGAAACTTACTGGCATCCTAAGGTAGAACAATTTCTTTGCCAACACACAATATTATATCATCGGTCCAACACTCTCCAGATTATAGAGACGCAAGAGTTACACTGCTACAACCATAACATTCACAACTCCAAATCCATTCTAAACTCGAAATACTATATCCAAAACAGTTTAACAACCTCCGGATCTGGTTACCACATTCCAAACTGATTCTTCTATGGGGTTCTGACTCCCTCAAGGTTTGTCGTTGGTACGAGTTCTCAACTAATATTACATAACACCATCACGAAACTTCAATCAGATGTGAGTCACCACTTATCAAAACTCAAACCATTCCAATCGAAATTGTGAGTTTCCATACTACTCACCAATCCACATACAACACTCTACACGTACACACACCCCCAAAGGACATGCCACGCTTTTCAATCGAATCCATTTTTCTCATTCGCTCCGATTCATAAACGATCCAAGTTATATGCATAACCTCGGAATTTCCAATTCTTACTCATACTTGGAAAGATAACTTTCAAACTTCCTTCTCTAGGAAAAACACAACTATACATAACTGGTACCACTCTCACGAAGTCTAAATCCAATACTGTGAACCCAAGGAAGTTAACGATTACTAAACTCTGACCAACCACTCGAACCTTACTAGCACCATAATTCAACACCGCAATATTCCTTGTGAGGTCAACACCTCGTGAGTATTCTCTGACTTCGCCCTCAAGGCTTTCTCATACTCAACACAAACTCACAAGATTACTTCCCCAAACGTTAACTCCCTTGTCGCCTAAACAAATGGTCCACTATGCACACCCTTCTAGAAGTTCTAATTCCAAAAATACAATTTCGTCTTTCATTAACTTGCAATCCAGTTCTCTATTCGCACAATACCCTCCAAACGGAGCAACATAAGGTAACAAAATGCAGATGATGGTTCCTAAGGGATTTCACAATTTACACACATGTTAAACGATTACCCATCTGAGCTAATCGATTAACTTCTCAAAATTCAACGTAACACACCTTTCATGCACGTGTTAATCCGTTAACCCCATCGCGTTAGTCGGTTAACACTGCTACAGAATCAAAAACCAATTTCTCATAATTCAAAAAAACATCCATATCCAAAACCATCAATCTGATTTGTCCTAACTTGAAATATCATTCTCGTATCGCGGTTCCTTAACTTGTATAACATTCACTAACCATGATCAACTCCAGGTAAAACCGACAAAGTTAAAACGGATAGCTTACACATGACAAGGTAAAATTTCAAATTTCGACACAGTCACACGACAACACCTCAGCGGGGTAGTTCGTTCTCTGCTTATACAACTACTCTAGATGAAAGCCAATAATGACGACATTATAGGGTTTCAACCACCACTCCCACGTAATTCGTCCATAAGAAAAATCCAACACACCATTATCACACGGTACTACGAAAATGATGGACATCTCATGTCAAGCATACAACCTTGTTCTCTCACTTGAATTCCTTGGTGAGAAATAATACTACAATGTTCTTAGTCCAACAAAAGGTAGATTCCGAATAGTCTGACTATTCACAATTACAGAAGGTCCTTTATACTTGAAAATAGATCGGGGTAATGCATTCTCTTGAAAAACCTTTCCATCACTTCGTACACACTAACCGGGATTTCTTACCCTTACTATCCATTACACACCACACTTGCACCAAATTACTTAACGGAAAATCCACAACCGACAATTCTCATCAACTATTAACAAAACCCTTCCGGTATAAATCGTTCCATGATTTACACTTAGTCTGTAATAAGTCCTGAATTGCTTTTCGTTGTTTTACCACAATCTTACTTCTTAAAATGTAATATTCACTGCTCCACAAGGTACGTCCCTTCACACTTGTCTCAAGAATAAGAATCCATCACGTACATTGTGACTACGGTGCTACTACTACGCTTGTTCTAAGTACCAAGGTGTAACTTTCTCATTCCACGCCATACTAACAGGCTCCTCACCGGTGAACCATCAGTGATTACTCTTCCTTAACTGTAGGTTCATCAAAACCTTAAAAATTCCATCGCACACTCGTCCACAATACATTCCTTAAATCCAGGATACTTACTCTATTCCTTAACACTCACTTCTTCCGATCCGTATCGCTACACTTTCCGTTACTAAATAAAATTCATTCTTTCCCCAACACAACAGCTTATACAGTTCCTTGGGTAACTTGACATTTCCTAAATTCCAAAATGGTCTCTCACCGAATACAGAAAATCCCGATGCAATATTCCGAACTTAATCTCTCTACATAACTGAATATACGCAATCCATCACCCACTCTTCGTCCGACACATATTGTTTCACTTGAAGCATGTAAACACATCCTTGTGTTCCTTCACACACTTCTCCACCACTTTAGGTTCCCATAGAAGCCGAACGTCCTCAACTTTCAGCTTTTAACCAATCAGAAGATATTGTTCCGAACACATTCCTTAAGGTACTCTCATCCATTCAAGATACCTTAACGACCTTATAAATTGAAGTACCCATTACTATCTCACTTCCGGACCCTACACCACGTGTTCCACAAAACAACCTTTCTTTTTCACGGAATGAGATTACTTGAAATTCTTATCTATACCAGTGGTCAATCTAGCTACACTAGCGACTTTACATCTTCCTTAATACCTTATCCAAACGTCCAATAGAGATCCTTAACCTTAAGACTCCATAAATTCCAAAGGATTGCTTGAGCAACACACACCACTCTTTAATTCCAGGCTACCCAAGCACAACTTCTACTAAAACCTCAACTGAGCTGACCAAAACTCCTCACCTCTAACTCTTGGCTTGAGCCTACCCTCACATCATAAGTTCCGACAACACTTCGGAGTCCTCGTGGTCGCTCAACCATGATTCTACCTATCACATACATAGTATTGGGTTGATCAGGCCCAACACTACATTATACGATATTAAGTTTCATGATGGCAAGACACACTTAAGAGGCAGGAATAGATTTACTTATGATGTTTCAAGGCTAGGTCGAGGACACGACCTGCTCTGATACCAACTGTAATGACCTGTATAATATATATCTAGAATAATACCATACAAGCATTTTATTTGGTACTGACACATCAAAAGTGCCTAAAGGCATAGTTCACATACTTGTCCATTTCTAAAACCTAAATACAACACATGGCACAAGTCATGGAAACTAGCCAAAATAAACAAAACTAAGAACGATATACAATATCCTTAATTGTATACAACAAAAGAATACACAGCGGAATAAGCTTAACTAAGCTTCTCTTGAAACATCCGAGCATCGCTCCACTTGTAACCAAACCTGCACCTGAAATAAAACAACTATAGTGGGGTGAGATACATGAAATCTCAGTGAGTTCCCTATCCTATTGATTCTCTCGGCTTTACAGGGTTCTATCAATCCTAACTCAAGTCAAGGGGAAGGGAAAATGACTTTGAGTGCACAAATTCACAATCTCACACTATATGGAAAAATGTCATTAGTCTGTTAACTCATGAATATCACACAGAAGGAATTACGTCCTGAGCCTGTTAACTCAAGATTCCTTACGAATCGATAACCGTACCAAGGCATCCCTTTTTCCCGTCCGCTTCTACGTCTAGAAGTCGATCCGAGTCATGGATCCTTGTATTTACTTGGCATACTAAATGGATTCGGGATCATCGGCCTGTTAACCGTGAACCGTCACTTCTCATGGCCTGTTAACCATCACAAGTCTCTTTACCATATAGGCTCCATTCGTACTACACACGGGAATCAAACCTGCCAAGTAATTGCGCGTACGTTTCAGAGGAGGAGCTCGAGTCTCATGAAACTACACCTCAAGATAAATGGTTACGATTACGTGATCATATACATAAACGTGATTGTATTCGACAATCACCAGGCCACATTAGCCTTTAGGCCTCTCATGCCTTTAACAATAAAACATAACAATTACACATGTTCCATACTAGTGTTCAATTCATTCTATACCATTTTGTTTTGGGGTAAAGTTTCGTCACTCTTCCTAATTCAGTTTAACATGCATATTTTCTCATTCACAATTTACAATTTGATAGACATGGTATAATCACAAATATTACAAGTAAACACACATAACTACACATTACATAAAACATCACTTTTCACATTTTCCACTAAATGAAATATCCCACATCATACCTAATATTTTCACTTTTTATCAGATAGAGGGTCGTCATAGCTTTCTAATGACACCAAGAACGTCCCGATCCGAGTTACGGATCAAAATTTATGAAAGAAACAAGTTGGAGGATCTGCTATGTTCGCAATGCGAAGCAGCAGCGAATGCTCGCTTTCTCATTCGTAGTGCGAAGCTCCCAGTGAATGCCTAAATACACTGGGTTCGCTGTCCCATTCGCAGTGCGAACGTCTGGCGAACCGTGGCAGAACCAAAACAGGGTAATGTTCGCAGTGTGAATCTCTGGAGAATGCTCGCCTTCACCTTCGCCGTGCGAACAACCAGCGAATGTTCGATTTCCCCTTCGCTAGGGGATTCGCAGTGCGAACCTGCGAATTCTGGGGTTCTCAGCAGCGCTGTTATGGGTCATTTGGGCCAAAAACCAACCTTTCTTCCACCAAAACTCATCCAAAGCATACTAAAACATAACCCAATCATACAACAAGTATTCCACACATTTTATATCACGTTTCATCCGTTAGATTTCATCGATTATCCGTTTAATCATTTTCTCTCAATTCTAACCTAAGTTCCAAACATCTATTTCTAGAACTTAGAGTGTCTAACTAGAACCCACCTGATAATAGAAGAGGAGTTTGGAGAAGATGATGATGGTCCATGGCTTCTTCTTCCAGCTTTTCCCTTTTTCTCTTCTTCTTTCTCTCTTCTTTCTCTTTTCTTCTTTTTCTTCCTCTTACTACTTCTTTCTTTCTTTTCTCTTTTATATATATATATATATATATATATATATACACAATCATTATTATATAATATAAATCCAATAGAGTAAAATATCTCCAATTGATGTTTTGTCATCTCAACCAATTGATCAATTATTAGAGTTATCATAAAAGTCTCTCTTGAACTAATAATAAATTGGTCTCTTTAGAGTTCAATAGTTGCTCTATTGATCCCAATTGATAATACTTAAAGTACTTAGAGGATTCCATTAATCCAATTTACCAAGGATAGAGCACATAGATACTCATCTGATCTCATCTGATAGTCAATTGAGCATTTAGATAATACGGGGTATTACAGAGTGTGCTTATTAATAATGGAAGAGTGAAGAAAGTATAAAAAAAAACAACTGAAAGTATAAAAAGCAGGTTTCGTTTCACTTACTGAAATTGAATAGTAATTATTCCATGTATACAAACTGCAACAACTTAATGAGTCCCACATCGATTTCTCAAACAATGGAAATAGTGTTTATATAGTATGATAAATCTATCAATTTCAAAGAAAACCACATGTGAGAGAGAGAGGGAGAGTGGTTGAGTGAGTGGGTGATGTGTCAGGATCACATGTTACATAAATTAATTTTGAAAAAAAACTAAAAGTATTAATTTATTAAAAATAAATTAATAAAGTTCCATGTTTTTAATTGCTGGCGTGGAACTTTATTTCCAACAAGGACAACAGTTAATAGTCCACGTCAGCAAAAAAAATGCCACATACCCTAAATTGGAGAGGGGACCAAAAAAATCCCAAAAAAACTCAAAACAAGGGACCCAAAACCTGGGTTTTTTTAAAGGGATCAAAAGTTTAGAAAAATGATACTATGGGGACCAAAACTGCATTTAAGCCTTTATTTTTTTATATATGGAGCACATATATCTTTCCATATCAAATTTTTTCCTTTTCTGTATTTTTTCCTTCTATTTCAATTTCCTATTTCCCTTATTTGTTTATTATTATTGTCTCTTATTAGTTATTTTTATTGATGTTTACTTTTTGAAGATTTGATAGATTTGATATATCGCTCTCTCAACTCTCTCATCTGTCACTCTAACTTCTCTTTCTCCTATCATCTGTAGATTTGATGCTTACTTTCCTTCTATATCAATGCATTGAATATCAGAGAATGATTTGACAATACTCTCTATAATGTTCACCTTACTGTTTTAGTACCAATGTATTATTTATTGGTGTGTATTGATATCACTATTTGTACTTTAATTTTATGAATGCATTTTGAATTTTTTTCCAAAATAGAATACAAAGTTAATCGATGGTTTTAATCATATTATAGGGTTGAAAGAACAATTTATCGGGTGCCCTTTTCATATGCATTTTAAAATGGATAGCATAAATTATAAGAAACAATGATATTCAAATTATACTTTTGTTCAAAAATAAAATATAAAAATATAAAAACTAAAATAATTGTTTAATTTTTAATTTAACAAAATAATAATTGTGTTGCTTACTATAAAGTAGTAAAAAGCAGTATGAATATGAAGGCAACATATTTAGTCATAGAATCTAATAGAAGTAATTTATATGGTTGAGTAATGCATAACAAGTATGTTTTTGTCGAATAAAACCTTTACGTACACTTTTTTAATTTACAACTTCCAAATTTTTTTATGTATTTATATTTTATTATTTCTATCTATTTATTTAAAGTGTTGATATATAATTATTAATATCGAATATGTTGTTTTATACCATTTAAAATATCACATGCCTAAGAATATAGTTAAATTTTTTCTAATATATCTTAAAAATTATTAATATTTTTTATCAATTTGATATTTTATTTATTACTATTTAAAATTATAATAAATGTGATTTACTCTTTAACTTAAGTATTCTATTTTATTACAAATTCTTAATAAATATTCATACATAACACTAAATACCAAATTTGAAAAATAAATTAAATAGATAGAAATTTTTCTAAAAATTATTTTATCAAGCGTTTTACATTTGATTCTATCTATCATTTTTTCTTTATTTTTCTTCTTCTTATCTTCAACTTTTTTTATCTGAACATTGATTGTTTGCATGTACATGCAAAAAGTGTCTTTTTGGATAAAAATATATTTAATACTTAATTTAAAATATTTTTATTATTAATAATAAAGATGTTATATACATTTGATATCATTATTTAATATAAAAAATCTTAAATGAAATAAATGATAATACGAAAATGAATACAATGCAAATATATTTTATATCCAAATTTATGATGATAAGAAAAAATTTGATATCATGAAAGTATTTTATAATATCATAATATTTTTTTTGATTTGAAAATTTATGATAATATAAATAGGATTTGAATAGTAGATTTGTTAGGATTTGACATTAAAATTAAAATTCAAGTATATAATGTGACATGTTTGATAAAGTAGTACGTCACTATAGATATAGGTCTGCTATAGATCACTATAAATAAATGTCACTATAGATATAGGTTTGCTATATTATAATATCAATATTTTTTATTAGTTTAAAATATTAATAGTAAAAACATCACATCAATTAATTTTGATTAGTCAACATACTTTTTTGTTATATCATTTTTTCCTGAAAAATAAAATTTCTTAATACTTATTAGTTTTAGAATTTAATATAACAATAATTATTTTATAAATAATACTTTTAATTATTTGTTAAAGAAGAAGAAATGAATGTAATTAAATTATAAATCTATTTTAAAAATAATTAATGTCATAAAGAACAATAAATTTTATTGATATTGCAAATAATAATTTAATATAGGGTATAGAAAAAAATGGTAAAACTCTTATGTTAAGCATGGTAAAAAGTAGTGATAAAAGAATTAAGTCTTGTGTCTTATCGTTTATATGCACTGTATATGATATAAATGCATGGATCAGAAATAATGTTTAAGAAACGAAAAAGTTAGAATTAAAAAATTATTATAACAATTAAATATGAATAATTCAAAAAAAAGTGAATCAATGTTGCAAATGAGACAAAATTGTTTCATACTTGAGTAAATAATATTCAAATGTGTATTTCCAATTTAGTTAAAGTATAATGATTGTTTTACAACTAAATGAGATTAAATAAATAGTAATGTTGCTATCTTTAATTATTAGTAAAAAATGTTGGTTATAGTGTAGGATTAAAATATTAAATAGGTAGTAAATGAAATGATGTGAAAGATGTTATGATGATAACTTGTTATAGGATAGATTGATAGGTAGTGATGTAATGACAAACCCTAAATAGTAACCTAAGAATTTGTAATATAGGGGAGGCATGATGAGGAATGTGAATATTTTAGTTAGGTGAGAAATAGAAGAAAAAAAAAGTACCTATATAAAGTTGATTGTTTTGTTTCTAATAAAAAAAGTAACATTTATAAGTTTTTAAATAAATTAGTTCATTTACTTATGATCATTATTGCAATTTATTTTTTATCCAGCCTTATGTTTGTTTTTCTTTCATTTTTTACTTGATTAATTTTACTTAACTATATTAAATAGTTATTTTTAATTTAAATTTATAATTTAATAACATTTAATTATAAAATTTAATATGTTTTTGATCTTTATTGTCAATTTTGAATATTTTAGAATATTTAGAGTCAATAACAATGTACAATAAAAGTTTTATAAATTATTTACTCTTATTGTATGTCACGTAGTACAGTCAAATTGTTTTATCTTAAAAATTTTTTTTATGATTTTTTAATGAATGACTCCTTTATAACTATTTTAGACCACAACTGTAATGCCCTGTATAATATCTATCTAGAATAATACAATACAAGCATTTTATTTGGTACTGACACATCAAAAGCGCCTAATGGCATAGTTCACATACTTGTCCATTTCTAAAACGTAAAAACAACCCATGGCACAAGTCATGGAAACTAGCCAAAGAAAATAAAATCTAAGAATATACAATATCCTCTATTGTATACAACAGATAATACACAACGGAAAGAACTTAACTAAGCTTCTCTTGAAACATCCAAACATAGCTCCACTTGTAAACCAAACCTGCAAGTACCTGAAATATAGCAACTATAGTGGGGTGAGATACATCAAATCTCAGTGAGTTCCCTATCTTATAGATTCTCTCGGCTTTACAAGGTGCTAACAACCTAACTCAAGTCAAGAGGGAAGGGAAGTGACTTTGAGTACACACACGCCATATATGGATTCAAACTCGTGAGCCTGTTAACTCACACTAGTACCAAAGTAAGTCCTGAGCCTGTTAACTCAAGAATCTCGCTAATCAATAACCGTACCAAGGCATCCCCTTTTCCCGTCCGCTCCTACTTCTAGAAGACGACCTGAGTCATGGATCCTTGTAGTTACTTGGCATACGAAATGGATTCGGGATCATCGACCTGTACACCGTGATCCGTCACTTCACACGGCCCGTACACCGTCACAAGTCTCTTTACCCGTAGGCTCCATTCATACTATACGCGGGAATCAAACCTGCCAAGTAATTGTGCATACGTTTCAGTGGATGTGTTAGAGTCTCATGAAACTACACTGTAAGATAAACTGGTTATGATTACTAGACACACGCCTCGGCCTTTCATGCACGAGCGTTGTCACTATGTCATTTCCATACTTTCCGACAATTGTTTTCGGTAATATTCCTCACTCTACCTATTTCGTATTTTAACATGCATATATATATTCAAACATGTTTAACAATAAGAGCATAGGAAAATAATCATCAATCGCATAATGGAAACACATAATTCAACATATCACACATTACACCAATTCACGGTTCCCTCCGATTTATTTAATCGGGCAATAAACAGATATTTCTCACTACCATTAGCTAGAGGATATTCCTAGCTTCATAACGACACCAAGAATACTCACATCGGATAAACGAGTCAAAAGTTATGGAAATAACAAGAAATAGTATCGCGAAAACACAATTTTGCACTTCCACTGGCCGTACGCGTATTGCCTTGTGCCATACGCGCACTGCCTTGCTCACTCGCCCATCCATACGCGTATTTCCCAAAGTGATACGCGTATGGGCAGAGGCTGATTTCCCTTCAAAATTCCATTTTAAACTCCAATATGCGTATTGCCTCAAACCATACGTGTATTGCCCCCTCCCGTACGCGTAACGCCTAAAATCCTTCATTGCCATACGCGTATTGCCCAACCCAATACGCGTATTGTCTTGCGTGTTATGCGTATGGGCATAGAAAACCAGAATTTTTCCTGCAGAAAACTCTGCTACGGGTTTCTCAAATTCAACCCCAAAATTCCATTTTTCCCAATCAAAATACATCAAAACATGTTACAAACATAACAACCAGTATACTACACAATCAAACATCGAATTTTAGCAGTTAGATTATGATTCTATTGAAAAATTATTCATTTCTCACAATATCAAAACTAACTCTAAACTCATAAAACTCTACACTAAAGTGTCTATCTAGAACCCACCTGATAATCGAAGAGGAGTTTGAAGAAGATGATGATCCGACTTTTCTCTCTTCTTCCTCCTTCTCCACTTTCTCTCTTTCTCTTCCATTTCCTCTTCTTCTTTTTCCTTTATATTTTTCTTTCTTTTATTATATATATACATAATCATTAATATATAATATAACTCCAACAGGGTAAAATATCTCCAATTGATATTTTGTCGTCTCAACCCAATTGATCAATTATTAGAATTACCATAAAATTACTTTCCCGGATTAATAAATATTAATCCGTCTCTTTAATAATATAGTTGATCTCTTCAGAGTTCATTAGTTGCTCTATTGATCCCAAATGTCGATACTTAAAGTACTTAGAGGATTCCATAAATCCAATTAATCAAAGATAGAGCACATAGATGCTCATCCGATCTCCCCCCCTTAAATTGATATTCGCCCCCGAATTTCCTCTACTCGGCAATAACCACAACTTGGATCCTGGTCTTAGATTCACACTTAACTTTACTTCCGTTCAACTTCCTGACGTATTCCAATTCCAACTTAACTTCACAGACCAAAATACTTATTTTCACAAATTAACAAACTTTACGTCCTTAATCATACTCTTGTTCCAATATCGAGTTAACTTATAACTTTGCCTTTTTTCCGTAATTCATCTGTTGTTTCTTACTAGAAGACTGAGTCGTATTCTACTTCAGAAAGAATATACTATTCTTACACCCTTCTATTGAGTCGCAAAACAAGACTGTAACACCTCCTCTCAAAACAGGACCACAACACTCCATACATCCTCACGATGTAATTTAGTGATTTCTTAACTTCATGCAATTACTGACAACTATCCTTTCACGAATCCCTTAACATTCGAACCACTTCGTAACTAGTCCACGACTTCTTTACCATTTCCCTGTCTGATACTAAACATTATAATCATTCCATCCGATATTGCCTTTCTTTATTATTCCTATAAGTAACAATCTTTCAAATCTCTAATTCTGAGTGAACTCTTTCGTCTGTCTCCTTCCACTGCGCAAATCCAAAAATATAACAGTGGAATACCACTAATCCTCAAGCATCACCAAGTAGCTAACAGTCCGCGGAGAAACACCCTTATCCATTTGGGTTTTTACTAACCAATGACATAAGAAACTTACCGACGTCCTATAGTGGAACACACAACCACACAACTCTCAATCCGGTCTAAACTCGAAACAATTTCATCCAAAGTAGCTTATCAACTTTCATTTCTAGTTACCCCATTCTGTAACAACTCTCTTTGCTGTTGTCCGACTCGCTCAAGGTTTCTGGTTGATTTCGAGATCTTAATCAATCACATGTAACCCCATTTCGGAACTCCAAACATATACGATTCACCATGTACTAAAACTTAAGCCATTCAAGCGAAATTGTGAGTTTTCGAACTACTCCCCGATCCCCAAACAACACTCTACACGTACACACACCCTCAACAGACCTGCCACGCTTCTCCATTGAATCGACTTTCCTTAATTGTTCTGTTTCATAAACGACCCAAGTTATATGCTTAACTTCGAAACGTTCAATTTCACTCTTAGTTGGAAGGATAACCTCCAAATTTCATTCTCTTGGTAAAACGCAACTGCACACAACTGGTACCACTCTCACAGAGTCCAAAACCAACACCATGAATACACACCGAAATATTTCCTTGCGTGGTCAGCACTTCGTGAGTATTTTCCAACTTCGTCTTTAAAGTTACAGTAATAATAATGCACCTAAGACTTTCTCATACTCAACCCAGTTCGTAAGATTACTTCCTCGAAGTCAAACTCCTTGGTCATCTAACCAGATGATCGACTAAGTCACACCCTTCCACAAGTTCCGATTTCAAAACACAAATCCGTCCTTCATTTACTTACCATCCCGTTTTCCATTCACACAATACTCTCCACTCGGAGCAACATAAGGTAACAAAACACAGATGATGGTTCCTAAGGGATTTCACAATTTACACACATGTTAATCGATTACCCATCTGAGCTAATCGGTTAACTTCTCAAAATTTAGCACAAACTACCATCCTTGCACGTGTTAATCGGTTAACCCCATTGTGTTAATCGGTTAACACTGCTGCAGAAACTGGAAACCAGCTCCTTCTTCATTCAAGCCATCCCTACCCAAACCATCAATCTGATTTATTCTAACTGGAAAAATATCCTTCTCAACTTACGGCTTCCTAACTTGTATACCAGCCACTAACGATGATCCACTCAGGTAAAAACTGACAAGGTTAAAACATGCAGACGACACACTCCAACCAAGTGACAAGGCAAAATTCCAATATTCTGACGCAGTCACACTACAAAACTTCAGCGGGATAGTTCATTTTTCTACTCAAACAATTGCACTAGCGGGAAGTCAATAATGACGACATTCTAGAGTTTTAGCCACAACTCACACTTAATTCGTCCATAAGCCAAAACTCAACACACAACCAATAAACGGTACCACAACATTGATGGACATCTCATATTAAGCATACCACCTTATTCTCTCACTTGAACTCCTTGGTGAGAAAATAAGACAACAACGTTCTTAGTTCAACAAAAGGTAGATTCCAATTATTCCGATTATTCACAAATACAGAAGTTTCTCTACACTCGAAAATAAATCGGGGCAATGCATCCTCTTGAAGAACCTTTCCCTCACTTCGTACACATTAACCGGAATTTCTTTCTTCCAAATATCCATTGTACATCACACTTACACTTAAGTCACTTAATGAAATACCCGCATTCAACAATTCTCATTAACTAACTACAAGACCTTTCCGCTATGAACCGTCCCATCATCTACTCTTAGTCCGTAATAAGCCCTGGTTTGCTTTTAGTCGATTTACCACAATCTTGCTTCTTAAAATACAATCTCCACGATTCCACAAAGTACGTCCCTTCACACTGGTCTCAAGAATGAGAATCCATCGTGTACACTTGTGGCCACGGTGCTACTACTATGCTTGTTCTTAATTCCAACGTGTAACTTTCTCATTTCACCTCATACTAATAGGCTCCTCACAGGCGAACCATCTTTGATTACACTTCCTTAATTTGAGCCTCAACAACTACTCAATAGCTCTATTGCACCGTCGTCCAAAATACATTTCGTTGTCACTTCCTCATAACATACCGTTAATACCGGTTTTCATACTGCACTTACTTCACCCTCCATTATAATCCTCTCAGGTCCAAATATAAACCCATCTTACAAAATTTCCTTGAACCCAAGGTATTTACTCTGTTTCTTAACACCAACTTTTTCCGGTCCGTATCACTACACTTTCCGTTACTAAATGAAGCTCATTCTTTCTCCAACACAATACCTTATACTGTTCCTTGGATAATTTGACAATTCCAATTTGGTCTCTTACTGGAACAGAAAACCTGAAATATTATCTCGAACTTAATCTCTCTACATGACTGAATATACGCAAATCCTCACCCCCTCTTCGTCCGGCACATACTTGTTTCACTTGAAGCATGTAACACATCCTTGTGTTCCTTCACACACTTCCCTACCACTTTAGGTTCCCATAAAAACCGAACGTCCTTAACTCTCAACTTTAAACCAGTTGGAAGACATTGTTCCGAACACATTCCTTAAGGTACTCTCGTCCACTCAAGATACCATAGCGACCTTAGAACTGAAGCACCAATAGTTATCTCCCTTCCGGGCCTTACGTTACACGTTCCACAAAACAACTTCTCTTTTCCACGGGATGAGATTACTTGAAATCCTTATCCGTACTAATGGTCAATCTAGCTCTACTTGCGATTTTACATATTCCTCAATACCTTGACCAATCGTCCGATAGAGATCCTAAATTTTCAGACTCTATCCATTCCAAAGGATTTCCTGAACAATACCCCACTCTTCAATTTCATGCTACGCAAATCACAACTTCTACTAAAATATCAGCTGAGCTGACCAAAACTCCTTACTACCAACTATTGGCTTGAGCCTACCCTCACAACACAAGTTACGACAACACTTCGGAGTCCTCGTGGTCGCTCAAACATTGATTCTACCCATCACATACATAGCATTAGTTGATCAGGCCCAACACTAGATAGTATGATATTAAGAGTCATGCTGGCAAGACACACTTAAGAGGCAGGAATAGATTTACTTATGATGTTTCAAAGCTAGGTCGAGGATACGACCTGCTCTGATAGCAACTGTAATGCCCTGTATAATATCTATCTAGAATAATACAATACAAGCATTTTATTTGGTACTGACACATCAAAAGCGCCTAATGGCATAGTTCACATACTTGTCCATTTCTAAAACATAAAAACAACCCATGGCACAAGTCATGGAAACTAGCCAAAGAAAATAAAATCTAAGAATATACAATATCCTCTATTGTATACAACAGATAATACACAGCGGAAAGAACTTAACTAAGCTTCTCTTGAAACATCCAAACATAGCTCCACTTGTAAACCAAACCTGCAAGTACCTGAAATATAACAACTATAGTGGGGTGAGATACATCAAATCTCAGTGAGTTCCCTATCTTATAGATTCTCTCGGCTTTACAAGGTGCTAACAACCTAACTCAAGTCAAGAGGGAAGGGAAGTGACTTTGAGTACACACACGCCATATATGGATTCACACTCATGAGCATGTTAACTCACATTAGTACCAAAGTAAGTCTTTAGCCTGTTAACTCAAGAATCTCGCTAATCAATAACCATACCAAGGCATCCCCTTTTCCCGTTCGCTCCTACGTCTAGAAGACAACCCGAGTCATGGATCCTTGTAGTTACTTAGCATAAGAAATGGATTCGGGATCATCGGCCCGTACACCATGAAAGTAATTGTGCATACGTTTCAGAGGAGGTGCTCGAGTCTCATGAAACTACACCGTAAGATAAACTGGTTATGATTACTAGACACACGCCTCGGCCTTTCATGCACGAGCGTTGTCACTATGTCATTTCCATACTTTCCGACAATTGTTTTCGGTAATATTCCTCACTCTACCTATTTCGTATTTTAACATACATATATATATTCAAACATGTTTAACAATAAGAGCATAGGGAAATAATCATCAATCGCATAATGGAAACACATAATTCAACATATCACACATTACACTAATTCACGGTTCCCTCCGATTTATTTAATCGGGCAATAAACAGATATTTCTCACTACCATTAGCTAGAGGATATTCATAGCTTCATAACGACACCAAGAATACTTACATCGGATAAATGAGTCAAAAGTTATGGAAATAACAAGAAATAGTATCGCGAAAACACAATTTTGCACTTCCACTGGCCGCACGCGTATTGCCTTGTGCCATACGCGTACTGCCTTGCTCACTCGCCCATTCATACGCGTATTGCCCAAAGTGATACGTGTATGGGAAGAGGCTGATTTCCCTTCAAAATTCCATTTTAAACTCAAATACGTGTATTGCCTCAAACCATACGCGTATTGCCCCCTCCCGTACGCGTAACGCCTAAAATCCTTCATTTCCATACGCGTATTGCCCAACCCAATACGCGTATTGTCTTGCGTGTTACGCGTATGGGCAGAGAAAACCAGAATTTTTCCTGCAGAAAACTCTGCTACGGGTTTCTCAAATTCAACCCCAAAATTCCATTTTTCCCAATCAAAATACATCAAAACATGTTACAAACATAACAACCAGTATACTACACAGTCAAACATCGAATTTTAGCAGTTAGATTATGATTCTATTGAAAAATTATTCATTTCCCACAATATCAAAACTAACTCTAAACTCATAAAACTCTACACTAAACTGTCTATCTAGAACCCACCTGATAATCGAAGAGGAGTTTGAAGAAGATGATGATCCGACTTTTCTCTCTTCTTCCTCCTTCTCCACTTTCTCTCTTTCTCTTCCATTTCCTCTTCTTCTTTTTCCTTTATATTTTTCTTTCTTTTATTATATATATACATAATCATTAATATATAATATAACTCCAACAGGGTAAAATATCTCCAATTGATATTTTGTCGTCTCAACCCAATTGATCAATTATTAGAATTACCATAAAATTACTTTCCCGGATTAATAAATATTAATCCGTCTCTTTAATAAAATAGTTGATCTCTTCAGAGTTTATTAGTTGCTCTATTGATCCCAAATGTCGATACTTAAAGTACTTAGAGGATTCCATAAATCCAATTAATCAAAGATAAAGCACATAGATGCTCATTTGATCTCCTCTGATATCCAATTGAGCATTTAGATAATACGGGGTATTACAACAACATACAACAACTGGACAAAACTATATTATAACACCTTCCATATTTTCGTACAACTCCTTTATAATTTCATTTTTTTTTTTGCCTTTATGTCATTTTAATAACTGGACAAAACTATATTATAACACCTTCCATAATTGTACAACTCTTTTTTTCCCTTTGAAATCATAACTAATGATGACTATAAACTTGAGTCAATAAGTCCATTATTTACTCTTTCTTATTACTTGCATCTCAAAATGCCAAGGAACATCTCATGCAGCCAAGGAACATCTCATTTATCAATTTTCGTACGATTGGCTATAGAGTCAAACTCATGCAGTAACTTTTTTTTCGTTGCAATTATTGGAGTAACAAGTTATTACATCAATGTTATATTGATATCATTTTATATTGTATGCATTAATGATAGAAAATTTTACATCAATATTATACAATAAGATGTCATATTTTTAAATATTCATATATTATAATAGTCAGAAATTAAACTTTAAAACTTTTAATATGACACCGATGATAGAGTAAAAATTTGAATGGGTAGATATTCATTGATAATAAATAATGAGAAATTGAGGGAAAGAAGTAATTTTTGCTGAGTTGAAGTGATAGGAGAGAGATACAAATATTTTAAATGTGTGGTTGTGATGGTTAAAGAATTAAGAGAGGGAAATCTGATGGTTGAGAAAAATTATGGAAATATGTAGGGGATGGTGGGTGTCGTATGGAAGACTATGAAAGGGAAAAAAAAGTTTGCTTTAATGGAAATCTTCTTACATTTGTTTTGGAAATACTGCCTGCTACCCGAAAATACTACTCTAAATAACAAAAGATGGTGATTTATATAAAAAATTAGTAAATAAATATTTTATTTAAAGTCTAACATTATGTCTTTTTATTAGTACAATGAATTATAATAGTAATTATTTACCTACCTATGCTCTGCTATGATTCTATGACTCTGACAATACTCTACTATGACTTTATGATTATGACAATACTATGATCTTATTCACAAATCTCCATTATACATATTTTGTTTAAAATAATTTGTGTGATTTGAGTTATTTTACTATAAAAACCAACTTATTTTTTATGTTAGACACTTGAAAAAAAACAAAATAAAAATTCAATTTAAAAAAATTCAACTTATTTTTTGAAGTTAGACACTTTAAAGAATAATTTATTTAGTATTTTATACAATCTAAAGATTTAATGAGAATATTGGTTAATGTTTCTATTGCAAACAAATACGCATCCAAAACTATATACGAGAAAAAAAATAAATTGTTGATTCAATTATTTTTATATATGGGAACAACTTGACACTGTTTCAAATATTTTTATAAATAATATGAAAACAAAAATAATATTTATATACAAAAAAAAAATACATTATTGATTAAAAAATATTATATACGGGAAAAATTATTATTCTTATAAACGGGAACAATTTTAATACTGATCAAAATATTGAATAATACAAATTTATCGATCATATTTTTTAAACTTGTGAAAAACGTTGAGGGAACTTATTAAAAACTATATTTATCCTCCAAAATATAAAAAAAAATGTTTTTCTTTTAAAAATAATATACTTTCTTGGTTAAATAAATTTTTTTTTTATGTTTTTTTACATTTTTATTAAATATCAAAAACAAAAACGTGTGTATCACATCCGTACTCGAGCGAACACGCGGGTACTGATATGGAACATACATATGGTACCGATATTAAACTATTGATTTAAATATTAAATAATAATGATAACAAATTTATTATTGATTTAAATATTTTATATATTTTTGTTACCAATATTTATTTATACAATTAAAATAATATTTTAAAAATAATATGTTATTATTTGATATTTATAAAACTAAATGATTGCCTATATTTGAAATTATTTTTAATTTAAGATACAATTTTTTTAAATATAATATATAGAAAATTGAAATATATATTATTGATGTAAAACAATTTTGATAAAACAATTTTGTTTTTATTTAAAAATATTTCTTTATTTTATAAATAATAAATTATTTTGGTAAAAAAAAATTTGTTTTTCTTATTTATATTTTTATTACATTTTAAAAACAAAAGCGTGCATATCACACCAGTATTGATATAGTACATGCATATGGTTATTGATATTAAACTTATGATTTAAATTTTAAATAATAACGAGAGTAACTTTAATATTGATTTAAATATTTTTATAAATAATTCTAAAACAAAAATATTTATATATAGGTATTCAACAAAAGAGATATTTGTAATCATACTTACATAAAACTGAAGCTATTTGTATATATGAAAAAATTATATTTATACTCCAAAGATAAATAAAATATATTTTTTTAAAAATAAAAAACTTTCTTGGTAAAATAATATTATCTTATCTTTTTATTTTTATTTTTAAAAAAACACAAATACGCGTCACCAACTTACGCCCGCGGGTATTAATTCTATATGTTTTTACTATAAATTATATTTTTTATTTACTAATTTTTATTAATCATATTTTATTTTATTTTCAAATTTTAAATCTAAAAAAATGTGTATCACCGACCAGTACTCGTGTGAACGCACAGATATCCCACTAGATCATCAAATTCAAACTTAGTATATAACATATAGTATAATAAAAAATATGTGATGGTTGATAAGTGATTTTTTGTGTTTCATTATTCTTTTAAATAGATTAATCTAAACCCATAATAAAAAATTTACAAATAAAATTTATATACGGGAATAAGTTTAATATTGATTCAAATATTTGTATAAATAATTTCAAATAAAAAATAATATTAATATACGGGAAAAACATATATGGTTAGGTAAAATATTTTATATACGGGCGCACGAAAAATTCTACTTATAAAATAAAATATCAATATTAAATTTTTTTTATATACGAAAACAATTATAAATTCTTCATTTATATATTTTTTAAATAATATTTATACACGAGGAAAAATTGTTGTTCTACTTATATTTCATCTTCTACATATATATTTTTTAAAAATAATAAAATTTTTGGATTAAATAATATTTATATTTATATAAATTATTTACTAATTTTTATTAATTATACTTTTTTAAATTTTAAATATAGACAAATACGCGTCACCGACGGGTGTCCGTGCGAAGGCACGGGTATCCCACTAGTTTATATATAAAGAAACATCATAATGCATATATAGATAAACAAATAGAAAGAGAAATAGACCAAGTTTCTTCCCCTTTATATCACAATCCTTATACATTCCGCAAGCTTTTATATATATTAAGGAAGAAAATACATCACACAAACATATTTTTTATATAAAGAAACATCATAATGCATATATAGATGATTAAATAGAAATAAAAATAGACCATGTTTCTTCCACCTTATATCACAATTCTTATAATCAATTCCACAAGCTTATTATGTATATCTTTCTCATCAAGATCCTCCAAATCATTTAACCGGTGTTTCTGGCACAATGTGTAATTCTATTGCAACCACGACGATATGGATTAACCTGTTGCCTCTTATTACAATCGTAGTAGGACCGACCACGCCTGCCACATGGTATTGCATTAGGTCGAAGTGCACCATAACTGATGTACTTATTTCGTCCTTTAGAACTCATTAAAAACTCAGTATCATCTTCAATGAGATCATTATTGGCATTGTTAACAAGACCTGAAAGGTTTTCAGATGCTCCAATTACTGTTATTAATGTTAAGGCTAAGAGGAGGAAAATAAGTCTTGTTTTAGATTCCATTGTTTTTGAGAGATGGGTTTGAAATGAAGAGAGGAAGAATTTCTTAATAAATTGTCATTTTTATTACCCTTTTTGGAAGAGTAAAAGGGAAAAGTTTGGATAAGTGGCATGTGTGTGAATTTGGCTAAAAAATGAAATCTACGTTATCTTGCTAATATTGATACTGGTCTTCGAAACTTTTGAGCATCCTATATTCATAAAGAATAACTCTATTATGGTTAGTATACGCATGTGCTAGCCTTGAATCCCATAACAAACTTTCATGTTTTATATTTTGGGAAATATTTACCCACACCCCACTAATTCGCACCAATAATCCATGTTTGTGGTCTAAAAAATAATAGAGAATTCCTCTATTATTGGTCAGTTCTGCATTAATTTAAAAATTCAAAATTACTATTTCAATGCGAATAAGGAAATTCGTGATGTGCTACTGAAATCCTTCGTGGAATCTCTTTGGTACGGTGATGAGTGTCTTTAGTAGATGGAAAAAAGGTGTACTGGTAAGATATCACTCCAATGTTTAAATAAGTGAGGTAGGGAAGTGTAACTTGCAAGAATAGAGTGAATCATATCTTGGTATGACTAAAAATCACAGCTATATATGGGTGATGGTAAAAATTGTTTATGGTGATTGCAACATGAAATTCAGGTGATCGCTTGATCAGCTCCACCGATTGAGATAAGCGTGATGCTTGGCTCTAATGCGCGACCCCTTAGTGACAGTCTACATGCTAGTTAGTCTTAAGCAGACAAAGCTCTGGATTGAGCCTTCGAATTGGTTCGGTCTGCTAGGTCGTTTGGCCGGTTCAGAATAGTTTCCTTAAAATCATGAACCTCCTTTGCTTGTTAAACGTGCATATGTTCATGGCTTAGAAAAGTTGGCACCTTTTGTCGCTAAGAAACCCTATGTTCTTGGTTTAGCGAATTTTAATTTGTTAGGAACGTCTTTGGCCTGGATTTTGTGTTGCTTTTGTGATTTCTTAGTATTTTTACCTATTTGTAGTCAATACACAATTAATATGCCCAAATAGGCGATTTTATCAAATTTCATTGATAAATCAAAGTTTTTTCATTTGATTACTTGTAAAAATAAGTTAATAAGTGCCTATATATTTAACGTATATTCAGAACTTATCAATCTTTAACATTCAAAAGGAAATCAATCTAGGTAAAACTTATTTTCGCTCCAAATCCGAGTCAAATCTTATCTCAAGTATTCAAGCGCTGAACAATCACATTTTCATTAAAACATAATCAATTATTCCCCTGTGTAATCGATTAGTGAGTGATTAGTGTATTTTAATACGCTATCTTTTACTTTATGCTAAGACTTTTAAATGAATTATCTCACATTATTTTAATTGCTTTTAATAGGTTTTTGAAAGTTAAGTTGAGTTCTGCTTATTTTTTGAATAAATGCTTATTTTCTGAATAAATAGTTATTTACACCTTCTCGTTGTACATGTCATAACTTGAGCTACGCGAATCATATTGACGCGTTCTAATATGCGTTGGAAAGCTGAGAGGATAAGATACAAGTTTTGTGTTGAAGTCAGAAGAAAATTCGGAGTGCAGAAGAGTCGCGTGATTCATTTTCAATTCAGACTTAAGAAAATACTTAGTTTTTGGGTCGGTTTTTGTATTTTTTTTGGGGTATGTTGCTATTAGGCTCGAATTCCCTTGCTCTATTTAAACAAATTAGTAGTTTTAAGATTATTATTCAGCATTCACGAAATAAGGAATATGGATTATGAATTCTATGGAGAGCTAATTCCCAAAGAGTCGATCTGTTGTATTTGGATTCCACTTTGAGATTTTTATAAATTTCAGATTAATTTCAATTATTTTCAATTCTTCATATAAACTCGTTTGCTTAACTTGATTACCTTCGTTTGCTTAATTTGATTGTTGCTTATAGGATAAAGTTGATTAAATTCGATTTTTTGTATGATCCTTAACTATAATCACGTTAGCGTAGCTTCTGCATTATCGTGTTTGATTAAGTCGTGATTGCTTAATTCGCGATTGTTAAGGCTGACAATGAATGGAACCAACTCAAAAATAGTTCGAAACTCAATTCGACAATCAAGTTCGACTCGACACCACTCATTTCCAACCCTAGTGACTGCTCAAATTCGTTTGGTTAATTTAGAAATTAGAAACATTTATCATATAATACCAATTGTGTTTGTCAGTGGGTATTGTAGTCGAATAGGATCAAATCCGCTTAGGGTTTTGAAATTATAAGAATCGATGGTAAGTCAAAAATTGATACAATAGATTAGCTTATTTATCAATTTTGCTTTTACCTTAATCATCCTCGATTTAAGTTCCGAAATTTAAAAATCCCCCTCTTTCATTCGGTTGGTTAAATTATTTCGAGAGTCCTTGCAATACGAACCGACTGTTTCTTCCATTTACAATTTTTTCTAAACTCGTTTTTTGACTCGTGTGTGACAGCGGATTAAATTGGGGCCGTTTTCGGGGACTCTTGTCAATTTTAACCAACTTTAGTGTCATAGGTATTCTTTTCTTTGGTGTTGGACTTTGTATTCTTCCTGTTTTGGCCAATTTGCAACTTAGATCCAAAAACCTAGTTTTCAAGAAAATTGTGTCTGATTCGAAATTTTAATGTTCCATTTTAGCAGAAAAAATCAGGGAGCAAAGTCCCTTATTTTGTGACAAAATTAAGGGACACCATCCTCAAAACCCTAAATTCATCGTTTTTCTATTTTTTATGATTTTTTTCCAGTTTTCATAGTTTCAGATGATTCCAAAAAAAATGGTATAATTCATTTGACTTAATTAGATTAATTTTTGTATTTTATTTCTTTTATTTTAATCATTTTTTTTCTGTTTTTCAATTGTTTTTGCTTAATATGGACATTGTCGGTATTTTCCTAGTTGTCGCTGCATTGCTGAATCAATTGTGGCTACTAGGTCTGGTTGTTCTGACTTCTTTGATTTTGATCCTGGAGCTGAAAAAACCTTACACGCACACCGTAAAGTAAATCAGGCTAGCACTAATTCACCACCCATTAGCGATAGTGACTCTGATTTTGTGTTCTCTCATACCTTATTTGATTATGATTATGAGAGTAATTTGCATAACATGGTTGTTGAACAAAAAACTTTGAGAACTTGTTGCACATGATATTAATTATAATGCTTTATGTATTGAATATCCTACGGTTGTTGTACCTTTTGAATTGAAATCTGGTTTAATACACTTATTGCCAAGGTTTAGTGGTCTTGCGGGTGAGGATCCACATAAGCATCTGAAGGAATTCCAGGTTGAGTGTTCTACACCTTTGAGACCTGAAGGAATCATAGAGGATCATATCAAGCTCAGAGCCTTTATGTTCTCACTTCAAAGAGCTGCAAAATATTGGTTGTATTATCTTAAGCCGAATTCTGTTACAAGCTGGAATGAATTGAAAGAGTGTTTCGAGAAAGATGTTTCCTTGCCTCAAGAGCTGCTTCAATTAGAAAAGATATATATGGTATTAGACATGTTGACATGGAATCATTGGCCGAATACTAGGAGAGATCGAAGCAGTAAGTGTTGAGGTATCCTCAACACCAGATTTCTGAATAATTGCTAATTTAGTACTTTTACGAAGGACTGTTACCTATGGGTAGAAATATCTTGGATGCTACTAGTGGAGGAGCCCTTGTTGATAAGACCTCAGCTGTAGCAAAACCTTAATTGAAAACATGTCACGAAACTCACAACAATTCATAACCATAAACAACTATGTGGTTTTAACAAAAGGAGTGCATGCAATTCAAGCTTCTTCTTCCAACAAGACTTTAGAAACCAAAATCGATGAGCTTACTTCATTGGTAAGAAAGTTGGCAGTAGGAAAAACTCAAACTGAAAGGTTATGTGGCATTTTCACATCAAAGCAACAACCAGTATAAGTACAACACTCCTGGCCTATCCACTAACAGGTACCATCCCAACTGGAGAATTTGAAGGTGAGAAAAATAAATAAGAAGGGGGTTGAATTGTTTATGACAAATCGTTTTTACTTCTGAACCAGAGTTCAGAATCTAAACAAAAGTTCATAATCTGATTAATAAGTTGTGCGGATTGATCGGAAAAATAGCAAGTGTACTATTTTAACGATGTAGTAATAAGTGGGGTTATCCCCAGAGTCGGTCTCTCGAGGACTGCGTATAATGTGTAAATGTCGATGTTATTTCAATTAAACAAAATGACTTTTGGGCTTTGTTTGGTTGAGAGAATTATAATAACAAAATAAAATAAGCAGAATAATAAAAGTGCTTTTTACGAATATTATGAAACATGCTAGGGAAGGTGTATAAATTGCTTAGTAAGAACCTTAAATTATAATCAAAGAGAAATGCCTCAAACCTTAATTTTACAAATCCTTAATAATATTTTTCTTAAATTCCTTAATCGAAAAACCTTTGATATTCTCCCTTGACCCTAATTCCTTAGTGGTCAAGAAATAACATCAAGCAATAGTCCTGACAAGGTTTATAAAAGTCACTACAGGGTATCCCTATTCCTAGGCAATATCTACCGTAGTGTTATTATGCAAAATGATATATTGGGTTTTTCAGACCAAATCCCTAATCGTAAATCGTTCCCAATTTAACCGATTGCAACAAATATTTTATAATTTGCATAATAAAAGATTAAAGCAAGAAAACAAAATCTCATTGACTAAATCAAAATAGGTTTATACATCACAATTCAGGGACACCCCCTAGCATTGGGGGGTTTAGCCTCTCATGTTCAAACTAAAATCAATAACAAGAAAAAGATAAGAAACAGCCATTACAATAGTATTTGGATCACTTTGATCTTAATGGCTTCCGCGGTTGAATGATCTCCGTTCTCCAAAAACCCTTGATCGCATAAAATTCGTAACTTTGTTCGTAATGTCCAAAGTCCTTTTTTCCTTCCTAAAAACTCATCTAAATAGTATCAAATCATTCAGATCGGTCGAAAATTGTAACGCCCTGTATAATATTCATCTAGAATAATACCATACAAGTGTTTTATTTGGTACTGACACATCAAAAGTGCCTACTGACATAGTTCACATACTTGTCCATTTCTAAAACGTAAATACAACATATGGCACAAGGCATGGAAACTAGCCAAAAATAAAAATCTAAGAATAATATACAATATCCTCAATTGTATACAACAAAAGATTACACAGCGGAAAATAAGCTTAACTAAGCTTCTCTTGAAACATCCACGCATCGCTCCACTTGTAAATCAAACCTGCAAACCACACCTGAAATAAAGCAACTATAGTGGGGTGAGATACATCAAATCTCAGTGAGTTCCCTATCTTACTAGTTCTCTCGGCTTTAACAGGTTCTAACAATCCTAACTCAAGTCCGAGGAAAGGGAAGAACTCTTGAGTTCACACTCTCACAATTTCATAAACTCACCCTATATGGAAACATGTTCATGAGTTCAACAACTCAAAATATTATCACTAATCGGTAACACACACCAAGGCATCTTTCCCTGGCCAGCCTACACAAGAGGTTATGGACACGGGTCACAGATCCTTAAATTCGTAGCTAACCATTCTCGGCCAACCCTTCCAAAGAGTTTTTGACACGAGTCTTGGATGCTAAGGTAAATAACTTTCCCCGGCCATCCACAAAGGGCTATCCAACACGGGTCACGGTTATCTACACATAGTACTTTTCCCGGCCAGCCCGCACCAGGGGCCCTTCAACACGGGTCAATAATACCATCTTCTAAGCAACCTCCCCGGTTATCCATCTTAAGAGGATCAAAACACGGGTCACAATTACTTAGGTATCGATTTCTCAACGAAATCCTACATGTTCCATACTAGGGTCTTACACTCATCTAGACCATCACTCGTTGAAGATGCACACCTAGGCATATAACACACGAGCACCGTCATCTAGATCGTTTATCAATCCTAGCCACAACTAGAATCATGAACCTCCTAGTCATTCTAGGTTCCCCTATTATTAAGGTTGATGTTTCCGTCACTCTTCCTATTCCATTTCATATACTCTCATAACATGTTTAAACAATTTCAGGCAAAGCATATTACAATTATATAATAAACACATAAAGTGAAACAATCATAATTGCATTCAACATCTCTAGGCCTCTTTTGCCTTTCTCAAATAAACTTAATAATTACACGGTTTGGGTTTTCCTCTGATTATTTAATCGGGCATCAAAACCGATATTTTACACCTTCATTGTGTAGAATATCTCCGTAGCTTTCCATCGGTACCAAGAACTCCTCGATCGGAAACACGGTTCAAAAGATATGGATTTTAAAAGTATTTTTCCAAAAAGTTACAGTCTTAATCGGTTAACACATTTGGTTAACCGATTAACCAAATTCAGAAACTTTCTGTTAACCGATTAACCAAAATGGTAAATCGATTAACCAGTTCAATTTTTCACGTAAAACACCAGATTTCTCACTGGTTAATCGATTAACCCATAGCGTTAATCGATTAACCATGTTGCAGAAACCCAAAACTCTGTTTTCTTGGATTCTTTCCATTCCAATCCCAATCAAAACCATTTCAAACCTTCAACCAAGCATAAACAAATGATTATACATATATAATGGTTGTTCTATACGATTTATATCTCATTTCAACCGTTAGATTCGTCGATTAGCAAAATTATTCATTTTTCCTCAAATTCAACCTAACTCTAAAACCTCAAGAAATTCTACACTAAAGTCTCTAGCTAGAACCCACCTGATAATCGAAGAGGAGTTTGAAGAAGATGATGATGATGATGATCCATGGGTTTCTCTCTTCTTCCTCTTTTCTCCATTTTCCTCTTTTCCTCTTCTCTGCTTTTCTTCTTCTTTTCTAACTTCTTTCCTTTTCATTCTCTTAACAAACATATATATATATATATATATATATATATATATATATATATATAATACTATTATTATATAATATATTCCAATAGAGTAAGATATCTCCAATTGATATTTCGTCATCTTAATCCAACTGATCAATTATTAGAGTTACCTTCAAATACTTCCTTGAATTAATAAATATTAATCCGCCTCTTAAATAAAATAATTGATCTCTTCAGAGTTCATTAGTTGCTCTATTGATCCCAAATGTCAATACTTAAAGCACTTAGAGGATTCCATTAATCCAATTTACCAATGATAGAGTACATAGATACTTATCTGATCTCATCTGATATCCAATTGAGCATTTAAATAATATGGGGTATTACACTCTCCCCCCCTTAAATTGAAATTCGCCCCCGAATTTCCTCTATTCGACAATAACCGCAACTTATATCATTGTCTTAGATTCATTCTTAACTTTACTTCCGTTACAATTTCTGACGTATCCCTAATCCAACTTGACTTTGCAGACCAAATTCTTAACTTCACGAATTATCAAACTTCACGTCCTTATTCATACTCTTATTCCAATATTGGGTTAACTTTCAACTTGCGTTTCCTCAATTCATCTGTTGTTTCATACAAAAGACTTGGTCGCAACTTACTTCGGAAAGAATGTACCATTCTATATTCCTCTACCGAGTCACAAACCAAACCGTAACACCTCATCACAAATTCAGGATAACAAACACCCTTCAAATTCTCATGAGGTAATTCGGTGATTCCTTAACTTCATACAATTACCGACAACTATCCTTTCATAAATCCTTTAACATTCGAACCACTTCATAACTAGTCAACGACTTCTTTACCAGTTTCATCTGGTCTGATACTATCCACTGTACTCATTCAATCCGATATTTCCTTTCTTTCGCGTCACACCAAAAGGTAACACACTTAGAAAAGACTCCTTATTTCCATACTTATAAGTAACAATCATTCTAATCCTTATTAGTCTGACTGAACTCTTTCATTTGTCACCTTCCACTGCACAAATCCAAAATCTAACAGTGGAATACCGCGAATTCTCAAGCACTACCAAGTAGCTAACATTCAGCGGAGAACACACTTATCCATTTGGGTTCTTACTAACCAACGACACAAGAAACTTACCGACGTCCTATATTAGAACAATTTCCTTGCCAACACACAATATTATAACATCGGTCCCACACTTTCCAGACGATAGAGATATCGTAGTTACATTGCTACAACCATAACATATACACTTCCAAATCCATTTTAAACTCGAAACAACTCATCCAAAATAGTTTTACAACCTCCGGTTCTGGTTACCACATTCCCTATTAAGTCTTCTTACAGGTCTCCGACTTGCTCAAGGTTTGTTGTTGGTACGAGTTCTCGACTAATATTACATAGCACCGTCACGAAGCTTCAACATATGCAAGTCACCACTTATCAAAACTTAACTCATCCAAAGCACGATTGTGAGTTTCCATATAACTCACCAATTCACATACAACACTCTACACGTACGCACACCCTCAAAGGACATGCCACGTTTCTCAATTTAATCCACTTCTCTTAATTCTCCTGTTCCATAAATGATCCAAGTGATACGCTTAACTTAGGAACGTTCAATCCTTACTCGTACTTGGAAAGCTAACTTTCAAATTTCCTTCTCTGGGTAAAACACAACTGCACACAACTGGTACCACTCTTACAAAGTCTAAATCCAAAACCATGAACCCACGGAAGATAACAATTGCAACTATAACCAACCGTTCATTCCTTACTAATACCATTAATACACACCGAAATATTCCTTACAAGAACAATACTTCGTGAGTATTCTCCAACTTCGCCCTCAAGGCTTTCAACAGTAATACACTTAAGACTTTCTCATGCTCAACCCAAATCATAAGATTATTTCCTCAAAGTCAAATTCCCTTGTTATCTAAACAGATGATCGACTAAGTAACACCTTCCAAAAGTTCCGATTTCCAACCACGAATACGTCTTTCATTTACTTGGAATTCCGTTTTACATTCACACAAAACTCTCCACTCGGAGCAACATAAGGTAACAAAACGCAGATGATGGTTCCTAAGGGATTTCACAATTTGCACACATGCTAATCGATTACCCATCTGAGCTAATCGGTTAACTTCTCAAAATTCAACGTAAAACACCTTCCATACAAGTGTCAATCGGTTAACCCCATTGTGTTAATCGGTTAACACCGCTACAGGAACTGAAAATACACAATTTCTCATAATTCAAAAAAAACATCCCTATTCAACACCATCAATCCGGCTTGCTCTAACCCACAATATTATTCTCAACTCGTGGCTTTTTAACTTGTATAACATTCACTAGCCATGACCCACTCAAGGTAAAACCGACAAAATCAAAACATGCAGATGACGCACTCCAACCAAGTAACAAGGCAAAATTCCAAATTCTGACGCGGTCACTCTACAAAACTTCAGTGGGACAGCTCACTCTCTGTTCATACAACGACACTAGCGGGAAGCCAATAATGACGACATTCTAGGGTCTTAACCACAACTCATACTTGATTCGTCCATAAGCAAAATCCAACATATAACCATTATACGGTACCTCAAACGATGGACATCTCATATCAAGCATACAACTTTGTTCTCTCACTTGAATTTCCATGGAGAGAACTAAAACAACAACGTCCTTGGTTCACCCAAAAGGTAGATTCCGAATAATTCAATTATTCACAAATACAGAAGTTTCTCTATACTTGAAAATAGATCGGGGTAATGCATCATCTTGAAGAACCTTTCTACCACTTCGTACACACTAACCGGGATTTCTTACCTTTCACTACCCATTACACATCCCACTTACACCAATTTACTTAATGGAAGATTCGCAACCGACAATTCTCATCAACTAGTTACAAAACCCTTCCGGTATAAATCATTTCATGATTTACACTTAGTCCGTAATAAGTCCTGATTTTGCTTCTCGTTGTTTTACCACAATCTTGTTTCTTAAAATACAATACTCACTGTTCCACAAAGTACGTCTCTTCACACTTATCTCAAGAAAAAACTATCACGTACACGTTACCACGGTGCTACCACTATGATTGTTCTTAATACCAAGTTGTAACCTTCTCATGACCTACCATCGATACCGTTTTCCATATCGCGTTCACTTTGCTCTCACGGTAATCCTCTTAGGTCCAAATATAAAACCATCTTACTAAGATTTCCTTAGATCCAAGGTACTTACTCTGTCTCTTAATACAAACTACTTCCGGTCCATATCACTACACTTTCTGTTACTAAAGGAAGTCCAAACTTTCTCCAACACAATACCTCATACCCTTCCTTGGGTAAGTTACCAAATCCCAAATTCCAAATTGGCCTCTTACTGAAAACGGAAAACCTGAAGTATTATCCCAAACTTAATCTCCACGCATAACTGAAGATACACAACTCATGTCTTAGTCTTCTTTCGGCTCACACTTGTTTCACTTGAAGCATGTAGCCACATCCTGGTGTTCCTTCACACGCTTCTCTACTACTTTAAGTTCCCATAAAAGCCGAACGCCCTTAACTCTCAACTTTTAACCAGTCGGAAGATATTGTTCCGAACACATTCCTTAACGTACTCCAGTCCATTCAAGAGACCATAGTGACCTTAGAAACTGAAGCACCAAGAACTACCTCACTTCCAGACCTTACGTCACGCGCTCCATAAAACCACTTTTCTTTTCCACGGAAAGAGATTGCTGGAAATCCTTATCCATACTAGTAGTCAATCCATCTCTACTTGTGATTTTACATATTCCTTGATACCTTGACCAATCATGCGCTAGAGATCCTTAACTTTCAAACTCCATCCTTTCCAAAGGATTGCTTGACCAACATTTCACTCTTCGATTCCCTGCTACCCGAGCACAACATCTACTAAAACCTCTTCAGAGTTGACCAAAACTCCACACTACTAACTCTTGGCTTGATCCTTCCCTCACAGCACAAATTTCGACAACACTTCGGAGTCCTCGTGGTCGCTCAACCACGATTCTACCTATCACAAACATAGTATTAAGTTGATCAGGCCCAACACTACATAGTATGATATTAAGTTTCATGATGGCAAGACACACTTAAGAGGCATGAATAGATTTACTTATGATGTTTCAAGGCTAGGTCGAGGACACGACCTGCTCTGATACCAACTGTAACGCCCTGTATAATATTCATCTAGAATAATACCATACAAGTGTTTTATTTGGACTGACACATCAAAAGTGCCTACTGACATAGTTCACATACTTGTCCATTTCTAAAACGTAAATACAACATATGGCACAAGGCATGGAAACTAGCCAAAAATAAAAATCTAAGAATAATATACAATATCCTCAATTGTATACAACAAAAGATTACACAGCGGAAAATAAGCTTAACTAAGTTTCTCTTAAAACATCCACGCATCGCTCCACTTGTAAATCAAACCTGCAAACCACACCTAAAATAAAGCAACTATAGTGGGGTGAGATTCATCAAATCTCAGTGAGTTCCCTATCTTACTAGTTCTCTCGGCTTTAACAGGTTCTAACAATCCTAACTCAAGTCCGGGGAAAGGGAAGGACTCTTGAGTTCACACTCTCACAATTTCATAAACTCACCCTATATGTAAACATGTTCATGAGTTCAACAACTCAAAATAATATCACTAATCGGTAACACACACCAAGGCATCTTTCCCCGGCCAGCCTACACAAGAGGTTATGGACACGAGTCACGGATACTTAAATTCGTAGCCAACCCTTCCAAAGAGTTTTCGACACGAGTCTTGGATGCTAAGGTAAATAACTTTCCCCGGCCATCCACAAAAGGCTATCCAACACGGGTCACGGTTATCTACACATAGTACTTTTCCCGGCCAGCCCGCACCAGGGGCCCTTCAACACGGGTCAATAATACCATCTTCTAAGCAACCTCCCCGGTTATCCATCATAAGAGGATCAAAACGCGGGTCACAGTTACTTAGGTATCGATTTCTCAACGAAATCCTACATGTTCCATACTAGGGTCTTACACTCATCTAGACCATCACTGGTCGAAGATGCACACCTAGGCATATAACGCACGAGCACCGTCATCTAGATCGTTTATCAATCCTAGCCACAACTAGAATCATGAACCTCCTAGTCATTCTAGGTTCCCCTATTATTAAGGTTGATGTTTCCCTCACTCTTCCTATTCCAATTCATATACTCTCATAACATGTTTAAACAATTTCAAGCAAAGCATATTACAATTATATAATAAACACATAAAGTGAAATAATCATAATTGCATTCAACATCTCTAGGCCTCTTTTGTCTTTCTCAAATAAACATAATAATTACACGTTTTGGGTTTTCCTTCGATTATTTAATCGGGCATCAAAACCGATATTTTACACCTTCATTGTGTAGAATATCTCCGTAGCTTTCCATCGGTACCAAGAACTCCTCGATCGGAAACACAGTTCAAAAGATATGGATTTTTAAAATATTTTTCCAAAAAGTTACAGTGTTAATCGGTTAACACATTTGGTTAACCGATTAACCAAATTCAGAAACTTTCTGTTAACCGATTAACCAAAATGGTAAATCGATTAACCAGTTCAATTTTTCACGTAAAACACCAGATTTCTCACTGGTTAATCGGTTAACCCATAGCGTTAATCGATTAACCATGTTGCAGAAACCCAAAACTCTGTTTTCTTGGATTCTTTCCATTCCAATCCCAATCAAAACCATTTCAAACCTTCAACCAAGCATAAACAGATGATTATACATATATAATGGTTGTTCTATACGATTTATATCTCATTTCAACCGTTAGATTTGTCGATTAGCAAAATTATTCATTTTTCCTCAAATTCAACCTAACTCTAAAACCTCAAGAAATTCTACACTAAAGTCTCTAGCTAGAACCCACCTGATAATCGAAGAGGAGTTTGAAGAAGATGATGATGATGATGATCCATGGGTTTCTCTCTTCTTCCTCTTTACTCCATTTTCTTATTTTCCTCTTCTCTGCTTTTCTTCTTCTTTTCTAACTTCTTTCCTTTTCATTCTCTTAACAAACATATATATATATATATATATATATATATATATATATATATATATATATATATATATATATATATATATATATATATATATTATATAATATATTCCAATAGAGTAAGATATCTCCAATTGATATTTCGTCATCTCAATCCAACTGATCAATTATTAGAGCTACCTTCAAATACTTCCTTGAATTAATAAATATTAATCCGCCTCTTAAATAAAATAATTGATCTCTTCAGAGTTCATTAGTTGCTCTATTGATCCCAAATGTCAATACTTAAAGCACTTAGAGGATTCCATTAATCCAATTTACCAATGATAGAGTACATAGATACTTATCTGATCTCATCTGATATCCAATTGAGCATTTAAATAATATGGGGTATTACAAAAATACTCAAAGCGCCTCCACAACTTAATATATGGAGGAAATGTGAAAAAAATTCAGGAAATCAGCATCAAAGCTGACACGGGCCGTGTCAGCCAACACTATCGGCCGTGTCAGCTTGCTGGATTTTATAACCGAAATTGTTTCGATCATAACTTTTGATCCGTAAGTCTGTTTTGGTCCTCGTTCGAAGCGTCGGAAAGCTAATGAGGAGAACTACAACATAGTACATACAAGGAACTTGGTTGCCCAATATTTTTCCATGCTTGTTGAATTTTAGGTCCAGGCATCTTCTGCTTCATTCCAAAAACTCTTCTAAATCCCCGGAACTTCCATTTTCTTCGCACGAGTCCTTTGGGCTTTTCCACTCAGACCTAAAACCATTGAAAACTACCAAACCAAAGCATAAAATGCAACATAATTGAAATAAAACAATAAATCATAAAATTCGAGAATAAAATACGACAAGTAAAATTGAATTGAAAAACAATGAAAAGACAAACAAAGTGCTACCGATTTTTTGGATTCATGCCGAATAATTGATGGAAAACTAGTAGAAATGGTGACCGATCACGGATAAAATAACAGAAGTAAATAAATAGGCAAAGAACACACAAAATTTATCCTGGTTCCACTCTAATTAAGAGTAGTCTAGTCCCCTTACAGCACAAGAGATTTTCCACTATAATCAAATCGATTACAACTGCTTATACCCTCAAGTATAAGACTCTCTCCTGCTCAGACCTATATTCTAAGTCTTCCTTGTTCAGACCTATATTCTAAGTCTTCCTTGCTCAATCAGTGCCTAATCAAGACTTTCTGCTTAGATCCTCAGATCCTAAGACTTCCTTGCTCAAACCCCTCGGATTCAAGACTTCCTTGCTTATACCCTCGAGTACAAGACTTCTTTGCTTAGACCTACAATCCAAGACTTCCTTGCTTAATTCCCACGGATTCAAGACTTCCTTGCTTATATTCCTTGAATCTAAGACTTCAATTCTCAATTACACAGCAAGAGACTTTATCTAAACTGACTGTTTAGAAAAAGAATAACTTACAACGACACTTGATTAAAAATCAGAGGTGTTCAACTATAATACCACACACTTTAATACTAAAGATTCATAAGTTATACAAGAATAATAACTCTTAAAGGATTAGCTTCTCTTGAGTTGATACAAATTGTGTGAAGTGCGTGTATATTTAGTTGTAGTTGTAGTGTTATTCTCTTGGTTAATCTTCAATTATTTTGCTCCTTTTATAGCTAAAGAAATAGAGTCCTTGAAGTAACCTAAGAGATATATTCAAATCAAATATTTGTAATACCTCATATTATCTAAATGCTCAATTGGATATCAGATGTGTATTTATGTGCTCTATCATTGGTAAATTTGATTAATGGAATCCTCTAAGTACTTTAAGTATTGACATTTGGGATCAATAGAGCAACTAATGAACTCTGAAGAGATTAATTATTTTAATAAAGAGACAGATCAATATTTACTTTAATTCAAGAAGGGATTTTATGGTAACTCTAATAATTGATCAATTGGTTTGAGATGATAAAATATCAATTGGAGATATTTTACCCTGTTGGATTTATATTATATAATAAGTAATATATATATATATATATATATATATATATATATATATATATATATATAGTAAGAAGAAATAGAAAGGGGGTAAGGGAAGGATTATGCGTCGACGCATGATCTGCGTGCGCTGACCCGGGCGAAATCCCCAGGTTTATGCGTCGGTGCATGGTCACAGAATTTTCCAAAATGTCAGATTTTGTTTCCTTCATAACTTTTGAACCGTAAGTCCGTTTTGGTCCCCGTTCGAAGTGTTGGAAAGCTATTTCAATGCTCTTTGTGTTGGTGAGGTAGAAACATAGTTATATGCTATGGATTGATAAGATAAATATGGAAAAGTAATGTATGTGTGAAGATGGTAGTCCTTGTTTACACCAAAATTCATGAATCGGGAATCCGATTGATACGAGTCCAAAGCCTTTGGAAAGATAATCCAATAAGGTAGAGAATGGTAATGAGAGACCATGATTTAACCAAGGATGCTTGGTAGAGGATAGTAGTGGCTTGTATGCCTTAAAATGTGTGTGAATTACTATGTGGTTATGTTTAACATATTATGCTATCATGTGTGTTTTATGATTGATATTGTAATATGCTTGTCTAATATTGTTGTTAATATGAATGAGAGAATATGCATGTTTAAATGAATTAGTAAGAGTGAGGAAACTTTACCCCAAAACAAATGGCATAGTTAAGATTGTTATAATTCTAGGTTGTGAATAGAATTGTGATAGAAACTCTGGATGGCGACTCTCGTGCATTCATTGACGAGTTCTGGCCTGGAGTAGATAACCTAGATGGCAAGGCTCGGGCACCTGATGTAGGAAGGTACATCCGTGATGAGATTGGCCTAGAGAAGAGTGAGACACTAGTATGGAACATGTGTGTAACCTTTGTGGTTTTGTGAAAGGCAAGAGAGGCCTTAAGGCTAATGTGGCCTTGTGATTGTCGAATACAATCACGTTGTGTATATGATCATGTAATCGTAACCATTTATCTTGAGGTGTAGTTTCATGAGACTCGAGCTCCTCCTCTGAAACGTATGCACAATTACTTGGCAGGTTTGATTCCCGCATGTAGTACGAATGAAGCCTATATGGTAAAGAGACTTGCGATGGTTAACAGGCCATGAGAAGTGACGGTTCACGGTTAACAGGCTGATGATCCTGAATCCATTTCGTATGCCAAGTAACTACAAGGATCCATGACTTGGGTTGACTTCTAGACGTTAAAGCGGACGGGAAGAGGGGATGCCTTGGTACGGTTATCGATTCGTAAGGAATCTTGAGTGAAAAGGCTCAGGACGTAATTTATTTTGTGTGATTTTGATGAGTTAACAGACTCATGACATGTTTCCATATAGTGTGAGATTGTTAGATTGTGAACTCAAAGTCATTTCCCTTCCCATTGACTTGAGTTAGGATTTGGCTAGAACCCTATAAAGCCGAGAGAATCTATAAGATAGGGAACTCACTGAGATTTGATGTATCTCACCCCACTGTAGTTGCTTTATTTCAGGTGTGGTTTGCAGGTTTGATTTACAAGTGGAGTTATGCTTGGATGTTTCGAGAGAAGCTTAGTTAAGCTTATTTTCCGCTGTGTATTATTTTGTTGTATGCAATTGAGGATATTGTATATTATTCTTAGATTTTTATTTTTGGCTAGTTTCCATGACTTGTGCCATATGTTGTATTTATGTTTTAGAAATGGACAAGTATGTGAACTATGTCATTAGGCACTTTTGATGTGTCAGTACCAAATAAAACACTTGTATGGTATTATTCTAGATGAATATTATACAGGGCGTTACAATATTTTTGCACGTCTTCTTTTCCAATAAAGCGGGTGTTGGAACTTGTAGCCAAGGAATTGCCCACTGAACAAGGCCTTTGTCCAGAGAACTCTTCTATGAAACAAGTACAACACAATCTTTTAATGATAATGTCAACTACTCTCGAGTCCTATACAAGCGACTTACGAGGTCGCCCCACATGTGAACTTTTAATTTATCCCAAAAGTAGGGAAGGGGAAAAATATGAATAAACCCGTGAGTGATGCAAAGTGTAAAACAATGCAATAAGAGATCGGGAATCGAGGGTTGGTTATACTAAGGGAAGGTACTAGCACCCTAAGTATGTATAGTATCCTATAGGAACCTCTTGTGTATACTTGTGTTACTGTTGATTAAGTCATCTGCTGTGTATTGGGGATTTATTGGCATGTTTTGAGTGAGTGATCAGAGTGGGAAATATTTTTGGTTGTTTTTGTAGAGTATGTTGAAATAAATAAAGACAAAGGTGTGTGAACCTAAAGGTTTTACTTATTATTGTGCTCGCTAAGATCTCGGAATTTTATGCCTACGTATTCTAAAAAGGAAGTTGAGAAATCAGAGCGTTTGTAGGTTCACCTACTAATGGGTGGAATTGGGTTTGTTGGGTTTGAGATAAGAGACAAATTGTCATCTTAAGGGAGATATCTCACCTATTCACCACAAACATTTTGAGAAAGAAGATAATAAGGGAAGAAGCTTTAAACTTGGATGTAGAAAATCCAGAGTAATGCCACATCTTCCTTCAAACGAGTCTTTGCATATTAAGAGAATGACATTGACTTGGATATAGAATCAACAAGTGTGCCACTTATATCACTTAAATGAAAGAAGTGTTTTTGTACCATAATAAGAGAAGGGCTCCAGCTTGGATTTTGAATCAACAAGTGTGCCACTTACATCACTTAAATGGAAAAAAGTTTTAAATGTTTGATTTATGTCATAGGGATTAGAAGAGACATCTCTTGTATAGAGATGATTCATGTCTCATCTCTGGGGAAAAAGTTTTTAAATTCAAAGCCAAAAGGTTGGCTAGGGTTTGACTTGAAGTTTGAGGTTTGAAGCCACGGAGGGGCTATGGTTTTTGAGCTTTAAATGAAGTTGAAAACTTCAAGGGGGATTATAAGGTTTTATTGAGGTTGAGAACCTCGAAGGGGGTCCTAGGGTTTTAACTGAATTACAGTTTGAAAAAGGATCCTAAAGTTTGAACTGAGTCTAAACTTAAGGATGAGTATTGAAATGCAACAGTTGTATGAATGCAAGTGTTATAAACATAAAATTCAAGAGAAACTTAACAAGACAAAATTGATTAAGCTTTTAAACAAATGTGGTCATCAAGGATGAAATGAACATGATTGTGATTAAGCATGGTATACCAACATGTGAATAAGCATCAGACAAGTAGATATGTTCATCATGGTGAGAGTTTATGAAGGAAATACTTGAATATGTAAGAAAAGATTTAATAAATTGAATCAATCTCAAAGAAGTTGAAGTAAGCATATATTCAAGATGAATTAAAGATCAGATGAATATAGCAAAGGATAAACAAAACCCTAATGGAAATTTATGGAGATAAGCACATGAACAAGACATTCAAACATCTTTGAATCAAGGGATTTAGGGAATCCAAACTCAATTGGAAGCCCTAGTCATGTATCAAGATGTTTTCAAAAGATTAGTTGAACAAAACCCTAAGGTTTCAACTAAACATCAAATAATCAAAGTATTTTTCAAAAGAAATAACATTTAATCATGGTATATGAATGATGTATAAGTGAAGAAAACATGTTATGAAAAGACTTAGACAAAGTATCTTATGACCATAAAGACACATATGTACAATTAGGTCAAAATAATAATCAAAAGGAATCATGAAAAGGCATGAAAATACTTAAAAAGTACTAGTTTTCAAACTAATAAAAATGTCCAAAATAATTATTATTTTTGGGTTTTTTTGATGGATTCTCAATATAGGGAAGATAAATGAGAAGTGTGCAAAAAAATTGGCTCAAAAAGATTAATTTTGCTTGGTGAAATAATTTGATGAAGTTGTGAAGAAAAATAAGAAAAATAGTGCTAAAAAAGAAGGGAATAACCCTCACAAGTGTTGAACTCGTGCCCTCAAGGTCATTGGCTTAAAACTTTACCAGTTGTGCCACGTGCTATGGGTTGAACGAAGGGTGTGCAATGAAAATAATATAGAGAGTTTCAAGTTAAAAATGGTTTTAATAATAAAAGCAAAAGGTCTGGGGCGATAAGGATTCGAACCCCAGACCTTGCACACACACAAACCTTGAAAACTCACGCTCTAACCATTGAGGTGGTGATACATCCGTTGATTTTGAATTTCTAAAAACCTTCATTTCTCAATGAAATTGAAAGATGTAAAGACCAAAGTTGTTAGAAATTTTACAAGGAATTTGATGGTGTCATTGAATTTCATTTATATTCAGTGTATCTTACACAATTAAACTGAAATCAGTATGAACCCTAATTTGAATATTCAAAATGAAATCTTATATGTTCATGATATAATGCAATTAATTGAGGGAAAACAATCACCACATCATGAGAAACATATCTGTAACTCAAATGATAAAAAATGATGTATGAATCATAGAGTTCAGTTTAGAGCAACTTACCTTGCAAAAATGAAAATCGAATTCCTTGATAGAAGTGTTCCAGGTGCAATCTCTTGATGCTAACAGCTTCCTTGACCTCCAAGGAGTATGTTACAATGCTTGAATTGGTTTGAGACCTTCTGAAACTTCCTGGCCAAATCAATCTGCAGCTTCGTGCAAGGTGCAATATGGAGTTTATGATTCTGGTGTTACAGAAGCAAGGTGATGGTTTGGATCACTTCTATATGATGTATATGAAGTGTTTGGATGCCTGGTTTGGTTGGAGATTGCTTGGAGTTGAAGTTTCAAGTTTTCGCTTCTTTGAAACTTTGAATTTTGGAATGAGGAGGAATTGGAGAAAACTAGCTTCTTGCTATGTTTTGGTGTGTTTTGAATGATGCAAAATGATCTCTATTTATAGAGAAACAATTCAGATATTTGTGAAAATCTTTGGATTAGGATACATGCCATTATCCAATGAAACATACCATGTGTCATAACTTGGATGCCAAGGTACACATAGCTTATTCCTCACATGGTTATAATCTGATCTTTTGGAGATTGCATTCCTCAGATTGCATCTCATCCCTTGGTGTTTTGGTCATTCTTGGACAGATTGGAGTGGTTTTTGGCAAATTCACTATTTCACTTTAATGCTAGAGGACAAAACTTAAGTTCCTAGCTTTTGAATGATTTTTATCACATGTCATGGGGTAGAACTTTGAAAATTCGGTTGTGATCTTGCAGAGCACATGGTGTATTATGATTTTGTTGTTGATCTTGTGAAGAAATGCAGCTAACAAGGTTATCCAAATCATGTAGCACAAGTATGTGTAGCAAATCTGTTAATTGAGAAATCAGTTGCAACAAGGCCTATTATGAAAATCATATCTTCTTGCTCAAGTAAGATAAATGGATGTTCTTGGCCATTTTGGAAAGCTGAGATAACATACTTCAAGTTTGATGTTCAAGGTTTGTCTTAAATCAATATGGCTCATAGTGAAAAATGGCCCTAAAGTTGGTTCCAAGACAAGACAGATTCTGTTTGAAAAATTTCTAAGTGTTCAAGTTCAAAAAGTATTGAACCTCCAACTTCATGGCTTCATATCTCTCAATCTATACATTTTTTGGGAATTCATCCTCAAGGAAAAAGTTGTAGTATATAATAAGCTCTTCAATTTGGTCTTTGGAGTAAAGAAAATGGTTACTTGGATTGGAGGTTATGGCCTTGGCAAGTTGGAGAAAAATCACGAACTTTCATAACTTAGAAAGATTTCAAATTCTTCAATGTTGCCCTTTTTACAAGTAACCTCATATTTCTTGATTTATCTTGATTGATCATGATCCAAATCACACATTATCATGATTCTTGACTTGAGAAACCCATGTTTGACCAAAAAAAGTCAAAAGTCAAACTTGACTTTGATCAGTGGTTGACTTTTCATCAGATGAACTTTAACTTTGTGATCTTCAATGAAATTAAACCCTTGGGCTAATTTGAAATTCTGGCATAGCAGATAGCAGATGTCCTAACACATGTCAAGACATTGTTCTCTGCACAACTTTAAAACAAGAGCAGAACAAACAAACTAATATTCAAAATATCAGTAACAGCAGCAAGACAGATGTTTCGATATCTGTTACAATATGTTAATCAAGACTAAACTGTAAATTGCATAATGATAAACAACACAGGATATGATAACCCAGTTCGGTGTAAATCGCCTACATCTGGGGGCATACCAAGCCAGGAAGAAGAGTCAACTATCAGTAGTATAGTTTTATGTAAATAACTGCTGGTTTACAGTAAACAACCTCTTGTTTACCTATCACTACCCAATGAAAACTTTATCTAAGAACTCCATCCTAGATAAGAGAAACCCATCTCACTCCCTAAATTACAACTTGTGATTATCTACCAGTTATAGTCATAATAATTGTATCATCCTACTTGAAAGACACTCATTTCAATACAAAGTTCAGTCAAGCATTCTCGACTAACAAGTTAACTTCGATTTGCTTAAAAGCTTCATCCAAGAACAATACACGATTCATTACCTACGAGTTTCTGAATCTGTACAAGTACCTATGTCTTCCACAATGTATCAAATCGATAGAGAGGGAGACTTACAAGAGAAACCTACGACTCTTAAAACCTAAACCCTACTTTACAAAATAGAATTCCTAATTCCATGTCATTCTCTCTCTCTTTTCTGGCCTAGGACTAGGACTTCTTTTATAACCTTCTGCTGCATTGGGCTTCAAATCTTCTGTTGGCTTATTCCTTGATCCACATTCTGATTGCTCCTTAAATCTTAGACCATATTAGCAGCATCCTGCTATATCAGGTCAAGATGTTGAGACATGCGTTAGGACATCATGTTTGATGAGTCTTCTTTCACCAGACTTCTTCATGTTGGAACATTGTATTTGACATCTTGTTTTACCAAAAATTTGCTCAAATTTGCAGAGCCTTCAAAACCGTTATTACCAAGTTTTCATAGATTGTATATGTGCCTTGATGCTGGCAAAAAGAGTTTTCCAGTTTGCAGACCAATAATTGGAGTTGATGAATGTTTTCTAAAAGGCATTTATGGAGGCCAAATCCTTACAGAAGTAGGAAGAGACCCTAATGATCAAATGTTGCCTATTGTAGTGGCTATAGTTGAAGCAGAGACTAAAGACTCCTGGGAATGGTTCTTTGATCTGCTAGTTTGTGACTTGGGTGGGCCAGAAGTTTGTAAAAATGTGACATTTATTTCAGATCAGCAGAAGGTAACATTCAGTTTTTTTACTTTGTTCCATATATGTCCTGCATGATTTTAATTTGTAGCATAAATATGTAACATTCAGTTTTTTTAATTTGTTCCATATATTTCATGCATGATTTTAATTTGTAGCATAAATATGTAACATTCAGGTCCTTCATGATTTTAAAATGTCAGAATGTAGTCCTTCAAGATTTTAAAATGTTACAATGTTGCCCTTCATGATTTTAAATTGTACCATATATGTCATGTGTACATTGTAACATACTGTGTTTAATATATGATTAGGGGTTGTTACCTGCAATAGATGAGTTGTTACCTAGAGTTGACCAGAGATTTTATGTTAAACACCTCAAGGATTCCCAACTGTCCAATCCCAACCAACCCAAGGAGTTCAAACTGCACAATCCCAAACAACCCCTCAAGTACAAACTGTCCAATCCCAACCAACCCAAAGAGTTCAAACTAGATAATCCCAAACAACCACTCCAGTTCCAGCTGTCTAATCTCAACCAACCCAAAGAGTTCAAACTAGACTGTCAACATCATATTCTAGAATCCAGACACGACACTCCATCTCAGTGTCACAGTTGCTTGCTATGAGAAGAGGAAGACAGGCTAGTACAGTAGCATTTCAGCCACCAACAACAATGAGACCAAAGTTGGTTATTAGGAGAAAGACCAAATAGATTGTCTTTTTAACTATAACAATGTTATGTTCTGTTGACTTATAAAACAATCTTATGTAATGTTTTGGGATCTGTTTGATTCATAACAATCTCATGTAGTGTTTTGGGATCTGATCTATTGACATTTGTTTTGGTTTTTGACATTATAACAATGCTTTGAGTATGATTAGTTAATGTAATGTTTGGTATTCTGTCCTATAATAGTTTAAGGTTCTGAATATTAATTATTGTTTAAGGTTGAGTTTCGTAAATGTTTGAGTTTCAAATTTTTATGAGGTTCACAATTATGTAAAATAATAAGTCTGATATATTTTAAAATGTAACAAATAGGTCCTTCATTTTTTAAATTTGTAACAATCACGCCCATCATGTTTTTAATTGGTAACACTTGAGTCCCATATGTTTTTAAAATGTAACAAAGAAGTCCTTCCAATTTTTCTGTTGTGCAAATTATACCATGACTGTGACAGATGCGGTACAGAATTGCAGAATTATAAAACAAATTCTTAAGACTCATTTTGACTGGTCTACATAGTAAAACATAACTGTCTACAAATTATACTATAACCGTGGTATAGAATTGTATAATCGCAACACATAATAGTTTCATTAACCAAACCATTGTCAATAATTTCTACATGAAAGTACCACAACTCATAACTTAGAAACATAACACTGCAAAGATCAAACCTAACAATGATAGTTAACAATGATTTCCACTTTTAAACCAAATTACACATAACACTGTAAAGATGAAAACCAATAACATAGTGACATAGCCTAGCATATTCAACATCTTCAACAAGTTATCCTTGATCTCCTTAGTGTATTTCTCATCCTTTTCAATCAAACTTCTAAGCAGCTTGATTTCAACATCCTTGCCATCACAGTCGGAACATGATGAAGTTAGTGAGGGTTGTATATCTTGTTTGACTCCATCACTGTAATGGTTTTCATACCACGCAAAATACTTGCAACCGACATTTTCATCTTCACCCTGTTAACATTAACACACAAAAAAACAAAAACTAATTACATCTGCATAAACCAAATACACAACCAACAATGTTTAATAACAAACGTACCACAAAGTATCTGCATCCCCAAAATAGCTTTCCCAAGTTTCTTCCTTTCTTCTTAACTGTTCTCAACACTGCTTTGGCTCCACACGAACATGTCGGTTCGATTCTAGTTTGAGATGCACTCGATATGAATGTATTAGCATTCGAACATCTTCGATTTTGTCCACTATTACCATACGACGCCATTGATAGAGTAATGATATTTAGGGTCCAAAGTATGTCATTTGTGATTTGGGGATTTAGGGATTTGCTTTTCAGAAATCTAAGAAAGAAGGAGAGAGATGCCACTTCAGCAACCCTCCATGACACTTCATCAACGTTAACTGCCACTTCATCACTGTATGTGCCACATTGGTTTTTTTGGAACGGAAAATCTTAAAATGGTTAATGATGCAAACGTTAGTTAACTTAAAGGACCAAATTGTTACAAAAAAAAACTTAAAGGGCTAACTTGTTATTTTAAAATAACTTAAAGGACCTAGACAATATTTTTGCCTATATATATATATATATATATATATATATATATATATATATATATATATATATATATATATTAAAGAAAAACTCATTATTATTATTATATATTTTCAAGAAGAAAATACATCACACAAACATATTTACCATATAAGAAGATTGGATGTTCTGGAAACACCCAAAACACCCTTGCTTGCTCCAAATTTGGCCATGTGGCACACTTCCTTGCTCTAATTTCTTCCAAGTGGCACTCCTCTTTAAATTTGCTTCCTTCTTACCTCGCCACTTCAGCAGAAAAGTGGGTTTCAAAGCCACCCAATGCACTATTTCTCATTTGCCCCAAAAGATCAACCTTTAAATTTCACTACATTTTTGTTTCTTTTTTCTCTTTCTGCTTCATCTCTCTCTCTTTCGTCCAATTTCTTCTTTCTTACAAATTTCTCTCTCTTTCTGCTTCATCCCTCTCTTTATCGTCTAATACCAACATCTTATTTTGGATTTGCAGGTTAATGCAAGGACAATCAATGGAGAATAAGAACAACCTTCTTGGGCTCCATTACAACCTTCTTGGCCTTTAAATGGAGGTAATATATTTTCCAGATCTGTTTTTACTCACAACCTTCATTCTTCCACTCATTCATCTTCATCAACATTTTATTCATCTTTCTCATCATTAATATGTGATACTTCTGAGTTTTATGTTATGGTTTAATGAGGTTAACGGAAAAATTTATTGTAACACCCATATATATAACAACATACATCAACGTATATATATTATACATGAATCCAAGTATTTGGTACTGAAATACTATAAGTTCCTAGTTAACACATTATATACATTAAATGTCCTAAATACAAAGTCTAAAGTCTACGGCATAACATATATAAGATGTCCAAAAATGCACTAAGAACTAGATCAATACAATGATCTCAAAATAAAACGTCATAGCAGAAGCCATGCCATCTCAAAAGCTATGATCCGTAAGGAAAAGTCAACCCACTTTGTCCTTACCCTTCGCCGAACCTGTAGTACCTGTGATGTAAACAACAACGTGGGGTGAGATACATCAAATCTCAGTGAGTCCGCTATCTTATAGTCCTCTTGGCTTTACAAGGTTCTAACATCCTAACTCATGTCAAAAGGAAGGGAAGTGACTTTGAGTACACACACGCCATAAATGGATCCACACTCGTGAGCCTATTAACTCACACTAGTGCCAAAGTAAGTCCTGAGCCTGTTAACTCAAGAATCTCGTTAATCAATAACCGTACCAAGGCATCCCCTTTTCCCGTCCGCTTCTACGTCTAGAAGACGATCCGAGTCATGGATCCTTGTAGTTACTTGGCATACGAAATGGATTTGGGATCATCGGCCTGTTAACCGTGAACCGTCACTTCTCATGGCCTGTTAACCATCACAAGTCTCTTTACCATATAGGCTCCATTCGTACTACACACGGGAATCAAGCCTGCTAAGTAATTGTGCATATGTTTCAGAGGAGGTGCTCGAGTCTCATGAAACTACACCGTAAGATAAACTGGTTATGATTACTAGACACACGCCTCGGCCTCTCATGCACGAGCATTGTCACTATGTCATTTCGACACTAACCGACCATTGTTTACGGTAATATTCCTCACTCTACCTATTTCGTATTTTAGCATGCATACATATTCAAACATGTTAACAATAACAGCATAGGCATATATTTGTCAATCACATAATGGAAACACATAATGCAACATATCACACATTACACCAATTCACGAATTCCTCCGATTTATTTAATGGGGCAATAAACATATGTTTCTCACTACCATTAGCTAGAGGATGTTCATAGCTTCACAACGATACCAAGAATACTCACATCGGATAACTGAGTCAAAAGTTATGAAAGAAACAATTTGGGTGATCTGTCGTGTTCGCATTGCGAAGAAGTCAGTGAGTGCTCGCTACTCATTCACAATACGAAGCTCCCAGCGAATGCCTAGCCAACACTTGTTCGCTGCACCATTCGCAGTGCGAACGTCTGGCGAACAGTGGCAGAACCAAAACAATCTAAAGTTCGCAGTGCGAACCACTGGCGAACGTTCGCCTTTCCATTCGCCGTGCGAACTTCCAGCGAGCGCACGATTTCCCCTTCGCTAGGGGATTCACAGTGCGAATCTGGGAAAATGCAGAAGTTCTGCAGCGTAACAGCTGAGTTCCCATGGGTCCAAAACTTCACCCAAACATATCCAAACATCCAATAATCAAACACAGATGATTCTACACCCATATAGCTTATACTACTCTGTTTTTAACACATTTCAACTGTTAAATTTCATCGATTACCAATTTAAGCAATTTCTCATAAACCTAACTTAAGCTAAAATCAATTCTAACTCTAGAACTTAAGTTTCTATCTAGAACCCACCTTGAATAGATGAAGATGGTGAAGATTGGAAGATGATTGATGAAGATTTGATGATGTTCTTGATGATTTTGATCTTGGACTTTTTTCCTCTTTTTCTCTTCCTTTCCTTCTCTTTTCTTTCTCTCCAAAACCCTTTCTATCATTTTCTTTGGAAAATGAAAGGAAAGAAATGATATAGGGAAAATATCATCAATTAGGAATACTACTAAATTGTCCAAAAAGTCTCTAAAGTTCAAATACTTAAATATCTCAGAGTCAGATAATATTAATTGGATCTACTCTAAGTTCAACAGTTACCCTAATTATCTCTGCAGATAATTTCTCATAGCACACTGGGACTCAGTTGATCACAACCAATATTATCCAGAGTAAAATAATTTACGGGGTATTACATCCTCCCCCCCTTAAATAGAAATTCGCCCACGAATTTATAACAATTACCTGAACAGATGAGGATAGACCTCCCGCATCTCTGATTCCAATTCCCAAGTTGCATCGCCCGGATGCGTCACATCCCACTGGACCTTAACAAGAGGAATCTCTTTATTCCTTAACACCTTAGTTTCTCTTCCGGTGATACGACTCGGTTGAGGCTCAAATGTCAAATCTGCTTTTATCTCAATTGTATCTGGTAAAATTGGCTGAAGAGGATCTGGGACAAATTTCCGAAGCTGAGACACATGAAAAACGTCGTGCATCTCTGACAGAGAAGGCGGTAAGGCTAATCTGTAGGCTACTTCACTAATTCTTTCCAAAATCTGATATGGTCCCACATATCTTGGACTTAACTTCCGCGACCGAAACGGTCCTTTCAACCGCAATCTCGGTGTAACCTTCAAAAACACGTGATCGCCTTCTTCAAATTCTAAAGGTATTCTTCGGTTATCCGCATAACTCTTCTGACGATCCTGTGCTTGCTTAACTTTTCCACGGATCATCCTAATCTTCTCCGTAGTTTCGTGAATAATCTCGGGTCCCAACATCCTATCTTCCCCAACTTCTGCCCAACACAACGGTGTTCTACACTTCCTTCCATACAACACCTCATAAGGTGCCATACCAATACTTGCATGATAATTGTTATTATAAGAGAACTCAATCAACGGCAAAAGTTCTATCCAATTTCCCCCACTTTCAAGTACACAAGCTCTCAACATGTCTTCCATGGTTTGTATTGTCCGTTTCGTCTGACCGTCCGTTTACGGATGATTCGACGTACTCAAACACAACTTCGTTCCCATCGCTTGTTGAAAAGCTCTCCAAAATCTCGAAGTAAATTTTGGATCTCTATCTAAAATGATAGTAGTAGGAATACCATGCAATCTCACTATCTCCGAAATGAGCAACCTTGCGAGATGACTCACCTTGTAGGCAGTCTTCACAGCTAAGAAATGTGCGGATTTCGTTAATCGATCCACAATTACCCAAATCAAATCATAACCACCTTGTGCACGGGGTAATCCTACCACGAAGTCCATCGAAATACTCTCCCATTTCCACACCGGAATTTCTAAAGGTTGCAACAAGCCACCCGGTCTTTGGTGCTCGATCTTCACTTGTTGGCACACCGCACATTCCGACACATACACCGCAATATCTCTTTTCATTCTGGACCACCAATAATCCCACTTTAAATCTTGATACATCTTCGAAGATCCCGGATGTATAGTAAAAGCACCCTTATGCGCTTCTTCCAAAATTCTCCTTTTTAACTCCGTGTTATCCGGAACACAAATCCTTCGGTTAAATACAATAATTCCGTCGGTAGCTCGCACAAAACTCGGTTGCAATAACACTTCTTGTAACTTCTCATCTAACCCTTGCTCTTGTTGGATTTCTTCCCGAAGAGTAGAAATGATATTCAAATTTCCCATAATCAAGCCACTAGGGGTCCAAACAAAATGAAGATTTAGATCTCGAAATTTTTCCAATAAAGTATACTCTAGCATCATCAAGTCGGCACTATGAAACACTTTCCTGCTTAAAGCATCCGCCACCTTATTCGCTTTACCTGGATGGTATTTTAACTCCAAGTCGTAATCTTTCAAATATTCCATCCACCTCCTTTGACACATGTTCAACTCCTTCTGATCAAAGAGGTACTTTAAGCTCTTGTGGTCACTAAACATCTCAAAACGTACACCATACAAATAGTGACGCCACACCTTCAAGGTAAAAACAACGGCCGCCAATTCTAAATCATGCGTTGGATAATTCTCTTCATGGACTTTTAACTGTCGTGAAGCATAAGCCACTACATGTCCATCTTGCATTAACACACCTCTTAATCCCATCTTCGATGCATCACAATATACCTCATAAGACTTGCTAGGATCAGGAATAACCGAAACAGGAGCGATCGTCAATCTCTCTTTCAAGCTCATAAAACTTTGCTCACAAGCCGAATCCCATTCATACGAATAATCCTTCAGAGTATGTCTCGTCATCGGTAAAGCCAGTTGGGAAAAGCCTTTAATAAACCTTCTATAATAGCCTGCTAGTCCCAAGAAGCTTCTAACTTCAGACACATTCTTCGGTCTCTCCCAATTTATCACTGCTTCAACTTTTGATGGATCAACCGCGACACCTCCCTGAGATATGACATGTCCAAGAAAATTCATCTCCGACATCCAAAACTCACACTTACTTAACTTAGCAAAAAGTTGTCTCTCTTGTAAGATGGATAAAACGATTCTTAGGTGTTCTCCGTGCTCTTGAGGGTCACGAGAGTAGATAAGAATGTCATCAATGAAAATCACCACAAATTGGTCCAAATAAGGTTGAAATATCCGATTCATATAATCCATGAAAACTGCCGGAGCATTCGTCACACCGAAAGGCATCACCAAAAATTCATAATGACCATAACGGGTTCTAAACGCAGTCTTTGGTACATCTGAACTCTTCACCCGAATCTGATGATAACCCGACCGTAAATCAATCTTCGAGAACACACAGGCTCCTTTCAATTGATCTAACAAATCGTCTATCCTTGGTAATGGGTATTTGTTCTTGATGGTGACCTTATTCAACTGACGGTAATTAATACACAACCGCATTCCACCATCCTTTTTCTTTACCAACAACACAGGAGCTCCCCAGGGCGAAACATTGGGTCGAACAAAATACTTAGTCAATAACTCTTCCAATTGATCCTTTAATTCTCTTAATTCAAGTGGTGCCATCCGATATGGAGAAACGGATATTGGAGTCGTTCCCGGTATCAGGTCAATAGAGAATTCCACTTCCCGCTCCAGGGGAAGAGAAGTGATATCCTCGGGGAAAACTTCAGGAAAGTCACAAACTACCGGAATACTCAAAACTTGGCGGTTACCACCCTCCTCCTTAGTAAGAATCAAAAGAACGGATTTTTCCTCCTCAAACAAGAAATTAATCATTCCAACCGTACCTTCTAAAATAGTAGTTAACACATCCTTCGGAGTCGCCTCATTGGACGGGATAATAATTAACTTCTCCTCACAACCGATAAAAACCGAATTAGCAGAAATCCAATCCATTCCCAGAACAACATCCACTTTCTTAAGCGGCAAACAGATAAGATCAATCTGGAAAACTCTTTCATTCACCGATAATACACAATTTTCACACATCAACGGTGTTTCAACAATCTCATCCATGGCAGTAGTAACCACCATGGGTGGAGACAACAGAACCGCTTGCAACCCAAGCCGCTTTACACATTGCATCGATACAAAATAATGTGTCGCTCCATAATCAAATAACACAAAACAAGGATTTCCATTCACAAAACACGTACCAGCAATCAAAGAGTTGTCACCCTTTGCTTTCCTCGCATACAAGGTATACACTTGCCCGGTATTCTTTTCTTGGGTCTGGTTCCTCCTCTGAGGACAATCCCTCAATACATAGCACACCTTATTACACTGATAACACCTTATTCCGTCCCAACTGCACCTACCAAAATGATTCTTTCCACAAGTACGACATACCGGAGGCGCACTAGTCCTGGAACTCTGAACTTGCTTCCCTTTGAAAGATTGTTGTCTCGGTCTAAATTGTTGATTCGATCTCCCACGATCACTTTGGTTCACCCTACTTAACTCTCCTTCTACTTGCACCTTCTTTAAGCTATGCTCCGCCACATAACACTGTCGTAACAAATCAGCATAGCTAGTAAATTCTCTCTGAGACACACTATGTGAAATTTCGGCCCTCAAACCAAAAAGAAACTGATCAATCTTCCACCTCTCATCAGAAGCATACATAGCCTGCCTAGAATAAGCAGCCATAACCTCGAACTTTTCCGCATAAGAAGCCACAGTCAAGTTGCCTTGTCTCAATTGTTGAAACTCGAATTCTTTCTGAGACCTTAAGGAAATTTGGAAATACTTCTCTATAAAAGTTATCTTAAACTGCTCCCATACTTTCGGTACCTCTTGAATTGTCATTAAGGCTGAAGCGCTTTCCCACCATCTCATGGCAGGACCCTTTAACAAGTGAGAAGCGAAAACAACTTTATTTTCTTCACTACACTGAACTATCAGGAAAATCCGCTCCATACCAGATATCCATTCATGAGCCTTTACTGGATCTAACCCTCCCTGAAACTCCAGAGGATTCATACTAATGAAATCCCTAAAGATTCCCCCTGCAGCTTCAGGAACAACCACTGGAGGATGCACACCACCAGCCATTTGTTGTACCATTTGTTGCACAAACTGATTCTGTTGTTGCTGCATCTGTTACATAAATTGGTACAAAGGGGCATTCCGTTCGTCACCTGGCGAATTTGTCCCTGCTGGAGCAGTTCTCAGTCTACCACGGTTGTTTCTGCGCCCGTCGGCCATGTTCCTAAATGTCATACAGATAGGATTAAGTTGATCAGGCTCAATACCATAAATATAACACGTAAGACCAATGGCGACACAACGCATATGAAACGAAAAGAAACACTTATACTATTTCATGGCTAGGTCGAGGATACGACCTGCTCTGATACCAACTGTAACACCCATATATATAACAACATACATCAACGTATATATATATTATACATGATTCCAAGTATTTGGTACTGAAATACTATAAGTTCCTAGTTAACATATTATATACATTAAATGCCCTAAATACAAAGTCTAAAGTCTACGGCGTAACATATATAAGATGTCCCAAAATGCACTAAGAACTAGATCAATACAATGATCTCAAAATAAAACGTCATAGCGGAAGCCATGCCATCTCAAAAGCTATGATCCATAAGGAAAAGTCAACCCACTTTGTCCTTACCCTTCGCCGAACCTGTAGTACCTGTGATGTAAACAACAACGTGGGGTGAGATACATCAAATCTCAGTGAGTTCGCTATCTTATAGTCCTCTTGGCTTTACAAGGTTCTAACATCCTAACTCATGTCAAAAGGAAGGGAAGTGACTTTGAGTACACACACGCCATAAATGGATCCACACTCGTGAGCCTGTTAACTCACACTAGTGCCAAAGTAAGTCTTGAGCCTGTTAACTCAAGAATCTCGTTAATCAATAACCGTACCAAGGCATCCCCTTTTCCCGTCCGCTTCTACGTCTAGAAGACGATCCGAGTCATGGATCCTTGTAGTTACTTGGCATACGAAATGGATTCGGGATCATCGGCCTGTTAACCGTGAACCGTCACTTCTCATGGCCTGTTAACCATCACAAGTTTCTTTACCATATAGGCTTCATTCGTACTACACACGGGAATCAAACCTGCCAAGTAATTGTGCATACGTTTCAAAGGAGGTGCTCGAGTCTCATGAAACTACACCGTAAGATAAACTGGTTATGATTACTAGACACACGCCTCGGCCTCTCATGCACGAGCGTTGTCACTATGTCATTTCCACACTAACCGACCATTGTTTACGGTAATATTCCTCACTCTACCTATTTCGTATTTTAACATGCATACATATTCAAACATGTTAACAATAACAACATAGGCATATATTTGTCAATCACATAATGGAAACACATAATGCAACATATCACACATTACACCAATTCACGATTTCCTCCGATTTATTTAATCGGACAATAAAAATATGTTTCTCACTACCATTAGCTAGAGGATGTTCATAGCTTCACAACGATACCAAGAATACTCACATCGGATAATCGAGTCAAAAGTTATGAAAGAAACAAGTTGGGTTATCTGTCGTGTTCGCATTGCGAAGAAGTCAGCGAGTGCTCGCTACTCATTCGCAGTGCGAAGCTCCCAGCGAATGCCTAGCCAACACTTGTTCGCTGCACCATTCACAGTGCGAACGTCTGGCGAACAATGGCAGAACCAAAACAAGCTAAAGTTCGCAGTGCGAACCACTGGTGAACGTTCGCCTTTCCATTCGCCGTGCGAACATCCAGCGAGCGCACGATTTCTCCTTCGCTAGGGGATTCGCAGATGATTCTACACCCATATAGCTTATACTACTCAGTTTTTAACACATTTCAACTGTTAAATTTCATCGATTACCAATTTAAGCAATTTCTCATAAACCTAAATTAAGCTAAAATCAATTCTAACTCTAGAACTTAAGTTTCTATCTAGAACTCACCTTGAATAGATGAAGATGATGAAGATTGGAAGATGATTGATGAATATTTGATGATGTTCTTGATGATTTTGATCTTGGACTTTTTTCCTCTTTTTCTCTTCCTTTCCTTCTCTTTTCTTTCTCTCCAAAACCCTTTCTATCATTTTTTTTGGAAAATGAAAGGAAAGAAATGATATAGGGAAAATATCATCAATTAGGAATACTACTAAATTGTCCAAAAAGTCTCTAAAGTTCAAATACTTAAATATCTCAGAGTTAGATAATATTAATTGGATCTACTCTAAGTTCAACAGTTACCCTAATTATCTCTGCAGATAATTTCTCAGAGCACACTGGGACTCAGTTGATCACAACCAATATTATCCAGAGTAAAATAATTTATGGGGTATTACATTTATCATTTTTTTGGTTATTGTTTCAGAAAAAGTTATCATTTTTATGGTTATTATTTTGAAAAAAATTATTTTTATCATCGTTAGTCTCTGTGTTGCGTTTTCTTATTATGTTTCATCTTTGTGTTAATTTTTGCTGATTATTTACAGCGGTGCACAGTTTTTCGGATCTGTCGTGGTGGTTGTACGTTTCTTGCGGGAGTGTGGTTGTGGTCGGATTTGAAATGTGTATCATTTACACTTTTATGATTTCTATATCGTTTTTTTGCAGCTTGCATATCTACTAATACGCACATGGAAACTCGTAGTAGAACAACATAAAAAATGTAAGTTTGAACGTAAACTTTTGTTTTCTTTTTTTCATGTTTTAAGATCTTCAATTCTTTTATCTGGCTTGGTTGAGGTTATCTTCAAAAAATATAACTGTAATTATTTTTCATCCAACTTTGATAAATTTAGGTTTTTCATCCAACTTTGTTTATATTTTTTTTTACAAATCTTCAATTTGAACAATAAGTATGGAACTTTGTGTTGTTGATTTATTCTCTTCATGTTAGTGTTTTTTATAGGTAATGCTCTAAATTGCAATCACATCACAGTAATTGATATTACTGAGCATCACACGAAAATGTGGTTTAGATAGGTAATGTTCTTTGTGATTTAGATTTTATATTTTTTAATTCTTGAATTTTTAAGATCATAATATTTTGTTTTGGTTTATCAGTTAACATGCGCAGAGTTAGGGAGAATTTGGCTCAATTGCAATTGACCTAAGGTAGGACTAGGTGGAATAGGCATAATTGTTGTCATCATGAGTATTATTGTGATGTATGACATACTTATGAAAATTGTAGAGGGTTGCTGGTGTTGTTGTTGGAGGTGCATAATTACATATTTTTATTTTTTTATATATGGAGCACATATATCTTGCCATATCAAATTTTTTCCTTTTTCTTCATCTCTCGATTCTGTATTTTTTCCTTCTATTTCAATTCCCTATTTCCCTTATTTGTTTATTATTATTGACTCTTATTAGTTATTTTTATTGATGTTTACTTTTTGCAGATTTGATATATCACTCTCTCAACTCTCTCATCTGTCACTCTAACTTCTCTTTCACCTATCATCTGTAGATTAGATGTTTACTTTCCTTCTATAGCAATGCATTGAATGTCAGAGAATGATTTGACAATACTCTCTATAATGTTCACCTTACTGTTTTAGTACCAATGTATTATTTATTGGTGTGTATTGATATCACTATTTGTACTTTAATTTTATGAATGCATTTTGAATTTTTTTCCAAAATAGAATACAAAGTTAATCGATGCTTTTAATCATATTATAGGGTTGAAAGAACAATTTATCGGGTGCCCTTTTCATATGCATTTTAAAATGGATAGCATAAATTATAAGAAACAATGATATTCAAATTATACTTTTGTTCAAAAATAAAATATAAAAATATAAAAACTAAAATAATTGTTTAATTTTTAATTTAACAAAATAATAATTGTGTTGCTTACTATAAAGTAGTAAAAAACAGTATGAATATGAAGGCAACATATTTAGTCATAGAATCTAATAGAAGTAATTTATATGGTTGAGTAATGCATAACAAGTATGTTTTTGTCGAATAAAACCTTTACGTACACTTTTTTAATTTACAACTTCCAAATTTTTTTATGTATTTATATTTTATTATTTTTATCTATTTATTTAAAGTGTTGATATATAATTATTAATATCGAATATGTTGTTTTATACCATTTAAAATATCACATGCCTAAGAATATAGTTAAATTTTTTCTAATATATCTTAAAAATTATTAATATTTTTTATCAATTTGATATTTTATTTATTACTATTTAAAATTATAATAAATGTGATTTACTCTTTAACTTAAGTATTCTATTTTATTACAAATTCTTAATAAATATTCATACATAACACTAAATACCAAATTTGAAAAATAAATTAAATAGATATATATTTTTCTAAAAATTATTTTATTAATCGTTTTATATTTGATTCTATCTATCATTTTTTCTTTATTTTTCTTCTTCTTATCTTCAACTTTTTTTATCTGAACATTGATTGTTTGCATGTACATGCAAAAAGTGTCTTTTTGGATAAAAATATATTTAATACTTAATTTAAAATATTTTTATTATTAATAATAAAGATGTTATATACATTTGATATCATTATTTAATATAAAAAATCTTAAATGAAATAAATGATAATACGAAAATGAATACAATGCAAATATATTTTATATCCAAATTTATGATGATAAGAAAAAATTTGATATCATGAAAGTATTTTATAATATCATAATATTTTATTTATTTGAAAATTTATGATAATATAAATAGGATTTGAATAGTAGATTTGTTAGGATTTGACATTAATATTAAAATTCAAGTATATAATGTGACATGTTTGATAAAATAGTAGGTCACTATAGATATAGGTCTGCTATAGGTCACTATAAATAAAGGTCACTATAGATATAGGTTTGCTATATTATAATATCAATATTTTTTAGGGTTAATACCCCTTTTGCCCCCTGTTATATAGGCGAAATCTCAAAAACAACCCTGTAAAAAAAAACACAGATTCCATCCCTGCCATTTGTAGATTCCCTCGTTTTGCCCCCTGAGTAGATTTGGTCAACAAAATTGATGACATGGCGCTGCTTTGTTGGCTTTTTTTTATTTATTTATTTAATTACACACGTGGCATTTTTATTAATATTTTATTGATTGCATGTTAAAATGTCAAAATATCAAAATTTTGTCACTCATGAGAATTGAACCCACGACTTAAAGCTTACATGGGGTGCCTTCCACCACTAGATCATCTTGATTGTTTTGTTATATTATTCTTTTGAAAATTATATATTACATTATAAATCTGAACTATGATTAATTATGAATTATTAATCTGAACTATTAATCTAAATATTAATAATGAATTATGTATTAATATTAATACTAAAATAAAATGTTAATTAATTAATTACTGTAAATTTAATATTAATATGTTAAATTAATATTAATATTAATTTTAATACTGAATTATTTAATATTAAAATGTTAATTAATACTAAATTATTAGCGTTAAATAAATGAATAATTTTTATTTAATAATTTTTTAACTAATGAAATTATTAGCGTTAAATAAATTTTTCTAAAATTATTTAATGCTATAATTTAAAATTTATTTATTTATTTATTTTATTTCAAATCTATATCATGAAAACTAAATTATTTATTTTTATTTAACGTTATAATTAATTTTAAAAAAAAATCAGTTTGTTATTAATTATTAATATAAAAAACTATTATTTTAATTAAAAATCTTTTAATTTTCAGTTTACTATTAATTACTAATATTTTTATTTTCAGTTTATTAGTAATTACTAATATTAAAACTACTATTATATTTATTTATTTAGTTTAGTTTTTTATTAAGAGTTTTTTAAAATAACAGTTTTTTTAAAATAGCAGTTTTTTTTTAAATAACAATTTTTTAAAAATATTAATTATTATTATTTACTGTATTTATTTTAACTATAAATATTATTTAGTTATTATTAATTTAGTTAATATTTTAGTTACAAATAGTTATTATTTTTTACAAATATCTTAACTATTTATAAATATTTAGCTTTTATTTACAGTAATTACTATTTATAAATATTTAGTTATTTAGTTTAATAAGCTGAAATTATTATTTAGTTATTATTTACTGTAATTAATAATTATTAAAATATAAATAATAATTTAGTAAATGTGTTTTAATATTAATACTTAGTAAATATTTAGAATTTAGCTACAATATAGTTACAATATGTATAATATGTAAAAAATATTATAGTTACAGTATAATATTTACAATATGTTATTTAACTATATTCTAATAATAGTTATAGTATATATAATATAGTTACAATATATTCTAATAATAATTGATGAAAATGAAAACAAGTATACAAACGTATAATATATATGTTTTAAAGCAATTAAAATACAAGATAAAGGCTATAGCCTAGTGGTAGGTGCTTAAGCTTTGAAATAAAAGGGGGTGGGTTCAATCCTTGTAGTGGACAATTTTTTGAATTTTTGAATTTTAAGCATTTCAACATCAAATATTAAAATAATAATAAAATGTCACGCGTGTAATTTAAATATATAGAAAAAATAAATAAAATTCCAACTAAGCAGCCATGTCATCAATTTTGTTGACCAAATCTACTCAGGGGGCAAAAAGAGAGAATCTACAAATGGCAGGGATGAAATCTATTTTTTTCTTTACAGGGTTGTTTTTGGGATTTCGCCTATATGGCAGAGGGCAAAAATTAGTTTAAGATATTAATAGTAAAAGCATCACATCAATCAACTTTGATATCTTTATTCAACATACTTTTTTGTTATATCATTTTTTTCTGAAAAATAAAATTTCTTAATACTTATTAGTTTAGAATTTAATATAACAATAATTATTTTATAAATAATACTTTTAGTTATTTGTTAAAGAAGAAGAAATGAATGTAATTAAATTAGAAATATATTTTAAAAATAATTAATGTCATAAAGAACAATACATTTTATTGATGTTGCAAATAATAATTTAATATATGGTATAGATAACACTAAATAATTTTATTTCTCTTATAGTTAATAATTACAAAATATATTTAACTTTTTAATTTATTGTTATTAAATATAAAATTTAAATTAAAAAAATTAATATATATGAAAAAAAATTAAAATATTGTATAATATTTTAGATGAATGTGAAAATACTAGGTAAAGATTTTATTAAACATAAGATTCAACGGTAACCGGATTGGGGTCGGAGCGGTAGTTATTAATCAATATATTTTTATTAATTCGTTTTAATGTATCAGTTAATTAACATTAAATTTTTTTTTGCTATGAATCATAAAAAGATTTAAAATTATTGAATGTTGACAACTTAAACTTATAATCGTATATATTGATTTTAAATTGATGTTACTTATAAAAACTATTAATATACATATATTTTGGCTAAAATACAGTTTTGGTCCCTCTGTTTGTCAAAATTCACGGTTTTGGTCCCCCCATTTTGTTTTTTAACAGTTTTGGTCCCCCACTCTAATTTTGGCCCAAAAAAGTGATGAACAGTACCTGATCCGTACATGAACAGTACATGTCCGTACATGAACAGTACATGAATAGTGAGGGGTGGGGGACCAAAACTGTTAAAAAACAAAATTGGGGGACCAAAACCGTGAATTTTGACAAACAGGGGGACCAAAACTGTATTTTAGCCTAAAAAAAAAGTTAAAGAAATCATGTTGGAGCATGTTTAAAAAATATACTATTAAATGATATCCAATATAAATGTATTAGATAGTTAATAAGTAGTACTTTAGTCGGTCTACTTTAAAAAGAAGGGTATAGACTTATAGATCTTATATAAGTGTAATAATCAAGATGCTTAAAATGTGTGAGAGACATGTGTGTCAGAGATGCATCAATATGTATTAATAGAAAAAAATGGTAAAACTCTTATGTTAAGTATGGTAAAAAGTAGTGATAAAAGAATTAAGTCTTGTGTCTTATCGTTTATATGCACTGTATATGATATAAATGCATGGATCAGAAATAATGTTTAAGAAACGAAAAAGTTAGAATTAAAAAATTATTATAACAATTAAATATGAATAATTCGAAAAAAAAAGTGAATCAATGTTGCAAATGAGACAAAATTGTTTCATACTTGAGTAAATAATATTCAAATGTGTATTTCCAATTTAGTTAAAGTATAATGATTGTTTTACAACTAAATAAGATTAAAAAAATAGTAATGTTGCTATCTTTAATTATTAGTAAAAAATGTTGGTTATAGTGTAGGATTAAAATATTAAATAGGTAGTAAATGAAATGATGTGAAAGATGTTATGATGATAACTTGTTATAGGATTGATTGATAGGTAGTGGTGTAATGACAAACCCTAAATAGTAACCTAAGAATTTGTAATATAGGGGAGGCATGATGAGGAATGTGAATATTTTAGTTAGGTGAGAAATAGTAAAAAAAAAAGTAACATGACTAATTCCACTCGTGTAAGCAAGGTACCTATATAAAGTTGATTGTTTTGTTTCTAATAAAAAACTTAGTAAGCTTCTAAAGAATATATATTCATATACCACAGTGAATTTTTTAATATGTGTAGTTATATTTTTTATTTTTATATTAATTATGTGAGTTCTATAATAATAAATTCTTTATAAATTAAATGTAATGCCCATATATATATATATATATATATATATATATATATATATATATATATATATATATATATATATATATATATATATATATATATATATATATATATATATATATACACATACATCAAAGCACATATCATACATGAAGAATACGTTTGATACTGAAATATACAAGTTCCTAGTAACACAGTATACATATAAATGCCTAAAACCTAATACAACAACTATGGCATGTTATATATACAAGATGTTCAAAAAGATAAAACTAAGAACTAGATCATCTAATGATCTCAAAATCTCCACAACGGAAGCCTTGCCACACAAAAGCCACGATCCAAGAAGGAAAAGTCAAACAACTTTATCCTTACCCTTCGCTGAACCTGTAGTACCTGTGATGTAAACAACAACATGGGGTGAGATACATCAAATCTCAGTGAGTTCGCTATCTTATAGTCCTCTCGGCTTTACTACGTTCTAACAAGCCTAACTCAAGTCAAAAAGGAAGGGAAGTGACTTTGAGTACTCACACACACTATATGGATCCACTCTCGTGAGCCTGGTAACTCACATAATACAAAAGGAAGTCCTGAGCCTGTTAACTCAAGAATCTCGCTAATCAATAAGCGTACCAAGGCATCCCCTTTTCCCGTCCACTTCTACGTCTAGAAGACGACCCGAGTCATGGATCCTTGTAGTTACTTGGCATACGAATTGGATTCGGGATCAACGGCCTGTTAACCGTGAACCGTCACTTCTCATGGCCTGTTAACCATCACAAGTCTCTTTACCATATAGGCTCCAATCGTACTACACGTAGGAAATCAAACCTACCAAGTAATTGTGCATACGTTTCAAAGGAGAAGCTCGAGTCTCATGAAACTACACCGCAAGATAAACTGGTCATGATTACTAGACACACGCCTCGGCCTCTCATGCACGAGCGTTGTCACTATGTCATTTCCACACTTTTTCGACAATTGTTTACGGTAATATTCCTCACTCTACCTATTTCGTATTTTAACATGCATACATTTCAAACATGTTTAACCATAAAAGCATAGGCATATAGTCATCAATCACCTAATAGGAACACATAATTCAACAAACCATGAATTACACTAATTTACGGGTTCCTCCAATTTATTTAATCGGGCAATAAACTGATATTTCTCACTTCCCTTAGCTAGAGGATGTTCATAGCTTCACAACGATACCAAGAATACTCAAATCGGATAAATGAGTCAAAAGTTATGAAGGAAATAAGTTGTAGGATCTGCCATGCTCGCATTGCGAAGTAGCCAGCGAATGCTCGCTTCCTCATTCGCAGTGCGAAGCTCCCAGCGAATGCCTAGCCAACACTGGTTGGCTGCCCCATTCGTAGTGCAAACTGCCGGCGAAATAAGTCAGAACCAAAACAAGGTAAAGTTCGCAGTGCGAACCTTTGGCGAACGTTCGCCCTCACCTTCGCCGTGCGAATAACCAGCGAGTGTTCGATTTCCCCTTCGCTAGGGGATTCGCAGTGCGAACCTGGGAAAAATCTGGGTTTTCAGCAGCGTGAAAATAAAGCCTTGGGACCAAAAACCCATCCAAAACTCCACCCAACAGACAAATATACATTGACACATAATCATACATGGCTAGTGATTATACTACACAGCTTATACCACATTTCAACCGTTAAATTCAAGATTTAGCAACATTATTCATTTTCTCACAATCCTAACCTAGATTCTAAACCTCAAGAAAATCTAAAACAAAGGTTTCTATCTATAACCCACCTTGAATAGATGATGATGATGAAGATTGGAAAATGATTTGATGAAGATTTAATGATGTTCTTGATCTTTCCACTTCTTGGTTTCCACTTCTCTTTTTCCTTCCTTTCTCCTTCTTTCTCTCCAACTTCTTTCTAACTTTCTCTTTCTTTGGTTCTAATGAGGAAAATGAAGGAAAAGAAATGATATAGTATAATATCATCAATTAGTATACTACTAATTATCCAATTAGTCTCCAAAATTCCAAAATTTAAATACCTCAGAGTCAGATAATATTAATTGGATGTACTCTAAGTTCAACAATTACTCTAATTATCTTTGCAGATAATTTCTCAGAGTACACCGGGACTCAGTTGATTACAACTAATATTATCCGGAGTAAATAAAAATTATGGGGTGTTACATCCTCCCCCCCCCCCCTTAAATAGAAATTCGCCCACGAATTTAAAATAATTACCTAAAAAGATGAGGATAAGTGTCTCACATCTCTGATTCTAGTTCCCATGTTGCATCTCCCGGATGCGTCTCATCCCACTGAACTTTAACCAGAGGAATCTCCTTATTCCTTAACACCTTAGTTTCTCTTCCCGTGATACGACTCGGTTGAGGCTCAAACGTTAAATCTGCTTCTATCTCAATAGTATCGGGTTGAATTGGCTAAAGAGGGTCTGGAACAAACTTTCGAAGCTTAGATACATGAAAAACATCGTGCATCTTGGACAGAGAAGGCGGTAAGGCTAAACGGTAAGCTACTTCGCCAATTCTTTCTAAGATCTGATACGGTCCCACGTATCTTGGACTTAACTTCCGCGATTTAAATGGTCCTTTCAATCTCAATCTCAGAGTAACCTTCAAAAATACATGATCACCCTCATCAAATTCCAAAGGTCTCCTACGGTTGTCCGCATAGCTTTTCTGGCGATCTTGGGCTTGTTTAACTTTTTCACGAATCATTCTAATTTTTTCCGTAGTTTCGTGAATAATCTCGGGTCCCAAAATCCTATCTTTGCCAACCTCCGCCCAACACAATGGCGTTCTACACTTCCTTCCATATAATGCCTCATAAGGAGCCATACCAATACTTGTATGATAACTGTTGTTATAAGAGAATTCAATCAATGGCAATAGTTCTATCCAATTTCTGCCGCTTTCCAACACACAAGCTCTCAACATATCTTCCATGGTTTGTATTGTTCGTTCCGTCTGACCATCCGTTTGTGGATGATTCGACGTGCTCAAACACAACTTCGTTCCCATAGCTTGCTGAAAAGCTTTCCAAAATCTCGAAGTAAACTTGGGATCTCTATCCGAAACAATGCTAGAAGGAACACCATGTAGTCTCACAATTTCCGAGATGAACAACCTTGCGAGATGACTCGCCTTATAAGTAGTCTTTACGGCCAAGAAATGAGCAGATTTCGTCAACCGATCCACAATTACCCAAATCGAATCATAACCACCCTGCGCACGGGGTAATCCCACTACGAAGTCCATCGAAATACTATCCCATTTCCACACCAGAATTTCTAAAAGTTGCAACAAGCCACCCGGTCTTTGGTGTTCAATCTTCACTTGTTGGCATACCGCACATTCCGACACATATACCGCAACATCCCTTTTCATCCCGGACCACCAATAGTCCCTCTTTAAATCTTGATACATTTTCAAAGAGCCAGGATAAATAGTAAAAGTACTCTTATGCGCTTCTTCCAAAATCCTTCTTTTCAACATCGCATCATCCGGAACACAAGTCCTTTGGTTAAATAAAATGATTTCGTCGGTAGCTCGCACGAAACCCGGTTGAGTCACCATTTCTTGTAACTTCTCATCCAACCCTTGTCCTTGTCGGATTTCCTCTCTAAGAGTAGTGGTGACATTCAAATTCCCTATAACCACACAATCTGGAGTCCAATTAAATTGAAGATTTAAATCTCTAAACTTTTCCATTAAGGCATACTCCAACATCATCAATTCGGCGCTATGCAACACTTTCCTACTCAGTGCGTCTGCTACTTTATTCGCTTTACCCGGATGGTATTTAAGTTCCAAATCGTAATCCTTCAAATACTCCATCCACCTCCTTTGACGCATGTTCAACTCTTTCTGATCAAAAAGTTACTTTAAGCTCTTGTGGTCACTGAACATCTCAAAATGTACACCATACAAATAATGACGCCACACTTTCAAAGTAAATATAATTGCCGCCAATTCTAGATCATGCGTCGGATAATTCTCTTCATGGACTTTCAACTGTCGAGAAGCATAAGCTACTACATGTCCATCTTGCATCAACACACCTCCTAATCCCTTCTTCGATGCATCACAATATACCTCATACGACTTGCTAGGATCAGGAATAACCAAAACAGGAGCGGACGTCAATCTCTTCTTCAAACTCATAAAACTTCTCTCACAAGCCGAATTCCAGTCATACGAACAATCCTTTCGGGGAAGTCTCGTCATAGGTAAAGCCAGTTGGGAAAAGCCTTTAATAAACCTTCTATAATAACCTGCAAACCCTAAGAAACTCCTAACTTCTGCAACGTCCTTTGGTCTCTCCCAATTAATCACCGCCTCAACTTTTGTTGGATCCACCGCCACACCTCCTTGAGATATGAAGTGACCAAGAAATTTTACCTCCGACATCCAAAACTCACACTTTCTTAACTTGGCAAAAAGTTGCCTCTCTTGCAAGACGGATAAAACGATTCTTAGGTGTTCTCCGTACTCTTGGGGATCACGAGAATAGATAAGAATGTCATCAATAAAGATCACCACAAATTGGTCCAAGTAAGGTTGAAATATCCGGTTCATATAATCCATGAAAACTGTCAGAGCATTAGTCACACCGAAAGGCATCACGAGGAATTCATAATGACCATAACGAGTCCCAAACGCAGTTTTCGGTACATCCGAACTCTTCACCCGAATCTGATGATAACCCGACCGTAAATCAATCTTCGAAAACACACAGGCTCCTTTCAATTGGTCTAACAGATCGTCTATCCTTGGTAATGGGTATTTGTTCTTGATGGTGACCTTATTCAACTGACGGTAATCAATACAGAACCGCATTCCACCATCCTTCTTCTTTACCAACAACACTGGAGCTCCCCAAGGCGAAACACTTGGTCTGACAAAATGCTTAGCCATCAATTCTTCCAATTGGTCCTTTAATTCTCGTAACTCGAGTGGTGCCATCCGATACGGAGAAACGGATATTTGAGCCGTTCCCGGTATCAGGTCAATAGAGAACTCCACTTCCCTCTCCGGAGGAAGAAAAGTGATATCCTCAGGAAAAACTTCGGGAAACTCGCAGACTACTGGAATACTCAGAACCTGAAGGTTGTCGTTCTCCTCCATAGTGAGAACCATAAGAACTGATTTTTCATTCTCAAATAAGAAATTAATCATCCCAATCGTACCTTCCAAGATAGTAGTAAACACATCCTTCGGAGTAGCCTCCTCGGACGGAATAATAATTAACTTCTCCTCACAACCGATAAAGACCGAATTAGCAGAAAGCCAATCCATTCCCAGAACAACATCCACTTTCTTAAGCGATAAACAAATAAGATCAATCTGGAAGACTCTTTCATTCACCGATAGAACACAATTTTCACATACTAACGGCGTTTCAACAATCTCATCCATGGCAGTAGTAACCACCATGGGTGGAGACAATGGAATAGCTTGCAACCATAGTCGCTTCGTACATTACACCGATATAAAGGAATGTGTTGCTCCACAATCAAATAACACAAAACAAGGATGTCCATTTACGAAACACGTACCAGCAATCAAAGAGTTATCACCCTTTGCTTTCCTTGCGTCCAACGTATATACTCGGCCGATATTATTCTCTTGCATTTGATTCCTATTTTGAGGACAATTCCTCGATACATGGCCCACCTTGTTACACTGATAACACCTTATTCCCTCCAAACTGCACCTACCATAATGATTCTTACCACAAGTACGGCATACCGGAGGTGTACTAGTCCTAGAACTCTGAACTTGCTTCCCTTTGAAAGATTGTTGCCTTGGTCTAAATTGTTGATTCGATCTCCCTCGGTCACTTTGATTCATCCTACTCAACTCTCCTTCTGCTTGCACCTTCTTTAAACTATGCTCCGCCACATAACACTGCCTTAACAATACAGCATAGCGAGTGAATTCCCTCTGAGATACGCTATGTGAAATTTCAGCCCTCAACCCAAAAAGAAACTGATCAATCTTCCACCTCTCATTAGGAGCATACATGGCCTACCTAGAATAAGCAGCCATAACCTCAAACTTTTCCGCATAGGAAGCCACAGTCAAGTTGCCTTGTCTCAACTGTTGAAACTCGAATTCTTTCTGAGACCTTAAGGAACTTGGAAAATACTTCTCCATAAAAGTTATCTTAAACTGCTCCCATACCTTCGGTACCTCTTGAATTTTCATTAAGGCTGAAGCGCTCTCCCACCACCTCATTGTAGGACCCTTTAACAAGTGAGAAGCAAAGACCACCTTGTTTTCCTCACTACACTAAACTATTAAGAAAAACTGCTCCATACCAGATATCCATTCATGCGCCTTTACCGGATCTAACCCTCCCTAAAACTCCGAAGGATTCATGCGAATGAAATCCCTAAAGGTTCTCCCTGCAGATTCAGGAACAACCACTGGAGGATGCAGGCCACCAGCCATTTGATGTACCATTTGTTGAACAAACTGATTATGTTGCTGCTGCATCTGTTGCATGAATTAATACAAATGGGCATTCTCCTCGCCACCTAGAGGATTTGTCCCGGCTGGAGTGGTTCTCGGTCTACCACGGTTGTTTCTGCGCCGGTCGGCCATGTTCCTAAATGTCATACAGATAGGATTAAGTCGATCAGGCTCAATACCATAAATATAGCACGTAAGACCCATGGCGACACAACACATATGAAACGGAAAGAAAATACTTATACTATTTCATGGCTAGGTCAAGGATACAACCTGCTCTGATACCAACTATAATGCCCATATATATATATATATATATATATATATATATATATATATATATATATATATATGCATACATCAAAGCACATATCATACATGAAGAATACGTTTGGTGCTGAAATATACAAGTTCCTAGTAACACAGTATACATATAAATGCCTAAAACCTAATACAACAACTATGGCATGTTATATATACAAGATGTTCAAAAAGATAAAACTAAGAACTAGATCATCTAATGATCTCAAAATCTCCACAACGGAAGCCTTGCCACACAAAATCCACGATCCAATAAGGAAAAGTCAAACAACTTTGTCCTTACCCTTCGTCGAACCTGTAGTACCTGTGATGTAAACAACAACATGGGGTGAGATACATCAAATCTCAGTGAGTTCTCTATCTTATAGTCCTCTCAGCTTTACTAGGTTCTAACAAGCCTAACTCAAGTCAAAAGGGAAGGGAAGTGACTTTGAGTACTCACACACACTATATGGATCCACTCTCGTGAGCCTGTTAACTCACATAATACAAAAGGAAGTCCTGAGCCTGTTAACTCAAGAATCTCGCTAATCAATAACCGTACCAAGGCATCCCCTTTTCCTGTCCACTTCTACGTCTAGAAAACGACCCGAGTCATGGATCCTTGTAGTTACTTGGCATACAAATTGGATTCGGGATCATCGGCCTGTTAACCGTGAACTGTCACTTCTCATGGCCTGTTAACCATCACAAGTCTCTTTACCATATAGGCTCCAATCGTACTACACGTAGGGAATCAAACCTACCAAGTAATTGTGCATACATTTCAGAGGAGGAGCTCGAGTCTCATGAAACTACACCGCAAGATAAACTGGTTATGATTACTAGACACACGCCTCGGCCTCTCATGCACGAGCGTTGTCACTATGTCATTTCCACACTTTTCCGACAATTGTTTACGGTAATATTCCTCACTCTACCTATTTCGTATTTTAACATGCATGCATTTCAAACATGTTTAACCATAAAAGCATATGCATATAGTCATCAATCACCTAATGGGAACACATAATTCAATAAACCACAAATTACACTAATTTACGGGCTCCTCCGATTTATTTAATCGGGCAATAAACTGATATTTCTCACTTCCCTTAGCTAGAGGATGTTCATAGTTTCACAACGATACTAAGAATACTCAAATCGGATAAATTAGTCAAAAGTTATGAAGGAAACAAGTTGTAGGATCTGCCATGCTCGCATTGCGAAGTAGCCAGCGAATGCTCGCTTCCTCATTCGCAGTGCGAAGCTCCCAGCGAATGCCTAGCCAACACTAGTTCGCTGCCCCATTCGCAGTGCGAACTGCTGGCGAACCAAGTTAGAACCAAAACAAGATAAAGTTCGCAGTGCCAACCTCTGGCGAACGTTCGCCCTCACCTTTGCCGTGCGAATAGCCAACGAGTGTTCGATTTCCCCTTCGCTAGGGGATTCGCAGTGCGAACCTGGGAAAAATCTGGGTTTTCAGCAGCGTGAAAACAGAGCCATGGGACCAAAAACCGATCCAAAACTTCACCCAACAGACAAATATACATTAACACATAATCATACATGGCTAGTGATTATACTACACAGCTTATACCACATTTCAACCGTTAAATTCAAGATTTAGCAAGATTATTCATTTTCTCACAATCCTAACCTAGATTCTAAACCTCAAGAAAATCTAAAACAAAGGTTTCTATCTATAATCCACCTTGAATAGATGATGATGATGAAGATTGGAAAATGATTTGATGAAGATTTGATGATGTTCTTGATCTTTCCACTTCTTGGTTTCCACTTCTCTTTTTCCTTCCTTTCTCCTTCTTTCTCTCCAACTTCTTTCTAACTTTCTCTTTCTTTGGTTCTAATGAGGAAAATGAAGGAAAAGAAATGATATAGTATAATATCATTAATTAGTAATACTACTAATTATCCAATTAGTCTCCAAAATTCCAAAATTTAAATACCTCAGAGTCAGATAATATTAATTGGATTTACTCTAAGTTCAACAGTTACTCTAATTATCTTTGCAGATAATTTCTCAAAGTACACCGGGACTCAGTTGATCACAACTAATATTATCTGGAGTAAATAAAAATTATGGGGTGTTACCTTAAATAAATAAATTAAACTTCAAAACAAATAATAATATAACGAGACATAAAATATAAAGAGTAAAAATGGAGAATAAACCAATAAAAAAGTGATTTAAATAGTAAGTGATATAAACATTTGATTTTTCTAATTAATTCTAAAATAATAATTAATTTAATATTAAAAACTAAATAAATGAGTTGTTATTAAAAAATATTAAATTACTAAACGATCTTTGATTTTAAAAAAAAAATATTAAAATTTTCATTTTCTATACTTACAAAATTTAAAAAGATAAATGTTGTGATTTGTTAATATGGATGTGAATGCTCTTACCTACTACTTTATCAAACATGTCTCATCATATGTTTTAATGTAATTCTTTTATATCATATATATACGTATATATTGTTTATTCTTTTATATATAAAAATATAAAGAATTAGATCTAATAAAGTATTATTTTTAAATTGAAAAGTGAGAATGCACATTATTTTGAATTAAATAAAATAACATTGTTTTAAAACGACGAGAGAGTATCTTAATAAATAATTTTTCTTTGATAATATATATATATATATATATATAACTTATTTAGGGTATAACAATACTTAATTTTTAATAAAAATATTATTAAATAAAACTTATTTAGGGTATAACAATATTTATTTATTTTTAATAACTGAGTTTAATGATAATATTTAATTATGTTGTATAATTAATTTTAAATATATTTAATTATATTATACTAATATTTTATAACTTTGATGACTTTACGTTGAATTAGGTATAAAATCATTTGACAAGAGATGATTCAATTCCTACATTAAGCCTATATAAATTGTTTATAAAGTATTATTTATTTAGTTGTTTGATAGGTGTATATAGTTACTACTCCCTCCGTCTCATAAAAAGTGTCTCATTTGCACTTTTTCTTTGTCTCAAAATAATTGTCCATTTACACTACCAATGTAGCATTTATTATTATTTTTCCATTACTTACCCCTATTAATTAGTTTTTACTTTATTTAATTACTCTATTAACTATATTTAATAGGGGTATTCTAGTAAATGTCATTAGTTTTTTTCACTAAAACCAACACATCTAATCATTTTCTTAAGAACCGCGCATTGTTTAAAGGATTTAATTGAAATGCACTGACAATGTAAAAGAATTTTACACTGTCAGTTAATTATAACCGTTAGATGTAAAAAGAAGTTTGACTTTTAATTTAATAATCTGTAAAGTAACTCAAACGGATGATGGTGATGTATTGACAGTGTAAATTTTTTTACACTGTCAGTGCATAGTAATTAATCTCTTGTTTAAATATGACATTTTTTATGAGATGGAGAGAGTATCATATACATTAATTACAATAGCTATGTACTATTTACTAGACATCATTAAGTTTCTTTTTTTATACACTTTTTTTTCTCTTTCAAACCTAGGTCTGTTATGATATGATATGTACATTAAAAATTGTTTGAAATTATGATAAAATATTATGATGTATTTTGTTTTTCTATTTTAAAATTATAGTTAAAAATACTACTACATATGAAAACATAATTAATCATATTATAATTTAAATTTATTATAAATAAAAAAATTATATTGTACCATTTTTATTTATAGTAGTTTCAATTAATGCATTATTTCATTTATAAGTTTTTAAATAAATTAGTTCATTTACTTATGATCATTATTGCAATTTATTTTTTATCCAGCCTTATGTTTGTTTTTCTTTCATTTTTTACTCGATTAATTTTACTCAACTATATTAAATAGTTATTTTTAATTTAAATTTATAATTTAATAATATTTAATTATAAAATTTAATATGTTTTTGATCTTTATTGTCAATTTTGAATATTTTAGAATATTTAGAGTCAATAACAATGTACAATAAAAATTTTATAAATTATTTACTCTTATTGTATGTCACATAGTACAGTAAAATTGTTTATTCTTTAAATTTTTTTTTATGATTTTTTAATGATCGACTGCTTTATAACTATTTTAGACCACAACATACAACAACTGGACAAAACTATATTATAACACCTTCCATATTTTCGTACAACTCCTTTATAATTTCATTTTTTTTTGTCTTTATGTCATTTTAATAACTGGACAAAACTATATTATAACACCTTCCATAATTGTACAACTCTTTTTTCCCTTAGAAATCATAACTAATGATGACTATAAACTTGAGTCAATAAGTCCATTATTTACTCTTTCTTATTACTTGCATCTCAAACTCATGCAGTAACTTTTTTTTTGTTGCAATTATTGGAGTAACAAGTTATTACATCAATGTTATATTGATATCATTTTATATTGTATGCATTAATGATAGTAAACTTTACATCAATATTATACAATAAGATGCCATATTTTTAAATATTCATATATTATAATAGTCAGAAATTAAACTTTAAAACTTTTAATATGACACCGATGATAGAGTGAAAATTTGAATGGGTAAATATTCATTGACAATAAATAATGAGAAAATGAGGGAGAGAAGTAATTTTTGCTGAGTTGAAGTGATATGAGAGAGATACAAATATTTTAAATGTGTGGTTGTGATGGCTTAAGAATTAAGAGAGGGAATTCTGATGGTTGAGAAAAATTATGGAAATGTGTAGGGGATGGTGGGTGTCGTATGGCAGACTTTGAAAGGGAAAAAAAGTTTGCTTTAATGGAAATCTTCTTACATTTGTTTTGGAAATACTGCCCTGCTACCCGAAAATACTACTCCAAATAACAAAAGATGGTGATTTATATAAAAAATGAGTAAATAAATATTTTATTTAAAGTCTAACATTATGTCTTTTTATTAGTACAATGAATTATAATCGTAATTATTTACCTACCTATGCTCTGCTATGATTCTATGACTCTGACAATACTCTACTATGACTTTATGTAACACCCATATATAAAACTCATACATCAAAGCATAAATATTATATATAGATCCAAGTATTTGGTACTGAAATACTATAAGTTCCTAGTAAACACATTATATACATTAAATGCCCTAAATACAAAGTTCTAAAGTCTACGGCATAACATATACAAGATGTCCCAAAATGCACTAAGAACTAGATCAATACAATGATCTCAAAATAAAACGCCATAGCGGAAGCCATGCCATCTCAAAAGCTACGATCCGTAAGGAAAAGTCAAACTAATTTGTCCTTACCCTTCGCCGAACCTGTCGTACCTGTGATGTAAACAACAACAGTGGGGTGAGATACATCAAATCTCAGTGAGTTCGCTATCATATAATCCTCTCGGATTTACAAGATTCTAACATCCTAACTCAAGTCAACAAGGGAAGGGAAATGACTTTGAGTACCCACACGCCATATGTGGATTCACACTAGTGAGCCTGTTAACTCACACTAGTACCAAAGTAAGTCCTGAGCCTGTTAACTCAAGGATCTCGTTAATCAATAACCTTACCAAGGCATCCCCTTTTCCCGTCCGCTTCTACGTCTAGAAGACGATCCGAGTCATGGATCCTTGTAGTTACTTGGCATAAGAATTGGATTCGGGATCATCGGCCTGTTAACCGTGAACCGTCATTTCTCATGGCCTGTTAACCATCACAAGTCTCTTTACCATATAGGCTTCAATCGTACTACACGCGGGAATCAAACCTGCCAAGTAATTGTGCATACGTTTCAGAGGAGGTGCTCGAGTCTCATGAAACTACACCGTAAGATAAATTGGTTATGATTACTAGACACACGCCTCGGCCTCTCATGCACGAGCATTGTCATTATGTCATTTCCACACTATCCGACAATTGTTTACGGTAATATTTCTCACTCCTCCTATTACGTATTTTAGCATGCATACATATTCAAACATGTTAACAATAATAGCATAGGCATATATTTGTCAATCACATAATGGAAACACGTAATGCAACATCTCACACATTACACCACTCCATGATTCCCTCCGATTTATATAATCGGGCAATAAACATATGTTTCTCACTACCATTAGCTAGAGTATGTTCCTAGCTTCACAACGATACCAAGAATACTCACAACGGATATACGAGTCAAAAGTTATGAAAGAAACAAGTTGGATGATCTGTCATGTTCGCATTGCGAAGAAGCCAGCGAGTGCTCGCTACTCATTCGCAGTGCGAACGTCTGGCGAACAGTGGCAGAACCTAAACACACTAAAGTTCGCAGTGCGAACCACTGGCAAATGTCTGGCGAACGTTCGCCTTCACCTTCGCCGTGCGAACATCCAACGAGTGCGCGATTTCCCCTTCGCTGGGGATTCGCAGTGCGAATCTGGGAAAATGCAGAAGTTCTGCAGCGTCACAGGTGAGTTCCCATGGGTCCAAAACTTCACCAAAACATATCCAAACATCCTACAATCAAATATAGATGATTCTACACTCATATAACTTATACTACTCAGTTTGTAACACATTTCAACCGTTAAATTTCATCGACCACCAATTTAAGCAATTTTCACAAAAATCTAACTTAAGCTCTAATCATTTCTAACTCTAAACTTAAGTTTCTATCTAGAACCCACCTTGAATAGATGAAGATGGTGAAGATTGGAAGATGATTTGATGAAGATTTTATGATGTTCTTGATGATCTTGCTCTTGGGCTTTTTCCTCTTTTCCTCTTCCTTTCATTCTCTTTTCTTTCTCTCCAAAATCCTTTCTATCTTTTTCTTTGGAAAATGAAAGGAAAGAAATAATATATGGAAAATATCATCAATTAGCAATACTACTAATTGTCCAAAAAGTCTCTAAAGTTTAAATACTTAAATATCTCAGAGTCAGATAATATTAATTGGATTTACTCTAAGTTCAACAGTTACTCTAATTATCTCTGCAGATAATTTCTCAGAGTATACTGGAACTCAGTTGATCACAACTAATATTATCCAGAGCAAAATAATTTACGGGGTATTACACTTTATGATTATGACAATACTATGACTTTATTCACAAATCTCCATTATACATATTTTGTTTAAAATAATTTGTGTGATTTGAGTTATTTTACTATAAAAACCAACTTATTTTTTATGTTAGACACTTGAAAAAAACAAAATAATTTTTTGAAGCTAGACACTTTAAAGAATGATTTATTTAGTATTTTATACAATCTAAAGATTTAATGAGAATATTGGTTAATGTTTTTATTGCAAACAAATACGCATCCAAAACTATATACGAGAAAAAAATAAATTGTTGATTCAATTATTTTTATATATGGGAACAACTTGACACTGTTTCAAATATTTTTATAAATAATATGAAAACAAAAATAATATTTATATACAAAAAAATATATTATTGATTAAAAAATATTATATACGGGAAAATTTACTATTCTTATAAACGGGAACAATTTTAATACTTATCAAAATATTGAATAATACAAATTTATCGATCATATTTTTTAAACTCGTGAAAAACGTTAAGGGAACTTATTAAAAACTATATTTATCAGCCAAAATATAAAAGAAATGTTTTTATTTTAAAAATAATATACTTTCTTGGTTAAATAAATTTTTTTTTTATGTTTTTTACATTTTTATTAAATTTTAAAAACAAAAACGTGCGTATCACATCCGTACTCGAGCGAACACGCGGGTACTGATATGGAACATATATATGGTACCGATATTAAACTATTGATTTAAATATTAAATAATAACGATAACAAATTTAATATTGATTTAAATATTTTTTTTATTTTTGTTACCAATATTTATTTATACAATTAAAATAATATTTTAAAAATAATATGTTATTATTTGATATTTATAAAACTAAATGATTGCCTATATTGGAAATTATTTTTAATTTAAGATACAATTTTTTTAAACATAATATATAAAAAATTGAAATATATATTATTGATGTAAAACAATTTTGATAAAACAATTTTGTTTTTATTTAAAAATATTTCTTTCTTTTATAAATAATAAATTTTTTTGGTAAAACAATTTTGTTATTCTTATTTATGTTTTCATTACATTTTAAAAACAAAAGCGTGCATATCACACCAGTATTGATATAGTACATGCATATGGTTATTGATATTAAACTAATGATTCAAATTTTAAATAATACCAAGAGTAACTTTAGTATTGATTTAAATATTTTTATAAATAATTCTAAAACAAAAATATTTATATATAGGTATTCAACAAAAGAGATATTTGTAATCATACTTACATAAAACTGAAGCTATTTGTATATATGAAAAAATTATATTTATACTCCAAAGATAAATAAAATATATTTTTTTAAAAATAAAAAACTTTCTTGGTAAAATAATATTATCTTATCTTTTTATTTTTATTTTTTAAAAAACACAAATACGCGTCACCAACTTACGCCCGCGGGTATTAATTCTATATGTTTTTAATATAAATTATATTTTTTATTTACTAATTTTTATTAATCATATTTTATTTTATTTTCAAAATTTAAATCTAAAAAAATGTGTATCACCGACCAGTACTCGTGTGAACGCACAGATATCCCACTAGATCATCAAATTCAAACTTAGTATATAACACATAGTATAATAAAAAATATGTGATGGTTGATAAGTGATTTTTTGTGTTTCATTATTTTTTTAAATAGATTAATCTAAACCCAAAATAAAAAATTTACAAATAAAATTTATATACGAGAATAAGTTTAATATTAATTCAAATATTTGTATAAATAATTTCAAATAAAAAATAATATTAATATACGGGAAAAACATATATGGTTAGGTAAAATATTTTATATACGGGCGCACGAAAAATTCTACTTATAAAATAAAATATCAATATTAAATTTTTTTATATACGAAAACAATTATAAATTCTACATTTATATATTTTTTAAATAATATTTATACACGAGGAAAAATTGTTCTACTTATATTTCATCTTCTACATGTATATTTTTTAAAAATAATAAAAATTTTGGATTAAATAATATTTATATTTATATAAATTATTTACTAATTTTTATTAATTATACTTTTTTAAATTTTAAATATAGACAAATGCGCGTCACTGACGGGTATCCGTGCGAAGGCACGAGTATCCCGCTAGTTTATATATAAAGAAACATCATAATGCATATATAGATAAACAAATAGAAAGAGAAATAGAACAAGTTTCTTCCCCTTTATATCACAATCCTTATATATTCCGCAAGCTTTTATATATATTAAGGAAGAAAATACATCACACAAACATATTTTTTATATAAAGAAACATCATAATGCATATATAGATAATTAAATAGAAATAAAAATAGACCATGTTTCTTCCACCTTATATCACAATTCTTATAATCAATTCCACAAGCTTATTATGTATATCTTTCTCATCAAGATCCTCCTAATCATTTAACCTGTTGCCTCTTATTACAATCGTAGTAGGACCGACCACGCCTGCCACATGGTATTGCATTAGGTCGAAGTGCACCATAACTGATGTACTTATTTCGTCGTTTAGAACTCATTAAAAACTCAGTATCATCTTCAATGAGATCATTATTGGCATTGTTAACAAGACCTGAAAGGTTTTCAGATGCTCCAATTACTGTTATTAATGTTAAGGCTAAGAGGAGGAAAATAAGTCTTGTTTTAGATTCCATTGTTTTTGAGAGATGGGTTTGAAATGAAGAGAGGAAGAATTTCTTAATAAATTGTCATTTTTATTGCCCTTTTTGGAAGAGTAAAAGGGAAAAGTTTGGATAAGTGGCATGTGTGTGAATTTGGCTAAAAAATGAAATCTACGTTATCTTGCTAATATTGATACTGGTCTTCGAAACTTTTGAGCATCCTATATTCATAAAGAATAACTCTATTATGGTTAGTATACGCATGTGCTAGCCTTGAATCCCATAACAAACTTTCATGTTTTATATTTTGGGAAATATTTACCCACACCCCACTAATTCGCACCAATAATCCATGTTTGTGGTCTAAAAAATAATAGAGAATTCCTCTATTATTGGTCAGTTCTGCATTAATTTAAAAATTCAAAATTACTATTTCAATGCGAATAAGGAAATTCGTGATGTGCTACTGAAATCCTTCGTGGAATCTCTTTGGTACGGTGATGAGTGTCTTTAGTAGATGGAAAAAGGTGTACTGGTAAGATATCACTCCAATGTTTAAATAAGTGAGGTAGGGAAGTGTAACTTGCAAGAATAGAGTGAATCATATCTTGGTATGACTAAAAATCACAGCTATATATGGGTGATGGTAAAAATTGTTTATGGTGATTGCAACATGAAATTCAGGTGATCGCTTGATCAGCTCCACCGATTGAGATAAGCATGATGCTTGGCTCTAATGCGCGACCCCTTAGTGACAGTCTACATGCTAGTTAGTCTTAAACAGACAAAGCTCTGGATTGAGCCTTCGAATTGGTTCGGTCTGCTAGGTCGTTTGGCCGGTTCAGAATAGTTTCCTTAAAATCATGAACCTCCTTTGCTTGTTAAACGTGCATATGTTCATGGCTTAGAAAAGTTGGCACCTTTTGTCGCTAAGAAACCCTATGTTCTTGGTTTAGCGAATTTTAATTTGTTAGGAACGTCTTTGGCCTGGATTTTGTGTTGCTTTTGTGATTTCTTAGTATTTTTACCTATTTGTAGTCAATACACAATTAATATGCCCAAATAGGCGATTTTATCAAATTTCATTGATAAATCAAAGTTTTTTCATTTGATTACTTGTAAAAATAAGTTAATAAGTGCCTATATATTTAACGTATATTCAGAACTTATCAATCTTTAACATTCAAAAGGAAATCAATCTAGGTAAAACTTATTTTCGCTCCAAATCCGAGTCAAATCTTATCTCAAGTATTCAAGCGCTGAACAATCACATTTTCATTAAAACATAATCAATTATTCCCCTGTGTAATCGATTAGTGAGTGATTAGTGTATTTTAATACGCTATCTTTTACTTTATGCTAAGACTTTTAAATGAATTATCTCACATTATTTTAATTACTTTTAATAGGTTTTTGAAAGTTAAGTTGAGTTCTGCTTATTTTTTGAATAAATGCTTATTTTCTGAATAAATAGTTATTTACACCTTCTCGTTGTACATGTCATAACTTGAGCTACGCGAATCATATTGACGCGTTCTAATATGCGTTGGAAAACTGAGAGGATAAGATACAAGTTTTGTGTTGAAGTCAGAAGAAAATTCGGAGTGCAGAAGAGTCGCGTGATTCATTTTCAATTCAGACTTAAGAAAATACTTAGTTTTTGGGTCGGTTTTTGTATTTTTTTTGGGGTATGTTGCTATTAGGCTCGAATTCCCTTGCTCTATTTAAACAAATTAGTAGTTTTAAGATTATTATTCAGCATTCACGAAATAAGGAATATGGATTATGAATTCTATGGAGAGCTAATTCCCAAAGAGTCGATCTGTTGTATTTGGATTCCACTTTGAGATTTTTATAAATTTCAGATTAATTTCAATTATTTTCAATTCTTCATATAAACTCGTTTGCTTAACTTGATTACCTTCGTTTGCTTAATTTGATTGTTGCTTATAGGATAAAGTTGATTAAATTCGATTTTTTGTATGATCCTTAACTATAATCACGTTAGCGTAGCTTCTGCATTATCGTGTTTGATTAAGTCGTGATTGCTTAATTCGCGATTGTTAAGGCTGACAATGAATGGAACCAACTCAAAAATAGTTCGAAACTCAATTCGACAATCAAGTTCGACTCGACACCACTCATTTCCAACCCTAGTGACTGCTTAAATACGTTTGGTTAATTTAGAAATTAGGAACATTTATCATATAATACCAATTGTGCTTGTTAGTGGGTATTGTAGTCGAATAAGATCAAATCTGCTTAGGGTTTTGAAATTATAAGAATCGATGATAAGTCAAAAATTGATACAATAGATTAGCTTATTTATCAAATTTTCTTTTACCTTAATCATCCTCGATTTAAGTTCCGAACTTTAAAACCCCCCCTCTTTCATTCGGTTGGTTAAATTATTTCGAGAGTCCTTGCAATACGAACCGACTGTTTCTTCCATTTACAATTTTTTCTAAACTCGTTTTTTGACTCCTGTGTGACAGCGGATTAAATTGGGGCCGTTTTCGGGGACTCTTGTCAATTTTAACCAACTTTAGTGTCATAGGTATTATGTTCTTTGGTGTTGGACTTTGTATTCTTCCTGTTTTGGCCAATTTGCAACTTAGATCCAAAAACCTAGTTTTCAAGAAAATTGTGTCTGATTCGAAATTTTAATGTTCCATTTTAGCAGAAAACATCAGGGAGCAAAGTCCCTTATTTTGTGACAAAATTAAGGGACACCATCCTCAAAACCCTAAATTCATCGTTTTTCTATTTTTTATGATTTTTTTTTCCAGTTTTCATAGTTTCAGATGATTCCAAAAAAAATGGTATAATTCATTTGACTTAATTAGATTAATTTTTGTATTTTTGTATTTTATTTCTTTTATTTTAATCATTTTTTTTCTGTTTTTCAATTGTTTTTGCTTAATATGGACATTGTCGGTATTTTCCTAGTTGTTGCTGCATTGCTGAATCAATTGTGGCTACTAGGTCTGGTTGTTCTGACTTCTTTGATTTTGATCCTGGAGATGAAAAAACCTTACACGCACGCCGTAGAGTAAATCAGGCTAGCACTAATTCACCACCCATTAGCGATAGTGACTCTGATTTTGTGTTCTCTCATACCTTATTTGATTATGATTATGAGAGTAATTTTCATAACATGGTTGTTGAACAAAAAACTTTGATAACTTGTTGCACATGATATTAATTATAATGCTTTATGTATTGAATATCCTACGGTTGTTGTACCTTTTGAATTGAAATCTGGTTTAATACACTTATTGCTAAGGTTTAGTGGTCTTGTGGGTGAGGATCCGCATAAGCATCTGAAGGAATTCCAGGTTGAGTGTTCTACACCTTTGAGACTTGAAGGAATCATAGAGGATCATATCAAGCTCATATCCTTTATGTTCTCACTTCAAAGAACTGCAAAATATTGGTTGTATTATCTTAAGCCGAATTCTGTTACAAGCTGGAATGAATTAAAATAGTGTTTCGAGAAAGATTTTTCCCTGCCTCAAGAGCTGCTTCAATTAGAAAAGATATATATGGTATTAGACATGTTGACATGGAATCATTGGCCGAATACTAGGAGAGATCGAAGCAGTAAGTGTTGAGGTATCCTCAACACCAGATTTCTGAATAATTGCTAATTTAGTACTTTTACGAAGGACTGTTACCTATGGGTAGAAATATCTTGGATGCTACTAGTGGAGGAGCCCTTGTTGATAAGACCTCAGCTGTAGCAAAACCTTAATTGAAAACATGTCACGAAACTCACAACAATTCATAACCATAAACAACTATGTGGTTTTAACAAAAGGAGTGCATGAAATTCAAGCTTCTTCTTCCAACAAGACTTTAGAAACCAAAATCGATGAGCTTACTTCATTGGTAAGAAAGTTGGCAGTAGGAAAAACTCAAACTGAAAGGTTATGTGGCATTTTCACATCAAAGCAACAACCAGTATAAGTACAACACTCCTGGCCTATCCACTAACAGGTACCATCCCAACTGGAGAATTTGAAGGTGAGAAAAATAAATAAGAAGGGGGTTGAATTGTTTATGACAAATCGTTTTTACTTCTGAACCAGAGTTCAGAATCTAAACAAAAGTTCATAATCTGATTAATAAGTTGTGCGGATTGATCGGAAAAATAGCAAGTGTACTATTTTAACGATGTAGTAATAAGTGGGGTTATCCCCAGAGTCGGTCTCTCGAGGACTGCGTATAATGTGTAAATGTCGATGTTATTTCAATTAAAGAAAATGACTTTTGGGGTTTGTTTGGTTGAGAGAATTATAATAACAAAATAAAATAAGCAGAATAATAAAAGTTCTTTTTACGAATATTATGAAACATGCTAGGGAAGGTGTATAAATTGCTTAGTAAGAACCTTAAATTATAATCAAAGAGAAATGCCTCAAACCTTAATTTTACAAATCCTTAATAATATTTTTCTTAAATTCCTTAATCGAAAAACCTTTGATATTCTCCCTTGACCCTAATTCCTTAGCGGTCAAGAAAGAACATCAAGCAATAGTCCTGACAAGGTTTATAAAAGTCACTACAGGGTATCCCCATTCCTAGGCAATATCTATCGTAGTGTTATTATGCAAAATGATACATTAGGTTTTTCAGACCAAATCCCTAATCGTAAATCGTTCCCAATTTAACCGATTGCAACAAATATTTTATAATTTGCATAATAAAAGATTAAAGCTAGAAAACAAAATCTCATTGACTAAATCAAAATAGGTTCAGACAACACAATTCACGGACATCCCCCTAGCATTGGGGGGTTTAGCCTCTCATGTTCAAACTAAAAACAATAATAAGAAAAAGATAAGAAACCGCCATTACAATAGTATTTGGATCACTTTGATCTTCAATGGCTTCCGCGGTTGAATGATCTCCGTTCTCCAAAAACCCTTGATCGCATAAAATTCGTAACTTTGTTCGTAATGTCCAAAGTCCCTTTTTCCTTCCTAAAAACTCATCTAAATAGTATCAAATCATTCAGATCGGTCGAAAATACTCAAAGCGCCCCCACAACTTAATATATGGAGGAAATATGAAAAAATTCAGGAAATCAGCATCAAAGCTGACACGGGCCGTGTCAGCCAACACTGTCGGCCGTTTCAGCTTGCTGGATTTTATAACCGAAATTGTTTCGATCATAACTTTTGATCCGTAAGTCTGTTTTGGTCCCCGTTCGAAGCGTCGGAAAGCTAATGAGGAGAACTACAACATAGTACATACAAGGAACTTGGTTGCCCAATATTTTTCCATGCTTGTTGAATTTTAGGTCCAGGCATCCTCTGCTTCATTCCAAAAACTCTTCTAAATCCCCGGAACACCCATTTTCTTCGCACAAGTCCTTTGGGCTTTTCCACTCAGACCTGAAACCATTGAAAACTACCAGACCAAAGCATAAAATGCAACATGAATGAAATAAAACAATAAATCATAAAATGCGAGAATAAAATACGACAAGTAAAATTGAATTGAAAAACAATGAAAAGACAAACAAAGTGCTACCGATTTTATGGATTCATGCCGAATAATTGACGGAAAACTAGTAGAAATGGTGACCGATCACGGATAAAATAACAGAAGTAAATAAATAGGCAAAGAACACACAAAAGTTATCCTGGTTCCACTCTAATTGAGAGTAGTCTAGTCCCCTTACAGCACAAGAGATTTTCCACTATAATCAAATCGATTACAACTGCTTATACCCACAAGTATAAGATTTTCTCCTGCTCAGACCTATATTCTAAGTCTTCCTTGCTCAACAGTGCCTAATCAAGACTTTCTGCTTAGATCCTCAGATCCTAAGACTTCCTTGCTCAAACCCCTCGGATTCAAGACTTCCTTGCTTATACCCTCGAGTACAAGACTTCTTTGCTTAGACCTACAATCCAAGACTTCCTTGCTTAATTCCCACGGATTCAAGACTTCCTTGCTTATATTCCTTGAATCTAAGACTTCAATTCTCAATTACGCAGCAAGAGACTTTATCTAAACTGACTGTTTAGAAAAGGAATAACTTACAACGACACTTGATTAAAAATCAGAGGTGTTTAACTATAATACCACACACTTTAATACTAAAGATTCATAAGTTATACAAGAATAATAACTCTTAAAGGATTAGCTTCTCTTGAGTTGATACAAATTGTGTGAAGTGCGTGTATATTTAGTTGTAGTTGTAGTGTTATTCTCTTGGTTAATCTTCAATTCTTTTGCTCCTTTTATAACTGAAGAAATAGAGTCCTTGAAGTAACCTAACGGATATATTCAAATCAAATATTTGTAATACCCCATATTATCTAAATGCTCAATTGGATATCAGATAAGATCAGATGAGTATTTATGTGCTCTATCATTGGTAAATTGGATTAATGGAATCCTCTAAGTACTTTAAGTATTGACATTTGGGATCAATAGAGCAACTAATGAACTCTGAAGAGATCAATTATTTTAATAAAGAGACAGATCAATATTTACTTTAAAATTCATCATCTTCTTCAAACTCCTCTTCAATCTCTACGGTGAGTTCTAGTTAGAACTTAAGTTTAGAAATATTGGAGATGATAGAGTTTAGGTTAGAAATGTTGAATTGTGAATAATAACATGAAATCGATGTTTCTAACGGATAAAACGTGAAATAAACTGCGTAGAATACTTGTTGTTATGTTTGGAACATGTTTGATTGAGATAGTATGGATTGGGTATGTTGGATTGAGTTGAATTGAATTGGTTGGATTGCAAAACCTAACTTTTCATATTTGAGGAAATTGGTATTAATTTTGTAATTCAGTTGGATGGCTTTATAATGGTGAAAACATTGTAGTGTGTCGAATTCTGAGACTGGGCTTTTTAAGGAATCGAAATCGGCGGTCCGGAAGGCATTTAACGGTTGAAAACTGAGTTTTTAGCAGAATCTGCGCATTTATGCGCTAACCCCCAGGATTATGTGTCGACGCATGATCTGCGTGCGCTGACCCGGGAGAAATCCCCAAGTTTATGCGTCGGCGCATGGTCACAGAATTTTCTAAAATGTCAGATTTTGTTTCCTTCATAACTTTTGAACCGTAAGTCCGTTTTGGTCCCCGTTCGAAGCGTTGGAAAGCTATAGAAACATAGTTATATGCTATGGATTGATAAGATAAATATGGAAAAGTAATGTATGTGTGAAGATGGTAGTCCTTGTTTACACCAAAATTCATGAATCGGGAATCCGATTGATACGAGTCCAAAGCCTTTGGAAAGATAATCCAATAAGGTAGAGAATGGTAATGAGAGACCATGATTTAACCAAGGATGCTTGGTAGACGATAGTAGTGGCTTGTATGCCTTAAAATGTGTGTGAATTACTATGTGGTTATGTTTAACATATTATGCTATCATGTGTGTTTTATGATTGATATTGTAATATGCTTGTCTAATATTGTTGTTAATATGAATGAGAGAATATGCATGTTAAAATGAATTAGGAAGAGTGAGGAAACTTTACCCCAAAACAAATGGCATAGTTAAGATTGTTATAATTCTAGGTTGTGAATAGAATTGTGATAGAAACTCTGGATGGCGACACTCGTGCATTCATTGACGAGTTCTGGCCTGGAGAAGATAACCTAGATGGCAAGGCTCGGGCACCTGATATAGGAAGGTACATCCGTGACGAGATTGGCCTAGAGAAGAGTGAGACACTAGTATGGAACATGTGTGTAACCTTTGTGGTTTTGTGAAAGGCAAGAGAGGCCTTAAGGCTAATGTGGCCTTGTGATTGTCGAATACAATCACGTTGTGTATATGATCACGTAATCGTAACCATTTATCTTGAGGTGTAGTTTCATGAGACTCGAGCTCCTCCTCTGAAACGTATGCATAATTACTTGGCAGGTTTGATTCCTGCGTGTAGTACGAATGGAGCCTATATGGTAAAGAGACTTGCGATGGTTAACATGCCATGAGAAGTGACGATTCACGGTTAACAGGCTGATGATCCCAAATCCATTTCGTATGCCAAGTAACTACAAGGATCCATGACTTGGGTCGACTTCTAGACGTAGAAGCGGACGGGAAGAGGGGATGCCTTGGTACGGTTATCGATTCGTAAGGAACCTTGAGTTAACAGGCTCAGGACGTAATTTCTTTCGTGTGATTTTGATGAGTTAACAGACTCATGACATGTTTCCATATAGTGTGAGATTGTTAGATTGTGAACTCAAAGTCATTTCCCTTCCCCTTGACTTGAGTTAGGATTTGGCTAGAACCCTGTAAAGCCGAGAGAATCTATAAGATAGGGAACTCACTGAGATTTGATGTATCTCACCCCACTGTAGTTGCTTTATTTCAGGTGTGGTTTACAGGTTTGATTTACAAGTGGAGCTATGCTTGGATGTTTCGAGAGAAGCTTAGTTAAGCTTATTTTCCGCTGTGTATTATTTTGTTGTATACAATTGAGGATATTGTATATTATTCTTAGATTTTTATTTTTGGCTAGTTTCCATGACTTGTGCTATATGTTGTATTTATGTTTTAGAAATGGACAAGTATGTGAGCTATGTCATTAGGCACTTTTGATGTGTCAGTACCAAATAAAACACTTGTATGGTATTATTCTAGATGAATATTATACAGGGCGTCTTCTTTTCCAATAAAGCGGGTGTTGGAACTTGTAGCCAAGGAATTGCCCACTGAACAAGGCCTTTGTCCAGAGAACTCTTCTATGAAACAAGTACAACATAATCTTTTAATGATAATGTCAACTACTCTCGAGTCCTATACAAGCGACTTTCGAGGTCGCCCCACATGTGAACTTTTAATTTATCCCAAAAGTAGGGAAGGGGAAAAATATGAATAAACCTGTGAGTGATGCAAAGTGTAAAACAATGCAACAAGAGATCGGGAATCGATGGTTGGTTATACTAAGGGAAGGTACTAGCACCCTAAGTATGTATAGTATCCTATAGGAACCTCTTGTGTATACTTGTGTTACTGTTGATTAAGTCATCTGCTGTGTATTGGGGATTTATTGGCATGTTTTGAGTGAGTGATCAGAGTGGGAAATATTTTTTGTTGTTTTTGTAGAGTATGTTGAAATAAATAAAGACAAAGGTGTGTGAACCTAAAGGTTTTACTTATTATTGTACTCGCTAAGATCTCGCAATCTTATGCCTACGTATTCTAAAAAGGAAGTTGAGAAATCAGAGCGTTTGTAGGTTCACCTACTAATGGGTGGAATTGGGTTTGTTGGGTTTGAGAGAAGAGACAAATTGTCATCTTAAGGGAGATATCTCACTTATTCACCACAAACATTTTGAGAAAGAAGATAATAAGGGAAGAATCTTTAAACTTGGATGTAGAAAATCCAGAGTAATGCCACATCTTCCTTTAAATGAGTCTTTGCATATTAAGAGAATGACATTGACTTGGATATAGAATCAACAAGTGTGCCACTTATATCACTTAAATGAAAGAAGTGTTTTTGTACCATAATAAGAGAAGGGCTCCAGCTTGGATTTTGAATCAACAAGTGTGGCACTTACATCACTTAAATGGAAAAAAGTTTTAAATGTTTGATTTATGTTATGGGGATTAGAAGAGACATCTCTTGTATAGAGATGATTCATGTCTCATCTCTGGGGGAAAAAGTTTTTAAATTCAAAGCCAAAAGGTTGGCTAGGGTTTGACTTGAAGTTTGAGGTTTGAAGCCACAGAGGGGCTATGGTTTTTGAGCTTTAAATGAAGTTGAAAACTTCAAGGGGGGTCATAAGGTTTTATTGAGGTTGAGAACCTCAAAGGGGATCCTAGGGTTTTAACTGAATTACAGTTTGAAAAAGGATCCTAAAGTTTGAACTGAGTCTAAACTTAAGGATGAGTATTGAAATGCAACAGTTGTATGAATGCAAGTGTTATAAACATAAAATTCAAGAGAAACTTAACAAGATAAAATTGATTAAGCTTTTAAACAAATGTGGTCATCAAGGATGAAATGAACATGATTGTGATTAAGCATGGTATACCAACATGTGAATAAGTATCAGACAAGTAGATATGTTCATCATGGTGAGAGTTTATGAAGGAAATACTTGAATATATGAGCAAAGATTTAATCAATTGAATCAATCTCAAAGAAGTTCAAGTAAGCATATATTCAAGATGAATTAAAGATCAGATGAATATAGCAAAGGATAAACAAAACCCTAATGGAAATTTATGGAGATAAGCACATGAACAAGACATTCAAACATGTTTGAATCAAGGGATTTAGGGAATCCAAACTCAATTGGAAGCCCTAGTCATGTATCAAGATGTTTTCAAAAGATTAGTTGAACAAAACCCTAAGGTTTCAACTAAACATCAAATAATCAAAGTATTTTTCAAAAGAAATAACATTTAATCATGGTATATGAATGATGTATAAGTGAAGAAAACATGTTATGAAAAGACTTAGACAAAGTATCTTATGACCATAAAGACACATATGTACAATTAGGTCAAGATAATAATCAAAAGGAATCATGAAAAGGCATGAAAATACTTAAAAAGTACTAGTTTTCAAACTAATAAAAATGTCCAAAATAATTATTATTTTTGGGATTTTTTGATGGATTCTCAATATAGGGAAGATAAATGAGAAGTGTGCAAAAAAATTGGCTCAAAAAGATTAACTTTGCTTGGTGAAATAATTTGATGAAGTTGTGAAGAAAAATAAGAAAAATAGTGCTAAAAAAGAAGGGAATAACCCTCACAAGTGTTGAACTCGTGCCCTCAAGGTCATTGGCTTAAAACTTTACCAGTTGGGCCACATGCTATGGGTTGAACAAAGGGTGCGCAGTGAAAATAATATAGAGAGTTTCAAGTTAAAAATGGTTTTAATAATAAAAGCAAAAGGTCTGGGGCGATGGGGATTCGAACCCCAGACCTTGCACACACACAAACCTTGAAAACGCACGCTCTAACCATTGGGGTGGTGATACATCCGTTGATTTTGAATTTCTAAAAACCTTCATTTCTCAATGAAATTGAAAGGTGTAAAGACTAAAGTTGTTGGAAATTTTACAAGGAATTTGATGGTGTCATTGAATTTCATTTATATTCAGTGTATCTTACACAATTAAACTGAAATCAGTATGAACCCTAATTTGAATATTCAAAATGAAATCTTATATGTTCAAGATATAATGCAATTAATTAAGGGAAAACAATCACCACATCATGACAAACATATCTGTAACTCAAATGATAAAAAATGATGCATGAATCATAGAGCTCAGTTTAGAGCAACTTACCTTGCAAAAATGAAAATCGAATTCCTTGATAGAAGTGTTCCAGGTGCAATCTCTTGATGCTAACAGCTTTCTTGACCTCCAAGGAGTATGTTACAATGCTTGAATTGGTTTGAGACCTTCTAAAACTTCCTGGCCAAATCAATCTGTAGCTTCGTGCAAGGTGCAATATGGAGTTGATGATTCTGGTGTTACAGAAGCAAGGCGATGGTTTGGATCAATTCTATATGATGTATATGAAGTGTTTGGATGCCTGGTTTGGTTGGAGATTGCTTGGAGTTGAAGTTTCAAGTTTTCACTTCTTTGAAACTTTGAATTTTGGAATGAGGAGGAATTGGAGAAAACTAGCTTCTTGCTATGTTTTGGTGTGTTTTGAATGATGCAAAATGATCTCTATTTATAGAGAAACAATTCAGATATTTGTGAAAATCTTTGGATTAGGATACATGCCATTATCCAATGAATCATACCATGTGTCATAACTTGGATGCCAAGGTACACATAGCTTATTCCTCACATGGTTATAATCTGATCTTTTGGAGATTGCATTCCTCAGATTGCATCTCATCCCATGGTGTTTTGGTCATTCTTGGACAGATTGGAGTGGTTTTTGGCAAATTCACTATTGCACTTTAATGCTAGAGGACAAAACTTAAGTTTCTAGCTTTTGAATGATTTTTATCACATGTCATGGGGTAGAACTTTGAAAATTCGGTTGTGATCTTGCAGAGCACATGGTGTATTATGATTTTGTTGTTGATCTTGTGAAGAAATGCAGCTAACAAGGTTATCCAAATCGTGTAGCACAAGTATGTGTAGCAAATCTGTTAATTGAGAAATCAGTTGCAACAAGGCCTATTATGAAAATCATATCTTCTTGCTCAAGTAAGATAAATGGATGTTCTTGGCCATTTTGGAAAGCTGAGATAACATACTTCAAGTTTGATGTTCAAGGTTTGTCTTAAATCAATGTGGATCATAGAGAAAAATGGCCCTAAAGTTGGTTCCAAGACAAGACAGATTCTGTTTAAAAAATTTCTAAGTGTTCAAGTTCAAAAAGTATTGAATCTCCAACTTCATGGCTTCATATCTCTCAATCTATACATTTTTTGGGAATTCATCCTCAAGGAAAAAGTTGTAGTATATAATAAGCTCTTCAATTTGGTCTTTGGAGCAAAGAAAATGGTTACTTGGATTGGAGGTTATGGCCTTGGCAAGTTGGAGAAAAATCATGAACTTTCATAACTTAGAAAGATTTCAAATTCTTCAATGTTGCCCTTTTTACAAGTAACCTCATATTTCTTGATTTATCTTGATTGATCATGATCCAAATCACACATTATCATGATTCTTGACTTGAGAAACCCATGTTTGACCAAAAAAAGTCAAAAGTCAAACTTGACTTTGATCAGTGGTTGACTTTTCATCAGATGAACTTTAACTTTGTGATCTTTAATGAAATTAAACCCTTGGGCTAATTTGAAATTCTAGCATAGTAGATAGCAGATGTCCTAACACATGTCAAGACATTATTCTCTACACAACTTTAAAACAAGAGCATAACAAACAAACTAATATTCAGAATATCAGTAACAGCAGCAAGACAGATGTTTCGATATCTGTTACAACATGTTAATCAAAACTAAACTGTAAATTGCAGAATGATAAACAACACAGGATATGATAACCCAGTTCGGTGTAAATCGCCTACATCTGGGGGCATACCAAGCCAGGAAGAAGAGTCCGCTATCAGTAGTATAGTTTTATGTAAACAACTACTGGTTTACAATAAACAACCTCTTATTTACCTATCACTACCCAATGAAAACTTTATCTAAGAACTCCATCCTAGATAAGAGAAACCCATCTCACTCCCTAAATTACAACCTGTGATTATCTAACAGTTATAGTCATAATAATTGTATCATCCTACTTGAAAGACACCCATTTCAATACAAAGTTCAGTCAAGCATTCTTGACTAACAAGTTAACTTCGATTTGCTTAAAAGCTTCATCCAAGAACAATACACGATTCATTACCTACGAGTTTCTGAATCTGTACAAGTACCTATGTCTTCCACAATGTATCAAATCGATAGAGAGGGAGACTTACAAGAGAAACCTACGACTCTCAAAACCTAAACCCTACTTTACAAAATAGAATTCCTAATTCCATGTCGTTCTCTCTCTCTCTTTTCTGGCCTAGGACTAGGTCTTCTTTTATAACCTTCTGCTGCATTGGGCTTCAAATATTCTGTTGGCTTATTCCTTGATCCACATTCTGATTGCTCCTTAAATCTTAAACTATATTAGCAGCATCCTGCTATATCAGGTCAAGATGTTGAGACATGTGTTAGGACATCATGTTTGACGAGTCTTCTTTCACCAGACTTCTTCATGTTGGAACATTGTATTTGACATCTTATTTTACCAAAAATTTGCTCAAATTTGCAGAGCCTTCAAGACCATTATTACCAAGTTTTCATAGATTGTATATGTGCCTTGATGCTGGCAAAAAGAGTTTTGCAGTTTGCAGACCAATAATTGGAGTTGATGAATGTTTTCTAAAAGGCATTTATGAAGGCCAAATCCTTGCAGAAGTAGGAAGAGACCCTAACGATCAAATGTTGCCTATTGTAGTGGCTATAGTTGAAGCAGAGACTAAAGACTCCTGGGAATGGTTCTTTGATCTTCTAGTTTGTAACTTGGGTGGGCCAGAAGTTTGTAAAAATTTGACATTTATTTCAGATCAGCAGAAGGTAACATTCAGTTTTTTTTTACTTTGTTCCATATATGTCCTGCATGATTTTAATTTGTAGCATAAATATGTAACATTCAATTTTTTTAATTTGTTCCATATATTTCCTGCATGATTTTAATTTGTAGCATAAATATGTAACATTCAGGTCCTTCATGATTTTAAAATGTTAGAATGTAGTCCTTCAAGATTTTAAAATGTTACAATGTTGCCCTTCATGATTTTAAATTGTACCATATATGTCATGTGTGCATTGTAACATACTGTGTTTAATATATGATTAGGGGTTGTTACCTGCAATAGATGAGTTGTTACCTGGAGTTGACCAGAGATTTTGTGTTAGATACCTCAAGGAGTCCCAACTGTCCAATCCCAACCAACCCAAGGAGTTCAAACTGCACAATCCCAAACAACCCCTCAAGTACAAACTGTCCAATCCCAACCAACCCAAAGAGTTCAAACTAGATAATCCCAAACAACCACTCCAGTTCCAGCTGTCCAATCTCAACCAACCCAAAGAGTTCAAACTAGACTGTCAACATCATCTTCTAGAATCCAGACACGACACTCCATCTCAGTGTCACAGTTGCTTGCTTTGAGAAGAGGAAGACAGGCTGGTACAGTAGCATTTCAGCCACCAACAACAATGAGATCAAAGTTGGTTATTAGGAGAAAGACCAAATAGATTATCTTTTTAACTATAACAATGTTATGTTCTGTTGGCTTATAAAACAATCTTATGTAATGTTTTGGGATCTGTTTGTTTCATAACAATCTCATGTAGTGTTTTGGGATCTGATCTATTGACATCTGTTTTGGTTTTTGACATTATAACAATGCTTTGAGTATGATTAGTTAATGTAATGTTTGGTATTCTGTCCTATAATAGTTTAAGGTTCTGAATATTAATTATTGTTTAAGGTTGACTTTCATAAATGTTTGAGTTTCAAATTTTTATGAGGTTCACAATTGTGTAAAATAATAAGTCTGATATATTTTAAAATGTAACAAATAGGTCCTTCATTTTTTAAATTTGAAACAATCACGCCCATCATGTTTTTAATTGGTAACACTTGAGTCCCATATGTTTTTAAAATGTAACAAAGAAGTCCTTCCAATTTTTCTGTTGTGCCAATTATACCATGACTGTGACAGATGTCGTACAGAATTGCAGAATTGTAAAACAAATTCTTAAGACTCATTTTGACTGGTCTACATAGTAAAACATAACTGCCTACAAATTATACTATAACCGTGGTATAGAATTGTATAATCGCAACACATAATAGTTTCATTAACCAAACCATTGTCAAGAATTTCTACATGAAAGTACCACAACTCATAACTTAGAAACATAACACTGCAAAGATCAAACCTAACAATGATAGTTAACAATGATTTCCACTTTTAAACCAAATTACACATAACACTGTAAAGATCAAAACCAACAACATAGTGTTATAGCCTAGCATATTCAACATCTTCAACAAGTTATCCTTGATCTCCTTAGTGTATTTCTCATCCTTTTCAATCAAACTTCTAAGCAACTTGATTTCAACATCCTTGTCATCACAGTCGGAACATGATGAAGTTAGTGAGGGTTGTATCTCTTGTTTGACTCCATCACTGTAATGGTTTTCATACCACGCAAAATACTTGCAACCGACATTTTCATCTTCACCCTGTTAACATTAACACACAAAAAAAACAAAAACTAATTACATCTGCATAAACCAAATACACAAGCAACAATGTTTAATAACAAACGTACCACAAAATATCTGCATCCCCAAAATAGCTTTCCCAAGTTTCTTCCTTTCTTCTTAACTGTTCTCAACACTGCTTTGGCTCCACACGAACATGTCGGTTCGATTCTAGTTTGAGATACACTCGATATGAATGTATTAGTGTTCGAACATCTTCGATTTTGTCCACTGCTAACATACGACGCCATTGATAGAGTAATGATATTTAGGGTCCAAAGTATGTCATTTGTGATTTGGGGATTTAGGGATTTGCTTTTCAGAAATCTAAGAAAGAAAGAGAGAGATGCCACTTCAGCAACCCTCCATGACACTTCATCAACGTTAACTGCCACTTCATCACTGTATGTGCCACATTGGTTTTTTTGGAACGGAAAATCTTAAAATGGTTAATGATGCAAACGTTAGTTAACTTAAAGGACCAAATTGTTACAAAAAAAAACTTAAAGGGCTAACTTGTTATTTTAAAATAACTTAAAGGACCTAGACAATATTTTTGCCTGTATATATATATATATATATATATATATATATATATATATATATATAGGGTTCATATCCTATGAGAATGTCATTTTTATGTGAGAACATAAGAATGAATCTAAATCATTAGATTTTAAAATAAATGACGGAGATTATGTGTGGTTTTTGTTTTTCTCTCTCCTTCATTATTAAAATAAATGATGGAGAAGAGAGAAAAAAACTGACACATAATCTCCACTATTTATTTTAAAATTTAATTGTTCAGATTTATTCTCGTGTTCTCGTATAAAAATGATAGTCTCATATGATAGTTCCTCATATATATATATATATATATATATATATATATATATATATATAAAAGAAAAACTCATTATTATCATTATATATTTTCAAGAAGAAAATACATCACACAAACATATCTACCATATAAGAAGATTGGATGTTCTGGAAACACCAAAAACACCTTTGCTTGCTCCAAATTTGGCCATGTGGCACACTTCCTTGCTCTAATTTCTGCCAAGTGGCACTCCTCTTTAAATTTGCTTCCTTCTTACCTCGCCACTTCAGCAGAAAAGTGGGTTTCAAAGCCACCCAATACACTATTTCTCATTTGCCCCAAAAGATCAACCTTTAAATTTCACTATATTTTTCTTTCTTTTTTCTCTTTCTGCTTCATCTCTCTCTCTTTCTTCCAACTTCTTCTTTCTTACAAATTTCTCTCTCTTTTTCTTTCTGCTTTATCCCTCTCTTTATCGTCTAATACCAACATCTTATTTTGGATTTGAAGGTTAATGCAAGGACAATCAATGGAGAAGAAGAACAACCTTCTTGGGCTCCATTACAACCTTCTTGGCCTTTAAATAGAGGTAATATATTTTCCAGATCTGTTTTTACTCACAACCTTCCTTCTTCCACTCATTCATCTTCATCAACATTTTATTCATCTTTCTCATCATTAATATGTGATACTTATGAGTTTTATGTTATGGTTTAATGAGGTTAACGGAAAAATTTATCATTTTTTTGGTTATTGTTTCAGAAAAAGTTATCATTTTTATGGTTATTATTTTGAAAAAATTTATTTTTATCATCATTAGTCTCTGTGTTGCGTTTTCTTAATGTTTCATCTTTGTGTTAATATTTGCTGATTATTTACAACGGTGCACAGTTTTTCGGATCTGTCGTGGTGGTTGTACGTTTCGTGCGGGAGTGTGGTTGTGGTCGGATTTGAAATGTGTATCATTTACACTTTTATGATTTCTATATCGTTTTTTTGCAGCTTGCATATCTACTAATATGCACATGGAAACTCGTAGTAGAACAACATCAAAAATGTAAGTTTGAACATAAACTTTTGTTTTCTCTTTTTCATGTTTTAAGATCTTCAATTCTTTTATCTGGCTTGGTTGAGATTATCTTCAAAAAATATAACTGTAATTATTTTTCATCCAACTTTGATAAATTTAGGTTTTTCATCCAACTCTGTTTATATTTTTTTTTACAAATCTTCAATTTGAACAATAAGTATGGAACTTTGTGTTGTTGATTTATTCTCTTCCTGTTAGTGTTTTTTATAGGTAATGCTCTAAATTGCAATCACATCACAGTAATTGATACTACTGAGCATCACACGGAAATGTGGTTTAGATAGGTAATGTTCTTTGTGATTTAGATTTTATTTTTTTTGTTTTAATTCTTGAATTTTTAAGATCATAATATTTTGTTTTGGTTTATCAGTTAACATGCGCAGAGTTGGGGGAGAATTTGGCTCAATTGCAATTGACCTAAGGTAGGACTAGGTGGAATAGGCATAATTGCTGTCATCATGAGTATTATTGTGATGTATGACATACTTATGAAAATTGTAGAGGGTTGTTGGTGTTGTTGTTGGAGGTGCATAATTACATATTTTTATTTTTTTATATATGGAGCATATATATCTTGCCATATCAATTTTTTTCCTTTTTCTTCATCTCTCGATTATGTATTTTTCCTTCTATTTCAATTCCCTATTTCCCTTATTTGTTTATTATTATTGTCTCTTATTAGTTATTTTTATTGATGTTTACTTTTTGTAGATTTGATATATCACTCTCTCAACTCTCTAATCTGTCACTCTAACTTCTCTTTCACCTATCATCTGTAGATTTGATGTTTACTTTCCTTCTATATCAATGCATTGAATGTCAGAGAATGATTTGACAATACTCTCTATAATGTTCACCTTAATGTTTTAGTACCAATGTATTATTTATTGGTGTGTATTGATATCACTATTTGTACTTTAATTTTATGAATGCATTTTGATTTTTTTCCAAAATAGAATACAAAGTTAATCGATGCTTTTAATCATATTATAGGGTTGAAAGAACAATTTATCGGGTGCCCTTTTCATATGTATTTTAAAATGGATAGCATAAATTATAAGAAACAATGATATTCAAACTATACTTTTGTTCAAAAATAAAAAATATAAATATAAAAAACTAAAATAATTGTTTCATTTTTAATGTAATAAAATAATAATTGTGTTGCTTACTACAAAGTAGTAAAAAACAGTATGAATATGAAGGCAACATATTTAGTCATAGAATCTCATAGAAGTAATTTATATGGTTGAGTAATGCATAACAAGTATGTTTTTGTCGAATAAAACCTTTACGTACATTTTTTTAATTTACAACTTCCAATTTTTTTATGTATTTATATTTTATTATTTCTATCTATTTATTTAAAGTGTTGATATATAATTATTAATATCGAATATGTTATTTTATACCATTTAAAATATCACATGTAAAGCCCATATATATATACATACATCAAAGCATATATTATACATGAATTCCACTTTTGGTACTGAAATATACCATAAGTTCCTAGTAAACACATTATACATATACATGCCCAAAAAGCCTAATACAAAAAAACTACGGCATAGTATATCTACAAGATGTTCCAAAGACAAATACTAAGAACTAGATCAAATAATGATCTCAAAAACTCCACAACGGAAGCAAAGCCATCAGATAAGTAAGAATAATCACACAGCCTTATCCTTACCCTTCGCGGAACCTGCAGTACCTGTGATGTAAACAACAACAGTGGGGTGAGATACATCAAATCTCAGTGAGTTCCCTATCTTAAAGTCCTCTCAGCTTTACAAGGTTCTAATAAACCTAACTCAAGTGAAAGGGAAGGGAAGTGACTGTGAGTACACACACTAAAAATGTATCCACACTCGTGAGCCTGTTAACTCACACTAGTACCAAAGTACGTCCTGAGCCTGTTAACTCAAGAATCTCACTAATCAATAACCGTACCAAGGCATCCCCTTTTCCCGTCCGCTTCTACGTTTAGAAGACGACCCGAGTCATGGATCCTTGAAGTTACTTGGCATATGAAATGGATTCGGGATCATCGGCCTGTTAGCCGTGAACCGTCACTTCTCATGGCCTGTTAACCATCACAAGTCTCTTTACCATATAGGTTCCATTCGTAATACACGCGAGAATCAAACCTGCCAAGTAATTGTGCATGTGTTTCAGAGGAGGTGCTCGAGTCTCATGAAACTACACCGTAAGATAAACTGGTTATGATTATTAAACACACGCCTCGGCCTTTCATGCGCGAGCGTTGTCACTATGACAATTCACACTTCCCGACATTGTTTATGGTAATGTTCCTCACTCTACCTATTTCATATTTTAACACGCATACATATTCAACAACAATTACCCACCATTAAACGACAAAAGTCGACAAAACAACACTATTCCCAAAATCCTGACATAATTAAATCGGCCAACAATCTTAAAACCATTTTAATATGAAAGTACATTTTGTTAGCTGTCCAACGATATCAAGAATGTTAAAAACGGATAAACGAGTCAAAAGTTATGGACATAACGATAAATGGTATCGCGAAAAGACACAATTCTGCACCCTCCTGGCCGTACGCGTATTGCCTTGTGCCATACGCGTATTTCCTTGCTCACTCGCCCATCCATACGCGTATTGCCCAAAGTCATACGCGTATGGGCAGAGACTGATTTTTCCCAAAAATTCCTTTTAAAACCCCAATACGCGTATTGCCTTACTTCATACGCGTATTGCCCAAAACCGTACGCGTACCAATACGCAAATGGGCAGATGGCCGAGAAAATGGAACCCCAATACGCGTATTGCCCACATTTCTGAATGGCCATACGCGTGTTGCCTTAACCAATACGCATATTGCCTTGGGTGATATGCGTATGGGCAGCGTGAAAACCAGAAATTTTCCTGCATAATGGGTTTACGAAAATGCTCCATTTTCCCTTCTAATTCACTTCTAAACACCAGAAAAATACCAATTGGATACACAACAACACATATTTAACAAGTATCAATCATAAGGAACATTAAAACATGATTTTTATGCAAAATTTCTCATTTTCTAACGATATCAAACCAACTCTAATACTCAATAAAATTCCACTCTAAAGTGTCTAACTAGAACCCACCTGGATTACAAGATGAGGATGATGAAACTGAGGTGAAAAGATTGGAGATAGGTTGAAGATCCTAGTCCTTGAGCTCTACTGAAATTTTCCTCTTCTTTCCTTCCTTTTCCTTCCTTCTTCCTTCTCCTCCAATTCTCTCTCCAAGTTACTAACTTTTCAAATAAAGGAAAAGGAAAATAGATATAGAAAACATTAATTGGTAATACTACTAATTATCCAAATTATCTCAATTGCACCAATTAATAAAACTCCAAGTTAAATAATATTAATCTAATCAATTCCGAGTTCGTCAGTTTACTCTAATTACTTTATCCAATAATTGCTCAGAGTACACCGAAACCCAGTTGATCATAATACTATTATCCAAAATGTTCACAAAATTATGGGGTATTACATCCTCCCCCCCCCTTTAAATAGAAATCCGCCCTCGAATTTAAAAGATTACCTGAACAGATGAGGGTAGACCTCCCGCATTTCCGATTCCAATTCCGAAGTTGGATCGCCCGGATGCGTCTCATCCCACTAGACCTTAACAAGAGGAATCTCTTTATTTCTTAACACTTTAGTTTCTCTTCCTGTGATACAACTCGGTTGAGGCTCAAACGTTAAATCAGCTTCTATCTTAATTGTATCTGGTAAAATTGGATGAAGAGGATCTGGGACAAATTTCCGAAGCTGAGACACATGGAAAACGTCGTGCATCTCTGACAGAGAAGGCGGTAAGGCTAATCTGTAAGCTACTTCTCCAATTCTTTCTAAGACTTGATTCGGTCCCACGTATCTTAGACTTAACTTCCGCGATTTAAATGGTCCTTTCAATCTCAATCTCGGAGTAACCTTCAAAAATACATGATCCCCCTCATCAAACTCCAACGGTCTCCTACGATTATCCGCATAGCTTTTATGGCGATCTTGGGCTTGTTTAACTTTTCCACGAATCATTCTAATCTTTTCCGTTGTCTCGTGAATAATCTCAGGTCCCAAAATTCTATCGTCGCCAACCTCCGCCCAACACAATGGCGTTCTACACTTACTACCATATAACGCCTCATAAGGCGCCATACCAATACTTGCATGATAACTGTTATTATAAGAGAATTCGATCAACGGCAAAAGTTCTATCCAATTTCCTCCACTTTCAAGTACACAAGCTCTCAACATGTCCTCCATAGTTTGTATTGTCTGTTCCGTCTGACCGTCCGTTTGCGGATGATTCGACGTGCTCAAACATAACGTCGTTCCCATGGCTTGTTGAAAAGCTCTCCAAAATCTGGAAGTAAACTTTGGATCTCTATCCAAAACGATACTAGTAGGAATGCCATGCAATCTCACTATCTCTGACATGAACAACCTCGCGAGATGACTCGCCTTGTAGGTAGTCTTCACAGCTAAGAAATGCGCGGATTTCGTTAACCGGTCCACAACTACCCAAATCGAATCATAACCACCTTGTGCACGGGGTAATCCCACTGCGAAGTCCATCGAAATACTATCCCATTTCCACATCGGAATTTCTAAAGGTTGTAACAAGCCACCCGGCCTTTGGTTCTCAATCTTCAGTTGTTGGCACACCGCACATTCTGACACATACACCGCAATATCCTTTTTCATCTCGGGCCACCAATAGTCCCTCTTTAAATCTTGATACATCTTTGAAGACCCCGGATGTATAGTAAAAGTACCCTTATGCGCTTCTTCCAAAATCCTTTGTTTTAACTCCGTGCTATCCGGAACACAAATCCTTTGGTTAAACAAAATAGTTCCGTCGGTAGCTCGCACAAACCCCGGTTGCAATAACACTTCCTGTAACTTCTCGTCTAACCCTTGCTCTTGCTGGATTTCTTCCCTAAGAGTAGAAGAGACATTCAAATTCCCCATAATTACACAATTTGGAGTCCAGTTAAATTGAAGATTTAGATCTCTAAACTTTTCCATTAAAGTATACTCTAACATCATCAACTCGGCATTATGCAACACCTTCCTACTCAATGCATCCGCCACCTTATTTGCTTTACCCGAATGGTATTTTAACTCCAAGTCATAATCCTTCAAATATTCCATCCATCTCCTCTGACGCGTGTTCAACTCTTTCTAATCAAATAAGTACCTTAAGCTCTTGTGGTCGCTAAACATCTCAAAATGTACACCATACAAATAGTGACGTCACACTTTCAATGTAAATACAACTTCCGCCAACTCCAAATCATGCGTTGGGTAATTCTCTTCATGGACTTTCAACTGTCGTGAAGCATAAGCCACTATATGTCCCTCCTGCATTAACACACCGCCTAATCCCTTCTTTGATGCATCACAATATACCTCATACGACTTGCTCGGATCAGGAATAACCAAAACAGGAGCGGTCGTCAATCTCTCCTTCAAACTCCTAAAACTTCTTTCACAAGCCGAATCCCACTCATACGAAAAATCCTTCCGAGTAAGTCTTGTCAATGGTAAAGCCAGTTGCGAAAATCCCTTGATAAACCTTCTGTAGTACCCTGCCAATCCCAAGAAACTTCTAACTTCAGAAGCATTCTTCGGTCTCTCCCAATTAATCACTGCTTCAACTTTTGATGGATCGACCGCTACACCTCCCTGGGATATGACATGACCGAGAAAATTAACCTCAGACACCCAAAACTCACACTTACTTAACTTAGCAAAAAGTTGCTTCTCTTGTAAGATGGATAAAACAATTCTTAGGTGTTCTCCGTGCTCTTGAGGATCACGAAAATAAATAAGAATGTCATCAATGAAAATCACCACAAATTGGTCCAAGTAAGGTTAGAATATCCGATTCATATAATCTATGAAAACTGCTGGAGCATTCGTCACACCGAAAGGCATCACCAAAAATTCATAATGACAATAACGGATTCTAAACGCGGTCTTTGGTACATCTGAACTCTTCACACGAATCTGATGATAACCCGACCATAAATCAATCTTCGAGAACACACAGGCTCCTTTCAATTGATCTAACAGGTCGTCTATCCTTGGTAATTGGTATTTGTTCTTGATGGTGACATTATTCAACTGACAGTAATCAATACACAACCGCATTCCACCATCCTTTTTCTTTACCAATAACACTGGAGCTCCCCAGGGCGAAACACTGGATCGAACAAAATGCTTAGTCAACAACTCTTCCAACTGATCCTTTAGTTCCCTTAATTCAAGTGGTGCCATCCGATATGGAGAAACGGATATTGGAGCCGTTCCCGGTATCAGGTCAATAGAGAATTCCACTTCCCGCTCCGAAGGAAGAGAAGTGATATCCTCGGGGAAAACTTTAGGAAACTCACAAACTACCGGAATACTCAAAACTTGGATGTTACTACTCTCCTCCTTAGTAAGAATCAAAAGAACAGACTTTTCCTCCTCAAACAAGAAATTAATCATTCCAACCGTACCTTCTAAAATAGTAGTTAACACATCCTTCGGAGTAGCCTCATCGGATGGAATAATGATCAGCTTTTCCTCACACCCAATAAACACCGAATTAGCGGAAAGCCAATCCATTCCCAGAACAACATCCACTTTCTTAAACGGTAAACAGATAAGATCAATCTGGAAAACTCTATCATTCACAGACAAAACACAATGTTCACACATCAACGGTGTCTCAACCATCTCATCCATGGCGGTAGTAACCACCATAGGAGGAAACCAAGGAACAGCTTGCAACCCAAGTCGCTTCACACATCGCGTGGACACAAAAGAATGCGTTGCCCCACAATCAAATAAAACAAAACAAGGATGTCCATTTACGAAACACGTACCCGCAATCAAGGAGTTGTCATTCTTTGCTTTCCTCGCATCCAAGGTATACACTCGGTCGGTACTCTTCCCTTGAGTCAGATTCCTACCCTGAGGACAATCCCTCGATATATGGCCCACCTTATTACACTGATAACACCTTATTCCCTCCAAACTGCACCTACCATAATGATTCTTTCCACAAGTACGGCATACCGGAGGCACACTAGTCCTAGAACTCTAAACTTGCTACCCTTTGAATGATTGTTGCCTTGGTCTAACTTGTTGATTCGGTCTCCCTCGATCACTTTGATTCATCCTACTCAAATCTCCTTCCATTTGTACCTTCTTCAAACTATGCTCCGCCACATAACACTGTCTTAACAATTCGGCATAGCTAGTGAATTCTCTCTGAGATACGCTATGTGAAATTTCAGCCCTTAAACCAAACAGAAACTGATCAATCTTCCACCTCTCATTAGGAGCATACATGGCTTGTCTAGAATAAGCAGCCATAACCTCGAACTTTTCCGCATAAGAAGCCACAGTCAAGTTTCCTTGTCTCAATTGTTGAAACTCGAATTCCTTCTGAGGCTTCAAGGAACTTGGAAAATATTTCTCCATAAAAGCTATCTTAAACTGCTCCCATACCTTTGGTACCTCTTGAATTGTCATTAAGGCTGAAGCGCTCTCCCACCACCTCATGGCAGGACCCTTCAACAAGTGAAGAGCGAAGACCACCTTGTTTTCCTCACTGCATTGAACTATTAGGAAAATCCGTTCCATACCTGATATCCATTCATGAGCCTTTACTGGATCTAACCCTCCCTGAAATTCTAGAGGATTCATACAAATGAAATCCCTAAAGGTTCCCCCTGCAGCTTTAGGAACCACCACTGGAGGATGCACGCCACCAGCCATTTGTTGTACCATTTGTTGCACAAACTGATTCTGCTGTTGCTGCATCTGTTGCATAAATTGGTATAAAGGGGCATTTCCCTCGTCACCTGGCGGATTAGTCCCTGCTAGAGTGGTTCTCGGTCTACCACGGTTGTTTCTGCGCCTGTCAGCCATGTTCCTGAATTTCATACAGATAGGATTAAGTTGATCAGACTCAATACCATAAATATAACACGCAAGACCAATGGCTACACGCCGCATATGAAACGGAAAGAAAACTTATTCTATTTCATGGCTAGGTCGAGGATACGACCTGCTCTGATACCAACTGTAAAGCCCATATATATATACATACATCAAAACATATATTATACATGAATTCCACTTTTGGTACTGAAATATACCATAAGTTCCTAGTAAACTCATTATATATATACATGCCCAAAAAGCCTAATATAAAAAAACTACGGCATAGTATATCTACAAGATGTTCCAAAGACAAATACTAAGAACTAGATCAAATAATGATCTCAAAAACTCCACAACGGAAGCAAAGCCATCAGATAAGTAAGGATAATCACACAGCCTTATCCTTACCCTTCGCGGAACCTGCAGTACCTGTGATGTAAACAACAACAGTGGGGTGAGATACATCAAATCTCAGTGAGTTCCCTATCTTAAAGTCCTCTCGGCTTTACAAGGTTCTAATAAACCTAACTCAAGTCAAAGGGAAGGGAAGTGACTGTGAGTACACACACTAAAAATGTATCCACACTCGTGAGCCTGTTAACTCACACTAGTACCAAAGTACGTCCTGAGCCTGTTAACTCAAGAATCTCACTAATCAATAACCGTACCAAGGCATCCCCTTTTCCCGTCCGCTTCTATGTCTAGAAGACGACCCGAGTCATGGATCCTTGAAGTTACTTGGCATACGAAATGGATTCGGGATCATCGGCCTGTTAGCCGTGAACCGTCACTTCTCATGGCCTGTTAACCATCACAAGTCTCTTTACCATATAGGTTCCATTCGTACTACACGCGGGAATCAAACCTGCCAAGTAATTGTGCATGCGTTTCAGAGGAGGTGCTCGAGTCTCATGAAACTACACCGTAAGATAAACTGGTTATGATTATTAAACACACGTCCCGACCTTTCATGCGCGAGCGTTGTCACTATGACAATTCACACTTCCCGACATTGTTTATGGTAATGTTCCTCACTCTACCTATTTCGTATTTTAACATGCATACATATTCAACAACAATTACCCACCATTAAACGACAAAAGTCGACAAAATTACACTATTCCCAAAATCCCGACATAATTAAATCGGCCAACAATCTTAAAACCATTTTAATAAGAAAGTACATTTTTTTAGCTGTCCAACGATATCAAGAATGTTAAAATCGAATAAACGAGTCAAAAGTTATGGACATAACGAGAAATGGTATCGCGAAAAGACACAATTCTGCACCCTCCTGGCCGTACGCGTATTGCCTTGTGCCATACGCGTATTTCCTTGCTCACTCGCCCATCCATACGCGTATTGCCCAAAGTCATACGCGTATGGGCAGAGACTGATTTTTCCCAAAAATTCCTTTTAAAACCCCAATACGCGTATTGCCTTACTTCATACGCATATTGCCCAAAACCGTACGCGTACCAATACGTAAATGGGCAAATGGCCTAGAAAATGGAACCCCAATATGCGTATTGCCCACATTTCTGCATGGCCATACGCGTATTGCCTTAACCAATACACGTATTGCCTTGGGTGATACGCGTATGGGCAGCGTGAAAACCAGAAATTTTCCTGCATAATGGGTTTGCGAAAATGCTCCATTTTCCCTTCCAATTCACTTCTAAACACCAGAAAAATACCAATTGGATACACAACAACACATATTTAACAAGTATCAATCATAAGGAACATTAAAACATGATTTTTGTGCAAAATTTCTCATTTTCTAACGATATCAAACCAACTCTAATACTCAATAAAATTCCACTCTAAAGTGTCTAACTAGAACCCACCTGGATTACAAGATAAGGATGATGAAACTGAGATGAAAAGATTGGAGATAGGTTGAAGATCCTAGTCCTTGAGCTCTTGAGAAATTTTCCTCTTCTTTCCTTCCTTTTCCTTCTCCTCCAATTCTCTCTCCAAGTTACTAACTTTTCAAATAAAGGAAAAGGAAAATAGATATAGAAAACATTAATTGGCAATACTACTAATTATCCAAATTATCTCAATTGCACCAATTAATAAAACTCCAAGTTAAATAATATTAATTTAATCAATTCCGAGTTCGTCAGTTTACTCTAATTACTTTATCCAATAATTGCTCAGAGTATACCGGAACCCAGTTGATCATAATAATATTATCCAAAATGTTCACAAAATTATGGGGTATTACATCACATGCCTAAGAATATAGTTAAATTTTTTCTAATATATCTTAAAAATTATTAATATTTTTTATCAATTTGATATTTTATTTATTACTATTTAAAATTATAATAAATGTGATTTACTCTTTAACTTAAGTATTCTATTTTATTACAAATTCTTAATAAATATTCATATATAACACTAAATACCAAATTTGAAAAATAAATTAAATAGATATATATTTTTCTAAAAATTATTTTATTAAGCGTTTTATATTTGTTTCTATCTATCATTTTTTTTTCTTCTTCTTATCTTCAACTTTTTTTATCTGAACATTGATTGTTTGCATGTACATGCAAAAAGTGTCTTTTTGATAAAAATATATTTAATACTTAATTTAAAATATTTTTATTATTAATAATAAAGATGTTATATACATTTGATATCATTATTTAATATAAAAAATCTTAAATGAAATAAATGATAATACGAAAATGAATACAATGCAAATATATTTTATATCCAAATTTATGATGATATGAAAAAATTTGATATCATGAAAGTATTTTATAATATCATAATATTTTTTTTATTTGAAAATTTATGATAATATAAATAGGATTTGAATAGTAGATTTGTTAGGATTTGACATTAAAATTAAAATTCAAGTATATAATGTGACATGTTTGATAAAATAGTAGGTCACTATAGATATAGGTCTGCTATAGGTAACTATAAATAAAGGTCACTATAGATATAGGTTTGCTATATTATAATATCAATATTTTTTATTAGTTTAAGATATTAATAGTAAAAGCATCACATCAATCAACTTTGATATCTTTATTCAACATACTTTTTTGTTATATCATTTGTTCCTGAAAAATAAAATTTCTTAATACTTATTAGTTTAGAATTTAATATAACAATAATTATTTTATAAATAATCCTTTTAATTATTTGTTAAAGAAGAAGAAATGAATGTAATTAAATTATAAATCTATTTTAAAAATAATTAATGTCATAAAGAACAATACATTTTATTGATGTTGCAAATAATAATTTAATATATGGTATAGATAACACTAAATAATTTTATTTCTCTTATAGTTAAAAATTACAAAATATATTTAACTTTTTAATTTATTGTTATTAAATATAAAATTTAAATTAAAAAAATTAATATATATGAAAAAGCATTAAAATATTGTATAATATTTTAGATGAATGTGAAAATACTAGGTAAAGATTTTATTAAACATAAGATTCAACGGTAACCGGATTGGGGTCGGAGCGGTAGTTATTAATCAATATATTTTTATTAATTCGTTTTAATGTATCAGTTAATTAACATTAAATTTTTTTTTGCTATGAATCATAAAAAGATTTAAAATTATTGAATGTTGACAACTTAAACTTATAATCGTATATATTGATTTTAAATTGATGTTACTTATAAAAACTATTAATATACATAAAAAGAGTTAAAGAAATCATGTTGGAGCATGTTTAAAAAATATACTATTAAATGATATCCAATATAAATGTATTAGATAGTTAATAAGTAGTGGTACTTTAGTCGGTCTACTTTAAAAAGAAGGGTATAGACTTATAGATCTTATATAAGTGTAATAATCTAGATGCTTAAAATGTGTGAGAGACATGTGTGTCAGAGATGCATCAATATGTATTAATAGAAAAAAATGGTAAAACTCTTATGTTAAGCATGGTAAAAAGTAGTGATAAAAGAATTAAGTCTTGTGTCTTATCGTTTATATGCACTGTATATGATATAAATGCATGGATCAGAAATAATGTTTAAGAAACGAAAAAGTTAGAATTAAAAAATTATTATAACAATTAAATATGAATAATTCGAAGAAAAAAAAGTGAATCAATGTTGCATATGAGACAAAATTGTTTCATACTTGAGTAAATAATATTCAAATGTGTATTTCCAATTTAGTTAAAGTATAATGATTGTTTTACAACTAAATAAGATTAAATAAATAGTAATGTTGCTATCTTTAATTATTAGTAAAAAATGTTGGTTATAGTGTAGGATTAAAATATTAAATAGGTAGTAAATGAAATGATGTGAAAGATGTTATGATGATAACTTGTTATAGGATAGATTGATAGGTAGTGGTGTAATGACAAACCCTAAATAGTAACCTAAGAATTTGTAATATAGGGGAGACATGATGAGGAATGTGAATATTTTAGTTAGGTGAGAAATAGAAAAAAAAAAGTAACATGACTAACTCCACTCGTGTAAGCAAGGTACCTATATAAAGTTGATTGTTTTGTTTCTAATAAAAAACTTAGTAAGCTTCTATAGAATATATATTCATATACCATAGTGAATTTTATAATATGTGTAGTTATATTTTGTATTTTTATATTAATTATGTGAGTTCTATAATAATAAATTCTTTATAAATTAAATGTAATGCCCACATATATATATATATATATATATATATATATATATACATACATCAAAGCACATATCATACATGAAGAATACGTTTGGTGCTGAAATATACAAGTTCCTAGTAACACAGTATACGTATAAATGCCTAAAACCTAATACAACAACTATGGCATGTTATATATACAAGATGTTCAAAAAGATAAAACTAAGAACTAGATCGTCTAATGATCTCAAAATCTCCACAACGGAAGCCTTGCCACACAAAAGCCACGATCCAATAAGGAAAAGTCAAACAACTTTGTCCTTACCCTTCGCCGAACCTGTAGTACCTGTGATGTAAACAACAACATGGGGTGAGATACATCAAATCTCAGTGAGTTCGCTATCTTATAGTCCTCTCGGCTTTACTAGGTTCTAACAAGCCTAACTCAAGTCAAAAGGGAAGGGAAGTGGCTTTGAGTACTCACACACACTATATGGATCCACTCTCGTGAGCCTGTTAACTCACATAATACAAAAGGAAGTCCTGAGCCTGTTAACTCAAGAATCTCGCTAATCAATAACCGTACCAAGGCATCCCCTTTTCCCGTCCGCTTCTACGTCTAGAAGACGACCCGAGTCATGGATCCTTGTAGTTACTTGGCATACGAATTGGATTTGGGATCATCGGCTTGTTAACCGTGAACCGTCACTTCTCATGGCCTGTTAACCATCACAAGTCTCTTTACCATATAGGCTCCAATCATACTACACGTAGGGAATCAAACCTACCAAGTAATTATGCATACGTTTCAGAGGAGGAGCTCGAGAATCATGAAACTACACTGCAAGATAAACTGGTTATGATTACTAGACACACGCCTCGGCCTCTCATGCACGAGCGTTGTCACTATGTCATTTCCACACTTTCCGACAATTGTTTACGGTAATATTCCTCACTCTACCTATTTCGTATTTTAACATGCATACATTTCAAACATGTTTAACCATAAAAGCATAGGCATATAGTCATCAATCACCTAATGGGAACACATCATTCAACAAACCACAAATTACACTAATTTACGGGTTCCTCCGATTTATTTAATCGGGCAATAAACTGATATTTCTCACTTCCCTTAGCTAGAGGATATTCATAGCTTCACGGCAATACCAAGAATACTCAAATCGGATAAATGAGTCAAACGTTATGAAGGAAACAAGTTGTAGAATCTGCCATGCTCGCATTGCGAAGTAGCCAGCGAATGCTCGCTTCCTCATTCGCTGTGCGAAGCTCCCAGCGAATGCCTACCCAACACTGGTTCGCTGCCCCATTTGCAGTGCAAACTGCTGGCGAACCAAGTCAGAACCAAAACAAGGTAAAGTTCGTAGTGCGAACCTCTGGCGAACGTTCGCCCTCACCTTCGCCGTGCGAATAGGCAGCGAGTGTTCGATTTCCCCTTCGCTAGGGGATTCGCAGTGCGAACCTGGGAAAAATTTGGGTTTTCAGCAGCGTGAAAACAGAGCCTTGGGACCAAAAACCCATCAAAAACTCCACCCAACAGAAAAATATACATTGACACATAATCATACATGGCTAGTGATTATACTACAAAGTTTATACCACATTTCAACTGTTAAATTCAAGATTTAGCAAGATTATTCATTTTCTCACAATCCTAACTTAGATTCTAAACCTCAAGAAAATCTAAAACAAAGGTTTCTATCTATAACCCACCTTGAATAGATGATGATGATGAAGATTGGAAAATGATTTGATGAAGATTTGATGATGTTCTTGATCTTTCCACTTCTTGGTTTCCACTTCTCTTTTTCCTTCCTTTCTCCTTCTTTCTCTCCAACTTCTTTCTAACTTTCTCTTTCTTTGGTTCAAATGAGGAAAATAAAGGAAAAGAAATGATATAGTATAATATCATCAATTAGTAATACTACTAATTATCCAATTAGTCTCCAAAATTCCAAAATTTAAATACCTCAGAGTCAGATAATATTAATTGGATTTACTCTAAGTTCAACAGTTACTCTAATTATCTTTGCAGATAATTTCTCAGAGTACACCGGGACTCATTTGATCACAACTAATATTATCTGGAGTAAATAAAAATTACGGGGTGTTACATCCTCCCCCCCCCCTTAAATAGAAATTCGCCCACGAATTTAAAACAATTACCTGAAAAGATGAGGATAAGCGTCTCGCATCGCTGATTCTAGTTCCCATGTTGCATCTCCCGGATGCGTCTCATCCCACTGAACTTTAACCAGAGGAATCTCCTTATTCCTTAACACCTTAGTTTCTCTTCCCGTGATACGACTCGGTTGAGGCTCAAACGTTAAATGTGCTTCTATCTCAATAGTATCGGGTAGAATTGGCTGAAGAGGGTCTGGAACAAACTTTCGAAGCTGAGATACATGAAAAACATCGTGCATCTCGGACAGAGAAGGCGGTAAGGCTAAACGGTAAGCTACTTCGCCAATTCTTTCTAAGATCTGATACGGTCCCACGTATCTTGGACTTAACTTCCGCGATTTAAATGGTCCTTTCAATCTCAATCTCGGAGTAACCTTCAAAAATACATGATCACCCTCATCAAATTCCAAAGGTCTCCTACAGTTGTCCGCATAGCTTTTCTGGAGATCTTGGGCTTGTTTAACTTTTTCACGAATCATTCTAATTTTTTTCGTAGTTTCGTGAATAATCTCGGGTCCCAAAATCCTATCTTCGCCAACCTCCGCCCAACACAATGGCGTTCTACACTTCCTTCCATATAATGCCTCATAAGGAGCCATACCAATACTTGTATGATAACTGTTGTTATAAGAGAATTCAATCAATGGCAATAGTTATATCCAATTTCCGCCACTTTCCAACACACAAGCTGTCAACATATCTTCCATGGTTTGTATTGTCCGTTCCGTCTGACCATCCGTTTGTGGATGATGCGACGTGCTCAAACACAACTTCGTTCCCATAGCTTGCTGAAAAGCTCTCCAAAATCTCAAAGTAAACTTGGGATCTCTATCCGAAACAATGCTAGAAGGAACACCATGTAGTTTCACAATTTCCGAGATGAACAACCTTGCGAGATGACTCTCCTTATAAGTAGTCTTTACGGCCAAGAAATGACCTGATTTCGTCAACCGATCCAAAATTACCCAAATCGAATCATAACCACCCTGCGCACGGGGTAATCCCACTGTGAAGTCCATCGAAATACTATCCCATTTCCACACCGGAATTTCTAAAGGTTGCAACAAGCCACCCGGTCTTTGGTGTTCAATCTTCACTTGTTGGCATACAGCACATTCCGACACGTATACCGCAACATCCCTTTTCATCCCGGACCACCAATAGTCCCTCTTTAAATCTTAATACATTTTCGAAAAGCCAGGATGAATAGTAAAGTACTCTTATGCGCTTCTTCCAAAATCCTTCTTTTCAACATTGCATCATCCGGAACACAAGTCCTTTGGTTAAATAAAATGATTATGTCGGTAGCTCGCATGAAACCCGGTTGAGTCACCATTTCTTGTAACTTCTCATCCAACCCTTGTCCTTGTCAGATTTCCTCTCTAAGAGTAGAGGTGACATTCAAATTCCCTATAACCACACAATCTGGAGTCCAATTAAATTGAAGATTTAGATCTCTAAACTTTTCCATTAAGGCATACTCCAACATCATCAATTCGGCACTATGCAACACTTTCCTACTTAGTGCATCTGCTACTTTATTCGCTTTACCCGAATGGTATTTTAGTTCCAAATCGTAATCCTTCAAATACTCCATCCACCTCCTTTGACGCATGTTCAACTCTTTCTGATCGAAAAGTTACTTTAAGCTCTTGTGGTCACTGAACATCTCAAAATGTACACCATACAAATAATGACGCCACACTTTCAAAGTAAATACAATTGCCGCCAATTCTAGATCATGCATCGGATAATTCTCTTCATGGTCTTTCAACTGTCGAGAAGCATAATCTACTACATGTCCATCTTGCATCAACACACCTCCTAATCCCTTCTTCGATGCTTCACAGTATACCTCATACGACTTGCTAGGATCAGGAATAACCAAAACAGGAGCGGGCGTCAATCTCTTCTTCAAACTTATAAAACTTCTCTCACAAGCCGAATTCCATTAATACGAACAATCCTTTCGGGTAAGTCTCGTCGTTGGTAAAGCCAGTTGGGAAAAGCCTTTAATAAACCTTCTATAATAACCTGCCAACCCCAAGAAACTCCTAACTTCTGCAACGTTCTTTGGTCTCTCCCAATTAATCACCGCATCAACTTTTGTTGGATCCACCGCCACACCTCCTTGAGATATGACGTGACCAAGAAATTTTACCTCCGACATCCAAAACTTACACTTGCTTAACTTGGCAAAAAGTTGCCTCTCTTGCAAGACGGATAAAACGATTCTTAGGTGTTCTCCGTGCTCTTGGGGATCACGAGAATAGATAAGAATGTCATCAATAAAGATCACCACAAATTGGTCCAAGTAAGGTTGAAATATCTAGTTCATATAATCCATGAAAACTGCCGGAGCATTAGTCACACCGAAAGGCATCACGAGGAATTCATAATGACCATAACGAGTCCTAAACGCAGTTTTCGGTACATCCGAACTCTTCACCCAAATCTGATGATAACCCGGCCGTAAATCAATCTTCGAGAACACACAGGCTCCTTTCAATTGGTCTAACAGATCGTCTATCCTTGGTAATGGGTATTTGTTCTTTATGGTGACCTTATTCAACTGACGGTAATCAATATACAACCGCATTCCACCATCCTTCTTCTTTACCAACAACACTGGAGCTCCCCAAGGCGAAACACTTGGTCTGACAAAATGCTTAGCCATCAATTCTTCCAATTGGTCCTTTAATTCTCGTAACTCGAGTGGTGCCATCCGATACGGAGAAACAGATATTGGAGCCGTTCCCGGTATCAGGTCAATAGTGAACTCCACTTCCCTCTCCAGAGGAAGAAAAGTGATATCCTCGGGAAAAACTTCCTGAAACTCGCAGACTACTGGAATACTCAGAACCTGAAGGTTGTCATTCTCCTCCTTAGTGAGAACCATAAGAACTGACTTTTCATTCTCAAACAAGAAATTAATCATCCCAATCATACCTTCCAAGATAGTAGTCAACACATCCTTCGGAGTAGCCTCCTCTGACGGAATAATAATTAACTTCTCCTCACAACCGATAAAGACCGAATTAGCAGAGAGCCAATCCATTCCTAGAACAACATCCACTTTCTTAAGCGGCAAACAAATAATATCAATCTGGAAGACTCTTTCATTCACCGATAGAACACAATTTTCACATACTAACGGCGTTTCAACAATCTCATCCATGGCAGTAGTAACCACCATGGGTGGAGACAATGGAATAGCTTGCAACCCCAGTCGCTTCGTACATTGCACCGATATAACGGAATGTGTTGCTCCACAATCAAATAACACAAAACAAGGATGTCCATTTACGAAACACGTACCAGCAATCAAAGAGTTATCACCCTTTGCTTTCCTTGCGTCCAACGTATATACTCGGCCGATATTCTTCTCTTGCATTTGATTCCTATTTTGAGGACAATTCCTCGATACATGGCCCACCTTGTTACACTGATAACACCTTATTCCCTCCAAACTGCACCTACCATAATGATTCTTACCACAAGTACGACATACCGGAGGTGTACTAGTCCTAGAACTCTGAACTTGCTTCCCTTTGAAAGATTGTTGCCTTGGTCTAAATTGTTGATTCGATCTCCCTCGGTCACTTTGATTCATCCTACTCAACTCTCCTTCTGCTTGCACCTTCTTTAAACTATGCTCCGCCACATAACACTGCCTTAACAATTCAGCATAGCTAGTGAATTCCCTCTGAGATACGCTATGTGAAATTTCAGCCCTCAACCCAAAAAGAAACTGATCAATCTTCCACCTCTCATCAGGAGCATACATGGCCTTCCTAGAATAAGCAGCCATAACCTCGAACTTTTCCGCATAGGAAGCCACAGTCAAGTTGGCTTGTCTCAACTGTTGAAACTCGAATTCTTTCTGAGACCTTAAGGAACTTGGAAAATACTTCTCCATAAAAGTTATCTTAAATTGCTCCCATACCTTCGGTACCTCATGAATTGTCATTAAGGCTGAAGCGCTCTCCCACCACCTCATGGCAGGACCCTTTAACAAGTGAGAAGCAAAGACCACCTTGTTTTCCTTACTGCACTGAACTATTAAGAAAATCCGCTCCATACCGGATATCCATTCATGCGCCTTTACCGGATCTAACCCTCCCTGAAACTTCGGAGGATTCATGCGAATGAAATCCATAAAGGTTCCCCTGCAGCTTCAGGAACAACCACTGGAGGGTGCAGGCCATCAGCCATTTGCTGTACCATTTGTTGAACAAACTGATTCTGTTGTTGCTGCATCTGTTGCATGAATTGATATAAAGGGGCATTCTCCTCGCCACCTGGAGGATTTTTCCCGGCTGGAGTGGTTCTCGATCTACCACGGTTTTTTCTGCGCCGGTCGGCCATGTTCCTAAATGTCATACAGATAAGATTAAGTTGATCAGGCTCAATACCATAAATATAACACGTAAGACCCATGGCGACACAACACATATGAAACGGAAAGAAAATACTTATACTATTTCATGGCTAGGTCGAGGATACAACCTGATCTGATACCAACTGTAATGCCCATATATATATACATACATCAAAGCACATATCATACAAGAAGAATACGTTTGGTGCTGAAATATACAAGTTCCTAGTAACACAGTATACATATAAATGCCTAAAACCTAATACAACAACTATGGCATGTTATATATACAAGATGTTCAAAAAGATAAAACTAAGAACTAGATCATCTAATGATCTCAAAATCTCCACAACGGAAGCCTTGCCACACAAAAGCCACGATCCAATAAGGAAAAGTCAAACAACTTTGTCCTTACCCTTCGCCGAACCTGTAGTACATGTGATGTAAACAACAACATGGGGTGAGATACATCAAATCTCAGTGAGTTCGCTATCTTATAGTCCTCTCGGCTTTACTAGGTTCTAACAAGCCTAACTCAAGTCAAAAGGGAAGGGAAGTGACTTTGAGTACTCACACACACTATATGGATCCACTCTCGTGAGCCTGTTAACTCACATAATACAATAGGAAGTCCTGAGCCTGTTAACTCAAGAATCTCGCTAATCAATAACCGTACCAAGGCATCCCCTTTTCCTGTCTGCTTCTACGTCTAGAAGATGACCCGAGTCATAGATCCTTGTAGTTACTTGGCATACGAATTGGATTCGGGATCATCGGCCTGTTAACCGTGAACCGTCACTTCTCATGGTCTGTTAACCATCACAAGTCTCTTTACCATATAGGCTCCAATCGTACTACACGTAGGGAATCAAACCTACCAAGTAATTGTGCATTCGTTTCAGAGGAGGAGCTCGAGTCTCATGAAACTACACCGCAAGATAAACCAGTTATGATTACTAGACACATGCCTCGGCCTCTCATGCACGAGCGTTGTCACTATGTCATTTCCACACTTTCCGACAATTGTTTACGGTAATATTCCTCACTCTACCTATTTCGTATTTTAACATGCATACATTTCAAACATGTTTAACCAGAAAAGCATAGGCATATAGTCATCAATCACCTAATGGGAACACATAATTCAACAAACCACAAATTACACTAATTTACGGGTTCCTCCGATTTATTTAATCGGGCAATAAACTGATATTTCTCACTTCCCTTAGCTAGAGGATGTTCATAGCTTCACAACGATACCAAGAATACTTTTTTTTTTAATAATCAAAATTGTATTAATAATAATAAGTTGAATCCCAACATTTACAAATCACCCTCCAAACATGATTACAAAAATTGAGAGGGGATATTTACCCAATTGTAATAACTACATAACAACCCTTTCCTAAAAATCTTACCAATCCACACCCAGGTCAGATGTATAATCCTATCAACAATTTGCTCAGCGTCCCAAAATTCATTGTCAAAGAGGATTTTGTTCCTAGACGACCAAATACAACAACCTATTACCAGCCACAAACCAACTATATTTTCCAATTGTATCCTTTGGATAGCTAAAATTTGTATCCATTGAAGCAAATGGTCCTGTATAGATATTGCATCTATATGACTAATTCCTAACCATGAACTGACACGCGACCATACCTCCGTACTTTTGTTGCATCTGAACAGAAGATGCAGTGCATCCTCGTCGCACCTGAAACATAACGGGCAAGTGAGGTCGTGTGTATTTGTGGTAATTCCACGCCTCTGAATGTTATCCCTAGTGGCCAACCGATTATGCAACAATTTCCAGCCAAAGCAAATTGTTTTCAAGGGTGATGTTGCCTTCCATATCAGTTTGAACGCTTGACTATTGTCGCTTATCAGTATGTCTTCTTCAGCATTTAGAAACAGCAATGAGTAACCTGCAGCGACCTCGTAACCTTTATTTGCATCATCATTCAAGTATACCGTGTCACTGTCCACCTTTTTGATGCTACACGATTCCAGCCTTAACAGGAGCGCCTGATAACGTTGCTGTAGAGCGTAATTCGAATTGTCGGCGTCACCAAAATCTATATTCCAATTTCACTGTTCTCCTATCCACCAACCATTATCCGCCACGGTGCTGAATTTATTCTGCACTTTTGTCCACAAGTCAGGGAAAATTGTGGCAAGTGTATCATTGCCACACCATCTTGATAACCAGAAAAATGTGTTAGTCCCATTTACAACTTGATGCGAGATATGATCCACAAATCTTCTCCCACAGAAACACCTAGCAATTTGGCATATGTCCCGCCACCAAAGAGATGATTTAGTTCTGGTTCCATTAAATTCATCCAGTAACCAACCTATTTTAACATTTCCATATCGAGCCATCAACATGTCCTTCGACAGGCTCTTTGAAGGAGTAAAACATTTCCAAATCCATTTTGCCATGAGTGCAATGTTGAAGCTTTTGATGTCCAATATACCAAGGCCCCCTAATTCTTTGTTTCTACACACTTGATTCCACCTTATCCAAGCTATTCCTTGTTTATTTGTCGATCAATTCCATAAAAAACGCCTTTGCATACTCGTAATTATCCTCACCACTTTACTCGGCATTTTGAAAAGTGCCATATAATGGATAGGCAAATTAGATAGAACCGACTTAATAAGAGTTAACCGCCCTTCCATCGACATAAATCTGCCTTTCCAAGTAGCCAACCGAGCTTGCACCCTATCTATAACTGGTTTCCAAAACTTCACCTGTCTAGGATTTCCACCAATACTCACTCCAAGAAACGAGAAAGGACAGTTTTTGACTTTACACGCCAGGAAATTTTCAGCTGCTGTAAGAAAAAACTGCTCTACTCCAATCCCATATAGAGAGCTGTTATTGTAATTGATTTCCAGCCTTGAAACTAATTGAAAACCTTTAAGAATTACCTTTAGAGCCCACAGATTTCCCCAGGATGCTTCTCCAACAATGACAGTATCGTCGGCATACTGCAGTAGGTTGAAGGATTTATTTTGGTTTATGCTGAAACCCTTGAAAAACTCCCTCTGTACTGCCCTTCTCATCATTACTGCTAACCCTTCTACTACAATGACAAATAAATACGGAGATAATGGGTCGCCCTGTCTTAGTCCCCTAGAAACTTCAAAATCTCTTGTAGAACTTCCGTTAACCAAGACTGACATGTAGTTCTTGAACACAGTTCCTTCCATCCAAGACAGCCATTTACTCCCAACTCCCATGATTTTTAAGACTTCACGGATATAAGACCACTCAATGCAATCATATGCCTTTGCAAAATCTACCTTCAAAATCAATGCTTTTTCTTTGCTTCTAGTTGAGTAATCAACCAATTCGTTCAATACTAGCACTCCTTCATGTAAATTCCTTCCTTGAATAAATGCTGTTTGATTTGGTGATATTAACCTATCCATTACTCCTTTGAGTCTGTCAGCCAAGAGTTTTGTTATCACTTTATAGACACTTCCAATCAGAGTAATGGGTCTGTATCCATCCAGGGATGTAGGATTTTCTTCTTTAGGTATTAAGACTAGAAATGAGGATGATAGTACCTTGGGTAGTCTCCCTTCCTCGAAGAATTCCTGGACGCATTTAGTGAAATCCTCTCCCACAATGTCCCAACAATGTTGAAAAAAGTTCATGTTAAATCCGTCTGGTCCCGGTGACTTATCGCCTTTACACATAAACACAACCCTCCTTATTTCTTCCACATCAAAGTGTGCTTCTAGCATTGAAATATCAGCTGCTGTCAACTTTAAAATGTTATCACTTCCAATACCTGGCATTGGTCTCAATGTAGATTAAAATCTTTCCTCAAAGTATGATACCACAGCTTCCTTAACTCCATTCACATCCTCGATGTTTTGATCATTCACAACTACTGAATTGATGTTGTTCACAGTGTTTCGGTGTTTGATGATAGCATGGAAGAACTTGGAAATTTTATCTCCATCTTCAATCCATCTGGTGCGCGACTTCTGGTGTAGAATGCTCTCTTTGATTCTGAGATGTCTCCACATGCTTTCTTCAGCCAAGCTTCTCCTATAAGTTCTGAGTCTACAACACCATTCAAGCTACTGGCCATATTCTCCTCAATATTGTTGATTTCTTCTATACTGTCTGAGACTTTAGTATCTACCCACCCGAATACAGATTTATTCCAAATCTTCAACTTAGATTTAAGCAATTGTAGCTTTTTTTTAGAGTATAAAAGCAGCTGACCCATGAACCTCTGCAGAACTCCAAACATTCTTAACAAAAGCAAGGAACTCATGATGTTGAATCCAATAATTCAGAAACCTAAACGGTTTTGGGCCCCAGTTAATATTCCTCATCGAGATCCACACTGGCCTATCATCAGAAATATCCCTATATCCAGCCTTTTGACACACCGTATTCCAGCCCATTATAAAACCGTTCGAAACCAGAAACCTGTCCAGCCTCCTGCAGGCATTCGTTGAGGCGTTGTACCATGTGAATTTATTGCCCACAACAGGTAAGTCAATACAACCAGATAACTCTATAAACTCCCTGAACTCAGTCATCAATTTCTTATTTTTAATACCTGTTCCTCTTCTTTCTCCTTCGTTTTTAACTGCATTAAAGTCACCCCCAAACATACACTCCCCCACTTCCTGATTTTCTTGTAGCTGTAACAAATCCTTCCAGAGTTGCCTCTTTTCACTATTAATGCAAGGTGAATAAATATTGACTAAATAGCATACCTTTTTGTTCCAATTAACCTTGATGCCTAAATAGCCCTTGCCTTTAAAACTGTATATAGGTTCAAATATCTCCTTGTTCCAAATGGTAAGTAGGCCTCCAGACATACCTACTGAGTTGGTTGCAGACCAAGCACAATTGTTGTTTCCCAAAATCTTATGTATAATACCTTCATTCATCTCCACACACTTTGTCTCTTGAAGGAATACAACATCAGCCCCTCCTTCTAATAATATTTTCCGAAAGAATACTCAAATCGGATAAATGAGTCAAAAGTTATGAAGGAAACAAGTTGTAGGATCTGCCATGCTCGCATTGCGAAGTAGCCAGCGAATGCTCGCTTCCTTATTCGCAGTGCGAAGCTCCAAGTGAATGCCTAGCCAACACTGGTTCGCTGCCCCATTCGCAGTGCGAAGTGCTGGCGAACCAAGTCAGAACCAAAACAAGGTAATGTTCGCAGTGCGAACCTCTGGCGAACGTTCGCCCTCACCTTCGTCGTGCGAATAGCCAACAAGTGTTCGATTTCCCCTTCGCTAGGGGATTCGCTGTAAAGACCATATACTAATACATGCATCAAATCATATATTATACATGAGTTTCACCTTTGGTACTGAAATATAATAAGTTCCTAGTTAACACATTATACACATAAATGCCTCTAATACAAAACACTAAAAGTCTAAGGCATTACATATACAAGATGTTCCAAAATGACAAAAACTAAGAACTAGATCAAAACAATGATCTTAAAACATAAACGCCATAGCGGAAGCCATGCCATCAAAAAACCACGATCCGTAAGGAAAGTCAAATAACCTTGTCCTTACCCTTCGCCGAACCTGCAGAACCTGTGATGTAAACAACAACAGTGGGGTGAGATACATCAAATCTCAGTGAGTTCCCTATCTTAAAGTCCTCTCGGCTTTACAGGGTTCTAATAAACCTAACTCATGTCAAAGGGGAAAGGGGAGTGACCATGAGTACACACACACAAGTAACCACAATGGTGAGCCTGTAAACCCACACTAGTACCGAAGTACCTCTTGAGCCTGTAAACTCAAGGATTCACAAAGTACCGAAGTACCTCTTGAGCCTGTAAACTCAAGGATTCACAAACAATAACCATACCAAGGCATCCCCTTTTCCCGTCCGCTTCTACGTCTAGAAGACGACCCGAGTCATGGATCCTCGAATTACTTGACATACGAAATGGATTCGGGAACAACGGCCTGTTAGCCGTGAACCGTCACTTCTCATGGCCTGTTAACCATCATAAGTCTCTACCCGTAGGTCCCATTCGTACTAAACGCGGGAATCAAACCTGCCAAGTAATGGTTCATATATTTCAGAGGAGCTCGAGACCCATGAAACGCACTATCAATAATAATCGGTTACGATTACACAATACACACGCCTCGGCCTTACTTGCACGAGCGTTGTCACCATTCAATCACACACCCACAACATTGTTTAGGGTAAGTCCTCACTCTACTTAATTCATATTTTAACATGCATACATATTCAAACATGTTTAACAATGAGAACAATAACCAAAGCATAATACATTTGCACAATAGAATTACAAATGATAAAATAACACACTTATCCCACATTTGGGTTTTCTCCGATTATTTAATCGGGCAGTAAAATTAACCTTTTCCACCTCTATTGCATAGAATATTTTCTTAGCTTCCCGTCGATATAAAGAACTCTTAAATCGGATAAACGAGTCAAAAGTTATGAATTTTTGAAAAAAAAGAAAATTATTGAGTTACAGCGAAATTCGCCTGGCCACTTCAAAATTCGCCTGGCCAAACCTCTTTCGCCAGCACTTCGCCTGGCCAATCACCATTCGCCAGCACTTCGCCTGGCCAATCTAGTGGCGAATCCCCAATTCCAGAAAAAACAAAAGTTCCAGTAGCTCACACATTTCTGTCTTTTCAAATCCGCCTGGCGAATCTGGAATCCGCCTGGCGAATCCCTTCCGCCAGTACTTCTCCTGGCGAGACAGTGGCGAGACCAAATTCGCCTGGCCACTTAAAAATTCGCCTGGCCACTTGCACCAGAACCAGAATTTTTTTCTGCTGCGGGTTTCATGATTCTAACCCCCAAAATCCCACTTTTCCAAACCAAAAACAGTTCCAACAACACAAACAAGCATAATTAATGTCCATAAGCATAGAGTGATCATACAATCCAATTTATCTCGATTTTTAACCGCTAGATTATCGATTTCAACATATTGACCTAAAACTCAAATATTCCAAAAACTCAAAAAAAGAAAAAAAAATGGTCTCTAACTAGAACCCACCTCTAGTAAGATGAAGATGAAGATGATGGTGAAGAAGATTGGATGAAGATTGATGAATGGATGATGATGATTCTTGATGTTCTTGAGTTTTTCCTCTTTTCTCTCCTTCACTTTTCCTTTCCTTCACTTTCCTTCAATGTTTCTAACTTTCTCTTTGTTTTCCAAATGAAGTGGAGAGAAAATAGATAGTATAGAAAAATTACCACTTATTAGTAATACTACTAAATGTCCAAATTAGCTCAAATGCACAAAAAATAAAAACTCAAAGTTAAATACTATTAATTTAATCAACTCTGAGTTCGTCAGTTTACTCTAATTATTCTATCAAATAATTGTTTAGAGTACTCCGAAACCCAGTTGATCATAATAATATTAACCAGAGCGTTTATAAATTTACGGGGTATTACATCCTCCCCCACTTAAATAGAAATTCGTCCTCGAATTTAGAAGATTACCCGAACAGATGTGGATAAGAATCTCGCATTTCTGATTCTAGTTCCCAAGTAGCATCACCCGGATGCGTCACATCCCATTGCACCTTGACAAGAGGAATGTCTTTGTTCCTTAACACTTCGGTTTCTCTTCCCACAATGCAACTCGGCTGTGGTTCAAAAGTCAAATCCGCTTCTATTCCCACCGATTCTGGTAGAATTGGCTGAAGAGGATCAGGAATAAACTTACGGAGCTAAGATACGTGAAAAACATCATGCATTTCAGATAGAGAGGGTGGTAAAGCTAATCTTTAAGCAACTTCACCAATCCTTTCTAAAATCTGATACGGTCCCACGTATCTCGGACTTAATTTACGTGACTTAAACGGTCCTCTCAATCTCAACCTCGGAGTAACTTTCAGAAATACATGATCACCTTCCTCAAATTCCAAAGGTCTCCTACGATTGTCCGCATAACTCTTTTGGCGATCTTGTGCTGGTTTAGCTTTCTCACGGATCATTCGAATCTTTTCCGTAGTCTCTTGAATAATCTCGGGTCCTAAAATCCTATCTTCACCAATTTCAGCCCAACACATAGGTGTTCTACACCTTCTCCCATACAATGCTTCATAAGGAGCCATACCGATGCTCGCATGGTAACTATTGTTATAGGAAAACTCAATTAACGGCAAAAGTTCTTTCCAATTCCCTCTACTCTCTAGCACACAAGCTCTTAACATATCCTCCATCGTTTGTATTGTTCGCTCAGTCTGACCATCCGTTTGAGGATGATTCGACGTGCTTAAACGCAAATTCGTACCCATAGCTTGTTGGAACACCTTCCAAAATCTCGAAGTAAACTTCGGATCTCTATCGGACACAATATTAGAAGGAACACCATGCAATCTCACAATCTCGGCAATAAACAACCTCGCAAGATGACTTGCCTTATAAGTAGTCTTCACGGCTAAGAAATGCGCAGATTTCGTTAGTCGATCCACAATCACCCAAATAGAATCATAACCACCTTGCGTTCGGTGTAAACCCACTGCAAAGTCCATAGAAATACTATCCCACTTCCAAACTGGAATATCCAAAGGTTGTAACAGACCGCCCGGTCTTTGGTGTTCGATCTTCACCTGTTAGCACACTGCACATTCTGACACATATTCGGCTATATCCTTTTTCATCCCAGACCACCAATAATCCTTCTTTAAATCCTGATACATCTTCGAAGCACCAGGATGTATCGTAAAAGTACCTTTATGAGCTTCGTCTAAAATCTTCCTTTTCAATGCCTTATCTTTCGGAACACAGATCCGTTGATTAAACAGAACAACCCCATCTGTTGCTCGTGTAAAGCCCGGTTGAAGTAACAACTCTTGTAACTCCTCCTCTAACAGTTGTTCTTGTTGAATCTCAACTCTTAAAGTAGAATTGACATTCAAATTTCCCATAATTACACCATTCAGAGTCCCCACAAACTGGAGATTAAGATCTCTAAACTTTTCCAACAACGAATACTCCAAAATCATCAATTCTGCACTATGAACCATTTTCCTACTTAAAGCATATGCGACCTTATTCGCCTTTCCTGGATGATACTTCAATTCTAAGTCATAATCTTTCAAGTACTCCATCCATCTTCTTTATCGCATATTCAACTCCTTTTGGTCAAACAAATACTTCAAACTTTTGTGGTCACTGAACATTTCAAAGCGCACACCATACAAATAATGACGCAACACCTTCAGTGCAAACACCACGGCAGCTAGTTCCAAGTCATGGGTTGGATAATTCTTCTCATGAACTTTTAACTGTCGAGAAGCATAAGCTACTACTTGACCGCCTTGCATCAGAACACCCCCTAATCCCCTCTTAGAAGCATCACAGAATACTTCATAAGAGTTAGTAGGATCAGGAATAATTAATACTGGAGCACTCATCAAACTTTCCTTCAATTTCATAAAACTTTGTTCACAACCCGAATCCCACTCAAAAGCAAAATCCTTCCGAGTAAGTTTCGTCATTGGTAAGGCCAATTGAGAAAAACCCTTGATAAACCTTCTATAGTAACCAGCCAATCCCAAGAAACTTCTGACCTCTGAAGCATTTCTCGGTCTCTCCCAATTAATCACTGCTTCTACCTTCGATGGATCCACTGCCACACCACCCTGAGATATAACATGTCCAAGAAAATTAACTTCCGACATCCAAAATTCACACTTGCTTAACTTGGCAAATAATTGCTTCTCTTGTAATACCGATAAGACAATCCTCAGATGTTCTCCGTGCTCTTGTGGAGTACGAGAATAAATAAGAATGTCGTCAATAAAGATTACCACAAATTGGTCCAAGTAAGCCTAAAATATTCGATTCATGTAATCCATAAAAACAGCTGGAGCATTAGTCACACCGAAAGGCATCACTAAGAATTCGTAATGACCATAACGGGTTCTAAATGCAGTTTTTGGCACATCGGAACTCTTCACTCGGATCTGATGATAACCCGACCGTAAATCAATCTTCGAGAACACACAGGCTCCTTTCAATTGATCTAATAAGTCGTCTATCCTGGGTAAGGGGTACTTGTTCTTAATGGTAACTTTGTTCAACTTACGATAATCAATGCACAAACGCATTCCCCCTTCTTTCTTCTTTACTAATAACACTGGAGCTCCCCAAGGTGAAACACTAGGTCTAACAAAATGCTTAGACATCAATTCCTCCAATTGGTCCTTTAATTCTCTTAATTCAAGCGGTGCCATCCGATACGGAGAAACGGATATAGGAGCCGTTCCCGGTATCAGATCAATAGAGAACTCAGCTTCTCACTCCGGAGGAAGAGAAGAAACATCCTCAGGAAAAACTTCAGGAAATTCACACACTATAGGAATACTCAGAACTTGTTGTTCACTACTTCCTTCCTTAGTAAGAACCATTAAAACAGATTTCTCCTTCTCGAATAAGAAATTTACCATTCCCACCGTACCTTCTAAAGTCGTTGATAACACATCCTTAGGAGTAGCCTCAGCAGATGAAATAATGATTAACTTCTCCTCACAACCGATAAAAACCGAATTGGCGGAAAGCCAATCCATTCCCAGAACAACATCCACTTTCTTGAGCGGCAAACAAATAAGATTTATTTGGAAGACTCTTTCATTCACCGACAACACACAATTTTCACACGTCAATGGTGTTTCGACCATTTCATCCGTGGCAGTAGTAACCACCATAGGAGGAAACAAAGGAATAGTTTGCAACCCAAGTCGCTTCACACATCTCAAAGACACAAAAGAATGTGTTGCCCCACAGTCAAATAAAACAAAACAAGGTTGTCCATTTACAAAACACGTACCCGCAATCAAGGAGTTGTCGCCCTTTGCTTTCCTCGCATCCAAGGTAAACACTCGGCCAGTAGTCTTCCTTTGTGTCTGATTTCTACCCTGAGGACAATCCTTAGCCATGTGGCCCACCTTATTACACTGATAACATTTCATTCCTTCCAAACTGCACCTGCCATAATGATTCCGTCCACACATATGACATACCGGAGGCACACTAGTTCTAGAACTCGGGACTTGCTTCCCTTTGGAAAACTGTTGCCTTTGCCTAAACTGCTGATTCGACCTTCCACGGTCACTTTGAGTCGCCCTGTTCGAATCCACCTCCATTTGTACCTTTTTCAAACTATTTTCCGCCACATAACATTGTCTTAACATTTCAGCATAAGTAGAAAATTCCCGTTGAGACACGCTGTGTGAAACTCAGCCCTTAACCCAAACAGAAACTGATCAATCTTCCACCTCTCATCAGGAGCATACATGGCCTGTCTAGAATAGTCAGCCATGTTCTCAAATTTTTTCGTATAAGAAGCCACTGATAAGTTGCCCTGTCTCAACTGTTGGAACTCAAACTCCTTTTGAGACCTTAATGAACTCGGAAAATATTTCTCCATAAAGATTACTTTAAACTGTTCCCACACTTTTGGCACCTCCTGAATTGTCATCAAGGCTGAAGCGCTCTCCCACCACCTCATGGCAGGACCCTTCAACCAGTGAGAAGCAAAGACCACTTTATTCTCCTCACTGCAATGAACTATCTGAAAAATCCGTTCCATACCTGTTATCCATTCGTGCGCCTTCACCGGATCTAGCCCTCCCTGAAACTCCGGAGGATTCATACGAACAAATTCCCTATAGGTTCCTCCTGTAACTTCCAGAACAACCACTGGAGGATGCATACCATCAGCCATTTGTTGCATCATTCCTTGCATGAACTGATTCTGCTGCTGCTGCATCTGTTGTATAAATTGGTACAAAGGGGCATTCCCTTCATCACCCTGTGGAACCGTCCCAGCTGGAGTAGCCCTCGGAGTCCTAGGTCTCCCACAGTTGTTTCTATGTCCGTCAGCCATGTTCCTGAATGTCATACAAATAGGATTAAGTTGATCAGACTCAATACCATAAATATAACACCTAAGACCCAAGGCGACACCACGTATCTGAAACGGAAAGAAGCACTTAGTCTATTTCATGGCCAGGTCGAGGATACGACCTGCTTTGATACCAACTGTAAAGACCATATACTAATACATGCATCAAATCATATATTATACATGAGTTTCACCTTTGGTACTGAAATATAATAAGTTCCTAGTTAACACATTATACACATAAATGCCTCTAATACAAAACACTAAAAGTCTAAGGCATTACATATACAAGATGTTCCAAAATGACAAAAACTAAGAACTAGATCAAAACAATGATCTTAAAACATAAACGCCATAGCGGAAGCCATGCCATCAAAAAACCACGATCCGTAAGGAAAGTCAAATAACCTTGTCCTTACCCTTCGCCGAACCTGCAGAACCTGTGATGTAAACAACAACAGTGGGGTGAGATACATCAAATCTCAGTGAGTTCCCTATCTTAAAGTCCTCTCGGCTTTACAGGGTTCTAATAAACCTAACTCATGTCAAAGGGGAAAGGGGAGTGACCATGAGTACACACACACAAGTAACCACAATGGTGAGCCTGTAAACTCACACTAGTACCGAAGTACCTCTTGAGCCTGTAAACTCAAGGATTCACAAAGTACCGAAGTACCTCTTGAGCCTGTAAACTCAAGGATTCACAAACAATAACCATACCAAGGCATCCCCTTTTCCCGTCCGCTTCTACGTCTAGAAGACGACCCGAGTCATGGATCCTCGAATTACTTGACATACGAAATGGATTCGGGAACAACGGACTGTTAGCCGTGAACCGTCATTTCTCATGGCCTGTTAACCACCACAAGTCTCTACCCGTAGGTCTCATTCGTACTAAACGCGGGAATCAAACCTGCCAAGTAATGGTGCATATGTTTCAGAGGAGCTCGAGACCCATGAAACGCACTATCAATAATAATCGGTTACGATTACACAATACACACGCCTCGGCCTTACTTGCACGAGCGTTGTCACCATTCAATCACACACCCACAACATTGTTTAGGGTAAGTCCTCACTCTACTTAATTCATATTTTAACATGCATACATATTCAAACATGTTTAACAATGAGAACAATAACCAAAGCATAATACATTTGCACAATAGAATTACAAATGATAAAATAACACACTTATCCCACATTTGGGTTTTCTCTGATTATTTAATCAGGCAGTAAAATTAACCTTTTCCACCTCTATTGCATAGAATATTTTCTTAGCTTCCCGTCGATACAAAGAACTCTTAAATCGGATAAACGAGTCAAAAGTTATGAATTTTTGAAAAAAAAGAAAATTATTGAGTTACAGCGAAATTCGCCTGGCCACTTCAAAATTCGCCTGGCCAAACCTCTTTTGCCAGCACTTCGCCTGGCCAATCACCATTCGCCAGCACTTCGCCTGGCCAATCTAGTGGCGAATCCCCAATTCCAGAAAAAACAAAAGTTCCAGTAGCTCACACATTTCTGTCTTTTCAAATCCGCCTGGCGAATCTGGAATCCGCCTGGCGAATCCCTTCTGCCAGTACTTCACCTGGCGAGACAGTGGCGAGACCAAATTCGCCTGGCCACTTAAAAATTCGCCTGGCCACTTGCACCAGAACCAGAATTTTTTTCTGCTGCGGGTTTCATGATTCTAACCCCCAAAATCCCACTTTTCCAAACCAAAAACAGTTCCAACAACACAAACAAGCATAATTAATGTCCATAAGCATAGAGTGATCATACAATCCAATTTATCTCGATTTTTAACCGCTAGATTATCGATTTCAACATATTGACCTAAAACTCAAATATTCCAAAAACTCAAAAAAAGAAAAAAAAATGGTCTCTAACTAGAACCCACCTCTAGTAAGATGAAGATGAAGATGATGGTGAAGAAGATTGGATGAAGATTGATGAATGGATGATGATGATTCTTGATGTTCTTGAGTTTTTCCTCTTTTCTCTCCTTCACTTTTCCTTTCCTTCACTTTCCTTCAATGTTTCTAACTTTCTCTTTGTTTTCCAAATGAAGTGGAGAGAAAATAGATAGTATAGAAAAATTACCACTTATTAGTAATACTACTAAATGTCCAAATTAGCTCAAATGCACAAAAAATAAAAACTCAAAGTTAAATACTATTAATTTAATCAACTCTGAGTTCGTCAGTTTACTCTAATTATTCTATCAAATAATTGTTTAGAGTACTCCGAAACCCAGTTGATCATAATAATATTAACCAGAGCGTTTATAAATTTACGGGGTATTACATCCTCCCCCCCTTAAATAGAAATTCGTCCTCGGATTTAGAAGATTACCCGAACAGATGTGGATAAGAATCTCGCATTTCCGATTCTAGTTCCCAAGTAGCATCACCCGGATGCGTCACATCCCATTGCACCTTGACAAGAGGAATGTCTTTGTTCCTTAACACTTTGGTTTCTCTTCCCACAATGCAACTCGGTTGTGGTTCAAAAGTCAAATCCGCTTCTATTCCCACCGATTCTGGTAGAATTGGCTGAAGAGGATCAGGAATAAACTTACGGAGCTAAGATACGTGAAAAACATCATGCATTTCAGATAGAGAGGGTGGTAAAGCTAATCTTTAAGCAACTTCACCAATCCTTTCTAAAATCTGATACGGTCCCACGTATCTCGGACTTAATTTACGTGACTTAAACGGTCCTCTCAATCTCAACCTCGGAGTAACTTTCAGAAATACATGATCACCTTCCTCAAATTCCAAAGGTCTCCTACGATTGTCCGCATAACTCTTTTGGCGATCTTGTGCTGGTTTAGCTTTCTCACTGATCATTCGAATCTTTTCCGTAGTCTCTTGAATAATCTCGGGTCCTAAAATCCTATCTTCACCAATTTCAGCCCAACACATAGGTGTTCTACACCTTCTCCCATACAATGCTTCATAAGGAGCCATACCGATGCTCGCATGGTAACTATTGTTATAGGAAAACTCAATTAACGGCAAAATTTCTTTCCAATTCCCTCTACTCTCTAGCACACAAGCTCTTAACATATCCTCCATCGTTTGTATTGTTCGCTCAGTCTGACCATCCGTTTGAGGATGATTCGACGTGCTTAAACGCAAATTCGTACCCATAGCTTGTTGGAACACCTTCCAAAATCTCGAAGTAAACTTCGGATCTCTATCGGACACAATATTAGAAGGAACACCATGCAATCTCACAATCTCGGCAATAAACAACCTCGCAAGATGACTTGCCTTATAAGTAGTCTTCACGGCTAGGAAATGCGCAGATTTCGTTAGTCGATCCACAATCACCCAAATAGAATCATAACCACCTTGCGTTCGGTGTAAACCCACTGCAAAGTCCATAGAAATACTATCCCACTTCCAAACTGGAATATCCAAAGGTTGTAACAGACCGCCCGGTCTTTGGTGTTCGATCTTCACCTGTTAGCACACTGCACATTCTGACACATATTCGGCTATATCCTTTTTCATCCCAGACCACCAATAATCCTTCTTTAAATCCTGATACATCTTCGAAGCACCAGGATGTATCGTAAAAGTACCTTTATGAGCTTCGTCTAAAATCTTCCTTTTCAATGCCTTATCTTTCGGAACACAGATCCGTTGATTAAACAGAACAACCCCATCTGTTGCTCGTGTAAAGCCCGGTTGAAGTAACAACTCTTGTAACTCCTCCTCTAACAGTTGTTCTTGTTGAATCTCAACTCTTAAAGTAGAATTGACATTCAAATTTCCCATAATTACACCATTCAGAGTCCCCACAAACTGGAGATTAAGATCTCTAAACTTTTCCAACAACGAATACTCCAAAATCATCAATTCTGCACTATGAACCAGTTTCCTACTTAAAGCATATGCGACCTTATTCGCCTTTCCTGGATGATACTTCAATTCTAAGTCATAATCTTTCAAGTACTCCATCCATCTTCTTTGTCGCATATTCAACTCCTTTTGGTCAAACAAATACTTCAAACTTTTGTGGTCAATGAACATTTCAAAGCGCACACCATACAAATAATGACGCAACACCTTCAGTGCAAACACCACGGCAGCTAGTTCCAAGTCATGGGTTGGATAATTCTTCTCATGAACTTTCAACTGTCGAGAAGCATAAGCTACTACTTGACCGCCTTGCATCAGAACACCCCCTAATCCCCTCTTAGAAGCATCACAGAATACTTCATAAGAGTTAGTAGGATCAGGAATAATTAATACTGGGGCACTCGTCAAACTTTCCTTCAATTTCATAAAACTTTGTTCACAACCCGAATCCCACTCAAAAGCAAAATCCTTCCGAGTAAGTTTCATCATTGGTAAGGCCAATTGAGAAAAAGCCTTGATAAACCTTCTATAGTAACCAGCCAATCCCAAGAAACTTCTGACCTCTGAAGCATTTCTTGGTCTCTCCCAATTAATCACTGCTTCTACCTTCGATGGATCCACTGCCACACCATCCTGAGATATAACATGTCCAAGAAAATTAACTTCCGACATCCAAAATTCACACTTGCTTAACTTGGCAAATAATTGCTTCTCTTGTAATACCGATAAGACAATCCTCAGATGTTCTCCGTGCTCTTGTGGAGTACGAGAATAAATAAGAATGTCGTCAATAAAGATTACCACAAATTGGTCCAAGTAAGCCTAAAATATTCGATTCATGTAATCCATAAAAACAGCTGGAGCATTAGTCACACCGAAAGGCATCACTAAGAATTCGTAATGACCATAACGGGTTCTAAATGCAGTTTTTGGCACATCGGAACTCTTCACTCGGATCTGATGATAACCCGACCGTAAATCAATCTTCGAGAACACACAGGCTCCTTTCAATTGATCTAACAAGTCGTCTATCCTGGGTAAGGGGTACTTGTTCTTAATGGTAACTTTGTTCAACTTACGATAATCAATGCACAAACGCATTCCCCCTTCTTTCTTCTTTACTAATAACACTGGAGCTCCCCAAGGTGAAACACTAGGTCTAACAAAATGCTTAGACATCAATTCCTCCAATTGGTCCTTTAATTCTCTTAATTCAAGCGGTGCCATCCGATACGGAGAAACGAATATAGGAGCCGTTCCCGGTATCAGATCAATAGAGAACTCAACTTCTCACTCCGGAGGAAGAGAAGAAACATCCTCAGGAAAAACTTCAGGAAATTCACACACTATAGGAATACTCAGTACTTGTTGTTCACTACTTCCTTCCTTAGTAAGAACCATTAAAACAGATTTCTCCTTCTCGAATAAGAAATTTACCATTCCCACCGTACCTTCTAAAGTCGTTGATAACACATCCTTAGGAGTAGCCTCAGCAGATGAAATAATGATTAACTTCTCCTCACAACCGATAAAAACCGAATTGGCGGAAAGCCAATCCATTCCCAGAACAACATCCACTTTCTTGAGCGGCAAACAAATAAGATTTATTTGGAAGACTCTTTCATTCACCGACAACACACAATTTTCACACATCAATGGTGTTTCGACCATTTCATCCGTGGCAGTAGTAACCACCATAGGAGGAAACAAAGGAATAGTTTGCAACCCAAGTCGCTTCACACATCTCAAAGACACAAAAGAATGTGTTGCCCCACAGTCAAATAAAACAAAACAAGGTTGTCCATTTACAAAACACGTACCCGTAATCAAGGAGTTGTCGCCCTTTGCTTTCCTCGCATCCAAGGTAAACACTCGGCCAGTAGTCTTCCTTTGTGTCTGATTTCTACCCTGAGGACAATCCTTAGCCATGTGGCCCACCTTATTACACTGATAACATTTCATTCCTTCCAAACTGCACCTGCCATAATGATTCCGTCCACACATACGACATACCGGAGGCACACTAGTTCTAGAACTCGGGACTTGCTTCCCTTTGGAAAACTGTTGCCTTTGCCTAAACTGCTGATTCGACCTTCCACGGTCACTTTGAGTCGCCCTGTTCGAATCCACCTCCATTTGTACCTTTTTCAAACTATTTTCCGCCACATAACATTGTCTTAACATTTCAGCATAAGTAGAAAATTCCCGTTGAGACACGCTGTGTGAAACTCAGCCCTTAACCCAAACAGAAACTGATCAATCTTCCACCTCTCATCAGGAGCATACATGGCCTGTCTAGAATAGTCAGCCATGTTCTCAAATTTTTCCGCATAAGAAGCCACTGATAAGTTGCCCTGTCTCAACTGTTGGAACTCAAACTCCTTTTGAGACCTTAATGAACTCGGAAAATATTTCTCCATAAAGATTACTTTAAACTGTTCCCACACTTTTGGCACCTCCTGAATTGTCATCAAGGCTGAAGCGCTCTCCCACCACCTCATGGCAGGACCCTTCAACCAGTGAGAAGCAAAGACCACTTTATTCTCCTCACTGCAATGAACTATCTGAAAAATCCGTTCCATACCTGTTATCCATTCGTGCGCCTTCACCGGATCTAGCCCTCCCTGAAACTCCGGAGGATTCATACGAACAAATTCCCTATAGGTTTCTCCTGTAACTTCCGGAACAACCACTGGAGGATGCAGACCATCAGCCATTTGTTGCATCATTCCTTGCATGAACTGATTCTGCTGCTGCTGCATCTGTTGTATAAATTGGTACAAAGGGGCATTCCCTTCATCACCCTGTGGAACCGTCCCAGCTGGAGTAGCCCTCGGAGTCCTAGGTCTCCCACGGTTGTTTCTACGTCTGTCAGCCATGTTCCTGAATGTCATACATATAGGATTAAGTTGATCAGACTCAATACCATAAATATAACACCTAAGACCCAAGGCGACACCACGTATCTGAAACGGAAAGAAGCACTTAGTCTATTTCATGGCCAGGTCGAGGATACGACCTGCTTTGATACCAACTGTAAAGACCATATACTAATACATGCATCAAATCATATATTATACATGAGTTTCACCTTTGGTACTGAAATATAATAAGTTCCTAGTTAACACATTATACACATAAATGCCTCTAATACAAAACACTAAAAGTCTAAGGCATTACATATACAAGATGTTCCAAAATGACAAAAACTAAGAACTAGATCAAAACAATGATCTTAAAACATAAACGCCATAGCGGAAGCCATGCCATCAAAAAACCACGATCCGTAAGGAAAGTCAAATAACCTTGTCCTTACCCTTCGCCGAACCTGCAGAACCTGTGATGTAAACAACAACAGTGGGGTGAGATACATCAAATCTCAGTGAGTTCCCTATCTTAAAGTCCTCTCGGCTTTACAGGGTTCTAATAAACCTAACTCATGTCAAAGGGGAAAGGGGAGTGACCATGAGTACACACACACAAGTAACCACAATGGTGAGCCTGTAAACTCACACTAGTACCGAAGTACCTCTTGAGCCTGTAAACTCAAGGATTCACAAAGTACCGAAGTACCTCTTGAGCCTGTAAACTCAAGGATTCACAAACAATAACCATACCAAGGCATCCCCTTTTCCCGTCCGCTTCTACGTCTAGAAGACGACCCGAGTCATGGATCCTCGAATTACTTGACATACGAAATGGATTCGGGAACAACGGCCTGTTAGCCGTGAACCGTCACTTCTCATGGCCTGTTAACCACCACAAGTCTCTACCCGTAGGTCCCATTCGTACTAAACGCGGGAATCAAACCTGCCAAGTAATGGTGCATATGTTTCAGAGGAGCTCGAGACCCATGAAACGCACTATCAATAATAATCGGTTACGATTACACAATACACACGCCTCGGCCTTACTTGCACGAGCGTTGTCACCATTCAATCACACACCCACAACATTGTTTAGGGTAAGTCCTCACTCTACTTAATTCATATTTTAACATGCATACATATTCAAACATGTTTAACAATGAGAACAATAACCAAAGCATAATACATTTGCACAATAGAATTACAAATGATAAAATAACACACTTATCCCACATTTGGGTTTTCTCTGATTATTTAATCGGGCAGTAAAATTAACCTTTTCCACCTCTATTGCATAGAATATTTTCTTAGCTTCCCGTCGATATAAAGAACTCTTAAATCGGATAAACGAGTCAAAAGTTATGAATTTTTGAAAAAAAAGAAAATTATTGAGTTACAGCGAAATTCGCCTGGCCACTTCAAAATTCGCCTGGCCAATCACCATTCGCCAGCACTTCGCCTGGCCAATCTAGTGGCGAATCCCCAATTCCAGAAAAAACAAAAGTTCCAGTAGCTCACACATTTCTGTCTTTTCAAATCCGCCTGGCGAATCTGGAATCCGCCTGGCGAATTCCTTCTGCCAGTACTTCGCCTGGCGAGACAGTGGCGAGACCAAATTCGCCTGGCCACTTAAAAATTCGCCTGGCCACTTGCACCAGAACCAGAATTTTTTTCTGCTGCGGGTTTCATGATTCTAACCCCCAAAATCCCACTTTTCCAAACCAAAAACAGTTCCAACAATACAAACAAGCATAATTAATGTCCATAAGCATAGAGTGATCATACAATCCAATTTATCTCGATTTTTAACCGCTAGATTATCGATTTCAACATATTGACCTAAAACTCAAATATTCCAAAAACTCAAAAAAAGAAAAAAAAATGGTCTCTAACTAGAACCCACCTCTAGTAAGATGAAGATGAAGATGATGGTGAAGAAGATTGGATGAAGATTGATGAATGGATGATGATGATTCTTGATGTTCTTGAGTTTTTCCTCTTTTCTCTCCTTCACTTTTCCTTTCCTTCACTTTCCTTCAATGTTTCTAACTTTCTCTTTGTTTTCCAAATGAAGTGGAGAGAAAATAGATAGTATAGAAAAATTACCACTTATTAGTAATACTACTAAATGTCCAAATTAGCTCAAATGCACAAAAAATAAAAACTCAAAGTTAAATACTATTAATTTAATCAACTCTGAGTTCGTCAGTTTACTCTAATTATTCTATCAAATAATTGTTCAGAGTACTCCGAAACCCAGTTGATCATAATAATATTAACCAGAGCGTTTATAAATTTACGGGGTATTACATTCGCAGTGCGAACCTGGGAAAAATCTGGGTTTTCAGCAGTGTGAAAACAGAGCCTTGGGACCAAAAACTCATCCAAAACTCCACCCAACAGACAAATATACATTGACACATAATCATACATGGCTAGTGATTATACTACACAGCTTATACCACATTTCAACCGTTAAATTCAAGATTTAGCAAGATTATTCATTTTCTCACAATCCTAACCTAGAGTCTAAACCTCAAGAAAATCTAAAACAAAGGTTTCTATCTATAACCCACCTTGAATAGATGATGATGATGAAGATTGGAAAATGATTTGATGAAGATTTGATGATGTTCTTGATCTTTCCACTTCTTGGTTTCCACTTCTCTTTTTCCTTCCTTTCTCCTTCTTTCTCTCCAACTTTCTAACTTTCTCTTTCTTTGATTCTAATGAGGAAAATGAAGGAAAAGAAATGATATAGTATAATATCATCAATTAGTAATACTACTAATTATCCAATTAGTCTCCAAAATTCTAAAATTTAAATACCTCAGAGTCAGATAATATTAAATGAATTTACTCTAAATTCAACAGGTACTCTAATTATCTTTGCAGATAATTTCTCAGTGTACTCCGGGACTCAGTTGATCACAACTAATATTATCCGGAGTAAATAAAAATTACGGGGTGTTACATTAAATAAATAAATTAAACTTCAATACAAATAATAATATAACGAGACATAAAATATTAAGAGTAAAAATGGAGAATAAACCAATAAAAAAGTGATTTAAATAGTAAGTGATATAAACATTTGATTTTTCTAATTAATTTTAAAATAATAATTAATTTAATATTAAAAACTAAATAAATGAGTTGTTATTAAAAAAATATTAAATTACTAAACGATCTTCGATTTAAAAAAAAAAATATCAAAATTTTCATTTTCTATACTTACAAAATTTAAAAAGATAAATGTTGTGATTTGTTAATATGGATGTGAATGCTCTTACCTACTACTTTATCAAACATGTGTCATCATATGTTTTAATGTAATTCTTTTATATCATATATATACGTATATATTGTTTATTCTTTTATATATAAAAATATAAAGAATTAGATCTAATAAAGTATTATTTTTAAATTGAAAAGTGAGAATGCACATTATTTTTAATTAAATAAAATAACATCATTTTAAAACAACGAGAGAGTATCTTAATAAATCATTTTTCTTTGATAATACGTATATATATATATATATATATATATATATATATATATATATATATATATATATATATATATATATATATATATATATATATATATATATATATATATATATATAACTTATTTAGGGTATAACAATACTTAATTTTTAATAAAAATATTATTAAATAAAACTCATTTAGGGTATAACAATATTTATTTATTTTTAATAACTGAGTTTAATGATAATATTTAATTATGTTGTATAATTAATTTTAAATATATTTAATTATATTATACTAATATTTTATAACTTTGATGACTTTACGTCGAATTAGGTATAAAATCATTTGACAAGAGATTATTCAATTCCTACATTACGCCTATATAAATTGTTTCAAAAGTACTACTATTATTTATTTAGTTGTTTGATAGGTGTATATAGTTACTATCATATACATTAATTACAATAGCTATGTACTATTTACTAGACATCATTATGTTTCTTTTTTTTTACACTTTTTTTCTCTTTCCAACCTAGGTCTCTTATGATATGATATGTACATTAAAAATTGTTTGAAATTATGATAAAATATTATGATGTATTTTGTTTTTCTATTTTAAAATTATAGTTAAAAATACTACTACATATGAAAACATAATTAATCATATTATAATTTAAATTTATTATAAATAAAAAAATTATATTGTACCATTTTTATTTATAGTAGTTTCAATTAATGCATTATTTCATTTATAAGTTTTTAAATAAATTAGTTCATTTACTTATGATCATTATTTTTATCCAGGCTTATGTTTGTTTTTCTTTCATTTTTTACTCGATTAATTTTACTCAACTATATTAAATAGTTATTTTTAATTTAAATTTATAATTTAATAACATTTAATTATAAAATTTAATATATTTTTTTATCTTTATTGTCAATTTTGAATATTTTAGAATATTTAGAGTCAATAACAATGTACAATAAAAATTTTATAAATTATTTACTCATATTGTATGTCACATAGTACATTAAAATTGTTTATTCTTTAAATTTTTTTTATGATTTTTTAATGATCGACTCCTTTATAACTATTTTAGACCACAACATACAACAACTGGACAAAACTATATTATAACACTTTCCATATTTTCGTACAACTCCTTTATAATTTCTTTTTTTTTTGTCTTTATGTCATTTTAATAACTGGACAAAACTATATTATAACACCTTCCATAATTGTACAACTCTTTTTTTCCCTTAGAAATCATAACTAATGATGACTATAAACTTGAGTCAATAAGTCCATTATTTACTCTTTCTTATTACTACTTGCATCTCAAAATGCCAAGGAACATCTCATGCAACCAAGGAACATCTCATTTATCAATTTTCGTACGATTAGCTATAGAGTCAAACTCATGCAGTAACTTTTATATTTTTGCAATTATTGGAGTAACAAGTTATTACATCAATGTTATATTGATATCATTTTATATTGTATGCATTAATGATAGTAAAATTTACATCAATATTATACAATAAGATGTCATATTTTTAAATATTCATATATTATAATAGTCAGAAATTAAACTTTAAAACTTTTAATATGACACCGATGATAGAGTAAAAATTTGAATGGGTAGATATTCATTGACAATAAATAATGAGAAATTGAGGGAGAGAAGTAATTTTTGCTGAGTTGAAGTGATAGGAGAGAGATACAAATATTTTAAATGTGTGGTTGTGATGGCTTAAGAATTAAGAGAGGGAAATCTGATGGTTGAGAAAAATTATGGAAATGTGTAGGGGATGGTGGGTGTCGTATGGCAGACTTTGAAAGGGAAAAAAAAGTTTGCTTTAATGGAAATCTTCTTACATTTGTTTTGGAAATACTGCTCTGCTACCCGAAAATACTACTCAAAATACCAAAAGATGGTGATTTATATAAAAAATGAGTAAATAAATATTTTATTTAAAGTCTAACATTATGTCTTTTTATTAGTACAATGAATTATAATAGTAATTATTTACCTACCTATGCTCTGCTATGATTCTATGACTCTGACAATACTCTACTATGACTTTATGATTATGACAATACTATGACCTTATTCACAAATCTCCATTATACATATTTTGTTTAAAATAATTTGTGTGATTTGAGTTATTTTACTATAAAAACCAACTTATTTTTTATGTTAGACACTTGAAAAAAAACAAAATAATTTTTTGAAGCTAGACACTTTAAAGAATTATTTATTTAGTATTTTATACAATCTAAAGATTTAATGAGAATATTGGTTAATGTTTCTATTGCAAACAAATACGCATCCAAAACTATATACGAGAAAAAAATAAATTGTTGATTCAATTATTTTTATATATGGGAACAACTTGACACTGTTTCAAATATTTTTATAAATAATATGAAAACAAAAATAATATTTATATACAAAAAAAATACATTATTGATTAAAAAATATTATATACAGGAAAAATTACTATTCTTATAAACGGGAACAATTTTAATACTGATCAAAATATTGAATAATACAAATTTATCGATCATATTTTTTAAACTTGTGAAAAACGTTAAGGGAACTTATTAAAAACTATATTTATCAGCCAAAATATAAAAGAAAGGTTTTTATTTTAAAAATAATATACTTTCTTGGTTAAATAACTTTTTTTTTATGTTTTTTTACATTTTTATTAAATTTTAAAAACAAAAACGTGCGTATCACATCCGTACTCGAGCGAACACGCGGGTACTGATATGAAACATACATATGGTACCGATATTAAACTATTGATTTAAATATTAAATAATAACGACAACAAATTTAATATTGATTTAAATATTTTATTTATTTTTGTTACCAATATTTATTTATACAATTAAAATAATATTTTAAAAGTAATATGTTATTATTTGATATTTATAAAACTAAATGATTACCTATATTTGAAATTATATTTAATTTAAGATACAATTTTTTTAAACATAATATATAAAAAATTGAAATATATATTATTGATGTAAAACAATTTTGATAAAACAATTTTGTTTTTATTTAAAAATATTTCTTTCTTTTATAAATAATAAATTATTTTGGTAAAACAATTTTGTTTTTCTTATTTATATTTTTATTACATTTTAAAAACAAAAGCGTGCATATCACACCAGTATTGATATAGTACATGCATATGGTTATTGATATTAAACTAATGATTTAAATTTTAAATAATAACGAGAGTAACTTTAGTATTGATTTAAATATTTTTATAAATAATTCTAAAACAAAAATATTTATATATAGGTATTCAACAAAAGAGATATTTGTAATCATACTTACATAAAACTGAAGCTATTTGTATATATGAAAAAATTATATTTATACTCCAAAGATAAATAAAATATATTTTTTTAAAAATAAAAAATTTCTTGGTAAAATAATATTATCTTATCTTTTTATTTTTATTTTTAAAAAAACACAAATACGCGTCACCAACTTACGTCCGCGGGTATTAATTCTATATGTTTTTAATATAAATTATATTTTTTATTTACTAAATTTATTAATCATATTTTATTTTATTTTCAAATTGTAAATCTAAAAAAATGTGTATCACCGACCAGTACTCGTGTGAACGCATAGATATTGTAATACCCCGTAAATTATTTTGCTCTGGATAATATTAGTTGTGATCAACTGAGTCCCAGTGTACTCTGATAAATTATCTGCAAAGATAATTAGGGTAACTGTCGAATTTAGAGTAAATCCAATTAATATTATCTGACTCTGAGGTATTTAAATATTTGGACTTTAGAGACTTTTCGGACAATTAGTAGTGTTGCTAATTGATGATATTTTTTCCCTATATTATTTTCTTTCCTTTCATTTTTCCAAAGAAAAAGATAGAAAGGATTTTAGAGAGAAAGAAAAGAGAAGGAAAGGAAGAGAAAAAGAGGAGAAAAGTTCAAGATCAAAAGCATCAAGAACATCATCAAATCTTCATCCAATCATCTTCAAATCTTCACAATCTTCATCTATTCAAGGTGGGTTCTAGTTAGATGCTTTTGTTTTAGACTCTCTTAGATTCTAAGGCTTAGGTTAGAATTGTAAGGAAATTGGATAAATTGCAAAATCTTGGAAGTTAACGGTTAAAGTGTGTTATAAACTGAGTAGTATGAGTTATAGGAGTGTAGAATCATTTATATTTGATTGTATGATGTTGGGATATGTTTTGGTGGGGTTTTGGAACCATGGGAGATCAGCTGTTACACTGATGAAGTTTCTAAAATTCCCAGATTCGCACTGCGAATCCCCTAGCGAAGGGGAAATCGTAGGCTCGCTGGCAGCTCGCACTGCGAAGGCGAAGGCGAGCATTCTCTAGTGGCTCGCCAGTGGTTCGCACTGCGAACCTTGCGTTGTATTTGCTACTGCCTTGGTTCGCCAGCGTTCGCACTGCGAATGGGGCAACGAACAAGTGTTGGCTAGGCGTTCGCTGGACGCTTCGCACTGCGAATGAAGTAGCGAGCGTTCGCTGGCTTATTCGCAATGCGAACATAGCAGAACATCCAATTTGTTTCTTGCATAACTTTTGACTCGGATATCCGTTTTTCGTATTCTTGGTATCGTTGTGAAGCTAGGAACGTATTCTAGCTGATGGTAGTGAGAAACATCTGGTTATTTTTCCCGATTTAATGAATCGGAGGGAACCATATATTGGTGAAATGTGTGATATGTTGCATTATGTGTTTCCCTTATGTACGTATGCGAAAATACGAATTTGGTAGGGTGAGGGATATTACCATAAACAGTGTCGACAAATGTAGATGGAATAAACACTAGTATGGAACATGTGTGTTAACCTTTGTGGTTATGCTAAGGCGTTATGGTCTTGTGATCGTCGATTACGATCACGTTTGTGAGTGTTATCACGTAATCGTAACCGGTTATTCTTGTGAGTGCGTTTCATGGGTCTCGAGCTCCTCTGAAACATGTGCACAACTACTTGGCAGGTTTGATTCCCGCGTGCAGTACGAATGGCACTCTGGGAGCCTATGCTTGTGACGGTTAATGGCCCGTGTGAAGTGACGGTTCATAACGGTTAATGGCCCGTAGGACCCGAATCCATTCGTATGTCAAGTAGGTTACCAGGATCCATGACTCGGGTCGACTTCTAGACGTAGAAGCGGACGGGAAAAGGGGATGCCTTTGTGTGGTTACCGATTAGTGATAGTGTGAGTTGATGAACTCATGACATGTTTCCATATAGGGTGTGTGTACTCAAAGTCACTTCCCTTTTCCCTTTGACTTGAATTAGGTCTATTAGAACCTTGTAGAGCCGAGAGGACCATAAGATAGAGAACTCACTGAGATTTGATGTATCTCACCCCACTGTTGTTGTTTACATCACAGGTTCTGCAGGTTCGGCGAAGGGTAAGGACAAAGTGGTTTGACTTTTCCTTACTGATCGTAGCTTTTGAGATGGCATGGCTTCCGCTATGACGTTTTATTTTGAGATCATTATAGTGATCTAGTTATTAGTGCTTTTTGGACATCTTGTATATGTTGTGCCGTAGACTTTAGAACTTTGTCTTTAGGGCATTTAATGTATACAATGTGTTAACTAGGAACTTGTACATATGTAATACCCATATATATATACATGCATCAAATCATATATTATACATGAAAAGTACATTTGGTACTGAAATACATAAGTTCCTAGTAACACTGTATACATAAAAATGCCCAAAGCAACCTAAAACCAAACACTGGCATGTCATATGTACAAAGTGTTCAAAAGATAAAACTAAGAACTAGATCCCTAAGGATCTCAAAAGACTCCACAACGGAAGCAAAACCAACAGCTAAGCAGGGATAGTCATACGGCCTTATCCTTACCCTTCGTGGAACCTGCAGAACCTGTAATGTAAAAAACAACAGTGGGGTGAGATACATCAAATCTCAGTGAGTTCCCTATCTTAAAGTCCTCTCGGCTCTACAAGGTTCTAATAAACCTAACTCAAGTCAAAAGGGAAAGGAAATGACTTTGAGTACACACACTACAAACGTATCCACACCGGTGAGCCTGTTAACCCACACAAGTACCAAGGTACGTCCTGAGCCTGTTAGCTCAAGAATCTCACAAATCAGTAACCATACCAAGGCATCCCCTTTTCCCGTCCGCTTCTAGGTCTAGAAGACGACCCGAGTCATGGATACTCGAAATTACTTGGCATACGAAATGGATTCGGGAACAACGGCCTGTTAGCCGTGAACCGTCACTTCTCATGGCCTGTTAACCATCACAAGTCTCTACCCTTAGGTTTCATTCGTACTATACGCGGGAATCAAACCTGCCAAGTAATGGTGCACATGTTTCAGAGGAGCTCGAGACCCATGAAACGCATTATCAAAAAGAACCGGTTACGATTACACAATACACACGCCTCGGCCTTACTAGCACGAGCATCGACACTATGTCATTTCACACTTCCCGACATTGTTTAGGGTAATGGTTCTCACTCTTCCTATTCCATATTTTAGCATGCATACTTATTTAACAACAATTACACACCATCAAACGCTAAAAATCAACAAAATGACACTATTCCCAAAATCTCGACATAATTAAATCGGCCAACAAATTTAAAACCATTTTCATACGAAAGTACATTCGGTTAGCTTTCCAATGATATCAAAATTATTAAAAATGGATAACAGAGTCAAAAGTTATGGACATAACCAAAAATAGTATCGCGAGAAAACACAAGTGTGCAATTTCCTGACCGTACGCGTATTGCCTTGTGCCATACGCGTACCGCCCATCTGGCTCGCCCAGCCATACGCGTATTGCCCAAGGTGATACGCGTATGGGCAGAGCTGTTTTCCCCTTGAAAGTTTCCATTTTTCCTCCATTACGCCTACCATTCATGCCATACGCGTAAGGCCATGTCCCATACGCGTAAGGCCATGTCCCATACGCGTATGGGCAGTGGAAATTCGCAATTTCCTGCAGAATTTTCCCTGCTACGGGTTCCCCAAAATCCATTCTTTTCACAACCACCAAGCATCAAAACATGATATAATCATAACAACCAGTGTAACAAACAATCAAAGATTGAATTTCAGCAGTTAAATTAAGATTCTATAGTAAAATTCCACATTTCCTCACAATATCAACTAACTCTAAAACTCAATAAAACCTTAATCTAAAGAGTCTAACTAGAACCCACCTGGATTACTAGATTAGGAGGTTGAAGCTGAGATGAACAGATGAAGATTGGTCGATGATTGATGATCTAGAGCTCTTGGGAGAGTTTCTTCTTCTTCCTCTTCCTTTTCCTTTCTTTCTTTTCTTTTTCTCTAAGTTCTTCTACTTTACCAAATAAGGAAAATGAAAAGAAAATATCCAAAGTAACATTAATTGGTCATACCACTAATTATCCAAATTATCTCAAATGCACCAATTAATAAAATTCCAAATTAAATAATATTAAATCTAATCAATCCGAGTTCGTCAGTTTACTCTAATTATTCTATCCAATAATTGCTCAGAGTACCCCGGAACCCAGTTGATCATACTAATATCATCCAAAACGTTCACAAAATTTATGGGGTATTACATCCTCCCCCCCCCCCCCCCCCCCCCCCCTTAAATAGAAATTCGCCCACGAATTTAAAACAATACCTGAAAAGATGAGGATAGACCTCCCGCATTTCCGATTCCAATTCCCAAGTCGCATCGCCTGGATGTGTCTCATCCCATTGGACTTTAACAAGAGGAATCTCTTTATTCCGTAACACTTTAGTTTCCCTTCCTGTGATACGACTCGGCTGAGGCTCAAATGTCAAATCAGCTTCTATCTCAATTGTATCCGGTAAAACTAGCTGAAGAGGGTCTGGAACAAATTTCCGAAGCTGAGATACATGAAAAAACGTCATGCATCTCTGACAGAGAAGGCAGTAAGGCTAATCTGTAAGCTACTTCCCCAATTCTTTCCAAAATCTGATACGGTCCCACATATCGTGGACTTAATTTTCGCGATTTAAATGGTCCTTTCAATCTCAATCTCGGAGTAACCTTTAAAAATACATGATCACCCTCATCAAACTCCAACGGTCTCCTACGGTTATCCGCATAGCTTCTCTGACGGTCTTAGGCTTGTTTGATCTTCCCCCGAATCATTCTAATCTTTTCCGTAGTCTCATGAATAATCTCGGGTCCCAAAATCCTATCATCGCCTACCTCCGTCCAACACAATGGCGTTCTACACTTCCTACCATACAACGCCTCATAAGGTGCCATACCAATACTTGCCTGATAACTGTTATTATAAGAGAATTCGATCAACGACAAAAGTTCTCTCCAATTTCCCCCACTTTCAAGCACACAAGCTCTTAACATGTCTTCCATAGTTTGTATTGTCCGTTCCGTCTGACCGTCCGTTTGCGGATGGTTCGACGTACTCAAACACAACCTCGTTCCCATGGCTTGTTGAAAAGCCCTCCAAAATCTGGAAGTAAATTTTGGATCTCTATCCGAAACAATACTAGTAGGAATACCATGCAATCTCACTATCTCTGAAATAAACAACCTTGCGAGATGACTCGCCTTGTAGGTAGTCTTCACAGCTAAGAAATGCGTGGATTTTGTTAACCGGTCCACAATTACCCAAATTGAATCATAACCACCTTGCGCACGAGGTAATCCCACTGCGAAGTCCATCGAAATACTAACCCATTTCCACATCGGAATTTCTAAAGGTTGTAATAAGCCACCCGGCCTTTGGTGCTCAATCTTCACTTGCTGGCACACCGCACATTCCGACACAAACACCGCAATATCTCTTTTCATTCCGGACCACCAATAGTCCCTCTTTAAATCTTGATACATCTTTGAAGCACCAGGATGTATAGTAAAAGTACCCTTATGCGCTTCCTCCAAAATCCTTCGTTTTAACTCCGTGTTATTCGGAACACAAATCCTTTGGTTAAACGAAATGACTTCGTCGGTAGCTCGCACAAAACCCGGTTGAGTCAACAATTCTTGTAACTTCTCATCCAACCCTTGCTCTTGTTGTATTTCTTCCCTGAGAGTAGAGATGATATTCAAATTTCCCATAACTACACAATCAGGAGTCCAATTAAATTGAAGATCTAGGTCTCTAAACTTTTCCATTAAGGCACACTCTAACATCATCAACTCGGCACTATGCAACTCTTTCCTGCTTAAAGCATCCGCCACCTTGTTCGCTTTACCTGGATGGTACTTTAGTTCCAAATCATAATCCTTCAAATACTCCATCCACCTCCTTTGACGCATATTCAATTCTTTCTGATCAAATAAGTACTTTAAGCTCTTGTGGTCACTAAACATCTCAAAACGTACACCATACAAATAGTGACGCCACACTTTCAATGTAAAAACAACTGCCGCCAATTCTAAATCATGCGTCGGGTAATTCTCTTCATGTACTTTCAACTGTCGTGAAGCGTAAGCCACTACATGTCCCTCCTGCATTAACACTCCGCCTAAACCCTTTTTCGATGCATCACAATATACCTCATAAGACTTGCTAGGATCGGGAATAACCAAAATAGGAGCAGTAGTCAGTCTCTCTTTCCAACTCCTAAAACTTCTTTCACAAGCCGAATCCCACTCATACGAATAATTCTTCCGCGTAAGTTTCGTCAATGGTAAAGCCAACGGCGAAAATCCCTTGATAAACCTTCTGTAATAACCTGCTAATCCCAAGAAACTCCTCACTTCAGAAACATTCTTCGGTCTCTCCCAATTAATTACTGCTTCAACCTTTGATGGATCGACCGCCACACCTCCCTGGGATATAACATGACCAAGGAAATTAACCTCAGACATCCAAAACTCACACTTACTTAACTTAGCAAAAAGTTGCTTCTCTTGCAAAATGAATAAAACGATTATTAAGTGTTCTCCGTGCTCTTGAGGATCACGAGAATAAATAAGAATGTCATCAATGAAAATCACCATAAATTAGTCCAAGTAAGGTTGAAATATCCGATTCATATAATCCATGAAAACTGCCGGAGCATTTGTCACACCAAAAGGCATTACCAGAAATTCATAATGACCATAACGGGTTCTGAACGCGGTCTTGGGTACATCTGTACTCTTCACCCGAATCTGATGATAACCCAACCGTAAGTCAATCTTCGAGAACACACAGGCTCCTTTCAATTGATCTAACAGGTCGTGTATCCTTGGTAACGGGTATTTATTCTTGATGGTGACCTTATTCAACTGTCGGTAATCAATACATAATCGCATTTCACCATCCTTTTTCTTTACCAATAACACTGGAGCTCCCCAGGGTGAAACACTGGGTAGAACAAAATGCTTAGCCAACAATTCTTCCAATTGGTCCTTTAATTCTCTTAATTCAAGTGGGGCCATCCGCTACGGAGAAACGGATATTGGAGTCGTTCCTGGTATCAGGTCAATAGAGAACTCCACTTCCCGTTCCGGAGGTAGAGAAATGATATCCTCGGGGAAAACTTCAGGAAAGTCACAAACTACTGGAATACTCAGAACTGGAATGCTACTACTCTCCTCCTTAGTAAGAATCATAAGAACAGATTTTTCTTCCTTAAACAAGAAATTAATCATTCCCACCGTACCTTCCAAAATAGTAGTTAACACATCCTTCGAAGTAGCCTCTTCGGACGGAATAATGATCAGTTTTTCCTCACACCCAATAAACACAGAATTAGCAGAAAGCCAATCCATTCCCAGAACAACATCCACTTTCTTAAGCGGTAAACAGATAAGGTCAATCTGGAAAACTCTTTCATTTACCGATAAAATGCAATTTTCACACATCAACGGTGTTTCAACAATTTCGTCCATGGCAGTAGTAACCACCATAGGAGGAAATAAAGGAACAACTTGCAACCCAAGCCGCTTCACACAACACGTGGACACAAAAGAATGAGTTGCCCCACAATCAAATAAAACAAAACAAGGATGTCCATTTACGAAACACGTACCCGCAATCAAGGAGTTATCATTCTCGACTTTTCTCGCATCCAAGGTATACACTCGGCCCGTATTCTTCCCTTGTGCCTGATTTCTACCCTGAGGACAATCCTTCGCCATGTGGCCCACCTTATTACACTGATAACATCTCATTCCCTCCAAACTGCACCTACCATAATGATTCCGTCCACAAATACGACATACCGGAGGCACACTAGTTCTAGAACTCTGAGCTTGCTTCCCTTTAAAGGATTGTTGCCTGGGCCTAACCTGTTGATTCGGTCTCCCTCGATCACTTTGATTCATCCTATTCAAATCTCCTTTCATTTGTACCTTCTTCAAACTATGTTCAGCCACATAACACTGTCTTAACAGTTCGGCATAAGTAGTAAATTCCCATTGAGACACGCTATGTGAAATTTCAGCCCTTAAACCAAACAGAAACTGATCAATCTTCCACCTCTCATCGGGAGCATACATGGCTTGTCTAGAATAAGCGGCCATAGTTTCAAATTTCTCAGCATAAGAAGCCACAGTCAAGTTACCTTGTCTCAATTGTAGAAATTCAAATTCCTTCTGAGACCTCAAGGAACTTGGAAAATATTTCTCCATAAAAATTACCTTAAACTGCTCCCACACCTTCGGAACCTCTTGAATTGTCATTAAGGCTGAAGCACTTTCCCACCACCTCATGGCAGGACTCTTCAACCAGTGGGAAGCAAAGACCACCTTGTTTTCCTCACTGCACTAAACTATTTGGAAGATCCGTTCCATACCTGATATCCATTCATGAGCCTTTACTGGATCTAACCCTCCCAGAATTCCGGAGGATTCATACGGATGATATCCCTAAAGGTTCCCCCTGCAGCTTCTGGTACCACCACTGGAGGATGCACACCACCAGCCAATTGTTGTACCATTTGTTGCACAAACTGATTCTGATGTTGCTGCATCTGTTGCATAAATTGGTACAAAGGAGCATTCCCCTCGTCACCCAGCGGATTAGTCCCTGCTGGAGTGGTTCTTGGTCTACCACGGTTGTTTCTGCGCATGTCAGCCATGTTCCTGAATTTCATACAGGTAGGATTAAGTTGATCAGACTCAATACCATAAATATAACAGACAAGACCGATGGCGACACGCCGCATATGAAACGGAAAGAAAACTTATTCTATTTCATGGCTAGGTCGAGGATACGACCTGCTCTGATACCAACTGTAATACCCATATATATATACATGCATCAAATCATATATTATACATGAAAAGTACGTTTGGTACTGAAATACATAAGTTCCTAGTAACACTGTATACATAAAAATGCCCAAATCAACCTAAAACCAAACACTGGCATGTCATATGTACAAAGTGTTCAAAAGATAAAACTAAGAACTAGATCCCTAAGGATCTCAAAAGACTCCACAACGGAATCAAAACCAACAGCTAAGCAGGGATAGTCACACGGCCTTATCCTTACCCTTCGTGGAACCTGCAGAACCTGTGATGTAAACAACAACAGTGGGGTGAGATACATCAAATCTCAGTGAGTTCCCTATCTTAAAGTCCTCTCAGCTCTACAAGGTTCTAATAAACCTAACTCAAGTCAAAAGGGAAAGGAAATGACTTTGAGTACACACACTACAAACGTATCCACACCGGTGAGCCTGTTAACTCACACAAGAACCAAGGTACATCCTGAGCCTGTTAGCTCAAGAATCTCACAAATCAGTAACCATACCAAGGCATCCCCTTTTCCCGTCCGCTTCTACGTCTAGAAGACGACCCAAGTCATGGATCCTCAAAATTACTTGGCATACGAAATGGATTCGGGAACAACGGCCTGTTAGCCGTGAACTGTCACTTCTCATGGCCTGTTAACCATCACAAGTCTCTACCCTTAGGTTCCATTCGAACTATACGCGGGAATCAAACCTGCCAAGTAATGGTGCACATGTTTCAGAGGAGCTCGAGACCCATGAAACGCACTATAAAAAAGAACCGGTTACGATTACACAATACACACGCCTCGGCCTTACTAGCACGAACGTCGACACTATGTCATTTCACACTTCCCGGCATTGTTTAGGGTAATGGTTCTCACTCTTCCTATTCCATATTTTAGCATGCATACTCATTTAACAACAATTACACACCATCAAACGCTAAAAATAAACAAAACGACACTATTCCCAAAATCCCGACATAATTAAATCGGCCAACAACTTTAAAACCATTTTCATACGAAAGTACATTCGGTTAGCTTTCCAATGATATCAAAATTATTAAAAACGGATAACAAAGTCAAAAGTTATGGACATAACCAAAAATAGTATCGCGAGAAAACACAAGTGTGCAATTTCCTGACCATACGCGTATTGCCTTGTGCCATACGCGTACCGCCCATCTGGCTCGCCCAGTCATACGCGTATTGCCCAAGGTGATACGCGTATGGGCAGAGATGTTTTCCCCTTGAAAGTTTCCATTTTTCCTCCATTATGCATACCATTCATGCCATACGCGTAAGGCCATGCCCCATACGCGTAAGGCCATGTCCCATAGAATTTCCTGCAGAATTTTCCCTGCTACGGGTTCCCCAAAATCCATTCTTTTCACAACCACCAAGCATCAAAGCATGATATAATCATAACAACCAGTGTAACAAACAATCAAAGATTGAATTTCAGCAGTTAAATTAAGATTCTATGGTAACATTCCACATTTCCTCACAATATCAACTAACTCTAAAACTCAATAAAACCTTAATCTAAAGAGTCTAACTAGAACCCACCTGGATTACTAGATGAGGAGGTTGAAGCTGAGATGAACATATGAAGATTGGTCGATGATTGATGATCTAGTGCTCTTGGGAGAGTTTCTTCTTCTTCCTCTTCCTTTTCCTTTCTTTCTTTTCTTTTTCTCTAAGTTCTTCTACTTTACCAAATAAGGAAAATGAAAAGAAAATATCCAAAGTAACATTAATTGGTCATACCACTAATTATCCAAATTATCTCAAATGCACCAATTAATAAAATTCCAAGTTAAATAATATTAAATCTAATCAATCCGAGTTCGTCAGTTTACTCTAATTATTCTATCCAATAATTGCTCAGAGTACCCCGGAACCCAGTTGATCATACTATTATCATCCAAAATGTTCACAAAATTTATGGGGTATTACAACATATATATTTCAGTACCAAACATATTATTCATGTATGATATATGCTTTGATGTATGTATGTATATGTGGGCGTTATAGTTGGTATCAGAGCAGGTCGTATCCTCGACCTAGCCATGAAATAGTATAAGTGTTTCTTTCCGTTTCATATGTGTTGCGTCGCCATTGGTCTTACGTATTATATTTATGGTATTGAGCCTGATCAACTTAATCCTATCTGTATGAAATTTAGGAACATGGCTGACCGACGCAGAAACAACCGTGGTAGACCGAGAACTACTCCAGCAGGGACAAATCCGCCAGGGGACGAAGGGAATGCCCCTTTGTATCAATTCATGCAACAGATGAAGCATCAGCAGAATCAGTTTGTGCAGCAAATGGTACAGCAGATGGCTGGTGGTGTGCATCCTCCAGTGGTTGTTCCGGAAGCTGCAGGGGGAACCTTAGGGATTTTATTCGTATGAATCCTTTGGAGTTTCTGGGAGGGTTAGATCCAGTAAAGGCTCATGAATAGATATCCGGTATGGAGTGGATTTTCTTGATCGTCTAGTGTAGTGAAGAAAATAAGGTTGTCTTTGCTTCTCACTTGTTGAAGGGTCCTGCTATGAGATGGTGGGAAAGCGCTTCAGCCTTGATGACAATTCAAGAGGTACCGAAAGTATGGGAGCAGTTTAAGATAACTTCTATGGAGAAGTATTTTCCAAGTTCCTTAAGGTCTCAAAAAGAATTTGAATTTCAACAGCTGAGACAAGGTAACTTGACAGTGGCTTCGTATGCGGAAAAGTTTGAAGATATGGCTGCTTATTCTAGACAAGCCATGTATGCTCCCGATGAAAGGTGGAAGATTGATCAGTTTCTGTTTGGTTTAAGGGCTGAAATTTCACATAGTGTGTCTCAGAGAGAATTTACTAGCTATGCTGACTTGTTACAACAGTGTTATGTGGCGGAGCATAGTTTGAAAAAGGTACAAGCAGAAGGAGAGTTAAGTAGGGTGAATCAAAGTGATTGTGGGCGATCAAATCAACAATTTAGACCGAGACAACAACCTTTCAAAGGGAAACAAGTTCAGAGTTCCAGGACTAGCGTGCCTCCGGTATGTCGTACTTGTGGTAGAAATCATCAGGGGAGGTGTGGTATCGAAGGTGTGAGGTGTTATCAGTGTCAGAAAATGGGCCACTTGGCGAGAGACTGTCCTCAAAAGAAGAATACCGGGCGAGTGTATACCTTGGATGTAAGGAAAACAAAGGGTGACAACTCTTTGATTGCTGGTACGTGTTTTGTGAATGGAAATCCTTGTTTTGTTTTATTTGATTGTGCGGCAACGCATTCTTTTGTGTCCACGTGGTTCGTGAAGCGACTTGGGTTGCAAGCTGTTCCTTTATCTCCACCCATGGTGGTTACTACTGCCATGGATGAAATTGTTGAAACACCGTTGATGTGTGAAAATTGTGTATTGTCGGTGAATAAAAGAGTCTTCCAGATTGATTTGATTTGCTTACCTCTTAAGAAAGTGGATGTTGTTCTGGGAATGGATTGGCTTTCAGCTAATTCGGTTTTTATCGGTTGTGAGGGGAAGTTAATCATTATTCCATCTGTTGAAGCTACTTCGAAGGATGTGTTAACTACTATTTTAGAAGGTACGGTTGGAATGATTAATTTCTTGTTTGAGGAGGAAAAATCTATTCTTTTGATTCTTACTAAGGAGGAGGCTGGTAACCGTCAAGTTGTGAGTATTCCGGTAGTTTGTGACTTTCCTGCGGTTTTCCCCGAGGATATCACTTCTCTTCCTCCGGAACGGGAAGTGGAATTCCCTATTGACCTGATACCGGGAATGGCTCCAATATCCGTTTCTCCGTATCGGATGGCACCACTTGAATTAAGAGAATTAAAGGATCAATTGGAAGAGTTGTTGGCTCAGCATTTTGTTCGACCAAGTGTTTCGCCCTAGGGAGCTCCAGTGTTGTTGGTAAAGAAGAAGGATGGTGGAATGCGGTTGTGTATTGATTACCATCAATTGAATAAGGTCACCATCAAGAACAAATACCCATTGCCAAGGATAGACGATTTGTTAGATCAATTGAAAGGAGCCTGTGTGTTCTCGAAGATTGATTTACGGTCGGGTTATCATCATATTCGGGTGAAGAGTTCAGACATACCAAAGACTGCATTTAGAACCCGTTATGGTCATTATGAATTTTTGGTGATGCCTTTCGGTGTGACGAATGCTCTGGCAGTTTTCATGGATTACATGAATTGGATATTTCAACCTTACTTGGACCAATTTGTGGTGATTTTCATTGATGACATTCTTATCTATTCCCGTGACCCTCAAGAGCACGGGGAACACCTAAGAATTGTTTTATCCATTTTGCAAGAGAGACAACTTTTCGCTAAGCTAAGTAAGTGTGAATTTTGGATGTCGGAGGTGAATTTCCTTGGACATGTCATATCTCAGGGAGGTGTAGCGGTTGACCCATCAAAAGTGGAAGCAGTGATAAATTGGGAGAGACCAAAGAATGTATCTGAAGTTAGAAGCTTTTTGGGACTAGCAGGATATTATAGAAGGTTTATTAAAGGCTTTTCCCAACTGGCTTTACCGATGACGAGACTTACTCGGAAAGATTGTTCTTATGAATGGAATTCGGCTTGTGAGCAAAGTTTTATGAGTTTGAAGGAAAGGTTGACGACCGCTCCTGTTTTGGTCATTCTTGATCCTAGCAAGTCGTATGAGGTATATTGTGATGCGTCGAAGATGGGATTAGGAGGGGTGCTAATGCAAGATGGACATGTAGTGGCTTATGCTTCACGACAGTTGAAAGTCCATGAAGAGAATTATCCCACGCATGATTTAGAATTGGCGGCGGTTGTATTTACCTTGAAGGTGTGGCGTCACTATTTGTATGGTGTGCGTTTTGAGATGTTTAGTGACCACAAGTGCTTACAGTACCTCTTTGATCAAAAGGAGTTGAACATGCGGCAAAGAAGGTGGATGGAATATTTGAAAGATTATGACTTGGCACTAAGATAACATCCGGGTAAAGCGAATAAGGTGGCGGATGCTTTAAGTAGGAAAGTGTTGCACAGTGCCGACTTGATGATGCTAGAGTATACTTTATTGGAGAAATTTCGAGATCTAAATCTTCAATTTAATTGGACTCCTAATTGTGTGGTTATGGGGAATTTGGATATCAATTCTACTCTTAGGGAAGAAATCCAACAAGAGCAAGGGTTAGATGAGAAGTTGCAAGGAGTGTTATTGCAACTGGGTTTTGTGCGAAATACCGATGGAGTTATTGTATTTAACCAAAGGATTTGTATTCCGGATAACACGGAGTTGAAAAAGAAGATTTTAGATGAAGCGCATAAGGGTGCTTTTACGATACATCCGGGATCTTCAAAGATGTATCAAGACCTAAGGAGGGATTATTGGTGGTCTGGGATGAAAAGAGATATTGCGGTGTATGTGTCAGAATGTGTGGTGTGTCAACAAGTAAAGATCGAGCACCAAAGACCGGGTGGCTTGTTGCAACCTTTAGAAATTCCGGTGTGGAAATGGGATAGTATTTCGATGGACTTCGCGGTGGGTTTTCCCCGTGCGCAAGGTGGTTATGATTCAATTTGAGTGATTGTGGGTCGGTTGACGAAGTCTGCTCATTTCTTGGCCGTAAAGACTACCTATAAGGCGAGTCATCTCGCAAGGTTGTTCATTTCGGAGATAGTGAGGTTGCATGGTATTCCTACTAGTATTGTTTTGGATAGGGATCCAAAATTTACCTCTAGATTTTGGAGAGCCTTTCAACAAGCTATGGGGACGAAGTTGTGTATGAGCACGTCGAATCATCCGCAAACGGATGGTCAGACGGAATGGACAATACAGACCATGGAGGATATGTTGAGAGCTTGTGTGTTGGAAAGTGGCGGAAATTGGATAGGACTATTGCCATTGATTGAATTCTCTTATAATAACAGTTATCATGCAAGTATTGGTATGGCACCTTATGAAGCATTATATGGAAGGAAGTGTAGGACACCGTTGTGTTGGGCAGAGGTTGGTGAAGATAGGATGTTGGGACCTGAGATTATTCATGAAACTACGGAGAAAATTAAGATGATCCGTGATAAGATCAAACAAGCCCAAGATCGTCAGAAGAGTTATGCGGATAACCGTAGAAGGCCTTTAGAATTTGAAGAAGGCGATCACGTGTTTTTAAAAGTCACTCCGAGATTGCGGTTGAAAGGACCATTTCGATCGCGGAAGTTAAATCTGAGATACGTAGGACCGTATCAGATCTTGGAGAGAATTGGTGAAGTAGCCTACAGATTAGCCTTACCGCCTTCTCTATCTGAGATGCACGATGTTTTTCATGTATCTCAGCTTAGGAAATTTGTCCCATATCCTCTTCAGCCAATTTTACCAGATACAATTGAGATAGAAGCAGATTTGACATTTGAGCCTCAACCGAGTCGTATCACCGGAAGAGAAACTAAAGTGTTAAGGAATAAAGAGATTTCTCTTGTTAGGGTCCAGTGGGATGAGACGCATCCGGGTGATGCAACTTGGGAATTGGAATCGGAGATGCGGGAGGTCTATCCTCATCTTTTCAGGTAATTGTTTTAAATTCGTGGGCGAATTTCTATTTAAGGGGGGGAGGATGTAATACCCCGTAAATTATTTTGCTCTGGATAATATTAGTTGTGATCAACTGAGTCCCAGTGTACTCTGATAAATTATCTGCAGAGATAATTAGGGTAACTGTCGGATTTAGAGTAAATCCAATTAATATTATCTGACTCTGAGGTATTTAAATATTTGGACTTTAGAGACTTTTCGGACAATTAGTAGTGTTGCTAATTGATGATATTTTTTCCCTATATTATTTTCTTTCCTTTCATTTTTCAAAAGAAAAAGATAGAAAGGATTTTGGAGAGAAAGAAAAGAGAAGGAAAGGAAGAGAAAAAGAGGACAAAAGTTCAAGATCAAAAGCATCAAGAACATCATCAAATCTTCATCCAATCATCTTCAAATCTTCACCATCTTCATCTATTCAAGGTGGGTTCTAGTTAGATGCTTTTGTTTTAGATTCTCTTAGATTCTAAGACTTAGGTTAGAATTGTAAGGAAATTGGATAAATTGCAAAATCTTGGAAATTAACGGTTAAAGTGTCTTATAAACTGAGTAGTATAAGTTATAGGAGTGTAGAATCATTTATATTTGATTGTATGATGTTGGGATATGTTTTGGTGGGGTTTTGGAACCATGGGAGATCAGTTGTTACGCTGATGAAGTTTCTGAAATTCCCGGATTCGCACTGCGAATCCCCCAGCGAAGGGGAAATCGTGGGCTCGCTGGCAGCTGGCACTGCGAAGGCGAAGGCGAGCATTCGCCAGTGGCTCGCCAGTGGTTCGCTTGCGAACCTTGCGTTGTATTTGCTACTGCTTTGGTTCGCCAGCATTCGCACTGCGAATGGGGAAGCGAACAAGTGTTGGCTAGGCGTTCGCTGGACGCTTCGCACTGCGAATGAAGTAGTGAGCGTTCGCTGGCTTATTCGCAATGCGAACATAGCAGAACATCCAATTTGTTTCTTGCATAACTTTTGACTCGGTTATCCGTTTTGCGTTTTCTTGGTATCGTTGTGAAGCTAGGAACGTATTCTAGCTGATGGTAGTGAGAAACATCTGGTTATTTTTCCCGATTTAATGAATCGGAGGGAACCGTAGATTGGTGAAATGTGTGATATGTTGCATTATGTGTTTCCCTTATGTACGTATGCGAAAATACGAATTTGGTAGGGTGAGGGATATTACCATAAACAGTGTCGACAAATGTAGATGGAATAAATACTAGTATGGAACATGTGTGTTAACCTTTGTGGTTATGCTAAGGCGTTATGGTCTTGTGATCGTCGATTACGATCACGTTTGTGAGTGTTATCACGTAATCGTAACCGGTTATTCTTGTGAGTGCGTTTCATGGGTCTCGAGCTCCTCTGAAACATGTGCACAACTACTTGGCAGGTTTGATTCCCGCGTGCAGTATGAATGGCGCTCTGGGAGCGTATGCTTGTGACGGTTAATGGCCCGTGTGAAGTGACGGTTCATAACGGTTAATGGCCCGTAGGACCCGAATCCATTCGTATGTCAAGTAGGTTACAAGGATCCATGACTCGGGTCGACTTCTAGACGTAGAAGCGGACGGGAAAAGGGGATGCCTGGGTGTGGTTACCGATTAGTGATAGTGTGAGTTGATGAACTCATGACATGTTTCCATATAGGGTGTGTGTACTCAAAGTCACTTCCCTTTTCCCTTTGACTTGAGTTAGGTCTATTAGAACCTTGTAGAGCCGAGAGGACTATAAGATAGCGAACTCACTAAGATTTGATGTATCTCACCCCACTGTTGTTGTTTACATCACAGGTTCGGCGAAGGGTAAGGACAAAGTGGTTTGACTTTTCCTTACGGATCATAGCTTTTGAGATGGCATGGCTTCCGCTATGACGTTTTATTTTGAGATCATTATAGTGATCTAGTTCTTAGTGCTTTTTGGACATCTAGTATATGTTGTGCCGTAGACTTTAGAACTTTGTATTTAGGGCATTTAATGTATACAATGTGTTAACTAGGAACTTGTACATATATATTTCAGTACCAAACGTATTATTCATGTATGATATATGCTTTGATATATGTATGTATATGTGGGCGTTACAGATATCCCACTAGATCATCAAATTCAAACTTAGTATATAACACATAGTATAATAAAAAATATGTGATGGTTGATAAGTGATTTTTTGTGTTTCATTATTTTTTTAAATAGATAAATCTAAACCCAAAATAAAAAATTTACAAATAAAATTTATATATGGGAATAAGTTTAATATTGATTCAAATATTTGTATAAATAATTTCAAATAAAAAATAATATTAATATACGGGAAAAACATATATGGTTAGGTAAAATATTTTATATACGGGCGCACGAAAAATTCTACTTATAAAATAAAATATCAATATTAAATTTTTTTTATATACGAAAACAATTATAAATTCTACATTTATATATTTTTTAAATAATATTTATACACGAGGAAAAATTATTGTTCTACTTATATTTCATCTTCTACATGTATATTTTTTAAAAATAATAAAATTTTTGGATTAAATAATATTTATATTTATATAAATTATTTACTAATTTTTATTAATTATATTTTTTTAAATTTTAAATATAGACAAATGCGCGTCACCGGCGGGTGTCCGTGCGAAGGCACGGGTATCCCACTAGTTTATATATAAAGAAACATCATAATGCATATATAGATAAACAAATAGAAAGAGAAATAGACCAAGTTTCTTCCCCTTTATATCACAATCCTTATACATTCCGCAAGCTTTTATATATATTAAGGAAGAAAATACATCACACAAACATATTTTTTATATAAAGAAACATCATAATGCATATATAGATGATTAAATAGAAATAAAAATAGACCATGTTTCTTCCACCTTATATCACAATTCTTATAATCAATTCCACAAGCTTATTATGTATATCTTTCTCATCAAGATCCTCCTAATCATTTAACCTGTTGCCTCTTATTACAATCGTAGTAGGACCGACCACGCCTGCCACATGGTATTGCATTAGGTCGAAGTGCACCATAACTGATGTACTTATTTCGTCCTTTAGAACTCAATAAAAACTCAGTATCATCTTCAATGAGATCATTATTGGCATTGTTAACAAGACCTGAAAGGTTTTCAGATGCTCCAATTACTGTTATTAATGTTAAGGCTAAGAGGAGGAAAATAAGTCTTGTTTTAGATTCCATTGTTTTTGAGAGATGGGTTTGAAATGAAGAGAGGAAGAATTTCTTAATAAATTGTCATTTTTATTGCCCTTTTTGGAAGAGTAAAAGGGAAAAGTTTGGATAAGTGGCATGTGTGTGAATTTGGCTAAAAAATGAAATCTACGTTATCTTGCTAATATTGATACTGGTCTTCGAAACTTTTGAGCATCCTATATTCATAAAGAATAACTCTATTATGGTTAGTATACGCATGTGCTAGCCTTGAATCCCATAACAAACTTTCATGTTTTATATTTTGGGAAATATTTACCCACACCCCAATATTTCGCACCCATAATCCATGTTTGTGGTCTAAAAATAATAGAGAATGACTCTATTATTGGTCCTTTCTGAATTAATTTAAAATTTATTTAAAATTACTATTTCAATGTGAATCAGGAAATTCCTGATGTGCTAATGAAATTCTACGTGGAATCTCTTCACTACGGTGATGAGTGTCTCTAGTAGATAGAAAAAAAAAAGTGCACGTTCTTGTAAGATATCACTCCGATGTTTAAATAAGTGAGGTTCTGGAAGTGTAACTTGTAAGAATAGAGTGAATAATTGGTATGACACAAAATCACACTTATATATGGGTGACGGTAAAAATTGTTTGTGGTGAGTGCAGCGTGAAATACAGGAGATCGTTGGATCAACTTCAATGAATGAGATAAACGCGATACTTTGCTCTAAGGCGCGACCCCTTAGTGACAATCTACATGCTAATTAGTCTTTAGCAGACAAAGATCTGGATTGAGCCTTCGAATTGGGTCAGTCTGCTAGGCCGTTTGGCCGGTTCAAAATAGTTTCCTTGAAATCATGAACCGCCTTTACTCACTAAACGTGCATATGTTATTGGCATAGAAAAGTTGGCACCTTTTGTCGCTAAGCACACTTATATTCTTGTTTTAGCGAATCTTGATTTGTTAGGAACATATTTTGGCTTGGTTTTTGTGTTGCTTTGGTGATTTCTTAGTAATTTTACCTATTTGTAGTCAATACATAATTAATATGCCTAAACAGGCGTTTTTATCAAATTTCATTGATAAATAAGAGTTTTTTCATTTGGTTCACTACAACAAATAACGGTTTTCATGACGAAGTTTTCACCTCGAACAATAAAAAACTGAGGTATAAAGCCAAGACGCGCTATTTTTTATTATTTATATATATATATATATATATATATATATATATATATCAATTTCCTCGTTTTTTAAATAACTGAGGTGAAAAAAAACTAAGTACAAGCTTCGATTTTCAGCTATCGCAATTTATGATTTTATTTGTTTATAAGGATAAACAAAATGTTCTAACCCTTCAATTTTCTATTTAACCGAGGTATAAAATAATAATATTTTAATATAAAAGCACTCGTTAAATAGATTTTACCCTAACTCTTACTTATATGAAGCCGCCCCAAACTTGAAAGCATCATTCCTTGGATGGATTGCAATACAAAAAAAAACTTCAATGTTCTTCTATCTTGAACAAAACATTTTTTCTGTCCTTGCAATCTATCTCCAATAAAGGTGTTTATGTTGTTGTTGTTGTATTTTTTGGAATAATCCTCAGTTTAAGAAGAGTACTCAGTTAATAGATTACAAGTGCAGAAAAACTTTCTTGCTTCAAGTTACCCAAAGAAAGGAGCTTAACCAACAATGAAGTGAGCTCAACCTTTGAAAAGAGCTCAGTTGATATATTTCAAGTTCAGAAAATCATTCTTGTTTTAAGTTAAACAAAGAATTGACCTTAACCAATAAATAAGGGAACAAGCTCAACCTTTGAATAGTACTCGGTTGATAGATTGCAAGTGCAGAAAATCATTCTTGTTTTAAAAAAGTTTGTTTTAGTGGGTATTCAACAAAATTTGGATATCACCGAAGATTTATTGTAAACAATGTTTTTAAATATTCTGTGTAAACAATGTATCACTACACCAAACAAGGGAAAAAAGGGCGCTTTTTTTGGCCTATGACAGCGCTTAAAAGCGCCGTCTAAGCCAGCGCTGTCGTAGGTAAAGACAACGCTTTTTTATTTATGAAAAAGTGCTCTCTAAAATGGGCCTTTTGACAGCGCTTTTAAAAGCGCTGTATAAAGTATAAGTTAAAAATTTAATATTTTTTTTTTAAACTTTAGAAAGCGCTTTTTCCTTCAAAAGCGCTCTCTAAAGGTGCTTTTAGACAGCGCTTTTTAAAGCGCTGTCTAATGTATACGTATAATGATTTTTTTTATACCTTTAGAGAGCGCTTTTTCCTTAAAAGTGCTCTCTAAAGGTGGACTTAAGACAGCGCTTTTTAAAGCGCTGTCTAATGTTTAACCTTAGACAGCAGTTTTTTCTCAAAAGCGCTGTCTTTGGTCTACGTATAATTTTGAAGATTTTTTTTTAAAATCCCATTTTAACCATTTTTTTTATGCAGAAACCTGTATAATTTACATTTCCATAAACCTGTATAATTCACATTTCAATAAATTTATCAACAAATTCTATTTCAAAACTAGAATTTACACTTAATGCAGAATTCAATAAACTAGAATTTGTACATTTCAATAAACTAGAATTTACATGCAGAATTCACACAAATTCTATTGTATGGTTTCAAACCTGCATAGAATTTACATTTCAATAAACTAGAATTTACATTCACAAAACTATACATTAATTCAAGAAAGAATTCTTCTTGCAATAAAAAATTCGCACAATTCCTCGTGTAATAAGGACACGCCATATCATCGAAATACTACATAACAAAACAAAATACGCATTAGTTAAGAAATAATATATAGATGTCTTGTGTTATCAAGTAGCATCACTAATAAGCAATATTGTGAAAATTAATATACCTCCACTTTGACCCATGTAATATTGGTTGCTCTAGCCCGTGCTACTTGTGCGTATCTTCCTGGTTACTAGACACTTGACCTGTAAGAAAGAAAAAAACAGAAATTAAATGACATAAGCTATATTGAATGATATAAGCTATATTGAATGATATAAGCTATAATTTTACAACTAGTACCTTTTTCACTAACGTCTCTTTCTTTTCTTGTTTGGAGTATGTTCTACCCGTCTCTTAACAACACGGACGGTTGGATTGATCCAAATACCCTCATTATGATCATTTCTAGTATATGATTCATTCGCTATAATATTTTCATCTTGATCATTTTTAGTAAATGATTCAATATCAACATCAATATCACCTTGATCTCCAACGTTTTCATCAATTACTTTGTTAGATAAAAGCACTATAGACCATTTTGTACTTGTCGGATCAGTGACATAGAACACTTGTCGGATCAGTGACACGACCATACTTGGACCATATGCTAAACATCTCAACCTTTCTGTTATTGAATCGCGGTCTGAATAATACTTTGCATAAATATGATCCTTAAACCAAGGTATGAAACTTCGATTGTGCTCTCGTACTATCCAATTCTCATTTCTATTCGGATTTGAACCTCGGAGAACATCCTTGTGCATTTCAACATATGGCTCAACCTCATTCTCATTGTGCAGAACATACAAATGCACTTGATCCCGTTCCACCCTTGATACTGTCACAACTTCATTTCCAATTAACATTTTTCCTTCTTTTTTTTCGACAATATGAGATTTGGGGAGTCCAATTGATTGTACATTGGACAGATATTTAGTACAAAACTCAACCGCTTCTTCAACAATGTATCGTTCGGCAATACAACCCTCTGGTCGACTTTGGTTTTTCACATACCCTTTTAATATTTTCATATAACGTTTAGCAGGGTACATCCATCTCATATAAGCTGGTCCACACAATTGTGTCTCTTTCACTAGATGAACAACTAGATGAACCATTATGTCAAAAAACGAGGGAGGAAAATACATTTCAAGATCACACAAAGTAATAACTAGTTCTTTTTGCAATGTTGGTAAGATCGCAGGATCGATCACCTTACTGCAAATTGACTTGAAAAAAAAACACAATTTAGTTATTGCGCTTCTTTCTTTTTCTGGCAGAATAGAACGTATACCTATTGGTAGAAAATGTTCCATTATAACATGGCAGTCATGCGTCTTTAAACTCTTTAACTTGAGGTCTTTCATAGACACAAGTCTTCTAATATCTGAAGAGTATCCTTCTGGAACTTTAACTTCACTTAGAAACTTACACAATACTTTTTTCTCCTTTCTAGATAGAGTATACGCAGCAGGTGGTAGATATGTTCGTTTTCCTTTCTTCAAGGGTCCTAATTCAGTTCTTATCCCCATATGTACCAAGTCCTTTCTTGCTTTAAGGCCATCCTTAGACTTTCCTGGTATATTGAGTAACGTACCAATAACACTGTCAAATACATTTTTTTCAATATGCATAACATCGAGAAAATGTCTTATATACAACGACTTCCAATATGGCAGTTCAAAAAAAATTGACCTCTTCTTCCACCCACTCTTGACAAGTGTATGTGCAAAAGGCTTTCCAAACTGAGTTGTCACATCTTTCACCTTTTCAAAAATTTGATCACCTGTCAATATAGTTGGAGCTCTACCATGTTCTGGCTCTCCATTGAATGCTTTTCTCCACCCACGATAGTGATTATTAGAATTTAAGAATCTACGATGACCGAGAAAGACATTCTTCTGACCAAACTCCAATCGCGTCCAATCTGTTTTATCTTCACAAATAGGACACGCACATTGACCTTTTATGCTGTACTCTGATAGATTTCCGTATGCTGGAAAATCATTAATTGTGCCAAACAACATCGCCCTCAAGTTGAAACTTTCTTTCCTATACCCATCATAAACCTCCACACCGTTCTCCCACAAAATTTTTAAATCTTCGATTAAGGGTGCCAAGTATACGTCTATGTCATTCCCTGGTTGTCTAGGCCCAGAAATTAACATAGATAACATCATGTACTTACGCTTCATACATAGCCATGGAGGTAGGTTATAAATCATTATGATCACAGGCCAAGTGCTATGTGAGATACTTTGAATACTGTGTGGGTTCATTACGAAACATGCGTCTAAATCTCAGAATTATAGGAAAATACCATAAGACTTTTGCTGGAGACAACTTTTTCTTATATCGAGAGACACCACATTTAGGACACTCATTTAGCGATGCATACTCATTTCGAAACAATACGCAATCGTTTGGACAGGCATGTATCTTATCATAGCTCATGCCAATAGAGCACAACATCTTTTTGGCCTCATATGTTCGATTGGGAAGAACATTATCCTCTGGAAGCATATCTTTCATAAGGGCCAATAATTCTGTGAAACTTTTATCCGACCATCCATTGCCCGCCTTTAAGTTGTACAACTTTAATACCGCAGACAATCTTGTAAATTTGGTGCAACCATTATACAACGGTTTCTCTGCATCGCTTACCAACCTCTCAAACATTTTGGGACAATCCTTAAGATCTTCTTCAAGTGCTTCTGCAATCTCTTCGACTCGATCAAAATCGTATGTATCTGTGCCATTGTCGTATGAAGCGTAGGTCGTATTATCCCCCGATTCAACATTCCCGTTAATTTTCTCACCATGCAAATTCCAACATGTATAACTTCTATCAATTCCACTCCTCAATAAATGCGATGCCAACTGAACCGCGTCAACCCAACTCCCAAAACAGCAACCCAAGCAAGGACATATCATTCGACTGGGGTCTTTGGCATACGCAACAGCAAACTTAACGAATTCCGATACCCCATTGTCGTACTCTTTCGACAATCGACTTGAAGACATCCATTTCCTATCCATAGTTATACTAATTAAACTAAACAAAAACAAAAAGAAAAAAAGTTATACCTGTAGGGAAACGATCCGACTTTCACACTTTGAACACAAGTAACCCCTACACAAGTAACCTTCACAATTTCAATAATAATAGTTGTGAAGATACTTTAATATTAGCTTCCTTATGAAAATACCTTCAACAAAACTAGAAAAAATATACATGAAAAATATACATGAAAAGTATCATGAATGCTTTTCGTAAAAATATACATGAAAAATAAAAGAAAAAAGATTCTGCAACAATAAAAGAGGAAGCTTTTATCCTCATCGTGAAAACTTTTTCGTTTTCGTTTTCAGAGAAATGAATAGTAAAAGAGAAATGAATAATAAAAGAGAAATGAATAATAAAAGAGAAGTGAATAATAAAAGAGTACCTTATTCGTTTTCGTTTTCAGAACGATTTGAGAAATGAATAAGAACAACAACGTTTTCGTTTTCAAAACGATAAGAGAATAAGAACAACAACGTTTTCACGAACGGCAATGGCAATGGCAATGGCAAGAACGACGGCGAGGGTTTAGAGAAACGGTCGAGAGAGAAAATGAATAAAAGTGTCTCTGAAAATGTTTAGAATTGTTTTATATTTTAATTAGTAAAGGACTTTAGAGGGCGCTTTTCCTAAGAAAGCGTTTTCTAAAGTGAAAATAATTAGAGGCCTATAAGAGCGCTTTCTAAAAGCGCTTTCTAAGGTGGCATTTAAAGAGCGCTTTTAAGAAGCGCTCTCTAAAGTGACACCTATAGCAGCGCTTTTTGGAAAGCGCTTTCTAAGGTGGTCTAACGTGGCAGGCTTTTACAGCGCTTTTCAAAAGCGCTTTCTAATGGCTATTTTTAGAAGCAATTTTACCTGAAAATGTCAAAAAATCTAAAAATGAGTCTGGGGCAAGGGGGATTCGAACCCCAGACTCAAAGCATGGCAAACACATACACAAACCTCCTTGACCAGCGGTACTACGCCCTCATCCATTGTTTATTCTCACTATATATATATATATATATATATATATATATATATATATATATATATATATATATATATATATATATATTAAATAAGTTAAAATGTTTGTATTTAAAATAATTTAATATTAAATATATTTTAATATAATTTAATATAATTTAAATATATTAAATATATTAAATATATTAAATATAGTTTAAATAAGTTAAAATAAGTTAAAATATATTAAATATATTAAAATATGTTAAAATATATTAAATATATTAAATATGTAAAATATATTAAATATATAAACTATATTAAATATGTTAAAATATATTAAAATATATTAAATATATTAAATATGTTAAAATATATTAAATATATTAAAATATGTTAAATATATTAAAACATGTTAAAATATATTAAATATATTAAATATATAAAATATAGTTTAAATAAATTAAATATATATTAAATAAGTTAAAATAATTTAATATAATTTAAATATATTAAATATAGTTTGATATATTAATATAATTTAAAGTACATTTTAAATTATATATTAATATAATTTTTATATATTAAATATATTAAATATAATTTGATATATTAATATAATTTAAAGTATATTTTAAATTATATATTAATATAATTTATATATATTAAATATAATTTCAATAAGTTAAAATGTTTGTATTTAAAACATATATATTTAAATATATTATTTGAATAATTTTAAATATAATTTAAAATAAATTAAAATATAATTTAATATACTTTAAATATATTAAATATAATTTGATATATTAATATAATTTAAAGTATATTTTAAATTATATATTAATATAATTTATATGTATTTAAAATAATTTAAATAAGTTAAAATGTTTGTATTTAAAACATATATATTTAAATATTTTATTTGAATAATTTTAAATATAATTTAAAATAATTTAAAATATAATTTAAATATATTAAATATAATTTGATATATTAATATAATTTAAAGTATATTTTAAATTAATATATTTTAAATTATATATTAATATAATTTATATACATTAAATATAATTTAAATAAGTTAAAATATATAATTTAAATATATTAAATATAATTTGATAAGTTAATATAATTTAATATTAATTTCCCTACCTAAAGGGCGTGGGTTCGACCCCCCAGTTTGCCACTTAGAATGGTTTTATATTTTAATTAGTAAATGACTTTAGAGGGCGTTTTTCATTAGAAAACGCTTTCTAAAGTGAAAAGAAATTGAGCCCTATTAGAGCGCTTTCTAAAAGCGCTGTCTAAGGTGATCCCTATAGCAGCGCTTTTGAAAAGCGCTCTCTAAAGGGATACGTATAGCAACGCTTTTTGGAAAGCGCTGTCTAAAGTGGCACTCTTTTACATTCTTTTACAGCGCTTTTGAAAAGCGTTTTCTAAAGCCTATCTTTTACTGCGCTTTTTTTAAGCGAAATTTTTTTATTCTTTTTAGCAGCGCTTTTTTATAAAAGCGCTGTCATTTTGGCGCTGTCTATTCCTACTTTTGGCGTAGTGTATTTAAAGAAAAATGAAATAGTCACCTCGGTTTTCTTTATCACTGAGGTGATAGTTAATATAAAACATCAGTTTTATAGTAAAACCGAGGTGGTTAGTAAGCATATTTTACTTTTAAAACACTCATTAAACAAATTTTACCCTAATACTAAATTATATGAAGTCGCCCCAAAGAGAGGAAATATTCACCGCCGTCCATTTCTATCATGAGTTACTACTACAAATTTTACAATGTATTTTTAATATTCAGTATAAACTGTGAGATATTGGATCGAACTCTAGTTTAGCATGCCATCGAAGTCTGCTCACATGTTGTTGTCGAAGAACTACATGTTGTAGTCGAAATGAGTTATATTATGTAGTTGTCGAATTGGGCCTTGTGTTGAGGATTCAATTGTTTAAGTTAGCTTATACCCTAAGTTAGCTTGTAATGGGTAATTGTTAAAAAGCTCATTAGTTTAGTATGTTAGGTTTATTATAAATAGCATACTAGTCTCTCATCTTAAGTGTGGAAAATCCTAATTAGGGTGAGAGGGTTATTTGTTGTTCTTGAGTACTGGTAATCTGATTTGAAGAAAAAGTAAAGAATAATAGTTATAACAAATCCTTGTTGTTCTTCTTGTTTTTCCAGTTAACCCTAACCCTTGTGTGTTTCTTGCCGATAAAGAAACTGTTTATACTTTGTTTCAATGCATCAATTCACAATAAATTGGTGCGGTGAGCATGGAGGAAGATGCCTTCAACAAAGTATGAGATTGAAAATTTCACCGGAGTGAACGATTTTGATCTATGGCGCTTGAAGTTGAAACCCTTACTGGTTCAGCTGGATTGTTTGGAAGCATTGAAGGGAGATACATCCATGGACGTTGCATTAACGAAAAAGGAAAAGACGGCCATGATAGAGAAAGCCCACATCACAATATTGTTGAGCCTTGGTGATAAGGTTCTCCGACAGATATCAAAGGAGACTACGGCATCGGGGTTATGGTTGAAACTTAAAAGTTTGTACATGACCAAATCTCAGGTGAATCGACTCTACCTAAAGCAAGCTTTGTATTCATTCAAGATGAGTGAAGACAAAGTGTTGGCTGAGCAGTTGGATATGTTCAACAAGATGATTCTTGATCTTGAAAATATTGATGTGAAGATCGATGATGAAGATCAAGCACTATTGTTGTTGTGTGTTTTTCCCAGAACACATGCTCACTTCAAAGAAACTCTCTTGTATGGAATGGAGTCCCTGAGCTTTGAAGAAGTTCAATCAGCCTTGTATTCTAAGTACCTGAATAAACTAAAGGAGCATAAACCTTCGACGGTTGGTGAAGGTTTGGCCGTTAGGGGAAAATTATTGCGAAAAGATGGTAAGTTTGACAAGAAGAAAGGTAAAAGTCATCAAAAGTCGTATAGTAGCGAGGCATATGGTATTCGATGTTATCAATGTAAGAAGGAGGGTCACATAAGAAAGGTGTGGCCTGAACGCTTGAAAGATCATGGCGGTAAGGATAATGGCAATGCAGCCATTGTTCAAGATGACTTCGACTCATCTGATGTCCTTGTGGTTTCAAGCAGCAACTCAAGAAAGGAGTGGATTATGGATTCAGGTTGCACTTGGCACATGACTCCAAACAGAGAATTGTTCGAGGAGCTATATGATCAAGATGGTGGATCAATGATGCTGGGAAACAACAAAGCTTGCAAAATTACATGTATTGGATCTGTGAGATTCAAGCTCCATGATGAGTCAATAAGGCTATTGACTGAAGTTAGGTATGTACCTGATTTGAAGAGAAATTTGATTTGTCTTGGTGAATTCGACAAGAAGGGATATGTTTTCCCAGGAGAAAAAAGTATCCTAAGAGTCATGAAGGGGTCGAAGGAATCTTGAGAGGTGTGAAGAAACAAGGCTTGTATACCTTGAGGCTGAAGTTGTAAGTGGTTCGACAAATGTTGCATCCACGAAACCTTTGTCGAAGACAGAAATTTGGCACATGAGATTGGGCCTTGTCAGTGAAAGGGATTTGGTCGAATTGGGGAAACAAAACCTACTTGGTGGAGACAAAGTCGAAAAGCTGAAATTTTGTGAACCCTATGTACTTGGAAAAACTTGCAGAGTGAAGTTCAACAAAGGAAAACAAAGAAATCATGGATCCCTTGATTACATCCATGCTAATCTTTGGGGGCCTGCAAGGTGTCCATCACATTCAGGAGCAAGGTATTTTCTATCCATAGTCGATGATTATTCTAGAAAGTTATGGGTATTCATCCAGAAGACTAAGGATGAAACTTTTGAGAATTTCAAAGGTTGGAAGACGCTGGTCGAAAATAAGACTGGCAGAAAGGTTAAGAGGTTGAGAACAGACAATGGCCTTGAATTTTGCAATGAGGCATTCGACAGCTTTTATGCTGCCTCAAGTATTGCAAGGCACAAAACTAATGCAGGTACTCCACAACAAAATGGTTCGGCAAAAAGGTTTCATCGAACTATTTTGGAAAGAGTTAGATGCATGTTGACTAGTGCAGGGTTAAAGAAGGTGTTTTAGGCTGAGACTGTTTCAACAGCAACATATTTGATAAACAGATGTCCTTTGACTACGTTAGATATGAAGACACCTGAAGAAGCCTGGTCGGGACATCCACCTAGCCTCGACAGACTTAGAGTATTTGGTTGTGGGCCTATGCTCACATTAGGCAAGACAAGGTTGAACCTAGAGCTCTGAAGTGCATGTTCATGGGATACCCTGAAGGAGTCAAAGCTTATAGGTTATGGTGCCTAAAGCCAGGTCACAGGAGGTGTATCACCTGTCAAGATGTAGTTTTCAATGAAGCTGAGATGGCTTTCAAGAAAACTGATGATGCTGACGAAGAGCTGGAATGGGGAGAGATTCCTGTTGAGGTGGAGCATGTTGATGCTGAATTGTGTATCTCGGATGAAGTCGAAGAAGAAGCAGAAGATGTTGTCGAAGATGAGGAGACTGATAATGACTACCTGCTAGCAAGAGACAGGTCGAGGAGAGTCGTCAAGCCACCTCAGAGACTTGGGTATGTAGATCTTATAGCTTATGCCTTAATCTCTGCAAGTGAGGTTCTAGACAAAGAACCTAGAGACTATAAGCAAGCTATAAGGAGTCAAAATAAGACTGAATGGCTGAAGGCCATGGATGATGAGAAGCAATCTCTTCATGATAACAACACCTGGGAACAGATCAAGAAACCTGTTGGAGCCAGGTTAGTCAGCTGTAAGTGGGTTTTTAAAGTTAAGGAAGGAATCAAAGGAGTGGCGTCGAAGAGATACAAGGCAAGATTGGTCGCTAGGGGTTTCACTCAGAAACAAAGTGTCAACTTCAATGATGTGTTATCTCCTGTTATGAAGCACAGGTCCATTCAAATGTTGCTTGCCACGGTGGAACAGTTCGACCTTGAACTAGAACATATGGATGTGAAGACTGCGTTCCTGGATAGTGATCTAGATGAAACAATTCTGATGAGGCAACCTGAAGGGGATGTCGAAAAGGGAAAGGAAGATTATGTGTGCAAGCTAAAGAGATATTTATATGGACTGAAACAATCTCCTCGACAGTGGAATAGGAGATTCGACAAGTTTATGGCACACATAAGTTTCATTAGAAGTCAGTTCGACCACTGTCTTTACTTCAAGTTTCGACCTGGTAATTCATTTGTTATTTTTTTGCTTTATATGGATGATATTCTAATAGCAAGCAACAATGTAGAAGATGTAATTGAAGGTGTGAGAAAACACAAGAAAGGGGGGTTTGAATTGTGTTTTCAAAATGAAATCTTTTTGTGAAACTCAAACAAAGATCACAAATAACCTAATAATAGTGAAAGGTACACGATATATCCTGGTTCATTTGAAAACTATCAAGCTAATCCAGTCCACCCGCCAAGGTGATTTCGCCTTATACACAAGGACTTAATCCACTATAATCAACTAATTACACTGCACTAGCAACTGTTGGTGACTAACAATCAAAGACTAACTGTCTCTTCTTAAGGATTCTGACCTAACTGGTCCCTTAAGGAATACAAACAACTGTTTGAACAAATTTAATGTTTACAATGAATTGCTTCTACACAAGCTGATATAAACACTATGAATAGCTCAAATAACTTAAAGAAAATCTATACAGTATAAACAATGTTTCTTGCTTTGTATTGTGGTGCTTTACTGTTCACACATGAGTCTCTCTTTTTTTTTCTTCCAGTGATCAAGTCTTTATATAGCCAGAAAGAGATCCGTTGGAGGGCAGATCAAGAATATCATTAAGATTGCTGGCGACTTGAAATAATTTCGTTATAAAGGGATTTAAGTCATACACAAAAGTTGTTCTTTGTACCACCAAATCAGGGTAGTGGAATGGTAGTGGAAAAGAACGTGTTTGATATGTATTATGTATTATTTTCCCTCACAAACGTTTCGTCTTCTTCGGTTCATCAGAGGCTTCTGAATAGAGATGATTGAAGCATGAGTAAAAGAGTTGATCACTGGGTCTTCAGAGTCTTGAGTCATCAAAGTCTTCAGAACTTGTTCCCCAGAACCTTGTCTTTAGAGTCTTTAGCACTCGGTCTTCAGAACCCTTGGTTATCAGAAACTTAAGTCTTCAGAGTCTACAGAATGTTGTTCAGCAGAACCTTGTCTTCAGAGTCTTCAACACTTAGTCTTCAGAAACTTAAGTCTTTAGAGTCTTTAGAACGTTGTTCAGCAAAACCTTGTCTTTAGAGTCTTCAGCACTTAGTCTTCAAAATATAATTATCAGAGTCATATTTAGAGGCAGAATCCAAGAGAACATTGCAGCACCAACATATTGTCTTCTTAGAATCTTTCTGAAAGTGAGTAGATTAGAAGCAGACTTGCTTCTTTGGCGCAGAAGCGAATTTTGGTCAAGTAAGAGTGGCGTTGCACATGGTCTCTATCAGAGTCAGAGCTTTCTTTATCAGAGTCAGATCCTGTTTGTCAATTCTTCAGATACTAAAATTGTTCTCACACAAATACTACTTTGTTATTATCAAAAATTAAAGATATCTGGCAGAACCAAATCTTGTTCTAACAGTAATGAGGGTGAAGGTTGGACTCAATAAGGAGTTCAAAATGAAGGATCTAGGAGCTGCGTCCAGGATTCTTGGGATTGACATTCGAAGAGATAGAAAGCAGTCGAAATTATGCTTATCTCAAGAGGCATGCCTACGGAAGATTCTCGAAAAGTATGGTATGTCGAATTCAAAGCCTGTTGTGACTTCGACAAACCCTCAATTCAAGCTGAGTATAGATCAGTGTCCCAGTACTGATGTCGAAAGAGCTTATATTAATAGCATTACATATGCTAATATGTGGGTTCTTTGATGTATGATATGGTTTGTACTAGACCCGACATAGCATATGCAGTAAGTCTTGTAAGCGTGTACATGGAGAATCCTGGAAAGGCTCACTGGTAAGCATTGAAGTGGATTCTAAGGTACATAAATGGGTCTCTGAATAGAGTCCTACTTTATGGCAGCAATCGAAGGATATGTCGACTCTAATTATGCAGGTTGTATGGATTCCAGAAAATCTATTTCTGGATATGTGTTCACTATGTTTGGTACATCAATCAGTTGGAAAGCAACACTTCAGAAGGTTGTTGCCTTATCAACCTCTTAAGCGGAATATATCTCCCTGGTTGAAGCTGTGAAGGAAGTATTGTGGCTTAAAGGTTTTGCAAAGGAGTTGAAACTTCAAGGTCGAGTTGTCACTGTTAAATGTGATAGTCAAAGTGCAATACACTTGTCGAAGAATTCAGCATATCATGAGCGAACCAAGCACATTGATGTGAGGTTGCATTTCGCCAGAGGGGTAATCGAGCATGGAGAAGACTAAGTGTTGAAGGTCTCGACATATCATAATGTTGCTGATATGATAACCAAGACGTTGCCCAGTTGCAAGTTTTTCCATTGTATGCAGTTGATAAAGCTTCATGAAGAAGTCTAGTTTGTTTCTTGATGTTATAGAATTGGATCCAAGGTGGAGATTTGTGAGATATTGTATCGAACTCTAGTTTAGCATGTCGTCAAAGTCTGCTCACATGCTGTTGTCAAAGAACTACATGTTGTAGTCAAAATGTTTTATAGTATGTAGTTGTCGAATTGAGCCTTGTGTTAAGGATCCAATTGTTTAAGTTAGCTTGTACCCTAAGTTAGCTTGTAATGGGTAATTTTTAAAAAGCCCATTAGTTTAGTATGTTAGGTTTATTATAAATAGCATACTAGTTTCTCAGCTTAAGTGTGGAAAATCCTAATTACGGTAAGAGGTTTATTTGTTATTCTTGAGTACTTGTAATCTGATTTGAAGAGAAAGTAAAGAATAGCAGTTATAACCAATCCTTGTTGTTCTTCTTGTTTTTCTGGTTAACCCTAACCCTTGTGCGTTTCTTCCCGATAAAGAAACTGTTTATCCAATGTAATTAAACAATGTAATTAAAATAAACAATGTAATTAAAATAAAACAGCTTATCCACCTCGGTTTTCTTTTTGGCCGAGGTGATAGTTAAGCGTTTTTTTACTATTCGTCCTTAAACAAATTTTTGCCGTCCATTTAATGTTTATCAACACTCAAGAATCTGCCATTAGTGATCCGCGTAAAACCTAAGGGACATCTGTTATAAAAGCATCCTGAATATTGAAAATCTAACCAAAATGAAACATGAAGCACTTGAAACATAAATATGTTTGGAAAAGTTCTCTAAGATGGATTGCAAGAGCAAAAAATTACTTGGGTTTAAGGTTTGTCTTCTTAAATACTTATTTGAGCACAAAATCATATATTTGAATATTGATTTTATTTATCTAACCCTTATATAGTTTTGCTTCAGAATCAAATGCATGCAAGATCCGAAGAGACAAACCTTGCACCTAACATTTATTCTTCCCCAAGATTCAATAATTCGAAGATCTAAAGTCTAGATCTTTAAGGAATTTGATTTTTACCTTGTTCTCTAGGGAATTTGACTTTTATTTTAAACAATGTAATATTATGTGTAAACAATGTAATATTCTGGGTAATATTCTGTGTAAACAATGTAACAATTTTTAAAAAAAAAGGAAATTATCTAACCCCTTGGTTTTCAAGATAAACCAAGATGAAATATACGCTAGTTTTGAAAATAATAAAAGTGATGTTGTTGGGGTTCAATCCCATGTGAATTTAACTTTACCTATTGGTTTTAATAACATCGAGGTGATAAGTTGCGAGTTATCATGTCACCCTCCATTACCTTGCTTCTATAGTCGAGGTATTATGCATTTTGCGTCTGAGGTAACAAGCGTCTTTTGTAGTAGTGATTACTTGTAAAATAAGTTAATAAGTGCCTATGTATTTAATATATATTCAGAACTTATCAATCTTTAGCATTCAAAAGGAAATAAGTCTAGGTAAAGCTTATTTTTGCTCCAAATCCCAATCAAATCTTATCCCGAGTATTCATGTGCTAAAGAATCATATTTTCATTAAGACATAATCGATTATTCCCTTGTGTAATCGATTAGTGAGTGATCAATGTATTTTAATACACTATCATTTACTTTGTGCTAAGACTTTTATATGAATTATCACACTATTTTAATTGCTTTAAATAGGTTTTTGAAAGTTAAATTTGAGTTCTGCTTATTTTCTGAATGAATGCTAATTTTCAGAATAAACAATTATTAACACATCTCGTTGTACATGTCATAACTTGAGCTACGAGAATTAGATTTACGCATTCTTACATGCGTTGGAAATATGATAGGATAAGCTACAAGTTTTATGTTGACGTCAAAAGCAAATTAGGAGTGCAGAAGAGTCGAATAATTCATTTTCAATTTTGACGTAAGAAAATACTTAGTTTTTGGGTCTGTTTTGTATTTTTCCAGGTCAGTTGCTATTAGGCCCGAATTCCCTTGCTTTATTTAAACAAATTAGTATTTTTAGGATTATTATTCAGCATTCACAAAATAAGGAATACGAATTACGGATTCTATGGAGAGTTAATTGCCAAAGAGTCGATCTGCTGTATTTCGATTCCACTTTGATATTTTTATAATTTTCAGTTTACATATTGTTGTATACATTGCATTATCGTGTACATATCAGTGAGTTTGATAGTTTTTCATCTCTTTTTATAGGTAATAATGCATGTTTGAAGTATGGACCCATTTGAGCCAAGAGGGATGCTTCAAAATGCAGTTTTGACCAACAAAATCATGTCATTTGCGCTTAGCGTGACTTTTAGCGTGCTGGGGGAACTGGATGGCAGAGGAAGTGTTTTTGATTTACTGATCGCGCTTAGTGGGAGCAGGTCGTACTTAGCGTGTTTTACGTCAGTTTGATAGTACTTTAAGTGGGATCGCGCTGGGCGCTTAGCGCTCATGCGAAACTCAGCTTGTATAAATACATTTCATTCAGATTTTTTAGGGTATGGTTTTGGGGATTTTTTGCTCCCAACTCCTTCACCAACATTCTTTGTGGAAATAAGCTCATAAACAATATTAGATTGTGCATCTTGACGATCCAGAGTCGAATTTGCTTCAGTCGGCGTTGACAAACCGAGAGATATTTGTACTTCTTCCTTCTTCTCTATGCATTTTCTATTTGTTGGGGGTGTTGTATGTATGTTTACTTTGATTGTAGGTACATTTATTGATCATTGTATAAAATCTCTTTTACAAATCTTTATCAATGTTTATCTTTGATTTCAATATTTACCTTAATGGGTTTGGATTGTTGAACGACATTTTTTCCCTCGCACTAATCCTTGTGGAGACGATAAAACCCGGAGAGAATTCTTCCAAATATTTTGCTTCTTGCCGCTATGCTGGAGCTCGAACAAAATGGCGCCATTGTTTGGGATCGATGTTTTGATATTGAATTACATTGTGATAGTTTCTATATTTCTAAGATGTGTACATAATTGTATATATGCTTGTTTTGATTTTATTTTCCATCCTTGTATATATGTTTTGTCTAACATGTTTGTGTATGTGTTTGTATATATTTTTGTTCTACATTCACGTTTGATCAAGTGTTGCCCATGGTTATTTGGTAGCAACCGGTGAACTAAGCAACATGGATCAGCTTATACGTAAATAAGGCGTCGAGCTAGCGACGTGAAACAAGCGCTTGTTGGGAGGAACCCAATGGTTTTTGAGTTTGTACAGTTTTATATTTAGTAGTATAGGTATTATAGATTGAGAATGGATGGAGAGAATGAGAGAAAGAACCAATTTTAAAAAACTAAGTTTGCCTGTTCGCGCTTAGCGCGTGCAGAGGGCGCTTAGCGCGCCTTGTTTTGCAAAGAAAAATCTCTTATTCTCCTATCCACTTTCACTCATTTTGTTGTTTTATGTTTAGTTAGTTTTATTTGATTTTGTTAGTTTTTAGAAAAAATTTGTGGTTGCTCTTAAGCATGTTTTTTATTAGCTTGAGGATGCTGATTGTTAAAGTTTGAGTGTATCAACAAGGAAATGTTATGGTAGTGTGAAAAGTTTAAAGAGAGTTGCATTGCTAAGGTTTGTGTTTATTGCTTTTCTATAACATAACATGTTTATGAACCTTAGGATTTGTACAAATTACATGGCATTTATTCTTTTGCAATTTTTGTTTAATTTTGAATCACTTTAGTTCATATACCAATGTAAGGAACCTCTTCATTGTTTTTTAAATTGCATGGAGAGCAACTTTCTTGTTTAACTTGTTTTAATTATGTTTAATCTTGTATTTGTGTTGTTTGTATGATAGCACTAAAATGATCAAGGCATTTTGTTTGATTTTGAGCACAACCACTTGATCAAATAGTCAATCTACCTTGTGAGTGAGTGAGAATTTGCTTACCCCTTTGAGCCTTTGTTAGAATCCATGTTGGTGTTGAGTTTAATTTTTATATGGATTCTAATATTTTTCATGAACCATAACCATGAATTGTGGTTTGAATTTTTACCCTTGCCCTAATAAGTTTGGGAGCATTCACTTTACATAATTGGTTGTATTCAAGTTGGGGAGAAGAAAGGTTGGTTGCTAAGAGGTTGAGAAAAAGAAAAGGTTTGAAAAAGAAAGAAAAAAGTGAAAAAGAAAAGAAAAAGAAAAGAAAATAAAAAATGAAAAAATACTTGAAAAAGAAAAAAAAATAGAATAATATTGTGCTAATAAGTTGTGTGGAATGATGTAGCAATTTGGAAAAGAGAAAAGGGTGATTGGAATTTGTGAATGCTTGAGATTGTGAGAAATGATCACTATCATTTGATTAGGCAAGTTTTTGTTTCTTTTACCTTGAGAAAAACAATTTTTTGTTACCCAGACCACATTACAACCCTTAAAGCCCTTGTGATTTTTGCTTTTATACTTTCAATATGAGTTTTTTAGATGAATGCATAATTTTAATTGATATTAGCAAGATTGTTGTATGTGAGTTTGTCCCTCATATTTGTTTTCTTCATCTCTTGATGAAGTTGTGTGTTAGGTATGATTCATTCTTGAACATGTATTGCTTTTGGATGTTTGACATTTGTTTTGTACTTAGAATTTATTTCATAGTCATTCTGTCGTTGTAGTTTAGTGGTAAGCATTGCCTTGCGTGTACTTTCGATTTGTGTACCATACATTTGTTTTCAATTTGGAAAGACTTGTTGAGCATGATTTCTTGATAATTGCTTTTGTTTCTTTCAGTTGATCGATTCTTGTTTGAGGACAAATAGGTTTAAGTTAGGGAGAGTTTGTTGAGTGCTAAAATGTTGTTATTTTGAGTGTGAATAATTAGCACTGAACGACTTTATTCGTTTGTTTTTCCGTTAATAATCCCCTATTTTTGTGTACATTTTGTATAGTTTACATATTATTGTATTCATTGCATTATCGTGCACATATCAGTGAGTTTGATAGTTTTTTATTTGTTTTTATAGATAATAACGTATGGTTGAAGTATGGACCCATTTGAGCTAAGAGCGGTGCTTCAAAATGTAGTTTTGACCAACAAAATTTTGTCATTCGTGCTTAGCATGACTTTTAGTGCTCTGGGGAATTGGATGGCAGAGGCAGTGTTTTTTATTTACTGATCACGCTTAGCGGGAGCAGGATGTCGGTTTAATAGTACTTTAAGTGGGATCGAACTTAGCGCGATCTGAGGGCGCTTAGCGCGCCTGCAAAACTCAACTTGTATACATACATTTCATTCAGATTTTTAGGGTATGGTTTTGGGGATTATTTGCTCCCAACTCCATCACTAACATTCTTTGTGGAAATATGCTCAGAAACAACATTAGATTCTGCATCTTGACGATCCAGAGTCGAATTTGCTTCAATCGGTGTTGACAAACCGAGAGATATTTGTTCTTATTCCTTCTTCTCTATGTATTTTCTATTTGTTGGGGTGTTGTATGTATGTTTACTTTGATTTTATTTACATTTATTGATCGTTGTATAAAATCTCTTTTACAAATATTTATCAATGTTTATCTTTGATTTCAATATTTATCTTAATGGGTTTGGATTATTATAGACATATACGGTTCGAACTCAGTCTAAGATGAGCATCTTTTAGATTTAGGTCTAATATTCGCGTGGGTATCGATTCTTAATGCTCCGTGTTGTTTAGTTGCGTGAGACATCACCGATTAGGCAATACAGATGTTCTCTCAACTTTGCATTAGAGATAACCTCTGTTGTGAGCGATACATGATGATATTGATGAGTGATTTAGGTGGCGTACAGCTGATTGGTAGATTTTTTAGTACTTGATGGGTAAAATGAAACACAATGCCTGATGAATTATTTCTCGTACTTTATTTACTTTTTCATATGTTTTTCTTTCCGTATTTTACTATTTCAAACCATTCAAACCCAAGCTTATAGAGATAGTGATTATTGAATGACATTCTTTCCGTCGCACCGATCCCTGTGGAGACGATAAAACCCGGAGGGAATTCTTCCAAATATTTTTCTTCTTGCCGCTATGGTGCAGCTCGAACATTAAATAAATTCATTTTTTGTATGATCCTTAACTATAATCACGTTAGCGTAGCTTTTGCGTTATCGTGTTTGATTCAATTGCGGTTGCTTAATTTGCTTTTGCCTAAATTTATTTTCTTAATTAAAAAATTAGGAACATACATCATATAATACCAATTACGCTTGTCAGTGGGTATTGTAATCCAATAGGATCAAATCTGCTTAGGGTTTTTGAAATTATAAGAATCGATGATAAGTCAGAAATCGATACAATAGATTAGCTTATTTATCAATTTTTCTTTTACCTTATGATGCGCTTCGAGCACACAAACATGTCCGTCGAATAAATACTGCAAGTATACATTTGTTCACGTAGTTTTAAAAAGGTTGTCGAACCCACAGGGAAGTGATAATCAAGCTAATGCAATCTATTGTTGTAGTGCAAAGCTAAGGCTAAAGATTAACGGATTTGAGACGGGAAGGAAAATTACTAATTTCTAAAGGTTTTTAGAATAATAATAACAAAACGAGTCTGGAATATGGATTCTGCGTGCCTAAAGGACTTGTAGAATTCGGGAGCTAATTACGACTGAACACAATTCGGTAGAAAGTACTAACTTAAAGATTCTATCGCACACTCTCGCGCTATCGACAAGAACCACATCTTTCAACCATGGGATTTTACTCTCGCTCGCCCGTTTCAATTAAAAATTGTATTTTGAAAGTTAATAAAATTCTAAATGATGCCTAAAGCGTTCTCGCTATTTTTAGGATCGATGCCTAGTTTCCAGTATCATTTCATTCCTCACACTCTCGCGCTATCGGTCTGAACTTAGTTTATTCCTAACTCTCGAGTCGAAATAATAAAACATGAATATTTGGAAACATAGACCAAAACCAACATACAATCAATAATTACGCGCCTAAATTTTTTACGGAGTCCCGTTGGTAACGACGGTCCTCATACGCCGAACTCAATTAATTTAGCAAGACATATTATTTTTCGTACCAAACATGTTAATGGAAATCAAAACCAAAGCTAACATTGTAGACAAAATTAAAGTAAATACGAATGCAATAGTAAAAGAAAGAAATAAACCTGTAGAATAAAATTGCGAGACTTCCCAGCAGAAGATGTCATGTACTTGAAAATGAAAGATTGCGATGACTTGGCTCATCAACCGATTGACATTCAGGAATCAGTCAGATTTGACTTCCCAAACGAAGATGTAATGTACTTGAAAATGAAAGATTGCGATGAACCGCTACCCAGTGAAGGGCCAGAACCAGGTTCCCAATGGGGACTAATCTTTGATGGAGCTGTCAATAATTATGGAAACGGAATTAGGGAAATCATCGTAACACCTCAGGGTACCCATATTCCTTTCACTACCAGACTAACTTTCAAATACTAAAATAATGAGGCCGAATATGAAGCTTGTATAATGGGTCTCGAAGAAGCTATTGACTTAAGAATTAAGAACTTGGATATGCACGGAGACTCAACCCTGGTTATCAATAAGATCAAAGGAGATTGGAACACATACCAATCAGGACTGATTCCTTACAAAGATTATGCGAGAAGGTTGTTACTATTCTTCAATAGGATCGAGTTTTATCACATCCCTCGTGAAGAGAATCACATGGTTGATGCACTAGCCACTCTCTCTTCCATGATTAGTGTAGGTCAATGGAACGACGTACCTAAGATTGACATAATGCGCCTTGAAAGGCCCGCCTACATCTTCACGATTGAAGCACACATAGACGATAAACCTTGGTATCATGATATCAAGTGCTTCCTACAAAAACAGGAATACCCGTCTGGGGCATCAAGAAAAGATAGGAAGACTCTCAGAAGACTGGCTGGAAAATTTTTCCTAAGCGGGGATACACTCTATACGAGAAGCTTCGACAAGGTTTTTCTCCGATGCGTAGACAGACAAGAAGCAAACATGTTGATGAAAGAGATTCACGAAGGATCCTTTGGCACTCATGCCAATGCACACACAATGGCAAGAAAAATTCTGAGAGCAGGATACTATTGGTTGACCATGGAATCTGATTGCCACAAGTACATGAGGAAGTTTCACAAGTGTCAGATATACACAGACAAAATCCATGTACCGCCAACGCATCTCAAAGTTCTTTCTTCTCCATGGACTTTTTCTATATGGGGAATCGACATGATTGGCATGATTGAACCCAAGGCTTCGAACGGACATCGGTTCATCCTGGTAGCCATTGACTACTTCACCAAATGGGTCGAATCAGTGTCATTCGCCAATGTAACCCGACAAGTCGTGGTCCAATTTATCAAAAACAATCTCATCTGTCGTTATGGTGTTCCAAGCCAGATCATCACTGACAATGGATCTAACTTGAACAACAAGATGATGAAAGAGTTGTGCGCTGAGTTCAAGATCGAACACCATAACTCATCTCCCTACCGACCTAAGATGAACGGAGCGGTAGAAGCGACTAACAAGAATATCAATAAGATTATTCAAAAGATGGTTGTTACCTACAAAGACTGGCACGAAATGCTTCCTTTTGCTCTTCAAGGTTATCGCACATCTGTCCTCACTTCAACAGGGGCAACCCCTTTTTCTCTAGTATATGGCATGGAGGCAGTGCTCCCCATAGAACATCCACTAGGCAACCCCTATTTCATCCCCCGCCGTGGCCGAGTATCCAGTCATGTTCATCCACTAGTCTGTATGTCGCGTCAGTTTTGTCAGCATAAACATACATACATCATGCATTATTGATTCATATTTATCTTCATATCGCATTAATATCACTCTGGCCATACTCATTTCCCCAAGTGATAAAGTCCTCTTATCAATCGAGTGGTCAGTTCTTTCCTCGTCAGGAAATGTATCGTTTGAGCAATCTCTCCCCCAGTTTATTTCTGGATTGGAGACGGTCCTCGACCACTTTGATAACTTGAACCTCTGAAAGGCAAGAAGACATTCAACAAACGTCACTCTTCACCATTGAAGATGACATTTTCGCTTTCCCAGATTAAGGAAAATCCCCAGAGAAAGCCCCTCAACCAAAGACTCTCAGTAACACATTGGTTTTTCTCCCAAGAAAGTCGATGTTAATGTGGTCATCAGCACCTCAAAATTGGATTGCATCACATGGCATTTCTCCAAAAAGATCTCGAAGAAAAGTATGATGTAATATCCCCAAGCGAAAAAGCCGTCTCTCAAGAGATTCCTTTTCCCCAGTAGAGTCAACAAATGGCGTCTCCAACAGAGAAGTGTGCACACCTCTACAGCTCAGACAAGTTGGTACCCCCAGCAAGTCTGACCTCAAATATTTTTCCATTAAATGGCATCTCCCCAGTAAAAAACTCGGCTAGAAGTTTGATGAAAACCGCTACGCATAGCATTCCTTGCCAAGGAAGGAACTCGACAAGAAACTAAGACCAATTCCTTGGCTGAAGACCAGGATCGAGGGGAAGTTTATTTCAGAAACGGAGACCAGTTCCTTGGCTGAAGACAAGGATCGAGGGGAAGTTTATTTCAGAAATTGAGACCAATTCCTTAGCTGAAGACCAGGATCAAGGGGAAGTTTATTTCAGAAACTGAGACCAGTTCCTTGGCTGAAGACCAGGATCGAGGGGAAGTTTATTTCAGAAACTGAGACCAGTTCCTTGGCTGAAGACAAGGATCGAGGGGAAGTTTATTTCAGAAATTGAGACCAGTTCCTTGGCTGAAGACAAGGATCGAGGGGAGTTTTATTTCAAGAAGAAACTGAGACCAGTTCTGTGGCTGAAAACCAGGATCGAGGGGAGGTTTTACCCTTTTCTAAGTATCGTTGCTTAGCAAAAGAAGATGGATGAGCAAACCGCTGCTATTCATAACCGCAGTCAAAATTTTGGGTATTCCGATATTTAATCCTCTTACACCCTGAATGTCCGAATACCTTCGCCATTCACACCTTCGGGTCAAAGAAAATTAAATAGGGGCATCTGTCATACCCCAAATTTTGACCACCAAGATTTCCTATCATTGTGAGAATCATTACCACAATATGGATGTGCCATCATGCCTCATCAATTTCCTCAAGGATTGTTGAGCTTTCACTACAATCAAGAATTAGGGTTTCAAGCCCTCTCAGAGCACTTAGACAAAGGATAAATCAAGAAATGACATGATCTTCAAATTTTCTAAACCTCTTAAACACCCACAAAGGAGCAAGAGGACTCCCACATCAAGAATCAATCACAAAGTTGCAACATTCCAAGTGGATCGAGTCTCAAGATCGCCAGTGTCACCAAATTAGGGTTTTGGTCTACCAAGGCCTCCAGATGGAAATTGTTCCTCTGGGAATGAACCAATGCTTCAAAGCACAACCTAAGATACTCCAAGGGACCTTATGGACCCAATCATCAAGTCAATTTAGCCTCAGGGGATGCATTTATAAAAAATCAGGAATTAGGGTTTCTTGACCTAATTCAACCCTAAGTTGACTTTTGAGGCAAGACATGAACCAAGACCTCAAGACATGATTTGAAGGCCTCAAATAAACTACATTGATCCATTTACAACAATGGATTGACCCAAGAAACTTGATTCAGAAGTTTCAATTTCATCTGGACTACAATTAGGGTTTTGAAGAAAAAGTCTACTGTGCCTTTGACTTTTGACCAAGACATGCTCCCAAACCTTGGGACATGATCCAAGACACCCTAAAACACCTATGGAATCCATCCATTAGGTTTGAATTGGGTCAAGAACTTGATTGCACAAAGAATCACACAGTTTGGATTTCATCTGACAAAAAGTCAACTGTGCACAAAATCAAGTTTGACTTTTTGGAATTTTTCACAAATATGGTCCCCCTAAGTCAAAAACAATGTTAATGTATGATATTGATAATCATATATCAAGAAAAATCAAGAAAAGTGAGGTTTCTTGCAAAAGGGGCAACCTTAGAAAACTTAAATTTTTCTAAGTTATGGAACAAAAGTGGTTTTGTACCAACTTTGTACGGTCATAACTCGTAAACCACAAGGCCTTTTTCTCCCATTCAAAGCTCAGATGAAAGTCCATTTTACATACTTTAAAAGTGTCAACTACAAGCAATTCCAAATCCTCATGGATTTTGAGTTATGGATGGAGCAAAATAACTAAAACATGAAAATTCTACTTTTTCCAACACTTAGTGAAATTTTCAATAAGTCAGAATCTGTCTTACTTTTTCCAAAATGTAGAGGCATTTTTCACTTTGATCCAACCTGAACCAAGACCAACCTTGAACATCAAAGTTGAAATATGTCATGCAAGCTTTCCAAATTGTCCAAGAACTCAATCAAACTCCATTTAAGCTAGGAGTTATGGATCTCCCAAGTTGCCTTGCTGCAACTGTTTTCAAGACAGGTTTTGGTGCAAACTTGCACCCCACGATTCTTTAAACTGATTTTGGACACCTTAATCATTCAAATTTTGTTCAAATTCAACACAAATGAGTGAGTGATCTGATCCATCACACAAAATGCTAAGAACCTAGCCTTGGCATGTGCAAAATCATCATGACATGAACCTTGAATTTCAAATTTGGCATCAAGCATTTAATGGATGCATCAAGGTGGCATGAACTGAAGCAAACCTAACTGAATGAGTCAAGCCTTATCCCTGCAATAGAAGATCATATGCATGTGCTCTAATCTCAAGTCAATGATCATGGAAGACTAGAATTCCTTTATGCAACCATTGGTCACAAACCTGTACCAGCTGCCATTCACTATTGATGCCAAAACAAACTTGTTCTACTATAAATAGAGCTCATTTATGGTTAGTTTGAGTACACGAAAGCACTACAACACTTACTATCCTCAAAATCTCTCTCATTTTGCAAAAATGCCTTCTTTTGCAAGTCACCACTGAATTTTTGAGTTAGAGAGCAATTCCACCACAGCTCATGATCCAAACACATCCAATGTATCATATATAAGCTATTCAAACACTCATCCTTGATCTGAAACACCAAAATCAGAAAGTCAACCTCCAAAACCTCAAATTTTGACTTTTTGCATTTTTTAAGCCATGTCTTGATTCAGTCACTTTCAAAACCAAACAAAGCCTCAAACACACTCCAAATATCATCCTCAAACTGTCCCAATTGGTTTCCCTCATCTGGAACACCATTTGAGAGAGTTACCATCTTGGTCACTTTTGCCACTTTTGCAAGAAAGAGCCTATTCTTGTTCCTGAGGATTCCAGCTAGTTTTGATCATCCTAAAAGCTTCTATGGGATCAATCAAGAGTGCCTAAAGCATTGAATTACTTCTCGCACAAGAATCTTGACAATTAGCACAAGGAGCTTCAAGAGGTAAGTGCATCACAACTTGAGCTCTTTAAATCATGCATTGCTTTGATGTCCATTGATCATGGACATCTCATATATATCATATATGTTGAGTTTGAACCAATTTGCCATGCTATTATTGCCTGTATGATGAGATAGCATAGAACATGCAAATCTAGGCCTATTTTGAAACCACTATCGGGTTTTAAAATAGGGCCATCTTTAGAAAAATATAAAAGCACCATTGGATTCCTCAAGAAATTCTAGGTAGGATGCACCTAAATTTTGTCCAAATCCATGGAGAATTGAGGAAGTTAGAGCCTTCGGGCAAATCGACCAAAACTTGGTTTTTGCCTAGGTCGGGCCTAAAACCAAGTCACCCTTATGTATTAATGGGGTGGTTTTGATACACGGATGTACCACCACCCCAGTGGTAGCGCGCATGTGTGTTTGGTTGGGAGGTCGTGGGTTCAAGACCCACCCAGACCATTTTGCCATTTTCTCCTATTTTGCTATTTTTCACATTTTTCATGGTTTTTATTAATTAATTCCAAAATTAATTTCTCTCTCAATTTTAATTATTTTTTATTGGTTCTTTTTCTGAAAATTCACAAAAATGTTGAAATATTTTATTCTACAAAAATTTCACAAAAAATATTATTTATTTCATATATTTGGTATTTTTGTAAAGAATTATATTTTTATTTGTTTTTAGGCATTTAAAAATATTTCTTTCTCTTGATTTTGCAAATTCAGATGATTTTCAAATCATTCTATGAATGAAACATGATTTTTCAAACACTAATCCAAGATCACAACTTGTTTTTCACACATGTTTGATAATTTTGATCATTTTAATTGAATTTTATTCAATAAAAATACATTTTTAAATCAAATTTGGGTTTTTGCTTATTTTCACCCTCACAAATCCTCACAAAAACCTTTTTGGGCCTCTGATAGAGTGTAAGACCCATCCCTTGTAAATAAAAACCTTTTTGGGCCTCAGTCATTGTATAAGTCCCAGTACGTTAAAAAACGACGGCGCGATCGTCGCCTTTTAAACAAAATAATTTGGGCCTACCCTGGTGTTGTAAGTCCCATTTCTTTTCTTTTTTAAAAACACTTTGGGCCTCTAATAGAGTTTAAGACCCACCCCTTTGTACATAAAACTTTTTTTGGGCCTCAGTCATTGTATAAGTCCCGATATAATTTTCAGAACAACAGTGCGATCACTGTTATATCTGGGCCTCTCCTTGAGTATAAGCCCCAATCTTCTTTTTAAAACAACGTTCCCTTTTGATTTAGGTTCAAATCCATAGTTGTTATCAAAACTTTCTTTAATTTCTTGAACAACTAACCATACAGCTGTTACAATGGAAGTTTGCTCACCTGTAAGTTTTATCAGCTTTCTTTTACATACTTGTATATATATATATATATTTGTTTGTAATGCTGAAAGCTTGCTCACCTATAAGTCCTCCTACCCTCTTTTACATACAGTATATATTTCATCTGTATATAAATATATACCTGTATATCTTGCTTAGAGTTTTCCCCGGTAATTAGGTCTAGGATTAGATAAATCCAGTGGTCACTCATTCAACACAGTCAAAACTAGTTCCCCATAGGAATTTCCAGATACAGTCTTGCCTCCTCTTGGGCTTATACAATATGGAACAGAGAAAGGCATTATTCCCGGTGAAACTTTTCTCAAGACTGTCACTATTATAAAATTTTCAAAGAAATTCATTTCCCCCAGAGAGGATTAATTCCCAGTGAAACCTCTCTTGAATTTCTTCAAACTCTAGAACTGTTCACTAAAGAAAAGATTGTTCCCTATGAAACTTTTCTTGAACTTTTCTTAGGTTTGGACCCACAGGCTTCCTAAAAGCATCCTCAGCCTCCTCTTGGGCTTTGTACAAGGACCCTCAGGCTTCTTAGATGTTCTCATGCCTCCTCTTGGGCTTAGTACAAGGACTCGAAGACCTCTTACAGGCGTAGGACAGAACCTAGTCATCCTTTGTTAGAGAAGTCTTTTCAAAGAGTCAAAACTTGACCAATTTAGGGTTGATTCTCATCCCTTAAAATACCAGCCTCCTCTTGGGCGTTATACAAAGATAAATCCTTTCATACCAGTAGACTTGGACAGTCTCATCTCCTCTTGGATCTCAAAGAAACCCTCCAGTTTCCCAAAAGCACAGGATAAACCCTGATCATCTCATCAATCACCAGTAGAGTTAAAACCACCATAGGTTTTTAAAACTCAATCTTTAAACTCTCACTTTGATTTTCCCCAGCTAGGGTCAAATCACTATCAATAAACCTTTATCAGAAACTCAAGGCATTTGATATTTCAACTCTTCTGTAATCCTCAGCAAGAGTTGATTCCTCAATCTGGACCTACCTTTGGATCTCAATAATCCTCAGTAGAAGCTAGCCTCCTCTTAGGCTTTGTATAAAGATCTTTCCACACTCTCTTGTTGAGTCAATCACTTTCCAGTCTCCTCTTAGGCTTTGTATAATGATCATCCCTCAGCACCTTTTAGCCTCAATCTTGGGCTTTGTACAAGAAACCTATAAATATCCTCAGCTGAGTCAGTAAAATCCTTTTTAGCCTCAATCTTGGGCTTTGTACAAGACACATATAAACTCTCTCCAAAGAAGTTAACCCTTCTAGCCTCCTCTTAGGCTTTGAATAATGATCTCCCTGAGCAGAGTCAATATCCCTTTAGGCTCAAACTTGGGCTTTGTACAAGACACATATGGAACCTCCCCAGTGGAGTCGATCCTCTTTTAGCCTCAATATTGGGCTTTGTACAAGACAGATAAAACCTCTCACCAGTGGAGTCAAAACCCCCTTTTTAGCCTCAATCTTGGGCTTTGTACAAGATAGACAAATATTTCCCCAGAAAAGTCAACTTTCAGCCTCCTCTTAGGCTTTGTATAATGGTATTCCCCAAAAGAGTCAGACTCTTTTCAGCCTCAATCTTGGGCTTTATACAAGACAGATAACAATCTCCTCATTGGAGTCAATCAACCTTTGAGCTTCAACCTTGGGCTTTGATCAAGGCACACAAAAACCAAAACCCCCTCAGAGGAAATCAAAAAACTCTATGTAGGAAGACATTTCTCTGTATAATCACACATCAAAACAGAAAATCAAACAAACCTAATTCCAGATAACTGCTGTAAGTGGCACACTTGTTGATTCAAAAATCCAAGTTATAGTCCATATCTTATCCTGATAAACTTCCTCTTTCATCTAATTGCTGTAAGTGACAAGCCTCTGGATTATTTACATCCAAGCCAATGTCCCTCTCTTAGCATGAAAGACTCCTAAGGAAAAATGGCATTACTCTACACTGGGTTAAATTTTTCTCCTTCAGGACAAATCCCCTATAAAGGAAATTATGGCATTGCTGGATTCACATATCCCAGTTAAAGTAATTCTCTTTTATAATCAGTCACCCAATAGTTGTGATAAACATATGAGATATCTCCCTTTAGAGATGACAAATTCTCTCTCAGTCAAAACCTTTAGCTTCAATCTTGGGCTTTGAACAAGACACAAATAACCTTTAGCTTCAATCTTGGGATTTGAACAAGACACCCAAACATATTTTTCCTCCCATAGAATAGGAGGAACTACGATTGCTCTGATTTCCCTGTTTTCTTTAACGGGAATACGTAGGCATAAGATTGCGAAATCTTAGCGAGCACACTAATAAAAAACTTTAGGTCCAGTACGTGACCAAAAACATCGGAAAAACCCGACATCAACAAAAACTCTCTCTTTCTCTCTCTCTCTCTCTCTCTCTCTCTCTCTCTCTCTCTCTCTCTCTCTCAAACATTCCCAAATGAAAAACTTTCCTAATAAACAGATAAACACCAGTAAATAGAAAACAGTAAAAATTGATAACGACGTGTGGATAACCACATATAGGATGGGTAATTGGCAACTCCCCATTGTATAACCTGACCCCGGACCCTCCAATCTCTTAAGCGTTTGTTAAAGAAAACATTTGCGTGCAAGGTTAGTTTTAGATAGCTTCCCTTTCCTTTCCAGCTTCATAGGATAAATAAGAAATCAGAAAGTAGCACCCAATTCCAACCAATGGCGATAAGGTGGTCACGTCACCGACAAAAATCGCATGCTACAGAAGGGAAATAAAAACTGCTCAAAACGGTTGCAGAATTTGAAAACTGCATCTCCGTTGACATGGCGAACGTCATTGGGTCATGGCAAACGCCATGGCCTCAATTTATTAATTGACGTGGCATACTGATAGATGGTAAATGCCATATCAGCAAATGAGGCAGAAAGTCTTCTTTTTTGTTGCATTTTCCTATTCTTCCACTCTTTTTCCGATTCGCTCTCGATTCCACAACGAATGAACCTATCAACTGCAAAACACAACAAAACAAAGTAAAATGCAAACAAGAATCGATAAAAACGGACAAATAGTATGTGCAATGAGCCTAAAAATATGATATGATTTCTCGTTATCAAACTCCTCCACACTAAGACTTTTGCTTGTCCTCAAGCAAACTCCCAATGCAATATCCGAAACAAAAGCACGACATGACTCAAGACGGTACACAACTACCAGGCTAATGCTAAAAGGATAGGTACTAAACTTTGATAACAAGGGTACCGTAATGTCACACATCCGCATTTGCGGACAAAAACTCCCCCTATGCGATACCAATCCAAATCATACCATTATAACTCTACCTAAATTCCTCATTTCTTTTCCTTCTTTTTCATTCTCGCGCGATCACAATAAGGCCGTTATCCGCGCACTTGCATGGTAAGTGAACCTGTTAGTGTTTATGATCTCAGTATTCAACTTTTGCTCTTTTCTTCTTTTCTTTTTCTTTTCTTTTCGAATTTCAGAAATCCGATCCGTTGGACTAAATGGTCGGGTGAGGACCACCTAACTTAGAGGGAACCGAATCTTTTCATTCGCTTTTCTATAAAAACAACTCAATTCAATTTTTTTTAGATCACCACATATTTGCATCGGTTCATTATTTAGCGTGTGCCTCGGGATGGTGCTGACCGCTAATATTTACTACTCAAGAGACTACTACATAAACTCGAAAATCAAGGTTTCGGCATAATGGTTATTTAAACTGATGTCGCATACTTAGGGAGTTTATGGTGCTATGACGGTACCGATGATATCAAGACTTTCCCAAGTCTAATTAGCATAGCCTATAAGTGAAAAGTGTCATGCTATTGAATCGGAAAGAAAAAATTTTCATTGGGGTCAATTTTAATCAATCTTAGGGGAATTATCTAACAAAAGAAAAAGATAACATACAATAGGAATCAATCGGCGCATAAAAGACTCGACACAACTAAAACAGAAATAAACTAACTAGAAAAACATAAAAACAACATAAAAATGACGAAAAAGTAAAAATAAAGCAATAAAGCCCCTCTTCACACTTGAACCAAACATTGTCCTCAGTGTTTCAGTACAAGGTGAAAGAAGGAGTAGAGAAACCTGGTGGAATCAATGGTGACGGCCTCGGCCACGAGGGCGTCCAAATCCTTTGCCAAGGGCAGGATTAGGAACGTGCTGCACAAACTCTCTCAAAGATGTCACCTCCATCCTCATAATCTTTATCTGCTCTGTAAGATCTCCTATGTCATGCTCTATCTGGTCGACAAAGTCAATCTGCTGTTGGTTGGCACAGTCTAAGGCAACTGTGAGGTCCTCCTGCTGTCGCTGCATACTCTGAAGCAATAGATCACGCTTCGCCTCTCTGTCATTATGATACCGTAGTTCGGACAAAATGTCTTCTAGAGTGCTCTGGATGGCGACGTAATCATACTCCTCACGGGGCTGGTATGTACCTAAAAACTTATCAGAAAAATGAGTGCAGTGTGTGCACGGGTACTAGGCCCTGGGATATCAACAGTATTGGCACGAGTGTTAATCTGTGGAGCAAACCCCATAGTCTCAGTATAGGCCCTGTTAACAGTCTCTTCCTCAAGGTCGGGGGCCTCAGTGTCAAACAGCCAGTTAGTGCTAATGCGCACATTAATGCGCGTCGCACAAGGCAAAGCAATGCTCCTTACCTCTCTGTTACTAATCATCAGCCTATATTTGTTGCTCGGAAGATTTTTAATGAGGTGCATGTTGCGGCAATACTCTAAATCAGCGAAAGGGATGGCTAGCTCAAACTCAAGGGCAGCCAACTCAGAAGTCATACCCAAAGCATAGGCTATGATGGTAATCACTCCTCCGACACAAATATGGCCACCAGACCTACTGGCGGTAGATGCAAGATGAGATAACAGGAAAGGGGTAGGGTTAACCTTAGTCTGGGACAATGCACAATGAATGAAGAAAAGGTCTTTGGAATTTACATTCCCTGTACTCTCCCTACCAAAAATTGTGTTTGCTAAGATGCGATGAAGGTATCTTATGGCGGGGTTATGGATTGCGGTGGCTTTTAGACCTTTCCAAGAGGTGGAGGTCTTACCAGTAATCTGGCGCCAGAAGCCTAAAGCACTAGATTGTCACTCACTTTTAAGTGGTGTTTGGCAAGTGTAAGCGTCTCCGCTTAGAAATTGAAAGATTTTGCCTATCCTCTCTTGTGTCAGTGTAAAGTCCCTATTGAACATTCTAAAATTAACAATGCTAGAAGTGCGAGACATATCATAAGAATATTGAAAAGTACTCAAAAATTTGTAAGTTAACCTAGTGTAAGTGGGGTGAGTGAGAGAGAAAAATTGTGACAAACCTAAGTTGCTCAGCATCCAGTCAATGTTGTCGAACAACCCCAAAGCACGAACAATATCAATGTGAGCGTATCATGTTTCTACAACGGGTCTCTTACAAATCTTGTGGAAGACGGTCTGTTGATGTTCACCAACGATTCCTTCCACCAACTCGATTCCCATGTAATCGATTTCTCGAGAGATTCTTGGAGTCATTCTGGAAATTGGATTAAGAGATGGTTAGGAAGATTAAGAATAGTGAGTAAGAGAAGGGTTTAAGAGTGGTGGTGATGATGGAGTAAGAATGAGTGTTTGTGGTATTTATAGAGAAAGAAGAAGGATATGAATGGTTGGGGGTTAGGATAGAAGTTAATGGGAGTTATTATGGGTGGTTATTGAGGAGTTTGAGAATTTGAAAAGGTTTTGGTTGGAAACCCGCGCAAAAAATGCAACAGAAAACGCGCAAAAATTCTGCTCGTTCTGCTGCCATGGCGAACGCCATTAAGCACATGGTGAACGCCATGTGTTTAAAACGTTAAAATTTGAAAATAAGAGCCAATGGTGAACGCCATTAGCATAATGGCGAACACCGTTAAGCTAAAATGCGTCAAATTTGTATTAAGGTTCAGGAACACATAATTTATTTATTTATTTTCAAGTTAAAGCACTAGTTTTGTGAGCTACATGTGCAGAATGTTAAATTTGAGAATAAAAGATGCATAAACATAAAAAGAAGTATATAATGCTAGAGACATAATTGAGCAACATAAAAGGGAATCACATTAATTAAAAGAACAAAAACAACATGTCTTCATCGGTAATGCGACGATACAGTAAATTCAGAACAACAATGAAAAGAAATACAATAAACTGAAACAATCTGAAACATAAAAACAACGGAACACCATCGGTACAAGTCGTCAATCATCTACTATAGTGTCGACTAAATGAGTGGACTTGATGAAACAAATGATCGAACTGCTCATTGGCGACATCCATAAAACCAATGAGATATTCTCTGATGGAAGTGATCTCATTCCTAAGAATCTCTACTTCAGACTACAAAGCACCAATAGCAGCAACATAGTCTACTCGAGCTCTAGAGACATGAGAAGTGGCATCAGGGGGAATGGCATCCCAGAATTCATACGGTTGAGGGCTATAAGGTGGGGTAGGTGATTCACTCTGCTCCTCTAAGTCATACAGACAGTTATTCCTATTGTGCACATTGGTCCTCTCATGGTTAGGTAAGGTAAAATTGTGGACCACTTTGTTATCGATCAAGAACTCAAATTCAGCAGGTCCTAAGTTAGCTAAAATACCACAGTTGAAGCAAAATTCACATGCATGGGATGGATGCCTCCAAAGGCACGGATACAGTTAAGCTGGTATCGTAGGCCAATGGCGTCAGCAATCATGGTGACTAATCCTCCAACGAGAATAGCACCATGGGTCTCATGTGCAATACGGTTCAGGTTTGCTAGCATAAAGGTGGCGGCATTCACATGCCTTCCCTATGAAGCACAGTACATGATAAGTAACTCATCCTTCGAAACAGAAGTGACATTCTCCTCCTTACAAAACAAAGTGTGGGCCAAAATCTTATGGAAATACCTTAAGTCTGGATTGTGGATATTCTCTGAGAACATGGTATGAGGTTCAGGGTGATAATTACCGGTTATGGTTCCCCATAAATAATTAAGGTCGAGGTCGGTGAAGGCGTCATCAGGTGTCAGGGTATAGGCATCAGGTCCATTCGGGAATCCTAATAGGTCAGCCATCTCGTTATGGGTAAAGTGGTATTTGGTTTCGAACACCTAAAACTGGCTAAACCTCGGCCAAAATCGAGACCTCGGTTAGGGTCATAATAAAGTGAGCTAAGGAACTGGAGGGTAAGCATGCGGTAAGGGCTAAATCTCCTCCTCACACCAAAATTAACCCAACCTATTTGGTCTAGCAGATACATAACATTGTACCTGAGTCCTAGGGTAGTCAAAGTAAGTCTGTCGGGGTAAATTGGTAATGCCATTTCCCTCTGAGCCAGAACATCAAATCGGCGTCTCTGAGCTTCATTCCTAAATACAATCTCCATGTCAGCAATAGGCTCCATACTCTAAGTCAGTGATTAGCTATCCTAAGCTAAGTTAGCCTGAAATTTGACAAAGATTATACTATCAATGAACTGTACCGTGGAAGGTGTTAAAATAGTAGTAATAATAATAATAATAATAATAATAATAATAATAATAATAATAATAATAATAATAATAATACTTGTTAGTTCTAGTATTGGCTGGAATTTTGGTAAAACAAAGTTGAACAATGTTGATGTCATATGTCTGATGTCATAACATTGGTTCCTAACATTAGTTGTTGTAAGGTTGAAGTTTTATCTGCTAATGTTATAATTGATGTCTTGACATCAGTTTATCAGAACATCAGAACATCAGATTGTGATGTTTTAGGGTTGCGCGTGTTAGTTTGTTATGAGGAGATCTGTTAGAGAGATTGGATGCGAATTTCTTGGAGAAGATATTTTCAATCAGATAATTTTGCAGATCATGGAGCAGATCATGTAACTAACATTAGGGCTGATTTGAAGAGATTTAAAAAGATTTGAAGATCAAATCTGTTTTAATTTCTGGTTTTAAAACAAATCAAATCAGAGATTTTGGAGGTGATCCAAGCCCAAGTCAGAATTCTATAAAAGCAGCCTCAACCCTTGTTGGTAAAGGAAAAAGACAGAGAGCATAGACTGAGAGTCAATTTGAGTTTTTGTGTGTATTTTGTAAACCATTCGTGTGTGAATTAGTGTTACTATTTTGAGTTGTAAGTGTGTTCACTCTAGAGCTTTTAAGCAAGAGTGGTTGGTTCTTGATCAAAGTTGTTAAGCAGAATCAAGGTGTGTTTAATTTGAAATCATTGGATTGTATCACTGTGGTGATTTAGGGAGTGAGTGGTTTCTCTTACCTAAGTGGTTTCTTAGGTAGAAGTGTCATTGGGTAGTGATTAAGATTAGTAGATGTCAACTGGGATTGTTGAGTCTGTAATTTAATACTACTGATAGTGAATTTCCTCCCTGGATTGGTAGCCCCCAGACGTAGGTAGTTAGACCGAACTGGGTGAACAATTCATTGTGTTATTTTCTGTTGTTTTTACCTGGTTCATATAGCAGATTGTGTTGTTGTGACATCACACTTAACATCACACATCTGATTCCAGAATTTCAATTAGTATCAGAGCAGGCATCCTGCTCTGCATCTGGGTGAGATCTAGGGCAGATACTTTCTGGTGCAATGGACAAGGAGACTAGTGGATTTGTGAATAGACCCCCTATTCTAGATGGCTCTAATTATGACTATTGGAAACCACTGATGGTTACCTTCTTGAAGTCATTAGACAGCAGGGCTTGGAATGTTGTTTTAAAAGAATGGAAAGCACCTGTTATTGTTGAAAAGGATGGTACAACTAAGCTAAAACCTGAGGAAGATTGGACAAAGAAAGAAGATGAGCTTGCACTTGGAAATTCAAAAGCCTTGAATGCCATCTTTAATGGTATTGACAAGAACATCTTTAGGCTGGTAAACACTTGTGAAGTAGCTAAGGAAGCTTGGGATGTCTTGAAAACTACTCATGAAGGAACCTCCAAGGTCAAGATGTCAAGACTTCAACTGCTGACCACAAAGTTTAAAAATATGAAGATGAAGGAGGATGAAACCATTCATGATTTTCACATGAATATTCTAGAGCTGTCCAATGCTTCTAGTGCTTTAGGAGAAAGAATGACTGAAGAGAAGCTGGTAAGGAAGATTCTCAGATCCCTTCCCATGAGATATAAAATGAAGGTGACTGCCATTGAAGAAGCTCAAGACATCAGCAAGATGAGGGTTGATGAGTTGATTGGTTCTCTTTAAACCTTTGAGTTGGGATTGAATGAGGAGCCTGAAAAGAAGACCAAAAGCATAGCCTTGGCGTCCAATACTGAAGATGATAAGAAGGAGTGTAATTTTGAAACTCAGGAGGAACTGTCAAATGTTGTTGTGATGCTTGGGAGACAGTTTAACAAGGTGTTAAAGAGAATGGATAGAAACTATAGACCTAATGTTAAGAACATCACATCTGACAACAACAGGTCTAGTGATCAAGTGAAGAAAACAAGAGATGAAGAAAAGTCCAATCATGACAAAGGAGCTCAATGCTATGAGTGTGAAGGTTATGGTCATGTCAAGAAAGAATGCCCTACATACCTCAAAAAGCAGAAAAAGGGGTTATCTGTTTCCTGGTCTGATACAGATAGTGAAAGTGAAGAAGAGAATGCCAAGCATGTTAAGGCATTGACTGGACTATGTGCCTCTGATGGAGAGTCTAGTGATGGTGAATTGACCTTTGAAGAGCTGGCATCCTCTTATCAAGAGCTGTGTCTAAAAAGTGAAGAGGTCCTTCAAGAAGGGGAGAAGCAGAAGAAGATTATTGTACAGCTTGAGACTGAGAAAGCTGAACTTAAGAATGAAGTTTTGTTGTTAAAATCCCAGCTTGATCAAATGTCAAAATCCATCAGAATGTTAAATAGTGGAACTGACACTCTGGATAAAATACTTGAAGCTGGAAAAGGTGCAAGTGATAAGACTGGTCTAGGATATGAGGGTGAGAAGAAGATATCTGCAGAGGCTAGTTCTTCTGGGGTTAAACAAAACATTCCTCATGAAAAAGGACATGGTTCTGGAATTAAGAAGGGTGTCCCTCACCTTGGGCCACAAAATAATGGAAAGGGCTATGGTCATGGTCCTAAGAAGTTTTTGTCTCAACCTCAAGGAAAGCCTCAGTTTCCTGGAGCTAGACAGAAGCAGGACAGACCTCAGACTGTTAAACAATGGGTTCCTAAAGTTGCTGTCACATGTCTATTAGCTCACTCATCTGTTAGAACCCCAACTAGGGATGGTTGGTATTTTGACAGTGGTTGCTCAATGCATATGACTGGTTTCAAGAATCAGTTGGTGGATATCAGGACTTACTCCACAAAGGATGTAACTTTTGGTAATGGAGAAAAAGGGGAAGTTAAAGGAATTGGAAAATTGAATTGTGAGGCTGGACCTAATCTTGAAAGTGTACTTCTAGTCAAAGAATTGACTGCTAATTTGATTAGCATCAGTCAGTTATGTGATGAAGGATTCAAGGTTAGCTACACTAAAGATGAATGTTTAGTGACTAATGAGAAGAGTGAAGTTGTTATGAGGGGAGTTAGATCCATAGTTAACTGTTATTTATGGGTTCCTTAAGAGTCCAGCTTATCATGTAATGTCAAGGATGATGTTATGACATCTGAATGTGACATTAGAAGGATCACAAAACAACCTAGGATTATGCAACTATTCAGAGGAAATATTGAAGAAACCAAGGTAGTAGAGGTTGTTCATTCAGGTATGAAGGGTAATAACGATTTCCCTAAAGATATGTGTGCTGAAATTTGTGAAGTGTTAAGTAGAAATTTGGGCATGTGGAAAAGGATTTAAAGGTTAGTGAATTATGGTGTGCATTTATTAAATTTCAAAAATTTAAAAGGAAATTTGTTTTGGTGGGGAAAATACATTTATTGGCCTTTAAGTGACCAACAAAAGCAGTTCCCTTACCTTAGGCTATCATTCCCTATTATTACTCTCACACGCTACTTCAATCTCCACACTCCAAGTCCGTTCATCTTCCCCCGTAACAACAGAAATTACAAAACACCTTTGGTCTCTAGTTGCTACTCAAGAACGATGTCTAAACAAGTGTCATCTCCATCCAAGAAGGCTGCGTCCAAAAGTTCCACTCATGCAAATTCTAGGGTTTCAACAGAAGAGGTATCTGTGGATGAAGCTATGGACATTGCTCCTATATCTATGATTCCAGCTTTAGAAAAGACAAGACCTGAGAAGTGTCAACCTAAGAGGCCTTCAAAAGGTAATACTTCTAATCAATCTACGGGTAAGAAATTTTATGATAGCGAGAGTAGAGCGTTTGTCACTAGTGTATTGTTTGGAGACAAACCTACTCCTAGGACTACCACCCCTCTTCCTCAAGCTGTTGAAGAAAGGGTAGATGTGGACAAAAGTATTGATCAGATTGTCACAAAAATATTTGAGAAAGGGATTTCTGCGAAAGGAATATCCAGACCTCTGAGTCAAATGGCTGCTGATCAATCTGTTAGAGAAAAGGATGATATTGAAACTTCTAAAACAAATCTTCACAGATTAGCTGTTTCAGTCATTGAAGATGCTGAGATTGAAGATGAAGTTGAAGCTGAAGCTGAAAGAGAAAGGGATACTCATGTTGAAAATGAGGTTGATGTTGAAACATCACATGCTAAGGGTGTTACTCCTAGTCCCAAAGGGAAGAAGAATGCTGATGTGGTGGATATTGTTGACTTATCTGATAATGAAGTAATTGGTAATGCTGTTCCTAGGATTGCCAATAGATTAAAGACTAGAAAAGGAAAGACTGTGGAATCTTCTCCTAAGATGACAGCTGAAGGCAAGAAGAAAAAGACATCTGTAGTTGGTCCAACTAAATCTTGGAGCAAGGTTGCTGTGAATTCCAAAAAGAGAAAGATTAGAGAAGAATCTGAATCTGAGTATGATGTTGAGGAAGATGTTTAAGACATCACCCCTGTCAGAAAGTCCATTTTGAAGAGAATTTCTGATAAGGTTCCTGAAGAGCCAGTGGACAACATATCCTTTCATTATGCTAGCAGTGCTCCAATATGGAAATTTATGTGTCAAAGGAGATTAGCTCTGGAGAGAGAGCTGGGCAAAGATGCATTGGAGATGAAAGAAATTATGGAGCTCATTCATGCTGCTGGCCTGTTGAAGACTGTGACAAAATTCTCTAAGTGTTATGGTGGACTTGTTAAGGAATTTGTTGTTAACATTCCCATAGACATTTCTGATAACAGAAGTGTGGACTTCATGAAGGTGTTTGTTAGGGGTAAGTGTATTAATTTCTCTCCTAGTACCATCAATAAGTATCCGGGAATAGATGATCAAGAGGGTTGTGAACTGGAAGTGACTGCTAATGATGTGTGTAAAGAGAACACAGCCACTCAAGTGAAGGTTTGGCCACTGAAAGGTAAGTTGACAGCTAGCAAACTCAGTATCAAGTATGGTATTTTGCACAGAATTGGAGCTGCTAACTGGGTACCTACTAATCACAAAACCACCATAGCTGTGGGATTAGGAAGGTTTATTTATGCTGTTGGGAAAAAGGTCAAGTTCAATTATGGAAATTACATATTTGATCAAGTTGTGAAGCATGGTGCCACTAATGCTATCAATATGCCTATAGCATTCCCTTCACTTATCTGTGGAATGATCTTAGATCAACATCCTGGAATTTTAACTAGTTCAGATGTAGCATGTAAGAGGGAGTTAGCTTTATCCTTACATCCCAAGCTGTTTGTTGGGAATCATGTTCCAGACATTATTGTAACATCAAGTTCTGGTGTTAAGAAGGCCAGTACTAAAACTGAGTTGATTGAAGAATTGAAGGAAACCTGCAAGGATCTTGATATGGTTATCAGTACTAGCACTGCTAGGAAGTTGAAAATTGAGCAGATGATCAAATCCTTGGAACAGGGTGAAGATGATGTGAATGTCAATACTGAAGATTCAGGTTCAGAGGAAGGTGATGAGGATGCTGCAGATGGTTCTGATGCTAATGAAGATTGAAGTGTTGTTTTTGCTGTTTATTGCTTTTGTAGTTTGTAGTTTTTTTTCTGCACATTGTGTGCATGGTGTGTAACTCGGATAAAGTACTTTTATGCTTATCTTGGTTTTGTTCTATGACTTGTCTTGTCTTGTGGTGCTGACTGTTGACTGACAAGGAGAGCTAGTAGGACTAACTGTAGTAAAGTGGTAGGGTATAACTTGTTGGTAGTTGGCCAATTGTGGCAAAAAAGGGGGAGAGTTAGCCTATGTGTTGCCTAGTTTCTGTTGTGGTTCTAGGCTTGAGGGGAAGTGTGCATGTTTGAACAGCTGGTATGCTGGTTCTTATTTTGAGGGGGAGTTTAGCTTTGTGCAGTTTGATTGTGATTGCTGTTGGGTATGAAGTTTATCCGCAGCAGGTATATCTGATGATGGCAGAGATTATTTTAGCCAAAATTAGCCAAAGGGGGAGATTGTTAGTTCTAGTATTGGCTGGAATTTTGGTAAAACAAAGTTGAACAATGTTGATGTCATATGTCTGATGTCATAACATTGGTTCCTAACATTAGTTGTTGCAAGGTTGAAGTTTTATCTGCTAATGTTATAATTGATGTCTTGACATCATGTTATCAGAACATCAGAACATCAGATTGTGATATTTTAGGGATGTGCGTGTTAGTTTGTTGTGAGGAGATCTGTTAGAGAGATTGGATGCGAATTTCTTGGAGAAGATATTTTCAATCAGATAATTTTGCAGATCATGGAGCAGATCATGTAACTAACATTAGGGCTGATTTAAAGAGATTTAAAAAGATTTGAAGATCAAATCTGTTTTAATTTCTGGTTAAAAACAAATCAAATCAAAGATTTTGGAGGTGATCCAAGCCCAAGTCAGAATTCTATAAAAGCAGCCTCAACCCTTGTTGGTAAAGGAAAAAGACAGAGAGCATAGACTGAGAGTCAATTTGAGTTTTCGTGTGTATTTTGTAAAACATTCGTGTGTGAATTGGTGTTACTATTTTGAGTTGTAAGTGTGTTCACTCTAGAGCTTTTAAGCAAGGGTGGTTGGTTCTTGATCAAAGCTGTTAAGCATAATCAAGGTGTGTTTAATTTGAAATCATTGGATTGTATCACTGTGGTGATTTAGGGAGTGAGTGGTTTCTCTTACCTAAGTGGTTTCTTAGGTAGAAGTGTCATTGGGTAGTGATTAAGATTAGTAGATGTTAACTGGGATTGTTGAGTCTGTAATTTAATACTACTGATAGTGAATTTCCTCCCTGGCTTGGTAGCCCCCAGACGTAGGTAGTTAGACCGAACTGGGTGAACAATTCATTGTGTTATTTTTTGTTGTTTTTACCTTGTTCATATAGCAGATTGTGTTGTTGTGACATCACATTTACCAACACACATCTGATACCAGAATTTCAATACTCATAATAATAATAATAACAATAATAATAGTAGTAATAGGAATAATAGTAACGGCAACAAAACACAAGAATGGATAATTATAATAGGGAATAATAAAGATAAAAAGTAAAGACTAAAAGTCGTGGGTTGCCTCCCACGCAATGCTTGTTTAACGTTGGTAGATTGACATCAAGTCTGAGTCTGGCTATTCCTTCGAAAAAGCGGGCAGCTCTTCTAACTTATAACTTATGCAGAAGTCCTTGTTTTCAATGTTATGGTAATGCTTAAGCCTCTGCCCATTCATAATAAACGTCTCATCGGATTTTCCTTTAATTTCTACGGGTCCGCTATGGAGAACTCTTATAACCTCGAAGGGGCCAGATCATCTGGAACGGATTTTCTAGGAAATAACTTAAGTCGAGAGTTAAAAAGGAGAACTATGTCACCCTCGTTGAATTCTCGCCTAGCTATTCTTTTATCATGCCACTGTTTAGTTCTTTCCTTGTAGATCCGGGCATTTTTGTAAGCATCTAATCTAAGTTCCTCTAGTTCATGGATATCCAAAATTCTCTTATCTCATGCAGCTGTGTAATTCATGTTCAGGGTTTTAATGGCCCAATAAGCCTTATGCTCAAGTTCGACAGGCAGGTGCCCCTATTCAATCACTGTAGACCTGAATGGATGATAGCAATTGCTGTCAGACTTTCAAGGTATGGAGGGATTGAATACCAAGAATAACCAAAAAATTTGCACTCTGTGGAGAAGAAGACAAGGGATATAAACCCACTCAAATGAACTCTGCTTGAATAAAACTCTGATGATGAATAATAACACTGAAGGGATGTCTTTTTGAACAACGCCAGACGACTACTGGCCTGCCACACTACGGGTGGACTTTAGCAATGTCTTTTGTACAACGCCAGACGACTACTGGCTTGCCACACTACGGGTGGACTTTAGCAATGTCTTTTGTACAACGCCGGACGACTACTGGCTTGCCACACTACGGGTGGACTTTAGCAATGTCTTTTGTACAACGCCAGACGACTACTGGCTTGCCACACTACGGGTGGGATTTCGCAATGTCTTTTGTACAACGCCAGACGACTACTGGCTTGCCACACTACGGATGGACTTTTTCCAATCTACGGTTGGACTTACAACTGTCTTTTTGAATGGAGTCAGACGACTACTGACCTGCCACACTGCGGGTGAACTTGCAGCTGATTTGCCACCCCTGGATGGACTTTTGCCAATCTACGGTTGGAATTGCTGATTTGACACCCTTGGATGGACTTTTGCCAATCTACGGTTAGACTTTGATGTTTTGCCACCCTTGGATGGACCTTTGCCAATCTGCGGTTGGACTTTGACAAAATTCCAATATTGGATTACGCTCTGCATACGTGTCAGACATCCCTGCTGACTCTGCTGAGGAACAATAATCAATAATTTGACTTTAGAGACTCCTGAAAGGATGATATCTCTGTTGGAGAATGAATGAACAATCTATTTGCTTCGAATTGTCACCCTTGCCAAAAATAAATTGGACTTTGAGATATGGCGAATGATGACTTTGCCAGGAACTACTTCATCTGACTGGGGACGAATTCTGGTCATAGCAACTCCGCTGGGGATGAGAATTTTTTGACTTGGCTGGGGAAAGAATGTACTAACACTCTGCCGAAGAAGACAAGTCATTAAAACTCTGCTTGGGAATCTATCAAACCCGAGGAGAATATGCTAACACTCTGCTGAGGAAGAGATTCTGTTGACCTGCTAAACTTCTGCGGGGAAGAAAACAACTCAGCTGGGGAGTATTGTTGACAAGATTCAATGCTGAACTCTGTGGGAAGTACAACTATCAGAGACACAATCTTGCTGGGGACCGGAACTACTCCGTCAAGGATACACAAATCCTGGTTAGAAGACCTTTTGTTGTGACTTGCTGGGGAAGAAACCCTAAAGATATGCTTGGAGAACACACAGAAAATTCACGGTAATCTGTTGAGGAACGAAGCTGTCGAGCTTAGAATAAGAGCCACAATGTCCCATGCTAGGCAAACCTTCTGCTCGACGACTCCACTGGGGATAATGAGTTGACAACAAACTCTGCTGGGGAGAACCGCCTCAAAGCGTCTCGCTGGGGAATGCCCCTTGAGAGGATTTTATAGAAGACCACACATCTTCAAACTTTTGGGCACATGCTAAGACTTGAGCTAGACGTATTATAATTGAGAGGTTACTCTACTAGGGATAACAGATCTGGAACACATCCTACCGAAAGGACTTCAAGATGCCCCATGCTTGGGAGGGCCACAAACTCACTTTTGCCCCAGATTACACGGCGAATCTGAAGAAATCGTCCCAAGAGGATTTTACAGAAGATTCGGTATCTTCAAACTCCTGGACACTCGTTGAGTCTTAAACATTAACTGCGAGGTCGGCGAAGCAACTCTACCGGGGAATTTGCAACCGTTATCGACACAGAAAAGCTCGTAGCTGTTGGAAGTACTGAATAGGAGAATCAACTTAATAAGATACAAAACTACCCAGTTGAGGTTAACTTGTCAGTATCGAATCGCCGCGAGCGATCGTCAGCCGAAGATGGACTCAATCAGTAAACGTTGTGACAAAAGGTGACATAGAACCTTTTCCCAAACCTGTCTGCCCCAGTCTTCTGCATGGGAATTGTCGCGGTGAAAATTGGATACCATAGTTATTAATGAACTAGGATCACATTTTTAATGTCACCACCGGTCTTTGATTTTATCCAAGGGAAGGGAGAAAAACTAAATTCCCACAATGCAATGCAAATGCACTAAGATTCTAAGTTCGGGGGTTGGTTATACCTAGGGAAGGTGTTAGCATCCTAGATATCTGTAGTACTCTATAGGAACCTCTTGATTATTATGTTATTTGTTTTTTCGTTTGCTAAGGGTTTAAGGGTAGGTGATTTATTATTATTTATTCCTAAGTGTGCTCGACAAGATATCGCATCTTGTGCCTACATATCCTGTCAGGAGGGAATCAGAGCACTTGTAGTTCCTTCTTATTAAAGGTACTAAATGTTTAAAGGTTTAGGAGAGGAAGATGAGTCATCATCTTAAGAAAACCACCACAGTTCTTTGAAAATGTTTGTATTTGTGGGGTATGGGATTGTATGTCCCTTTCTTTGGGATGATTAACATCTAATTCTCTTGTATGGAGAATTAGGTAGGCTAAAGTTTGATTTAAGAAATCAAAATTTGAGGGGGGACTAACTTAGGAAGTCTATCCTAGAGTTGTCTAATTGACTTATCTTAAGGGTGTCGATTATGATGCAAATGATATGCACCATGCACAATAACATGGTTATCATGCATGGGATTTTCCCTTGGATATTTTATGCGATTAATTGAAGTTATTTAGGCGAGGATGCTAGCAAAGTGATGCTAGACTTGTGTCCAGTGATCAAAAGGTCGAATGCGATGCCCTAAGGCGATCGACTTACATAGGTAGAAAATTGGCTAGACGTTGGATCGAGGGTTTTAGTAAGCTTTGAAAAGGTTTGAAATAAGAATAAGTACACAAATAGAGATAAGCAGACGAAGGCAAGGCATCAAACATAGATAAACAAACAAGCGTTTCACTCGGGCGTGAGAAATTCTAAATGAGTTTTGATTTACTAAGAAAAGAGAGTTGATTTGATTTTAAGGTTTATTAAGAAAAAGTTTATTTTATAAAAGGTTTATTTTACATAGAGATATTTTATTGAAGATTATTATTAATTTGAAAAAAAAAGTTAAAGGTTCTTATTATAAAAAAAAGGTTAATTTTAATAGTTTAGAAGAAGGAGTTTTTATTTTTAAAAGAGTTCACTAATTAAGAAAAAGTTTTAGTAAGTTTCTAATTAAAATGGTTATATTTTATTAATAGAAGTGATAAGAAAAAAAGTTATATTATTATTTTTTACTATATAAAATTATAAAAAGAAAATAATGTTCTTTTAAAAAAGGTATATTGTTAAAAGCTCTATACTTATATTTTTAGTTAAAAAAAAAAAAACTCAAGAGATGAATTTATTATTTTAAAAGATGTTAAATTAATAAAAAGGTTATTTAATTAAAACGGAGGGATTAAGTGTTTGCCAAAAAAAAGGTCTATGGTGGAGCTTCAACTTCCAACCGTGGGATGTGTGTGTAGTGTGATCAGACGGATAAAATGGTGAGGGTGCACGGTATCTGGTGGGTGTGTGTGCGCATGTGATCATACAATATCCTCAGATACAAAAAAAATGAAAAAAACTCAAACGAAACCACACTCTCTCCGTCTTCTCCCTCTCGTCTTCTCCTACTCTCGTTTGGGCCAAAAGGGTTTCAACCCTAATTCCCAAAATCTCACCGCCGCTCATCCTCTCGATCTCTCCTTTCTCGTTCTCTCTCGTCAAACAATCGCAACCATAAAACCCTAACCCCAATCAACCCGATACCCCATTGTTCTCATTAATTCTTGATTACAAAATACAAAATAATTAGAGCGGAAAAGCAAAAGGAGAGAAAGCCATCGATCTCGGAATTTCCGTTCGCCCAGGTACTAACTTTTGAATGTTCTTCCCTTCTGTTGACTTTGTATGGGTTGCTATTGCTCTGAGTTGGTGTTCATCGTCTTCGATTTGGTGTGGTGTGGTGTTTTTGATTTGTGAATTCTGAAGCCTGTGTGGATGTGAGTTCTTGTGACTTTTCTGTGAATATGATGCTATTGTTGTGGATCCTCTTGATGATTTCTTCAAGCTTGTGGATGCTTGCCAAGCTGATGTAGCTTTGTGACTTTTTGGTGAGTACCCCCCCTTTTTCTGTGTATACTTCTCCTTACTGCATGAATTTTTTGTTGTATATGAGTGTGAATTGCGAAGAATGTCTCTAAGTGTTCACTACTGCTGTTCGTGTGAGTCCTCTTTCTGATTGTGAAGGCTCCCTTTTTATAACCAAATAGCTCAAGTTTTCTGTTGATTTTGCAATAAAATCTTTCCCAATTTGAGGGAAAATATCTGAACTGCTTTTGGAAATTATTTGAATTAGCAATGATTACATTTAAACCGTGTTTGATTATGGTCTGTGAGAGCCTTTTCAAATCCTTAAAACCTTCCTTGAATGTTTGATTTTGTTGGGAGCGCTTAGGAAAGTTTTCAAAATTGTATTGGGCATGTTGTTTCTATCGTGGAATGAAACTTATGTGGTCTGATATTATTGTTTTGGAAAGGAGTGATAGCTGTGATTTTCAAATGTTTAGGTTATTTGGGAAGTAATAAATCACTCTTAAAACGTTGGAACATTGTTTTGGAAGTAGTTCAATAGTGTCTGAGCATGTTTTGGAATGGACTTGAATTGTGATTTCCTCTTTGAACGTGTGGTTTCTAGCAACTTATTCCATTGTATTCCCTTAATTGTAGGTAAATCCAACTCAAAAGTGTAAACACAACATTAAGACGGAAAAAAACACAACACATTGGGACAAGTCTGCAGAGAAGTTGTTTGCACTTGGTGTGAAGTAAGCAAGACTCCCATCCATTCTCCCTTCTTAATTTTGTGTTCTTTAGGTGAGTTAGTACTGGTGCCATTCATATCATTAAGTTTTCTGACATCTTCTTGGGCATTTATGGTGAATCTGGTAGGTTTTGATTTCCCAGGGACAGGATTCGGGGCACCAAATCACAGCTTATCTTTTCATCTTCAGTGAATGAGCCAACTAGCATATCCTGAGGATTGCTCATATTGCTTGGAGAGATGGAAGTTGAAGAGTCAGTTGGGTGAAAAGTGCTGGGTGGAGACTGGAGTAATTGCAGCGACAACTTTGTCAAGAACCAATATTTCCATTCATGCTCCAACGGGTGTTTGTTTTCTCGTAATGCTTTCATGTTTGGTAAGTCAAAAAAAAGGAAGATGTTTGATAAGTGCGCTATCAATGTTTTGACTGAAGGATAGTTGGTTACACTTGTTGTTACGGTTTATTTCTCATGGGATTTTGAAGCTTTCCATTAATTTCCATTATCCAGCCGGAACCAGATTGCGATCTACCATTCATCCTTTCTATCATTACCATAAACTCAACTGGCGCCTCTGGTGATACCCCCTACTGCTAGTTACCAAATCTGTCCATGTCCACGCTTTTCACCTGATTGTCTATTGGTTCTTGAGAGATCTTATCTCCAATCTTAACTCCATTTGATTTAGCCGGCATAGATACACCATCCTTATATGCGAAGTTTGTTGGTTTTGCTGGTGGTGCTGCCGAACGGCAAGACGAGGATTTCGGATAACTGGTTCTAGCTGCTACTTTCCCAACTTGAAATTCAGCTCGATCTTCCTCATCGGTTACTTTAGAATTGTGCTGGTATTTCTCTTTTCAATTCTGGTAGTATTTGGATGATAATCTATGTGTTGATTTAATGGGAAGAGGTAGCATCCCCTTAGGTGGAAAAGTACTCTTTGTGATTTGTTTAGGACTAGTTCAAAGACGATTTCAACAATGGGTACGGACTCCGGAGCTAAACTTTGAGCTGTGTATGCGAACGCTCCTCTACTAACTAGTATCATGTTTAAAGTAACAGTAGTGTGAGTCCTGTATGATTCAAATTTCTATTTTCATGCTGTGGATACATGACTCTATGTGCTTCCCAATTTTGAATGAACATGTTTTATGGAATCTTGATTATTCTTTTATTTTTATGTCTTCAAAATTTTGTTGACTTTGCAGGCCTATGATATGATGACGAATTTCTTTGCAAACAAAATCCGAAGCTGTTTCTTGCGAGATGGTCGACTCTAAGGTTCGAATTCTTGATGATGGTGAGGAATGAGATTAAGGTTCTTCTCGCAGACCCTGTTTCAGTAGGTGCACTCTTATTGTCTTTCTCTTCAATTGTTAATCCTATCTAGTCTGTTTGTATGTTGTGCCAATCACATCTTGAATGGCATTGTCATCAGGTGGGTTATCTTGTAACGTGTCGAGCTCCGTTTTGGAAAAATATTAAATGTTTTAATGCCATTGATTCAAGGTCTTTTTGCTGACTGTTCTTTGATAATTTATTCTTATTCTCAGCTTTCGTTCAATCCCCGCCGAACATGGTGTTATGGATAGGAAGTTTTGTCTTTTTGAAATTACTGTTGAAGCTTGTTTTAAACCATGTTCCATTGCTGTGTTGTAACCGGGTGACGAATGGCTTTGGCATGCGTGTGAAGTCCAGCATAAGGAGGATCAACAATAGCAACAGCAGTAGTCTCTTCGAGTCTTTCTTGCAAGAACAATGAGTTTGGATGCTTGGTTAATGTTTGGTCATGAACTCATATGCTTGATAAGCATTTGTATCTTAAATTAGAATGATAGATCAAAGTCCTTAGTTATCACCCAGCCACTTGTTTGCTCTGTAACTTAACTTAATGCTTTATGAAAACAAACTTGTAGTGATATTGGTTTGCACTTTTGTTAGCAAATGTAATCTCTTATACCCAAACACAAATAAGCGCAACAAAGTAATCCCAAGATAGTGTAATAACGTCTCATAATGGGCCCGTAATTCCTCACTCCACGTAGAGTTGCATTATCTTCCAAGTTATTTTCTTCAAAAGAACTATGAAGCAAATCACGCCCCTTTGTATATCCAATAATAAGTTGCCCTTCAACTATTAACTTCAAAAACCTTGGACCCTCTCTAATTTACCACGTTGTGACATTGATTTAAACATAAACTCTTTGAAATATTGAATTTGGCTTTCTCGTAAATAATAAAAAAAATTGCACCCAAACTTGAATAAACCATGACATGGGCTTAAGCCTTGTGTTCAAATGTGAAGTTCTGTAACCTCTCGACTCTATAAATGGAACCTGACACTCTCGTATTAAACACGCAGAATGAATAAGATTATTACCAATGATTTGAGCATTGCCTTGATTGAGGATCACGTTAGATACGAATTATTTGAAAGAGTGGGTTTGGATCGCAAATGTAGGTTTAGGGTTGGAAATAGTTTTAAGGATCATGCTTGCAAATCTTGACTGCCCTTTGGTATAATGAAACCGCCATCTCAGAATAGTTGGACCCTTGTGTATCTCATCAAAGAAAATCTGTATTCCTAAGTTGCAGCATAAGTAACGGATCCTTTGCCTTATACCTCACACTTCAATCCATAGAAGCCTCTTGTCTTGAGTAAATCATAACCCAAAACCAACGCTTTGAGGATTCCTTGGAAGCAAGGACACAACCTAAAAGAAAAACCAACTCTGAAGTCTTTATCTTGTAGTGGCTAGAAGACTATAATGGTGAGGGTATATCTCCACAGGATTTCACCACAAACTTGCAAGGATCAGAATCTCCACAAGCATACACACATGTTGCAAGGACCAGTAAGCACACACCCACAGCTTTGAACCTACTGCACCAGCACCTGTCTTTAAAAGAGAAACAAACAGACAAAGCTAGATGAAGCAGTTAGTTATGCACGAAATATGACCCAGATGCCATGCAAAGAACAAAGGCGGGGATCTTAGGGTCAAAAATTAGGGTGCGACAGGAATAAGCGATTACTTGTCTAGAAGACATGATCCATGCTCTTGGAGAACTTGCACCTGTTACCTACAACAAAGGGATATACACACATGCCCCAGGATATTGCATGGTTTGAATCCACCATCCAGGAGTACTCAACATTCAAAGTGATTTTAAATGTTTTTCTGCGCATGTTATTTGTAAGGCCACAATGTTTTCAAATGCAATGTTTTATCAAAAATTCGGACGTTTTTGCAAACAAAGCAGTAAAAACAAAATAAGAAGCTTTTGACTGAAATTCAATTTATTGATTGAAAAGGCCCAGAATAGGCAAGTACAATTGGGAAGCAAACCCTGGAAAGAGGAGATTGTTGTAAATTGAGAAAAGAAACTATCCTAATGGCAATGTGAAAACGGCATTCCATTGAGTTTCAATTCTGCTATGGCCAGTATGTCTTCAAGACTCCCCGACCTTGCCTTCTGAGGAGTGATTAGGATGATTCCTACCCTTTGGAAAGTCAGTTTCTAAAACGGTGATGGGGTACAGATAACTCAGACCGTAATCATTCGCTTAAATCCCTCTTTTACATGGACCGCCCTTTCGGGTTTTCGATCCATCGGGATGCCCTTTTTGCTTGAGTTGTCCTTGCAGATTTTCAACTCACCGGGTGTACAATTTTTATTTTATATCCCTAATTTTTGCCCGAACCTTTTTATTCTGTTTTTGTGGTTCGCCGGGATGCCCTTTTTTGCCTGGACTTTTCTTTTTTTTTTGTCCAGCGGGTCTATTTATGCGAAGTATTTTTTGACTACGTCTGAGTTGACAGGGGATGGAAAGTCTTCGCCGTCCATGGTTGTAAGTAATAAGGCTCCACCCGAGAAGACCTTCTTAACCACGAATGGACCTTCATAGTTGGGAGTCCATTTTCCCCTGTGATCTGTACTAGGACGAAGGATCCTTTTGAGTACCACATCTCCCACTTTGTAAACCCGGGGACGCACCTTTTGGTCAAATGCTTGCTTCATCCTCTGCTGGTATAACTGCCCATGACACACAGCTGCCAATCGTGTCTCTTCAATAAGGCTCAACTGATTAAATCTGGCACGAACCCATTCAGCTTCGTCTAACTTGACATCCATCATGACTCTGAGGGATGGAATCTCAACTTCAATCGGTAGTACTGCCTCCATACCGTATACAAGTGAGAATGGTGTTGCCCCAGTGGACGTGCGTACTGACGTTCGGTACCCATGCAAGGCGAACGGTAGCATCTCATGCCAATCTTTATATGTGACAACCATTTTCTGAACAATCTTCTTAATATTCTTGTTGGCCGCCTCCACAGCGCCATTCATCTTCGGGCGATACAGAGAAGAATTGTGATGTTCAATTTTAAAGTCCCGGCACAGGTCAGCCATCATTTTGTTATTCAGATTAGAACCATTATCAGTAATGATCCTCTCGGGCACTCCATAGCGACAAATGATATCCTGTTTCCAGAAACGAGCTACCACCTGCTTAGTGACATTGGCATAAGATGCTGCTTCAACCCATTTAGTGAAATAATCAATGGCGACCAAGATGAAACGATGGTCGTTTGAAGCAGTAGGCTCAATTTTTCCGATCATGTCGATGACCCACATGGCAAAGGGCCAAGGAGAGGACATGGCACTCAACGGATTTGGAGGAACGTGCACTTTGTCTGCATAAATCTGGCATTTGTGACACTTGCGAGCGTACTTGTAACAATCTGCCTCCATTGTCAACCAGTAATACCCCAACCTCAATAGTTTCTTTGCCATTGCATGTCCTCCGGCATGGGTACCGAAAGAGCCTTCATGTACTTCTTGCATTAACAAGTCTGCTTCGTGTCTATCCACGCATCTGAGCAGAACCATGTCAAAATTCCGTTTGTACAGCACGTCATCTTGATTCAAGAAGAAGCTACCAGACAACCTTCTCAACGTCTTCTTATCTTTAGTAGATGCCCCAGGCGGGTACTCTTGACTTTTCAAGAAACACTTGATATCATGAAACCATGGCTTGTCATCAGACGTTGCATCAACCGCAAACACAAATGCAGGTCTGTCAAGACGAGACACTTCAATCTTAGGTACATGATTCCACCTTTTCACTTTGATCATGGAAGACAATGTGGCCAAGGCATCAGCAAACTTATTCTCATCTCGAGGAATATGGTACAGCTTCACTATTGTGAAAAATGTCAACAATCTCCTTGTATAATCTCTATACGGAACCAGATTCGCTTGGTGCGAGTACCAACTCCCTTTCACTTGATTAATTACCAAAGCTGAATCACCGAAGATATCAAGGGTCTTAATTCGCAAATTAATCGCCTCCTCAATCCCCATTATACAAGCTTCATATTCTGCTTCATTGTTGGTGCATCCGAAAGTTATTCAGGCAGTGAAAGGCATATGAACACCTTTCGGCGTGATAAGAACTGCTCCAACTCCGCATCCATTCATATTGACGGCCCCATCAAACATCAAGCTCCATTTGGATTCAGGGTCTGGCCCCTCCTCCGGGAGTGGTTCCTCGCAATCTTTAACTTTGAGAAACATGATGTCCTCATCAGGGAAATCAAACTTCTTGGTTTGGTAATCATCCATCGGCTGTTGCGCAAGATAGTCTGACAAGATACTTCCTTTGATGGCCTTTTGAGAAGTATACTGGATATCATATTCTGTCAAAACCATTTGTCACCGTGCAACTCTGCCTGTTAGTTCTGGTTTCTCAAAAATGTATTTGATTGGATCCATTTTTGAAATCAACAAAGTTGTGTGCCTGATCATATACTGCCTCAATCGCTTAGCAGCCCATGCAAGTGCACAGCATGTCTTCTCAAGCATTAAGTATCAGGACTCGCATTCATTGAACTTTTTGCTCAGGTAGTAGATAGCATGCTCCTTCCTACCTGTCTCGTCATGTTGACCGAGAACACAACCCATAGAACCTTCAAGCACTGTCAAATACATTATCAAAGGTCTTCCCGAAACTGGAGGCATGAAGATTGGAGGTTCCTGCAAGTATTCTTTTATTTTATCGAATGCCAATTGGCAATCATCATTCCACCTGACCGTTTGATCTTTTCTTAGCTATTTGAATATTGGTTCGCATGTGGCTGTTAGGTGAGATATGAACCTTGCAATGTAGTTCAATCTACCCAGAAAACCACGAACCTCTTCCTCTGTTCTCGGTTCAGGCATGTCTTGTATTGCTTTCACTTTGGTAGGATCAACCTCAATCCCTTTTTCACTCACAATTAAACCCAACAGCTTTCCAGAACGCACCCCAAAAGTGCACTTGTTCGGATTCAACCTTAAACAGAACTTTCTCAACCTTTCAAACAACTTTTTCAAGTTAATCAGATGTTCTTCCTCCGTTCGCGACTTGGCGATCATGTCATCCACATAACATTCAATCTCTTTGTGAATCAAGTCGTGGAATAATGTTACCATTGCCCGCTGATACGTTGCCCCTGCGTTTTTCAACCCAAAAGGCATCACCTTATAACAGTATGTACCCCATGGGGTAATGAACGTGGTCTTCTCCATATCCTCAGGTGCCATCTTGATATGGTTGTACCCGGAGAAACCGTCCATAAACGAGAACACTGAAAACTGAGCTGTATTGTCAACCAGCACATCGATGTGGGGTAGTGGAAAATCATCTTTCGAACTAGCTTTGTTAAGATCTCGATAATCCACACACATTCTAACCTTTCCGTCTTTCTTCGGTACCAGCACGATGTTGGCTACCCAGGGAGGATAATTGGTCACAACAAGAAACCCTGCGTCCCACTGCTTCTGGACTTCTTCTTTGATCTTTATGGCCATATCGGGATAAGTACGACGAAGTTTCTGCTTGACTGACGGGCATTCTTCTCTCAATGGTAGCCTATGCACAACAATATCAGTATCCAACCCTGGCATGTCTTGATACGACCAGGCGAAGATATCAACATATTCACACAACATCTCAGTCAAAGCTTTCTTCACATCTGCCTGCAGGCTGGCGCCAATCTTGATCTCTTTCTTAGCATCCTCAGTACCAATATTGATGATCTCTATAGTCTCTTGATGAGGCTGGATGACCCTTTCCTCTTGTTTTAACAATCTGTCCAGTTCCTCAGGAAGTCATCCCCTTATTCGGCTTGATAAATCGGTTTGTCAAAGTCATACATAGCCATAGCAGAACCGTTATCAATGGAATCCGGAGGATCAAGTCTGCACGAACGGGTTCATGCTTTATTTTAGAATTTATCTTTAAAACGAAAAGAAACGAAACATTGCCATTTTATTATTTTTGTGCAAAAATAAAAATGAAAGACAGAGAACAAAATTTGAGTGCAAAACGTCCTTTATTGATGATTAAAATTGCAAATGAAAACAAGGTGGCCCTACAAATGAATCTGTACGCCTTGGGCAGAGCGCAAGATTTTAACATGCATTATGGTTAGAAAAACAAAGAAAATCACTCTGTTTAAAGAGTAACTTGAACGACTTCTTCAACGGACCAGTTCTGCAATTGTTGTCCCGGAGCACGTGGACATACCCAGTTGTCCAAGTCACAGCCACTGTTAATGCCATCTTCTGTAGCTGCACAAGACTGATCTGGGTAAATGATTCCCCCACTGCTGAAAGTGATAGGTCCACTGTTCTCTGCAACTGAAGTCATAGAGAGTTGATAGCCAATACCAAACTTGTCCTCCTTCATTGGTGTCTCTATCAGCTTGCCCCAGCCTTGGGCATTACCTGCTCTGACAACCTCGACAGCTTGTTTATAGGACGAAATGGATGTGCCGGCTCTATCGGGAGTAAGGGCAGATTCAGGCACTTTATCAATATTCACCGCCTCGAACGACTGGCAAAGCATTTCGTGAATTTCCCCATCCATCTCAACATACTTGAACGTGGACAAGTGACTGACAAAAATGTCCTCTTCACCACACACAGTCACTACTTGTCCCTCGAACTCGTATTTCAGCTTCTGGTGTAAGGTGGATGTAACAGCCCCGGCCGCATGAATCCAAGGGCGACCTAATAAATAGCTATAAGCAGGCTGTATATCCATCACGTGGAATGTAGACTTGAACACTTGAGGTCCAATTTGCACGGGTAATTCCACTTCACCAAACACAGATTTTTCGTCCCATCGAACGCTCTGACAACCAAATCACTTGGCCTTAAAATCAAACCATCAACTTCTAGCTTCATCAGCGCCTTCTTAGGCAAGACATTGAGCGAGGAACCAGTGTCTACCAACACGTGAGACAACACTGCACCCCTGCATTCCATTGTAATGTGCAAAGCTTTGTTGTAGTTTCTACCTTCAGACGTCAAATCTCTGCTCGTGAAACCCAATCCATGGCTGACATTGACATTAGAAATCACACCATCGAGCTGATTGATGGTAATTTCTTGTGGAACATAGGCTCTCTTTAACACTTTCAGCAAAGCCTCTCGGTGCGCATCAGAACACATCAACAGTGACAAAATTGAGATCTTCGAGGGCGTCTGGTTCAATTGGTCGACAATTTTGTAATCACTTTTCTTTATTATCCTCATGAACTCTTCTACCTCATTGTCAAAGGTAATCTTGGTCTCTGTTTCAGGCACAGGCACACTCTCAGCCACCTGTTTTCCTTTAGCTTTTGCCGCAGCCTCAACTTCTTTATCTCTTCGCAAAGTTTGGGGAGCAAACAACCTTCCACTCCTAGTAAAGCCACCTACACCACCCACATTATCAATATTTGAACTGGCTGATGTCCCGACTTCCTGCTTTTTCCCTTCATAATACACGTCTGCCCCATAGTGCCATGGGATTGCTTTTGTAGATGTAAACGGAACTGGTCCTGGCACCGTGATGGTAACAGGACTGGATCTTTCTTGCATAACACTTGCCACAGGAGTTGTACTTGCAGGCACCTGAATTTCCGCGGGAGTATAATAAATGGTCACAGTTGACACCTCATCAATATCTTTCACAGCCCGGTCAAACTGTAGACGGCCCTCATTAATCAGACTCTGCAAACCGATTCTCAACTTATCGCAGCCATTCTCTTGGCCCATACACTCAACATAATCTTGGTCACAACCAGGGAACACATGTCCCTTCCACAGACGACCTTTCACCTCCAACAATGAGGTCTTCACCTGATTGGTATCTGCCACCAAGTTCAGCCTCTTTCCATCCTCAATAGCGTGCACATCAGCCACACCATGATTAGGCATGGGGTTCTGGATAACATTAGGAGGTAACAAGAAATTGATTGCTTTAGCATCGATCAGGTCTTGCACCTTATTTTGAAACGCCCAGCACTTTTCAGCGGTGTGCTCCTGAGCACCTGAATGGAAATCACAGCGAACGTTAACATCAAAATTATGTGGCAGGTTGCCAGCAGCAGGAGGTCTCATAGTACGAAGCTCAACCAACTTCAATTGGAGTAACTGAGGTAACAATGCTGAATAGGTCATAGGGAGAGGGTCAATCTTACGGTCCCTTTGTCTAGACCTTTGCTGGAAAGGAGGTTGCTGTTGTTGCTGCTGAGCCTGCTGTTGTGGTTGTTGTTGCTGAACAGAGGGTGCTGGGATCGTCACTGCACCTACCTGGTGATAAGCCTGAGAACGTCCTCTTCCCCGTCCTCTATACACAGCGTTTGTATCACCTTCTCTCCTTTTCTGACCATTAGCAAAGGGTTTATTTGTTCCAGAAGAGCCAGCCCCACTTACATCTTGGATCTTCCCAAGTTTCAACAGACTCTCGATCCTTTCCCCAGCAATCACAATATCAGAAAATTCGGTTCATGGACAAGCAGCCAATCTTTCAAGAAATTCCCCTTGCAAGGTGCCCATAAACATATCTGCCATTTCTCTATCCAGCAAAGGAGGTTGAACCCGAGTAGCCATTTCCCTCCACCTTTGAGCGTATTCCTTGAAACTTTCCTTAGCATTCTGTGACAACCCTTGCAGTTGAGTGCGGTTGGGAGCCATGTCGATATTATACTGGTACTGCTTTAGAAACACTTCTGCCAGATCTTTCCAGCTTCTCACTGCAGCTCTGTTCAATTTCATGTACCAGGTCAAAGAAGCTCCAGTCAAACTGTCTTGAAAGTAATGCACCCATAACTTTTTGTCATCAGTGTGGGTTGAGATCCTCCCAAAATAAGCCTGAATATGTGTCTGGGGACACGTATTGCCATGATATTTGTCAAAAGTGGGCGGCTTGAACTTTGGAGGGATTCTGACCCCTGGTACCAGACCCAGATTAGTAACATCAATACCCATAGAATTCTTGCACTCTATAGCCCTGATCTTCTCATCCAGCTCATCATACCTTCTGTCACCAGGATTACCCATATCAGCATCCAACAGGGTGAATTGGTCTTCCAGAACATCTTCCTGAACACCACCAACATTTCTGCCATTTCCATTACCCAGATTACCAACAGGAGGAAGGTTGCCAACAGGAGGAGGAGTGCCATGTATCTGTGAATTGTCATTCTGATTACCTCCCAGCGTGGCCTCTAGACGCTCGACCAGAAGTCTCAATCTCTCTTGAGTTTGTACCATACCAGTCATGAGAGTCATGAACTGGTCCATGCGTACCCTCATCTCAGCCAAATTATTCTGCATTTGATCCATAATCCTTGCTTGATTCCTCCGAGTCGCGTATCGGTGAACGTGGGTATCAGCTATAATGCCTGAAACCAAATAAAGGTTAGAGACCCTGCCACGAGTACCTGAAAAGCAAGCAACAAAAATGCAAAATGATATGCCATGCAACGCAAAGGCCATGTTTATCACTTCTGAGGTGCTCTACACTCTGATTCCAATCTTAGCCACAAAAATCTGAAGATCAGAAATCGTGATATAAATAGACGTGTCGTGATTATGTGCTCGTGTACAAATAACAGCCAGAGGAACATTTCTGAATAACCTGCTCATTCCACTCAATAAGAAACATACGTACGGTGTTCAACAATGAATTCAAACATCATACATCAAAAAGGTGGATTCATCAACAAGCCTGATGATATCCATCAACAAAATTACATCAAGAGAAATAAACAAACTGTCAATCCGATAACTCTAAATCCTTCAACTTATCACTCGAATACTTGACCTCCTCGAAGAGTATGCGAGTACGCTGGTGATTTGGTCTTTCGATTAACTCCTTGATTAGAACATCTCTTCTCATGAGAGCTTCGGTCAGTGAGCCCATATGCATCAGGAGAGCTTCATCATCACAAACCCCTTTCTGCCTCTTCACGCCGGCTTGTATCTTGAGTTTCTCCACATCTACCCTGGCCTCTTCAAGCTCGCTCTTGGAAGTCTTCAGCTCCTCTCTGGCGCTTACCAATTGCTCTTGACTTTCACCGTGGCTCTCCCGATACTTTCTCCGTTGTTCATGTGCCTTTTTGAGATCATAATCCTTGGTCTTCAGCTGTTCCTGCAACTCTGCGTTTTCGATCCTAACCTCATCCCAGGCTTGCTGAAGCTTGGCTAGCGTGTCCTTGGTCTGAGCTAAAGACTGTTTGGTCTTCTTATGAGCTTGAGTGGCGGCATCGGCACCTTTACTAACTTTCTGGAAATATTGAGCTCTTTCGGTGAAATCCTTTTCCCTTGTAGCTAAGATTTGTTCTGCGTCTTGGGCTTTGTGCTCCAATTCTTTGTTGGCGTGCAAAGCGTTTTGAAGAAGACTACTCAGATATGAATTTTCCACCCGAAGCTCCTTTACCAACTTCTGCAGCTTATCAAACTCCTCGATGGCTACCATGGTAGGCTGCTCTGGCGTTACAGGATAGAGAGGGGGTTCCCTTGAAAAAGGCAAGAGTAATTCGTTCACCTTCCTTTCAAGCCATCTTTCGCACTCAGGGTAAGATCTACAATCCATCTTTCCAAAAACTGTTTTTCCTGTTCTATGTTGGTGACCCCAAGCATTCACAATTTCTTGCAACATTTCCTCATTTTCAGTCCCTGTAAAGAACAAAGATTTCTCAACATCCCGATCTGTAGGAGGAGACTTGGAAGCGTATCCAAACTGTCTAATGGCCAGGATCGGGTTATAGTTAATTCCCCATTTCCTGCCGATTAGAGGCACATTGGGAAAGTTCCCACAACTGGTGATAATCTCTATTCCCATCAGCTTACGATCAAACCAGACAATGTTATCAGCAGTCAACCCCATTATCCGCTTGGACCATTTTAAGGAATCCTTTGTTTCTACAAAAGCACCCGCCTGAGGTAAATGTTTCAAGAACCAACGAGCTAAAAGTGGAGTGCAACAATTGACAGGTCCTCCCCTTCTTTTTTCATTCTTGAAGTGCACCGAGTAGTAAAAATCTCCTAACAAAGTAGGAGTCGGGTTTTTGAGAACAAAAACTCTTATAGCCTGCATATCCACAAAATCTTGTTGATTAGGGAAAAGAACAATGCCATAGATGCACAAAGCCAGGATAGAATTGTAAACTGCCCAATTCTTTGCTTCAGTAGCCTCTTGAGCTTGGTCAGTAAGAAAGGCTAAGTGAAAACCTTTGACCCCATTTTTGATAGCCACATTTCCTTTTACCACTGAATCTTTCACCTGTACCGCAGCTGCAATCTCCTCTACGCTAGGATGACTTCCAGAAAATAATGGCAATGCTGGTTCAACCGGAATTCCCAAAATAAATGAGAACTCCTCCAAAGTAGGCATCAAAATGTAATCAGGGAAAAGAAAGCATCTCAATGAAGGCTCATAGAACTGTAACAACGTGTGAAGAGCATCATGTTCATACTGTGTGATTCTGCAGACCATCTCAACCAATTTCCCATGTTTCTTCTGGAAGTTGACAAGAACACCCGGGTCAGCCATGGCTATCACCTTATGCAGTAAATCCAAGGTAGGTTCTGGGAACTTGTAGGCAACATTACGCTTTCTCTCGAGAACTGTCTCTGTTGAGCCCATTGATTGGAATCAGAAGTGTAATAAGCACCTGTAAATGACAAACATGAATGTTATGACATGATAATGCAATGCAAAAGGGCATGGTATTAGCGTGCTCTGTGTCTGTGTTGGACTGTGTGCACGGTGTCTGTACAAGTCTGAGAATAATACTGTAGATAGAAATCCACTGACTGTAGCAAATCACATTTGTCTGTCTATAAAAATACTAGAGTATTAGGGTATGTGGGAAGCATGGTCACCTGCAAACCTGTAAACACCCACCCATACTCACATGTGGGTACTAGAATAGCGGTTCATCAGTTTCGGGTTCTCTATTTTGAGAAGAAATAGCACATTCAGCCCGTAGGATACAATGTTATCGCCAAACAACGAAATCGTCCACTGATTCCCCAAAAATAAAGGCCATCCTATGCAAGTTCCAAAGTTGGCCCTCGGGTTCGAATGGGTTTGCTACAGAATGTGGTCTGCCACTGTCACCACTAAAGAGGGATATTTCCACTAAGGTCCTCAATGATCGGTCACCAGAGTCGACAACTTTCTAGGTTAACACCCTGAAATGCACAGGACACGCAAATCAGAACATCTCCCAAGAAAACCTCGTCTGGCTGTGGATTTCGTATAAACCATACATAACAAGATGCTATGTAGGCCACACTACCGTCCACTCTAGTCCTATGTATGTACTCAAGCCTGTGTAATGGGCTTATCTCTCAGAATACCCATCCCGCCAAACAGAAAACCAGCACAGCACAGTCCAGTATAATAATGATATGTAATGTAAATACAGTAATGTACAGTAAAGAAATAATACAGTAAATAACAATACAGTAAAAACAGTAAAACAGCAAAACACATCATCACAGTAAACACCCAATGAAAGAAAAACAGACAAGCGCTAGGATTGAGTCGCTAAGGAAACCAGAGATTCTGGGTTCGATCCCCAACAGAGTCGCCAGCTGTCGCTCCCAGGATTTTCATCCAGGTACAAACGCAAAAGTGGCACCGAAGCAGAGTCGCCAGCTGTGGCTCCCGGGATTTTCATCCAAGTACAAACGCAAAAGTGCCACCGAAACAGAGTCGCCAGCAATGTGTATTTATCCCAAGAGAAGGAAAGGAAACACCTCATAAACCTGAAGGAAGGAAAGAACATGGTCTTGCGACCAAGAGAACTGGGTTCGGGAGTCGGTTACGCGTGAGGAAGGTATTAGCACCCCCAAGCGTCCATCATACCCGATGGGATCCACGCTTGAAGTACTGCTCAAAGGGTGATAGAAAAGATGCTGGAAAAGGAATGGAAAGAGAACGAGAAACAAATGTAGGGAAAATAAAAGAAGTGCTCGAATGGGCCCTACCCCACTGCCTACGTATCTCATCGGGAACATGAGAATCAGAGCGACGTAGTTCCCCTCAACGAGGGTCGCTTTGTTTGTGTTTTTTGGTGGAAACGTCAGAGTGCGCGTTCCAGCAATGAGGTGTTGCAGCTCGCTGTAGGGAGACTTAGGTGTTACCTGTTTGCGGTGGAGTGGACTTGACAAGTCCTTAAGGAAGGAGTGAAGAGATGAGAAAAGAATTATTTGTTTGTTTTTGTCTTTTAAGAAAGAAGTGTTTTGATTACTTTGTGTTTTGTATTCACATTGTATTTAAGTCCTTCATGTAAGATCGAATGCCTCGCATATCGACCCGAGACGGGACGTACGCTAAACATTCTAAGAAAGTGAGAAAAGACCCCTCACTATCTCATTCTTACATGAAAGACTCAAATACAATATTTGTTATGCCTTTATTAAGTGTTTTTTATTTTTGTTTTAAGATGAGAAGAAGAGAGACTCAAATAGGAGGAGTAAAGGTAAAAACTAAAGGGGACTAAGACTCAAATCTAGAGTTATCATACATGGAGATTCTAAGGTTAATGTGGTTTAAGAAATCTAATCCTAAAAGAAAGGAGAAGAAGAACGAAAGAAACAACTTACTTCCAAGATGAAAGTTAAGTTGATCTTAAAGAAGGGATGAAGAAGAAGTTATTCAAGGAAAGCATATAAATGCTTAACATGATCACAAGTAGAAAGATTAAAAGAAATAAGAGAATATGAGAGAAAGAAGTGTATGAGGAAACATATCCACACACTTACTTACCATTTGCACCTACATGAAAAGGCTAGTTCAACAAACTATTTACAAGTAGTGGAATAAAGAAAGGATAACAAGTAATGCTTAAACACATTAAGAATCAATGAGTAAAGATCCTAAGAGATGAAAAGCACTCAAGGTCAGAACCTATGTCTAAAGGATGTCCTCTAAAATTAAGATGTTAAACATGGACAAACTATGCATAATCAAAGTCCTAAACATCAAAGGAGTGCAACATGCAAAGAATGGATGAAGAATGAGTGAGAATGCAAAGTGATCATGCATTAATGCTTCACAAAAGGTCAAAGTCAGAATCATATTCAATTTAGGAATGGTTTTACAATGCTTATGAATCATCATGTAGTTCATAGATGAAATGATGTAAGAAGAAGAGATGAGAAAGAGAAAAGAATGAGAAACAAGTTTCACTAAAATGCCCAAAGTTACATATCAAAGATGCATATCATATAAAATGATTGATGAAGGTATATGGGCAGTCACATATCATTGGTGAAATGCAAATGGAAAGAATGAAATGGCATACCAAATGCAAACACAATTCATGTTAAGCACAAGAGTAGATAAGATGTGAAAACATGTCAAAAAGGTAAGTTAAAATGCATAAGCACAAACCAAATGCAAGTATAAACCAATATGACCTATAATTGAATTAAGAAAGAACTATAATCTTCTAAATGAAACCTCTAATCTCACACAAAGCAAACAAGAAAGGGTGGCACAAGTACCTCATTAAAATTAAGCTAGAAGGAAGTATAAGAATATGCACAAAGATAGCTTCAAATGTAAAGCTCTAAACAAATATCAAAGGCCATATTAAAATCATGAAAATTGGCTCTAAACAACCTAAATAAGAAGCAAATCAAGTATCAAAAAATCATGGCAAAAATCAAAATGAAACATGCTCAAACAAATCAACAAAGTCATATTGAAACACATCACAAGAAGGTGCAAAGATGAACATCAAAAGGTATGATATAATGACTTTAAAAATCAGACAAAATTGTTTTAGGCGCCTTAAGATGTTATCTAATCAATACAAAAAGAATGAATCAAAAATATGATGTGAGATGAGAGAAAGAAATCATGCAAGTGCAAGTGTCAATGAATAAGAGCATTCAAAAAAAAATTGAAAAGAAAATATGAAATAATGTGTAAAAATTCACAAAAATCAGAATTAAAAAATATAGGAAATTATTTAAACATGTTAAGATGTCACATGAATTAATTTGTAATTTTTAGAGATCATTTAGTATTTTTAAGAATCAATTATGAAACAAGTATGAAAAAGAAATTAAAAGAAAAGAAAGAGAGAACAGGGGGTGCAGACATAGCAATTATCATGTTCAGAATAATATTGGGCTCAGTAAGGGGGTGTAAACATCAATTAATGAATCCAGTCCACTAACGTGTGATTGTGTGTGATAGTGCACATGTAAGTCAAACACGTGGAGGTAATCTGAGCCACACAATCAGGTCAATCCATATCAATCATTAAAGCATGCTAATCCAACAGTCTATGAAGCAAACACATGATAATTCTCTTACACGCACGCACACACAATTAATTCAGAGATCAAAAGAACACACGTGATAAGCAACACCTTCATTAATGCGTAGGCAACGTTTAAGCCATTGGATTAATCTCATGGTAATCAAGCAGGCAAGATGAATGGTTCAGATTAGAGACACACATTAACGAGCATGATGCACACACACACAACCACTCAGGTCACACAATGATTTTAATGCGTTGGCAACATGACAACCACAAGATGCACAAGATCAAACGGCCAAGATTTAAACTGAGGAAAACCCTAGCATTAAACCTCACCAGCCGGAGAAGGACCTCCGGTCGTCTTCTCCGGCCACTCTCCGGTCACTGCAAGTTTCACATCTCCCCAGAAATCAACAAAAAGCATATCATTCGAAAGAGGAATTCATGCACATCACGAATCCACTAATATTTTTCACATAACAATCACATATGAGGAGAAACGAAGCGATGAACATTGCCCTAAGTTTCGAATTTATGCCTCTAAGAGGCTTATCAACTAGCCAGAACTCACGCTGCTTCTAATAAGCCAAAAACGCCATGAAAACAAGCTAAACTCAGTGGAAAAGTTGAGGAAGAAAAAACCTGAAACTGTGAAGGACTTTTAAGTGTTGAGAAAACCAGAGATATCTTGAGCTCTTGAACTTGTTGAGCAAAATAAATGCTACTTGTTCTTGAGATCACGATGAAAACTCAACTGAACTGAAGCTACACTTGCTGAATTGAATTCCTTCTCTCTTGTTCTTGATCAGAAATAGAATATTGATGATGATAGAGATGGAATGTGGATGAAGATTGATGAGTTCGTGTGAAATCAGAGAGAGAATAGAGATAAAAGGTGAGAAGAATTTTGGAGAGAGAGTGGAAAAATGAAGTTGAAAGTGAAATGGTGAGTGAGATTTAGTTATATAGGTTGAGTCAAAATTAAACCATGGTGGTTAAGTGAGTTAGTTTAGTGAGTTTGGGCATGGTTAACTGAGTTCACCCTAACTAATTGAGTCAAGTTAGTTAGGGGCGAGTAAAAAGAGGTTTGGCTATGGTGTGGTGTGTTTCATGATGTTATGGTGAGGTGGAAGTGAAGAATGGTGGTGATGTTAGTTTTGATGTAGCAGAAGCTTGCTGCACAAGTTTTGTAGTTTTCCTTTTTAGTGTATGAGGTAGCATGGCATGGTATGTGACATGTTATTATGTTGGCTCAAAAGAAGAAAAAAAGAAGGACTGATATAAAAGTGTATGCGTGGCTTTTAAGAAATAGAATCTGGTGTGAAGTACATAGCAATGTTACAACATCCTTGGCAGCATGAAAGCATAGAAGTTTATGAAAGAATTTCTCCATGATTTGTGGATGAAAATGGGCATTCTTGGTGTCTAAGGAAAGAGGAAAGATCATAGAACAAGTTTGATGGGAAAATTGAATTGAATAAAGGCTTGGAAGTTGATGAAAAATAGCTTGGAACATCAAGGTTTGAAACTGATCTCATGGGCGAGGCAAGCTTGGCATGGCATGGCAACATGGCCTATGAATTTTCAGCATGATCACACCAACTTGGGACCCTCATAACTCCATTATAACTTGCTCAAATAGAAAAATGTCCAACATCAAAGTTGAAGAGGACATTGAGATGAACAACTTTGATGTTCAACATTTTTTCATTTGAAGCTTCCATCAATGAGAAAAATGGCTTGACATCTTGATCACCATGTGTTTGTCAAAATTATGGCGCATGGGCCTGGTCTTGCCTTGCCATGACTTGGTTTTTGACCTAGTTTTGTCAAACTTTGATTGACCATAACTCCCTCAATTTTGATCCAATGGAAGAGTTATTTATATGGATTTGAAGCTTAGAACATGTACTTTAATTGGCTCAACTTGGGCCTGAGGTTTGGAGCTTTTATCTTGGAGAAAGAGAGCCTCAAAGTAGGGTGCAAAATGGTCCAAACTTGCCATTTTGGGAAACCCTAAAGTTTCTATTTTTAGCAGTTTTGTAATTTCTTGATTTTTCATGATTCCTCCATCATTTCTTGATCAAATCTTGTCCAATGAACATATATAACTTGAATTTCATGAATTTGACCTTACAAAGTCAGGAGTTGACTTTTTTCACTGCACAGTTGACTTTTTCCCTAATTTCTTGATTATTAAGCAACTGATCAATTGAACCTCTTCTGAAATGAACCAATGGCCAATCTTCCATCCTTAGACACTTAATATCATGTAGAAAACATTGAGATCAAGTTTGAATCAAAATTTCATCAGGAGACCACTTGAATTCAAAACCCTAATTTTGACTGTTTTTTATAGGAGATGATGCACTGTTCAATTTTCTTGATGAATTCCCATCTTTTAATGACTTGTGAGATCAAATGGGATGACGTATGATGTAATAAAACCTTGGGGCTTGTTGAGAGACCCTTGGCTCTTGTTCTCTTGCTTTAGATGACCAACACCTCTTTGAGAAACAACTGATCACATGCCCTTATGCAAAATGCAATGCAATGCTTAATATTTTATTTTTCTATGCTTTGAATGCAATGCAATGAAATGAAAGCTCATGCTAAATGATATGGAAAATGAGAGGGCAAATTTTGGGGTATTACAACAGGTGACATGATTTTCCATAAACTTGTTTGAATGGGGTGGTTCCTATCGGAGTTTTATAAGCTGTCCTATAAGCCCATAAAGCTTCCTGAAGTTTCGCAGACCAATCCTTCCTAGAGGTCGCAACAGTTTTTTCTAATATATGTTAAATCTCTCTATTAGAAACCTTAACTTGTCCACTTGTTTGGGGGTGGTATGGTGTTGCTACTCGGTGTCGCACTCCATACTTAAGCAACAATTTCCCAAAGATATTCGAGATGAATTGTGATCCACCATCGCTAATGACAACTCTCGGCACACCGAATCTAGGAAAATTTACATTCTTGAAGACTCTGATGACTACTCGTGCATCGTTGGTAGAATAAGTTATTGCTTTGATCTATTTTGACACATAATCAACTGCGACGAGCATGTATTTGTTGCCAAAAGAAAATGGAAAAGGGCCCATGAAATCTATACCCCAAACATCAAAGACTTCTACTTCCAAAATACCCTTTAGTGGCATCTCATCGCGTCTAGAGATGTTACCAGTGCGCTGGCCCCGGTCGCATTTCTTAACTGCAGTGTGGACATCCTTCTAAAGGTTAGGCTAGAATAGGCCAGATTGTAAAATTTTTGCGCAAGTCTTTGAAATGCTTGCATGCCCTCCATAGGGTGCAGAGTGGGAGTGAGATATGATATCTTTTACTTCAGATTCAGGAACACATCGACGGAAAAATCCGTCGGCGCCTCGCTTAAAAAGCATGGGTTTATCCCAATAATAGTGTTTAAGATCATGGAATAATTTCTTCTTTTGTTGGTAGGATAAATCTGGTGGAAGTACCTCAGCTGCTAGGTAGTTGACAAAGTTGGCATACCACGACAGTGTGGTTTTTGTGCAGATTGATTCCACAACTTCATTTGTTTCTGCATCATGATAAGTTAAAGAGCATTCACTCGTTTCGCTTTGAATTTCTAACTGGGCTACAAGTCGATCATAGGGAAAATCATCATTGATGGGCACTAGCTCAGGTTCTTGATCCTCAATTCTAGAAAGATGATTCGCTACTACATTTTCAGTCCCTTTCTTATCTTTGATTTCTAAATCTAATTCTTGCAAAAGCAGGATCCATCTTAAGAGTCTCGGTTTAGCATCTTTCTTATTCAACAAGTACCTAATTGCGGCGTGATCGGTATAGAAAATTATTTTCGCTCCCACCAAGTAGGAACAAAATTTATCTAAAGCGAACACAACAGCTAGGAGTTCTTTTTATGTGGTGGCGTAGTTCATATGCGGATTGTCCAAGGTTCTACTTGCGTAATATATAGCATGGAGCTTTCTATCTTTTCTTTGTCCTAAGACAGTGCCAACAGCATAATCACTAGCGTCACACATAATTTTGAATGGTTTACTCCAATCGGGAAGTTTCCTAATAGGTGCAGTGATAAGAGTGTTTTTCAGATGTTCGAACACTTTCAAGCAGTCCTCATCAAATATAAATTCAGCATATTTCATTAATAAGCCCGTTAGTGGTTTGGTTATTTTAGAGAAATATTTAATGAATCGCCGATAGAAATCGGCGTGACCTAGAAAACTTTGAATTTCTCTAACGGTTTTTGGAGGTTTAAGATTTTCTATAATTTCAATTTTTGCTTTATCCACTTCAATTCCTCGATTGGATACTACATGTCCAAGCACAATTCCTTCTCGGACCATGAAATGGCACTTTTCCTAATTCAGCACTAGATTAACTTTAACACAACATTCGAGTATCATCTCTAGGTATGATAGATATCTTTCAAAACTTTCCCCACAGACAGAGAAGTTATCCATAAATAATTCCAATATGTTGTCTGTAAAATCAGCAAAGATTGACATCATACATCTCTGAAAGGTTGCGGGTGCGTTACACAGTCCGAACGACATTCGTCGATAGGTAAATGTACCATAAGGGCAGGTAAAAGTAGTTTTTTCTTGGTCGTCAGGATGAATAGGAATTTGGAAGAATCTTGAGTATCTATCTAAATAGCAGAAGTGAGAATGTTTAGCCAGTCGCTCAAGCATTTAATCTATAAAGGGTAAAGGAAAATGATCCTTGCGAGTGGACTTATATAGTTTTCTATAGTTTATGCTCATCCTCCATCTAGTTTCAGTTTGTTTGGCAATGGATTCGCCCTTTTCATTACTAACAACCGTAACACCTCCCTTCTTCGGCACGACATGCACATGACTGACCCAGTTACTATCTGATATCGGGTATATGATCCCTGCTTCTAGTAGCTTTTTTACCTCCTTTTTAACTACATCGCTCAAGATAGGATTTATTCTTCTTTGATGCTCTCTAGAGGTCTTACAATCTTCTTCTAGCATAATATGATGCATACATATAGAGGGACTTATTCCTTTAAGGTCTCAAATGTTATACCCCAGTTCTTTAGGATACTTTCTTAGAACATGTAGCAGTTTTTCGGTCTTTATCTGTCCCAAGTCAGCGTTGACTATCACTGGGCGTTCCAGTTCGGTGTATAGGAACTCATACCTTAGATTTTTGGGTAGCGTCTTACGTTCTACAGAGGGTTTCTTTGGGCACAGCATTGGATCAGGTGTTAGTTCTAGGAGGTGATAGAATCTTTAGTACTTCAGTATACTTAGATGGTTCCATCTCCATTTCTTTCATGCATTCGTCGATGACGTCGAGGAAGCAACATGAATCATCTATAGCGGGAGCCTTCAAGAATTGGGCTAAAATAAATTCGACTTTTTCTTCACCAACTTCAAAAGTTAGCTTCCCTTTCTTGACATCAATGATGGCTTCGGCGGTAGCTATAAAGGGTCTTCCTAGAATAATAGGAATGTTGGAATCCTCTTTTATATCCATTACCATAAAATCAATAGGGATATAGAATTGTCCTATATGAACGGGAACGTTCTCTAGCATACCTATATGAAAATTTAACAAAACAGTCTTCTAGTTGTAGAGACATTTTCGTCGGTCTTAACTCTCCCAGATCGAGCTTCTTATAGGTGGATAAAGGCATTAGACTAACACTGGCTCCTAAGTCGCATAGAGCATTGTCTATGATGTACTTTCCAATTACACAAGGTATAGAGAAACTACCTGGGTCTTTCAGCTTAGGGGGCATGTTGTTTTGAATGATGGTGCTACACTCAGCAGTGAGCATAACAGTTTTATTATCCTCGAGCTTTTTCTTGTTAGACAGGATATCTTTAAGAAATTTGGCATATGAAGGCATTTGCATTATGGCTTTAGTGAATGGTATAGTAATATTAAGTTGTTTCAGAAGCTCTATGAACTTCTTAAATTGTCCTTCATTTTTAGACTTAGTAAGTCTTTGAGGATAAGGTATGGGAGGTTTGTATGGTGGCGGAGGCACATAAGGTGTTTCTTTCTCTACGATATCTTTGCTTTTATCTTCCTTTTTGTCATTATTCGGTTCTATCACCTTTTCAGCTCCTTTACCAGGATTTTGATAGATGGCAGGATTTTGGAATCTCGGGTCTACTGGTCCATCTAGTTTTGTTCCGCTTCGCAGTGTGATAGCATTAGCATGCCCTTTCGGGTTTGGTTATGGTTGACCAGGAAATGTTCCCACAGGGACTACTATTAGACGATGGCTAGGATCTAGAAGGGGGAGTTGAATAAATCCCAGAATTTTATACACGCAAATGTTGTTCCAAAATTGGTTTTAAAAATATTTTTACGGAAGCAACCACTGAATCACACATCTACAACGAACCTCAACTAAAAAGATCGGATATGCGCAACGATATTAGGAATGATACGACGGAAGAGAAAAATACAGATCAATCAGCAAAAAACTAAACGCAATCAACCAAGTTTTTTTTACTTGATGTTTATCCAATTACCAACGAGATAGGTCGACAAAAATTAATCGCAACTTTGATTTTGCACTTAATCAATTTATCGAACACTTGACATGCGCAAACACACCAAGTGCAGATTTCCAAATAATGTGAATGTAAAGCTGATCCTAAATACAATCCAAGGGATTATATCAATTTTACAAAGTACTTTCTCAGCTCTAAATTACACTATGTCAGAAATTTTCGATCAATTGATACTTCAAAAATTCAATTAATATCAAAACATAAAAGAGATAAGGGAAAGAGAGAATAAACACGATTTGTTTAGGTAGTTCCCCTACCGTCCTCGCTAAGGGTACCTCTGCCCCGAATTCTGAATATGAAATTGAGATATGTATATATTACGGGTGCAATTGTTTTGACAAGAGAAAACTGAACAATCAAACCCTCAAACATCTTTGATGTCGATGCAAAGTCTTCTCTCCCCTTGATTCAAGATGAATCAAGTGCCTCGAATTTGGTCGAACAAATCACCGTCTCACGCTACTAGATTGAAAGAACCTACCGCTCTTCAATCACCTTCACTTGGTCGATTTCGATCTTCCACAATTCGAACCCAAATCTTTCTCGTACGATTCTCTGACTATAGCTACTAAACTGAACCGAACAACCCGTTCTTCAGTTACCTTCGCATGGCTGAATCCTTGTAGAGAAACCGATTTGTGCAAAAAATCCCAAAATCACTTAGATTCTTGGAGGACAAAACCTAGGGTTTTATTCAAGAAACACCTATTGATTCTCAACCCAGCACGAAGGATCCACACACCTAGGTCTGAATGTTATCAGTTCAAAAATACACAACACTAACAAAAATGGTTATGTGTAGATGTTAGAGAATGTAAAGTTGAAGATGAAGATGAAGAGAAAAATCAATATCTATTTTCACATTTCTTGTTCTGTATGTAAAAAATGAGCCAAAATAATATATATATATATATATATATATATATATATATATATATATATATATATATATATTATACTTGGAAACATAACAAGAATAACAGAATTTTGAAGTAAACAACATAGCAGAAAATTGGTGCAAAACAGTGAACGGTCGACCTATGCAGGTGGGAGGGTCGACCTGAGCAAGGCAGTCAACCAATCTGTGCAGAAAAACAGCCTATGCGTCGACCGGAATAGGATATGCGTCGATGCATTCCTTTTAGTTTTTGACAATTATAAATGCAGGTTGTATGAGTCGACCGGAGGGTCAACGCGAGCATTCCAGCTGCTGACCCTAAGAAATGTACCTTGTCTGGGTCGACCAGAACAGAGTTGTGAGTCGACTCACACCCTTTAAACATGCAAAAAACACTATCTCGACATTCCTAAGGTTCTCAACCACACCTAATGCACCTAGAACATTGCCAATATGATCAAACACATTTAAAATGCCTAATGTGCATTGTATATGATATTCTACATGTGAATTCTACATATGCTAAGCATGATAGTTTTGACATCATTAAAACCGAGTATAGAGACAACTTCCCCTCACATACTCCCCCTTTTTATGATGGCAAAACTCCTCCCCCTGACTTTATGCATCCATTGTTGTTGTTTCATCACTCTCAATACCTGTTACCAGTGTCTTCTCCCCCTTTGACAACATCAAAAAGAGAGAAAGATAAACATATCAAGGATAGAAAATCGAATACGGCATTTTTACATAATTGCAACATGTAACCATTAACGCACATTCACATAAAATGTTAGTTAATGAAAAGTATGAAAGGATAAATAGAAACATAATAGTAAATCAAACCAAAATGCTTAATGAACACAAAGTATATAGCAGTACATTGTTACGAAATAGAAACGCCAGAAAACAAAAGTACAAGATCACGGAAATCGAAAAACACATAACGAAAAGAAACATAGTAGAGTTATTTAAAAGACAATGCAAGAAACAAAGCACAATTAGATATGATGAGAGATGCAACAAAGGTCCTCAAGGCCTCCTCCCGTCTTTTTTATGGTGGGGTGGGGCGAAGCGGGTGGCCCGTTTTGCCACCCTTATGAGAACATATCTCTCGTCCCACGGTGTCTCCTCTCCGCCTTAATTAACATAAAATTTTAAAAATAAATATAATTTTAGAATGATATATTATTTTGTCTTATCTTTAATTTATTTTATAAAATAAAATTAAAACATATATGTAATATTAGTAAAACAGAAATATCTAAATGATATTTTTAAATATTTTGATAATCTAAATTTTCATGAACAAGAATTAACTATTGTCAAAACAATATATTTATCTTAAAAAGCTAGTTTGTACATTTTTTTGTTTAGTTTTGAATTTTTTTTTTTTTTACTTCTAATTAGATTAAAAATACTCCAACATATTGACATAGATTTTTTTACAATAGAACTAAAATAATCACTAATACTCTTATTGTCTTTCATGGTTTGACAAGTTTATCTGTGTCGAGATTTACTTTAACTTTCACAACCTAACCGTATCCAAAATCCAGATTCTGTATAGGTGTGTGCCCATCCCATTCATGAACCCTGAGCGAACCATTTCATATTCAGCTAAGCATGTTGAAGTTCAATACATGGCCCAACACAACCCTAATCTATCTCAAGTGCTCATCTTCCCCGCAACCATCACCATCCTCTCTGCATTTCGACTCAACCTCATTCCAAGTCTCCTACCTCATCAACAATTTCCAATTCTCCCCACAATTGGCTTCCAAACTTTGCACCACCTACCGTCTTGGCTTCAAAACCGCCCAAAAACCTGACTCTGTTATCAACTTCTTCATAAAGTACGGGTTCTCTAGTTCCCGGTTACGCCACATGATTGCCAGGCACCATGGCTTCTTTCCTGCAACCCCTTCCAAAGGGTGTTACCAAAGTTTGAATTTTTTCTCTCCAAAGGTGCGTCTTACTCTGACATTGTTAACCTTTTCAGTAACAAGTCTAGAATCTTGTGTCCTAGCCTCGAGAATCATATAGTCCCAACCTATGAATTGGTTTATAGATTCTTGCAATCAGACAAGGACATTATTGATTTTGCAATTCGGAATCCAGATTTACTCTGTCACCGTCTTGTGGCGGAACATTACAATGCTGATTGCGAATGAAGTGTCTGACTCAAATATTAAAAGAATTCTTGGAAGAAGGTATCAGGCATTGTACACGCTTGACATGGCGAGTTTATTGCAGGAATTAAAGGATTTGGGGTTTAATCCTTCGAAAACGGCTTTTGGTATAGCATTTCTTGCGAAAGCATCGGTAAGCAAAGCCATGTGGAAGGAGAAAGGTGATGCCTTTAAGAAATGGGGTTGGTCTGATGAAGATGTCATTGAAGCATTTAAGAAACAACCTTATTGTATGTTAACTTCCATTGGTAAGATTAATTTGGTGATGGATTTTTGGGTAAATCAATTGGGATGGGATGCTATGGCCCTTGCCAAACGACCGGGGTTTTTTTGCTTAAGTTTAGATAAAAGGATCATTCCAAGGGCCTCGGTTGTGCAATTTCTTCTCAACAATGGTTTGAGAAATAAGAACGCGAGCTTAGTTTCTCCATTTGCAATGTCTGAGGAGATGTTTCTTGATACGTTTGTAAAACGTTTCGAGAACGAGTCTTCCTATCTATTAAACTTGTATGAGGAGAAACTCAAGCCCATGTCATGATTAGATTTTCAGGTATTTCAGCCTGTTAATATTATAAGCAAATTTGACTTTTTTGATGCATTTGATGGTTAATGTATCTGTTCCATGTTTGATTTGAAATTTGTTTGGTAGAGACTTTGATTGGAGCTAATTTAGGGGTAGGGATTTGCTACCTTTAGGGAGGGAAAGTCACTATGATTTTCTCTCTATCTGTATCCTATATTTGTTGGATTTAAAATGGTTTTAAGTTTTGTTTATAATCATGGACAAACATAGCCATAGTTATGTGATAGCTGTGTAAATGTGTAGACCTCTATGATACATCAATATTGAAGCTACACTTGGTTTTGGTATTGTACTTTAGATTGGTGCTATTTCTAAATATTCTTCTGGTTTTCTAAACATCAGTGTAAAAACTTCAGTTCACTTTTTTCTGTAAATTCGGAGCTGAATGGCAGAACAACATGTACACCAGCAAAAGATTTGTGCAGTTTCAAGTGTAAATGGACTTAAATATCTATTTTCTTCACCCCACAATTCATGTAAAAGCTTGTAAATAGCAAGCAAAATTTCTGAAAATTTGGTTGTCGCAGAGGCGAATAACACTATTGTTGTGTTTTCTGTGAAATCCGTCTCTTTTACCCATCAAACTGATTGAACATTAAGGCATGCCTTTTAAGCTTTTCTTCTTTCTTGCCCATTTTTTCTTACAGATTGCTTGAGTTAAAAGTCTCACAGGTTGTGGGTTTATGGGTCGGATTGTGCGGATAAAATCTAGAATGTAAAGAAAGACGGGTTTTTAAGTAACTTTCATCCTTGTTGAAGAAAAATTGAATGGAAAAACTGAGCAGAAGAAGAAATCTACGATTGGTTGGTCATTTCTTTATTTTAGATCTATGTAATAACATGTGCGTGTTCAAAAAAAAATTATGTGATAAACATGAGTATAGCTTAGACAGTTATAGTTCATAGAAACAATCGGTGGAAGAATAAAGTTTCATGAATGAGATATAGAAGGAGTTATTGATTTGTTGATCATAGCATCAACAATTGATTTTATTATAAAGACAACAAAGAAAGTTGAGATTTGAAGTTGTAAGATTTAGAAAAAATAAGAAAGAAAATATAAATTGAAAAACACATATGAGGAAGATTATAAAAGGTGATGGATGAAGTCTTGCGGTTGTAGCTAATGTTTATGAGGTATAATGTAGTGTGGTGTGTCACATTTTATTTGCTGCAACTTGCAATTGTTGTACCTACTAAAGTATGATGCCTTTTTTTTTTTTTCCAGAAACTCAACATAGCATAGCTATTACTTGTAGTAGTGGAATTGCTATGATTTGTCCCATTAGAGCATCCATAATATCCATGATACTTATTTTAGTGTCTTAAATGGACCTCATTTATTTTTTATATTATTTCAGTAAATTAAACCACTCAAATAATTTTTGGAAATATTCATACCATCCATTCAAAAATTAAAATTGGCTCCCATTTATTTTACCATATACTCATAAGTTTTTGTTAAAAGGAAAGAAAATAATTAAAGACACAGTGGATTTATTTGGCAACAATGGTTTTATTCTCCAGAGTCGAACCAATCAATCTAGGTGTGTACTTAGATTGAATATCTTTATGCTAGGATTTATTTTAGTCATTTGGTTGTGTTTATTATACACCAAGCTATTACTTCATTTATTTATAAGACATAGTAGTTGATTCGTTTAGTTGAGTTGTAAATTCAACATTAATCATTATGATTATTGTTGTTGGTCATTACGGTTAGTGATTGAAAGAAAGTGAGAGAGAGTTCTCATATTTAGGAGTCCTAAATAAAAATACACTAAAGGTAGAATTAAGAAGACAGACATTGAGCAAAAGACTTGTTCATCTAAGACACTTTGTATTAATTCTATTAAAGAGTGGGTTTCCTTTCTTGGATAGAGTGTATTTAATTTGGCACTCTTTCAGTTGTTCCCTAACATTTGGGCATACATCAAGGCTTTCGAGATGGTCTATTGAGACCTAGTCATCACACCGACCGTGGGGGTCTTCTTATCCTTTTACACCACATAATGTATGAAGGGTAGTTGGGTGTCCATGAGCAGCCAACCTAAGAGAGACATTTTCTCCTCTCATTCCAATCATTACAACTATTGGAAGACAATGAGAAGTGGGAGAAGAAAAAGGTTTTTGTGTGTCCTTAAGGAAGACAATGAGAAATATGAGACGAAAAAGAAGGATAGGGAAGCTAAGGTCAAGGAAATCTCTGCTAAGAAGGAATCCTTGTAGGCGTCATTGGGCGTTGCCCATCTTCGTCATAAAGACTTTGGAGAAGGCAGTGTCGGATCTCACCGACAAGGCAGTGTCTACTTCTGGTTACTACTTTGAGCACGCCAACGAGGAGATCCTCTTTCTCTACCCCAACCTGGACTTGAGCCAAATGAATTTTCTTAAAGTTGTCCGAGGCGGCGAGCTGGTGGATAAGGAGACAGTGTCCTCCCTCAGAGGTCCCACTCTCATCGAGGACATTCATGCACTACAACAAAAGTAAGTTATAACATCGCACCTTAGACAGCGCTTTAATACAAAAGCGCTGCTATAAGTTAAAAACAAGGAAACTAGTCATTTAAAAAAATAAAAGCGCAAAAAAATATAAGACCTTAGACAACGCTTTGGTCAAAAGCGCTTTATAAGGTCTTATAAATTTTAAAAATAAATTTAATGGAAAATATTAGACAGCGCTTTAGTTAAAAGCGCTTTCTAAGGTCTTATAAATTTAAAAAAAAATATAAGACCTTAGACAGCGCTTCGGTAAAAAGCGCTTTCTAAAGTTTTATTAATTTTTAAAAAAAAATTAAAGAAAAATATTAGACAGCGCTTCCCTTAAAAGCGCTTTCTAAGGTCTTAAAAATAAAAAAAAATAAAATCAAAAGCGCTGTCTAAGGCCAACCTTAGAAAGCGCTTTTAAAAGCGCTGTCTAAGATCCATCTTAGAAAACGCTTTTATGAAAAGCGCTGTCTAAGGTCTAATTAAATTAAAATATATGAATAGTCAGTATTCATTTTCATATTTCCGCTCTTTCTTCTCCCCTTGCGAACTGAGCTCAAAACCCTTGCGAACTGAGCTCAAAACCCTTGCGAACTCAAACCTTCACCGTCAACCGTCCTCCACCGTGCCGTCGTTCGTTGTTGTCGTCGTTGCATTGTCGTCCGTCCGTTGCCGTCGTTGTATTGCCGTCCGTTGCGAACTCATTGCCGTCGTTCGTTTCTGCTTTTTGTAACTGATACATTTCGTTCTTGCATTGTCGTTGTTACCGTCGTTAAAGGTACGTCGTTGTTGTGAAGAATAGGGTTTTGTTGCTTTACAATGTTATAGTGAATGAGTATGTTTGATGAGTTTTGTTAATGAAGTTTTGTTGCTTTACACTATTTCTTTACAACGATTTCAACACAACTTTTCTTTCTACTCCATATTTTGTTGCTTCAATTTCACGTCCACTATTCCGTACGGATAACATGAAATGAAGAAGAAAACCAATAGTTTCTTTGCTCAAAATATAAAGTATGTGAATATATTATTCACATGAAGCTCTGATTACTGGTATCGCCTGCACTGTTATCATAAAAAAAATAAAACTTTAGGATTTTGATAAAAACCATTTAACTATATTTCATTTACAATTTTGCTTTTAAATCAATGTATCATTTATGCAATATATGCTCATAAATTGGTAATACCTCTTGCACTTGGTTTTGGAGTTACTAGAGGATGGAGAGTTAGCATGCCAATTCCTTTTCCTTTGATTGATGAACCAATTGTTTATCTGCTTTAATTGCAAGCATGTTTCCTGAACCAGTCTAGCTTTGTCTTCCTCCTATATATACAAAACAATACAAAGCATGAGAAGAGGCAGCATAGAGATATATCATATATGTATGGATATTAACATTGATGAGAGCATACAGTAGGATAGGGCCATTTTGGTTTGACTTTGATTTGACTGTGGTCTGATTCTCTATAAAGACTTTAATGATGTACTTTAGGATCATATATTAAACAATATTATTTACTCGTTTTGAAACTGATGATGCTAGCGGTATGTAAACTCTCTTTCTTCTTTAGGAGGATTATATATATATTCTTCTTTGTCATTAAAACATAAGAAATTCAACCAGTTACATATCAAACACTATCAAACTTGTTCATTTCTTGATTAATATGGTTGAATTAATGTTATTTTGTTGACCTTAATAAGTAGGAAAACCATGGATAAAAAATGGATGGATGCCGATCGATTGTCCAAAGAGTACGAGAATGGGGTATTGGATTTCGTTAAGTTTGTTGTTCAACACGCTGACGCTGAAGAGCTCAATCGAATAAAATGTCCTTGCTTGGGTTGTTGTTATGTGGGTAGGGTTGACGCAGATGGATTGAAATCGCATTTACTGATGAATGGAATTGATCGAAGTTATAAGTGTTGGATACATCATGGTGAGAAAATTAACGAGAATGTTGAACCGACGGGGAAAAGTAATACGACCTATGCTTCAGATGACAAAGACACGGAAACATACGATTGTGATCGAGTCGAAGAGATTGCAGAAGCAGTTGTAGAAGATCTTCATGATTGTCCCGAAATGTTTGAGAGGTTGGTAAGCGATGCAGAGAAACCGCTCTATCAAGGTTTCACTAAATTCACAAGACTGTCTACGGTATTGAAGTTGTACAACTTAAAGGCGGGCAATGGATGGTCGGATAAAAGTTTCACAGAGTTCTTGGCCCTTTTGAGAGAAATGCTACCGGAGGATAATGTTCTTCCCAATCGAACCTATGAGGCCAAAAAAATGTTGTGCTCTATTGGCATGAGCTATGATAAGATACATGCTTGTCCAAACGATTGCGTTTTGTTTCGAAACGAATATGCATCGTTAACTGAGTGCCCTAAATGCGGTTTGTCTCGATATAAGAAAAAATTGTCTCCAGCCAAGGTCTTATGGTATTTTCCTATAATATCGAGATTTAGGCGCATGTTTCGTAGTGAAACCGATGCAAGACACCTGACTTGGCATGCAGATGAAAGAATTATTGATGGAAAGTTGCGACATCCGGCTGATTTATCACAGTGGTCGAAAATTGATAATGATTATCCTGACTTTGGAGAAGAAGCAAGAAACCTTCGCTTGGCATTATCTACTGATGGAATGAACCCGCATGGTCATCAAAGTAACTCACATACCACATGGCCTGTGATTCTTATGATTTATAACCTACCTCCGTCGCTATGCATGAAGCGTAAGTACATGATGTTATCTATGTTAATCTCTGGGCCTAAACAACCAGGGAATGACATAGACGTATACTTGGCACCTTTGATCGAAGATTTAAAGATATTGTGGGAGAACGGTGTTGAGGTTTATGATGGATATAGGAAAGAAAGTTTCAATTTGAGGGCGATGTTGTTTGGCACAATTAATGATTTTCCAGCTTACGGGAATCTATCAGGGTACAGCATAAAAGGTGAAAAAGCGTGTCCTATTTGTGAAGATAAAACAGTTTCGAAGCGATTGGAGTTTGGTCATAAGAATGTCTTTCTCGGTCATCGTAGATTCTTAAATGCCAAACATCACTACCGTGGGTGGAGACAAGAATTCAATGGAGACACCGAACAAGGTAGAACTCCACCTATGTTGTCAGGTGACCAAGTTTTTAAAAAGGTGAAAGATATGCGTACTGAGTTTGGCAAACCTTTTGCACATAAGGTTGTCAAAGGTGGGTGGAAAAAGAGGTCGATATTTTTTGAATTGCCATATTGGAAGTCTTTGTATGTGAGACATTTTCTCGATGTTATGCATATTGAGAAAAATGTATTTGAAAATGTTATTGGTACGTTACTCAATATAAAAGGAAAGACTAAGGATGGCCTTAAAGCAAGAAAAGACTTGGTAGCGATGGGGATTAGAACTGAATTAGCACCCGTGAAGAAAGGAAGACGAACATATCCACCACCTGCTGCTTTTACTCTGTCTAGAAAGGAGAAGAAAATATTGTGTAAGTTTCTGAGTGGAGTTAAAGTTCCAGAAGGATACTCTTCAGATGTCAGAAGACTTGTGTCTATGAAAGACCTCACGTTGAAGAGTTTAAAGACACACGACTGCCATGTTATAATGGAACACTTTCTACCAATAGTTATACGTTCTATTTTGCCAGTGAAAGTAAGAAGCGCCATAACTAATTTGTGTTTTTTCTTTAGGTCAATTTGTAGTAAGGTAATCGATCCCGATATCTTACCAACACTACAAAAAGAGATAGTTATTACCTTGTGTGAGCTTGAAATGTATTTTCCTCCCTCTTTTTTTGACATAATGGTACATCTAGTTGTTCATCTTGTGAAAGAGACACAGTTGTGTGGACCAGCTTATATGAGATTGATGTACCTTGCTGAACGTTATATGAAAATATTAAAAGGGTACGTGAAAAGCCGAAGTCGACCAGAGGGGTGTATTGTTGAGCGATACATTGTTGAAGAAGCGGTTGAGTTTTGTACTGAATATTTGTCCAATGTTCAGTCGATTGGACTCCCCAAAGCTCATATTTTTGAAAAAAAGGATGGTAAAAAATTAATTGGAAATAAAATTGTGACAATGTCAAGGGATGAACGGGATTAAGTGCATTTGTATGTTCTGCACAATGATAATGAGGTTGAGCCATATGTTGAGATGCACAAGGATGTACTCTGAAGGTTAAATCAGAACAGAAATGAAAATTGGATAGTACGAGAGCACAATCAAAGTTTCATACGATGGTTAAAGGATCATATTTATTCGAAGCGCTCTTCAGATCCTGCTTCAGTAACAGAAAGGTTGAGATGTTTGGCATATGGTCCAAGTTTGCATGTGTATTCTCATAGCGCATACGCAATTAATGGATACACATTTTATACCAAAGAACAAGACGATAAAAGTACTATGCAAAATAGTGGTGTCACCGTCCTAGCTGAAGCAATGCACATATCAAGTATGAAGGACTTAAACCCCAAATATGCAAATCTGTCATATTTTGGAGTTATTGAGCACATTTGGGTGCTTGATTACGAGAAGTTTCAGATTCCAATCTTTGGTTGCAAGTGGGTAAATAGTAGTGGCATACGAATGGATAAGTCTGGATTTTTGCAAGTGGATCTTAATAGGGTGGGGTACAAAGATGAGCCTTTTATTCTAGCATCTCAAGCTAGACAAGTGTTCTATGTCACTGACCCGACGAGTACGATATGGTCTATAGTGCTTCTATCTAACAAAGTGGTTGATGATAGCGGTGTAGATCAATGTGATATTGATGTTGAGAATGAGTCATGCATTAGACGGAATGAGTTGAATAGAAATGATCAAGATAAGGATCTTATAGCGGATGAGTCATATATCAGAAATGACCATAACGAGGGAATTTGGATCCATTCATCCGTCCGCATTGCTAAGAAACAAGTCATTCATATTCCAACCAAGAAAAGAAAGAGATGTTAGTGAAAGAGGTAAAATTTGTTATATACTTGATTTTTTTATTATATTTCTATTCAACTTATGAGTTATTTTAATATTAACACATATCTCTCATGTCTAATGAAATAGTTAAAACTAAATCAAACTATGTTATATTATTATGTAGTACTTTGAAGAATGCAAGTGTGCTCATTACTCAATTTCTCAATTGGATGAAATTAAAGAGGATTGGTGTCAATACATTATGGAGATCGGAATTTTACAAGGTATAATATTGTACTCTTACTTTAATTGATGAGAATTTAAATATGTGTAACTTTGTTTATGTATTCTTTTAATTGAATTACAATCTTTGTGTTTTCAGGACCTATAATGTAGATTTGAAGCAATGCTTTGGTTGGATGCAAAAGTACTAGTATAAGTAATATGTGTATTTGTAGAAAAAAATGTAATGATTTGTAATTATAAATAGGTGTATATATAATTTTGGTTTGTAATTTTAAATATATATATTGGTTTGAATTGCCAATTGTTTTGGATATATAATTTTGGTGTAAATTGGTACATTTAAATAGGATAAATTGGATTAATTTGAATCTCCAAATTGTGGTATTTTTCTGAAAAAAATTGCTGGTTGAAAAACAGGTCAAATTCTGGTTGAAAAAACCTGGTAAAAATTGTGGTTTAAAAAAATTTATATAAAATTTTTCGTATACCTTAGACAGCGCTTTTGGTGAAAGCGCTGTCTAAGGTGGGGATTAGAAAGCGCTTTTGACAAAAGCGCTGTCTAAGGTGGACCTTAGCAAGCGCTTTTACCAAAAGCGCTGTCTAAGGTATACCTAAAAAAGTTCAAAAAGGTTGACCTTAGACAGCGCTTTTGGAGAAAGCGCTGTCTAAGGTATACCAAAAAAATGTCAAAAAAGGTAGGGCTTAGACAGCGCTTTTGCTGAAAGCGCTGTCTAAGGTATACCAAAAAAATGTCAAAAAAGGTAAGGCTTAGAAAGCGTTTTTCCCAAAAGCGCTGTCTAAGGTATACCTTATAATGTCAAAAAGCGCTGTCTAAAGGTACCATAGACAGCGCTTTTCATTAAATATACCCCCCTTTAGACAGCGCTTTTGGTATTACCCAAAGCGCTGTCTAAACCTATAGCAGCGCAGGTTTAGACAGCGCTTAAAAGCGCTGTCTAAGGGAAAAAAAAGCGCTGTCTAAGGTCTTATCTGTTGTAGTGATGAATAGGATGGGGCGATAGAGAGTGACGAGTCTGAAGTCCCTCAGCCAGAATATGTTATTAAAGAAGTTGTGAACCAAGAAGAGTGATGGTTTGGTTGTTTCTTGGATCCTATTAGCTCTTATATTTCTCTTCCCCTTTTGCGTTTTTTTTTTGTACTTACTTGCCCCTTCGGTGGATTTTGTAGTTTTTTTTTAACAGTGACGTCCCTTGAGGGCACCTTTTATGTTAAATGCCCTCATTGTATTCTCCTGTAACTATCAGCATATTTTTAAACCCTTAGCATTTGCTTGAGTGTGTTTGTTGTCTTGATTGCCTATATGGACAACAAGGATACCACTTAAGAATCCAACATATATGATCGCCTTTATGGGAGACCAGGATCCCGCTTAAGGATCCAACAAATATGACTGCCTCAATATGCAGCAAGGATTCCACTTAAGGATCCAACGACAACGATCACCTATATGGGAGACAACGATCCCACTTAAGGATCCAACTAATATAATTTCCTCAATAGGTAGAAAGGATCCCATTTAAGGATCCAAAGATAGTGATCGCCTTTATAGGCGGAAAGTATCTCACTTAAGGATCTAATGTTTATGATCGCCTCAATAGGAGGCAAGGATCCTACTTGAGTATCCAGAAAATATGATCCCCTCAATGAGCTACAAGGATCCTACTTAAGGATCCAACGACAATGATCATCTCTATGGGCGGAAAAGATCCCACTTAAAGATCGAGCTAATATAATCAGCTCAATGGGAGGCAAGGATCCCATTTGAGGATCCAACGATAATGATATTCTCTATGAACGGAAAGGATACCACTTTAGAATCCAGCGATTATGACTGCCTCAATAGGTGGAAAGGACCCCACTTAAGAATTTAACAAATATGATCGCCTTAATGGGCGGCAAAGATCCCACTTAAGGATCCAACGACAAGGATCGTATATATGGGTGGAAAGGATCCCACTTAATGATCCAACGATTATGATTGCCACAATGGGTGAAAAGGATCCCACTTAAGGATCTAGCTAATATGATCACCTCAATGGGTAGTAAGGATCTAATGACAGTGATCTCCTATATGGGGGGAAAAGATCTCACTTAAGGATCCAGTGATTATGATCACCTCAATAGGCGATCTTCTCTAAACTCTTTAAGTTAAATGCAAAGAAAGAGATATCCAAACATATGTACTCTAACATAATAAAAAGCGAGGCGCCTCATTAAAAACCTTCACCTTATGTAAAAACGCAAAGGGAAAAGAGTGCTCCCCACGAAATAGCTTGTTCTTTACAATTAGAAGAAATGCAATACTCGCCTATAAAAAATATCAATAAGGTATCAAACAATACTAAAGAAAACAAACAATAGTTACGTCGACGTCTCTAGAGGATATCTGTCATGCATCTTTATACTTCAATCTCCTCAAAGGCTAGTGAGGAGGTCTCCTCGCCTTTATGAAATTCCTCTAGCGGTTTTATTCCCGAACTCATCCTTCTAGCTTTCTCGTCGGGAGCACAGATTCTCTTCAACCTGGGACTTTCTACGTTACACTTCCTGGAGATGTCTTGATCTCCTTGGGTACTTCATGCATAAATAAAGTGTAGACAAGGTGGCACCCAGCCGGTTTAAGTCTGGTCACCTTATTATCATATTATATGAATAGGGGGCATCAATAACCAGATACCTAACCTTTATCTCCTTGACTTGATATTTTTATCTAAATGTTATCTTCAAGATGATATATCTCTTTGCATATACATGTTCTCCATAGAATTCAACCAGAAATCCTCTAAAGGGCTTTAGGTCTTCTGGGTCGAGGCGGAGTATTTCAAACACCTCCCAGTATAATATGTCTGCAGAACTCCCTTGGTTAATGAGAACTCTTTTAATTTCCCAATTTTTGCATTTGACGGTAATGACCGTGGAATTGTCATTAGAAGGGTGAAGGCCAACTACATCTTTCTCCGACAAGGAGATCGTGGCTTCTGGAGTTTGACACTCGCCTTCAACCTTGATCTCAAGGAGGTTTTCTACACTCAGGATCTGGCGAGCGTACCTTTTCCTAGTAGTGTTGGTTTACCCGCCCCTATCAAATCCTCTTGCTATGACATTGAGCGTGTGGCATGCAGTTATGATATCCTCTCCCTGAGGCACCTCTTTTGCTTTGTTGTCCTGGGGCTTCCAATGTCATCTCACCTACACAAGCTAGATTTGTCTAATGAATGGGAGGAGTCTCCCTTCACATATTTCATGAGATGCCCCTATTGTATTAGTCATTCAATGTCTTTCTTGAGTTGGTAGCAGTCGTCAGTGTGATGCCCCTTGACCCTATGGAACTTTCACCATCTTTCTAGTTCAGAACCTATCACATCTGCCTTAGGTGTAGGCGGCGTAGGAATGTTGTGCATATGGAGTACCTCGTGTCAGATTTGCTCACGGCAAGTGTTTAGGGGCGTGAAGTTCTATGTTGCCTTACCTACCCTTTTCAACGTAGTCTTGTCCTTTATGGGTGAGGTAAAGTTTCTCATTGACGTTGCGTGCCTTCTTTTTAATGTTTCTCTCCTTGCCCTTTATGTAACACTCAACTCTGGTGACCACTTGGGCAAGGGACTCGTTGAAGTGTCCCGCCTTTGGTCCATTTTTTAACGCCCCCACAAACATTTCTTGGTTTGGTGGGACGACCTTAATTGTAGCTTCGTTAAAGAGGATGAGATAGTCCCTTAGTGATTTTGATGGACCCTATAGTGTGTAAGACAAATTGGTCGTGGACATATTTCTAAGGCAGATGACGGCGAATTGGTGCACCAACTTTCTTACCAGTTCCTGATAACTATTGATGAAGGAACGGGGTAAAATCATATATCATCTGAGGGTGGTGTCCCTGGAACTGTTAGATAGCAACTTGCATTTTAGGGAATCAGGAGCTTCTATGATGACCATATGTGTACTGGTGGAGAAAACATGCTCGTAGAGATTGCTCTGCCCATCAAATATGGCAAAGGAGGGATGTTTGAAGCCCTCTAGGACAGGCACCCCCCATATCTCGTCTGAGAGTGGTTGGGGGTCTAATAGTTCCATATCCTCTAAGGGATTTGAATCACGTCAGCGTTGTCTGATGTTGTGGAAGTCATCCAACGTCAGGTTATGGTGGCGTAATTCATCCAGGGTGTAGGCATCTCCACTAACGTTGATACCTTCCAGCATAGGGGATGTGGATCTTCTATTAAACGTGGCTAAAAGTGGCTAAGTATAAGAGTGAATGGTAGCAGTGGGAAGGGTGATAATGTTAAAGAGGGTGTATCCCAGGTTATTTTTATCGCGGTCTGACGGTGGGCGCCATTATACTGGTCAAAAAGTACATATGTGTGTGTTCCCCCTACAAAGGCATGAAGATTGAGAAGCATTAATAGGTTAATAATAATTGTAGGTGGTTAGGGTTTTCCCATGACGGCGAGAATACATATACGATGATGCTTTACGGTGGTTTTAAGAGTCCTCCTCATATGAGGTGAGAGGCTCTGTATATGAATGGAGTGCTTAGGTATAAGCTTCGGAGGGGTGATATGTGTGAGTTTGAGATGTAATGATATGTGTGAGTTTGAGATGTAATGATATGTATGGTTTGAGATATGTCCCTCTCCCATTGAGGGGAGAAATATTTATAGAGGCCCTTTACGCCTAAGTTTTGGGTGACTCTGGATGGTGGCAACCATTCCCCCTAATTAGGAGAATTTATTGACCACCTATCTTCCATGAGTAATGGAGGATTTCCTTTCCTTTGAATGACACACTTATATGTCATCTATATCCCTGGGCGATACAATTTTTTTGGCGAGGGCGCCTTAGTTTAGGACCTTTAAAAATATAACTCTACATGTGACGATGATTCATTTATAGTTGAAGATGAAAATGGCACACTTTCATTAGAGGGCATATAAATTCAAGTTGAAAATATTATTGAAAATGATGTTTCTTTAAATAATGATGCATACCATTCTGGATCAATTAAGAAGTCTTATTAGTACGTAATAAATGTGATGAGAATGGTAAATAGGTTTTACCACAACTTAATGGAAATGCTAAGTTTGGCCAAGTTTATTTGTTGTTAGGCATGAAGTTTACTTCACTCAATGTTTCTAAGAATTTTGTGAGGGAGTAGGCAATATACCATTGGAGAGATAAATTGGATAAAAATGAGAATATTGGATGTAGAGTAAGATGCAGGGTTGAAGAATGTGAATGATTGATGTATTGTGCTAAGAGTGAAGCAACCAAAGGTTAAAGGAACTAAACTTCTAACTATATGATAATTAGACTAGAATTATATAAAGATATTAAGTTACATGAATATCACTTGAATGAGAGAAATGTTTTCTGTGAATTTTTTTAGTTTTGAGCTTACTTGCTTTATTCAACTATGGGTACAAGTAAATTAGACATGGAATTCCCCACGTGTACTCACGAATATGATGTATATCCAAAAAGTAATTCTTGTATACAACATTAACATACGTCGCACTCCTATCCACAAAAATTATTGTGCCGACCAAGTTTAAAAAAATATATCGTGATGGCATACAATCTATAATACTATTTGAGTGAAACATCATCAGGATGAGTAATATCACAATTCAAATGGACGATGTATTTTTTCTCCAGCCATCTAAATCACGCATGACATCCTCGTGTCCGAGTAATCCTGGTTTGGAGGTTATTAGGGTCAACTCCTAGGAGTTCAACCATCAAGTCTAATGCTTAAAAGCACTTAATCATAGAATGATTTAGTAGTCATCTTATGATAGGCATATGGATTAGACAATAAACATCGTCTAAGGTAAGGATCATATCACTAAAGGGTATATAAAGAAGTAAATAAGTCATAATGAAATAAAATAAAAATAAAATTACCTTTTTGTGTGAGGGGCAATATGGTCCTGAAAGAAAGGAAACAATGATATGTATGATGGCTCCCCAAGATATCCTTTAGGTGTGGGAGCCAAAGCATGAACATGTGTTTTACCACAAGTATATGACATTTCTAGAGACCGAGAACCTTGACTCAGAGTAGACGACTTGACTCATGTTGAGAACCCTTAACGCCAGACGTTTGCCCTGCATTAAACGGTATATGTTGGACTTGCATCAACTGCCATTTCTCTCTACGCATAAATGCATGTTGGGAAGAATGCAAAATGAGAAACATGCGAAGTGAGTAAATGCCTCATTAGTAATTTCCACAAATAAACATGCAAAATGAGAAGAAGAAAAAAAGAAAAATGTTTATGTCAATGTCAAAAATAAAGCTTGTAGAGTGCACTCTACATGACTTTCAAAGGATCAATCTGGAGGGTTGTTGATGGAGTAAAAACAAATGTAGTAGTAATTGTAAAAAAAAAGAATGAAAAATAAATTTATCGTATCCAGACAGATTATATTAACCTCCTGCAAGGAGAAGGTGAGTGCACTTGTGTGCACTGTTTGAGTAATAGAACGAGGGGGAGGGGGTAGAGCGTGAATGATTGTTTGTGTGCATAATTTTAAACTAGATAATTGCTAATTAAGTTGGTAAATATAATAAAAATAATTAAGTTCTCCTTTCGAATCAACTACCCCTAGATATGAGAATTCATATGACTATTTTTATAACAAATCTGATTTAATTATGATCTTTTATAAAACATGAAATTACAACCTGGTAACCCCTCAGATGTTGGGAATCTTCAATCGCAAGGTGACTAGTTTCATCAAAGGAATCCCCAGATGCTGAGAGTCTTCAGTCGCAATGACGAAGATTTTATGGCACGTAAAATAAGAAGATGGTTTTACAAAACACTAAATTACACCTCACAACCACCTAGATGTTGGGATTATTCAATTACAAGGATACATGTTTCATCAAAGACAAAAGTTTTATAATGCGTAAAACTAGACTAATGGACGAGATTATTCCCGTCGCAGCGTGAATGATCATTATAATATTATAGTTTTACCAACCATATAAAACATTATCGCTAAGTCTCATTTTTCTTTAGATCAATTCTCCCAATTCAATAGACAGAAAAAAGCATCAAGTTCAAATAAAACTTTTTTTTTTTTATAATCAACTTGTATTAAAAAGGAGAAAAGGCTTCTCAAACCAATACAAGAAACAAAAATAGAAGCAGAAAAAACTCCTGAACATTACAGAAAATCAAGAGGGAACTTCATCTAGTTATAAAAGGTACATTTGACACCTCCAATTTCCAGCCATCTCCAAGATAATATCAAGATACGATTAAAAATGTCTTCGACGTTTCCAATATCATCTCCGAAAGTGATGTTATTCCTAGTACTCCAAATACACCAGTTCACAATCTGCCAAATGTAAGTCGACATACCAATCTTACAGGAATCTCTCAAAGAATTCGACCAAGCCAACGCATGGTTAGGAACCGAATTTGCTTGAACTGGTTGGATTCCCATCCCTGAATAAATCATACTCCAAAGGGCTTGAGCTTTCAGGCAGGAGAGAAAAAGGTGAGACAAATTTTCTTCTTCCAAAAAGCACATGGGACATACCTTATCATGAGCAGAAATAACAACACCTCTAGCCGCCAAATTATCACACGTAGGGAGTCTATTAATCAGCATTCTCCAAATGAAAAATTTGACTTTCATAGGAATTCTAGAATGCCACATCTCTTCAAGCACAGAGGAAACTTCGGCATTGATAACCAAGCCTGCAACCTCAGAAGTTAAAAAGGAATAGGCAGAATTCACCGAAAATTCAGAACAGGAATCCAGCTTCCAGGCCCAATGATCTTCCTTCGAAAAATCCAATCTGGAACCTGAAACCAATCCCTTCAAGATATGGACGGATCTAGAATCAAACAGCCTGTCGTGCAACCGCAAGTTATCAAAATTCCAAGACCAGATCTCATGATTCCACGATCCGAACTCAGAAATAATGCACTCCTTGTTGACAGTGGCTTCGTAAAGCACAGGGAAAACAGATTTAAGAGCAAATTCACCACACCAATGATGATGCCAAAATTGAAAAATCCTACCTTTACCAACAATTGGCGTGACCAGATCCTCAAAAGCTGTGTTACTATTAAGAATTCTGAGATTCAAGACATCCCTAAACCAAACTGAGCATTTAGGAGGAATAAAACTATTTAACTAAAATAGGAAAATTGGAAAATAATGAAAAAAGCAGCTATAGAGAATTACATTGAATCACATACTTAAGGTGTAATCATCTAAAGATAACCTAATCTAAGTGAACTACTTACTCATCCTTATGGAGTTCTTGGTTCTTCCAATTGAAAAGTAAATATAAATACTTATAATGATGAAGAATAAACTCCTAATGATAGCCTTTGTTTTCACCTTCTTTTTGCTTAGTAAAACAGCTTAGACTCTTTAAAATTGAATCCCTAATAACTAAATATGTTTTTCTATTTATAAGTAAAATTTTGAAACCACGCAATCGTGCCATAATTTATTATTTAAAATGCTTTCATGTCTTGGCAGATAGTTGAGATCACACCGATGAGCTCTCTCACGCCTCTTTGACCTTTTGATGTTGAATAACTCCGTTGTAAGATATAGGTGCACCATGATTTGGATTCCTTTTGTAATTTTCTATGATTTTTCTCCAATCTTTATGTTTCATCCCTCTTTTTACCTCATCGTAACTTTCACAGGAAAAAACTATGAAATTTATTTGGTTAGGATTTTTTCACATAGTTTGATCTTTTCTATAAATATTTTAATTCTTTATTAAAACATTCAAAACGAAAAATTTATTAATAGTAAAAGTATTCAAAAATAGCAAATTAAGATACTAAAAACATAGTGTGATAAGCAATGATTTCGGAAGGTACTTTTCGAATGCATGTTAACATCAATAATCTCAAATTTAAGGTTTTCTAGATCCTCTAAAATTGTTTAAATAACAAAGGCATTGTAAATTTAAGAGTACATGATAGTTTATTTGATGATTTTCAAGAATTTGTAAGTCTTAGAATTTAATTTGGGTTAAAAAAAAGTTAAATAAATTTTTAATCCTTTTAAATATGGTCAATTTCACTTTTAGTCCCGCTAAAACTTTTCTTTAACAAATAATTTTTTTAATATTTTTCATCCACATTTTATGTTTTTCTTTCTAACGGCCGTTAAAGAAAATAAATAATAAGAAAGATTAAGAAAAAAGCATAACAAAAAAAGTGAAAACAATCATTTTCAAAAGACAAATAAAACATTTTACAACTTTGAATGATAATACCTGCCAAAAGATGGAAAGGATCATTTGCTGAGTAGGAAAAATGCATCATCGAGTGCCAAATGGGTGTCGAGTTAGAAAGTAGAACTCCAACAGAAAAAACAATTAGTTTCTTTAGGTAAAAATTGGTAAAAACTAATAAACAACATAATTGTTAGTAACAAGATTAACACATCTTAAAAAATTATACAAACTAAAATGAAGCGGATAGATAAGAATAACTCAAACAGAAACAAAGAAAGTCCCACATTTACTCAAACCCATAAGTTGAAATTGTCATACTTTAGATAGTTATAAAGAAAAAAAAAATGAACGTTTAAAAAGCAGCAACTTTTAAGAACTTCCAATTGAACTTACAGATAGGCTCTTCATAATGACATGTTTCTTTCTCCAATCTGATTACATAATTTCACTAGGATTAAGATCATCACAAAAATAATATACAAATCTTTAGTGTAAAAATGATAATTTCTGATATGAACAACATGAAATCGTATGGCATGAAACTGATGACAATGTTTAAACATGAAGTCTGTTTACTTTCACATACCGAGTGCACTACCATATACACAAACTTAGGATCTATTTACTTTCTAAAAACATTTTCAGTCTTCATTTTCTAAAGTTTCTGTTTATTTTTAAGTTGTTAACAAGGAGATGAAAGACTCGTGTATTGAACAATTGTGATAGAAACAAGATGGAAGACATGCTGTGAACAATTGTTTATTTCAAAATTTCTTAAAATGTTAAATATGTTTTTAAAAACTGTAAAAGAAAATATTGTTGGGATTATTTAAGCTATATTCCGTTATGTATGTTAGTTGAAGTGAAATTGAAGGCAGGAAACACGAATAGCAAAGCATGGAAGTGATCATATTAAAAATCGTCAATATGTTTCAAATTAGTTATTATTTTAGTTACCAATAAACCACGAATTTTTATGAGTTCTAGGATACTGACCTTAAATATATGGCATGTCACATTAGTATTTTTACCACGTTGGCACTGTCATGTGTGCGTTAAGTCACCAAAAAACTTTTAAGTGACATTGATAGAAAGGGCAAAAATTGTGGACGAAAAATATTAAAAGAATAATTCTTTTAAGAAATTTTTTTGAGGAACTAACAATAAAAATCGCAATATTTATGAATTGATACACTTTGAAAGGATCTCATGGGAGAGGATACATTCGAAAGAATCTTGAAAACAAGGTTAAAATATGATTTTTGAAGGGTTTACATTTGATTAATTAAGAACTTTCTTATTTAAATTTGTTACAATATACTGTAATTATGTAAGGTCTATATAATTTAATAAGTCTCATTTAAATTTCAACAAATAAAAATAATAATATTAAAGAATATCTTCTTAGCACTTCTCTTATTTACCAACTATTATTCAACAAATACATGTAACTTTCAATTACCTAGGACAGGACTAAAAAATCATTTTCTTTTACATTGTCAGCAGGCAAAAGTCATGGTTGTGAAATTGGTTAATCTTGTCATTTGTGAGAATATAATGTTTATCCATCGTTTTCTTTATTTTGTCAAAATTGAAAATCCATCGTTTTCTTTATAACTATTAAAATGGTAGACTCCAAATTGAAGATTATAAATTTCATCCAGGTGGTACATCCACAATGAAACACTTGTTTTAAATTGAACCCATACCAATAAAATTAGAAATATCTCACATCACTCTCATTCACGTTAGAAAATTGTTTCAAGGCATTCTAACTACTACTAATAATTAGACTCACAAATTTAGTTGCACATATCCGACACATTAGTTATCATACTAATAATTATTAATTCTGACATTGATCCGACACTAATTTCACGCAGGTATATGTATGACAATTTGACCCACTAATTTCATACAAGTATATGTATCACAATTTGACCCATTTTTAATAGATAACTATGAGATCAACGATGAATCGGGATAAGGCTGAATAGAGATTATGCATATAAAGATAACGATGAATCGAGATCATGCATACGGATAAGGGTGTTCAAATTTAAACTGATTCAAATAAAAGTGGCAAATCAATTTAAAATAATTGAAAAGCACAAAAAAAAAAAACAAAAATTATTGAATGCGTTTGAATGTCATTTTATAAATACCGAATTTGTTCGGATTAGATTTCGGATTGATTTTTCAAACGATTCAAACCAAACCGAACCGTATGTATATATTTTTATACTTATTTATTTTTATTAGCATAATACGTTGTGTTAATTTATTATTAGATGATATTTTTTATAAAATACTATTTATTAGTTTGATTTAATCTATTAATTGTTGAGATTGTAATTCCTTGTGTCGAAGCAGGTGTACCTCGACAGAAACAAGGATGTGTTGAAATTAGCCTAGTGTAGTGTGTGTCGAGTTGTGTTAGATGTCGAAGTGTCTAAGCAGATTGTTTGACAAAGAATTTTGACTTAGACCAAAATAGAAATTTTGGGCATTTGTGTTTTTGGGTTTTATCTTGGGAACAAACTAGCTCAATTATAAATAGAGGGAGTAACCCCTATTTTGAGTAAGAAGAATAGAGAATAATATTGTAACACAACAAAAAGTGCAGTTACACAGTTGAATAATATTTTTTTCTAAGTTTGAGAGCAGAGAGTTACTCTGCAGAAATCATTCTCCTTCTCCCCTTATTTTTTTAATCCCTAATCTTCTTTCTTATTCAATCTTTTTTCTTCTTTCATTAACAATTGTTGCGCAGAATCATTATTGCAATCAAGGTGTGATTGTTTCACTTGAGTGAAGAGTGAAGAACAAGGGATTTCGATCGGTTGATTGAACTTTGTTCATCAATATTGATTCGGAATTCTCAAAGTTTTGTGTTAATTCCAACATCTGGTATCTAGAGCTCCGATTGTAATTCGTGAGAAGAAAATCACGATGGCGATGAATCATCCAAATGGGTATTTTCCGACGAGTCTTTTGATTCTTAAGAACAATAATTATGAGAATTCGTGCAAGCAGATGAATGTGGTTTTCTATTATCAGGATCTTTTGGATCTTGTGAAGGAAGGAGTAACACCGCTTGTAGAAAACGCGACGGATCAAGAAAATGCTGCATACAAAGAATTGAAGAAGAAAGATTATAAAGCTCTCCTTATAATTCATCAATGCGTTGATCCAGAAAATTTCAAAAAGATTAGTGATGTAGAATCAACGAAAGAAGCATGGGAAATCTTAGAGAAATCGTTTGGAGACGCAGAGAAGAAAGTGAAAGCATAACTGATTTATTCATTAGGGTTACTAAATTGGTGAATCAAATCAAAGTATTTGGAGAAGTGTTGACATCAAGATCAGTTGTTGCATATATATTGAGGTCATTGGCTCCAAAATTTGACCACGTGGTAGTAGTCTTAAAAGAGTCGAAAGATTTGTCAACATTGACAAAGGAAGAGCTTCAAAAGACTCTTGAATCTCATGAACAAAGGATAACTGAAAGAGCTGCAGGAAAGTCGAAAAATGATGTGGCTTTGCAGGCGCAATAAGCAAAAGAAAAGAAAGGCAAAGGAAGATGGAATGGCAACAAAGGAAGAGGAGGCTACAACAATTCGAATGGTCGAAATCAGCAAGAAAGAAACTGGTTGAATCAGAGAAAACCCTGGAACCAAGGCAACCAAAGAGGTGGTGTTGCAGGTAGAGGAAGAGGTGGTGGTCGAAAACCTGGCAAAAGTCACATTCAATGTTACAATTGTCAGAAGTACGGTCACTATTTTAGTAATTATCCAGAAAATAAGAAGAATCAAGAAACTGATGCAAAGCTGTCGAAACATGAAGAAGAAAAAGAGATGTTGCTGATGGTCACAACAAGAGATAAAGAAAGATTCCAGGACCAATGGTACTTGGACTGACTGGTAGGAAAGATTGGTTTGTCAACATAAAGCCCTCAATGAAGAACATGGCGAAATTTTCAAATGAAAATACTCTAGCAGCTGAAGGTATTGGTAATGTTCTGATTATGAGGAAAGATTGCAAGAGGTCAGTAATTTCCAATGTATTATACATTCCAGGCATGAAGAGTAATTTGCTCAGCATAGGGCAGTTGGTCGAAAAGAACTACAAGGTGTCGATCAAAGACAAGATTATGAGAGTTCTCGACTCAGGTGGTAGGTTAATCTTGAAGGCACTAATGTCTCAGAATAGAACCCTCAAGATTGAATTAATGTGATGGAGCATAAGTGCCTTGCAACTGCAGCCAACAGAGATGAATTAATATGGCATTATAGACTTGGCCATCTCAACTTCAAAGACATCAGAGATTTTAAGAGAATAAATATGGTTTCATGATTACCAGAAATCGACATTCTAAGTGAAGTATGTAAAGAATGTGTTCAGGCGAAACAGCACAAGAATAGCTTCAACAAGGATGCAGGAAGCAAGTCGAAGGCAATTCTTGAAGTCATATACTCTGATGTATGTGGTCCTATCTAGGTAGATTCGATTGGAGGTAACAGATGCTTTGTCATGTTCATAGATGATTTTAGTCGAAAACTGTGGACTTACCTGATCAAGAAGAAAAGTGAAGTGATCGAGGTATTTGCCAATTTTAAATCTATGGTTAAAAGACAAAGTGGTCGAAAGCTAGAGATTCTGAGGACTGGTGGTGTTGGAGAGTATGTATCAAAATATTTCGATGCATTATGTGAGAAAGAAGGGATTGTGCATGAGGTGGTGCCACCCTACACTCCACATCAGAATGGAACTGTAGAAAGGAAGAATAGAACCATCATGAATATGGTAAGAAGTATGTTAAAAGGCAAGCATCTACCCAAAGAGTTATGGGGAGAAGCTGTATCGACTGCAACATACATCTTGAATAGATACCCGACAAAAAATCTAGAAGGAATTACGCCAGAAGAATGTTGGTATGATGTCAAGCCCCGCCTGAGTCATTTGAAGGTGTTTGGATCTATAGCACATAGACATGTGCCAGATCAGTTAAGAATAAAAATTGATGACAAGTCTAGTCAAATGATGCTAATATGATATCATTCGACTGGAGGATACAATTTGTTCGACCCAATGAAAAAGCAAGTAATGATCAACAGGGACGTGATCATAGACGAGCTTAAGGAATGGGATTGGACTGAGAATGTTAAGAAGGATCCAGTGAGAATTTTATGTGAAGAACCAGCTAGTGAAGTCGAAAGAGACGTTCAACAAGAAGAAGTCAGATGTGAAGCAGACCTAAGCAGACCTCAATGAACAAGACACGTGCCTACAAGGTTGCAAGAATGTGTGATTACATCAGATGACGTGGTCAATGAAGAAGGTGAGCTGGTATACTATACTTTCTATGCAGATGTCGAACCAATCAATGCAGCTGAGGCATTGAAAGATTCGAAGTGGGTGAAAGCAATGAATGAGGAACTATAGTTCATCGAAGTCAACAACACTTGGTCACTTGTCGAATTGTCTCAAGACAAGAAGGAAATTAATGTGAAGTGGGTATACAAGGTGAAGTTGAATCCCAAAGGAGAAGTAGCTCGACACAAGGCAAGACTTGTAACAAAAGTATTTCTTCAGAAAGAAGGAATCGACTTCGACGAAGTTTTTGCACCTGTTGCTAGGATCGAAACAATCAGGTTGGTTGTTGGTCTAGCAAACATTAACAACTGGCAGGTATGTCAAATGGATGTGAAATATGCATTCCTGAATGGCCCCTTAGATGAAGAAGTTTATGTCACACAACCAGTTGGGTTTGTGAAACAAGGCAAAGAAAGAAAGGTGTACAGGCTGCATAAAGCCCTGTATGGACTTAAGCAAGCTCCATGAGCTTGGAATAAGAAGATAGATGGCTTTCTAAGGGAGGAGGAATTTTTGAAGTGCACGACTAAGCATGGAGTATATGTAAGAAGAAGCAAGAGTGAATTGCTTATACTATGTGTCTATGTCAATGACCTGTTGATAACGGGAAGTTGCAAGAAGAAGATCGAAGACTTCAAACATGACCTAAGTGAGGAGTTTGAAATGTCAGACTTGGGAAATCTCTCATACTTCCTTGGTATCGAATTCTACAAGAGCACTGGAGTTTTGATGGCGCATCAAAGAAGATATGAATGCGCAATACTCAAGAGCTTTGAGATACAAGATTGCAACCCAACTACGACTCCAGCTGAGCCAAGACTGCAACTTTTAAAAGATTCAGATGAAGATGATGTCAACCCAACCCAATATAGAAGACTTATTGGGTCACTAAGATACCTTTGTCACACAAGGCCTGACTTAGCATACAGTGTAGGTATGGTAAGTAAATTCCTGCAAAAGCCAAAGGTATCACACTTAGCAGCGGATCTTTGAAGTGCTTTCTTGAAGTGATTTTGGAAGTAATTTTGGTTTTTATTCGTTTTCGCGCGGATCTTCAATTTTCTTGCTAGAGGCTCTTTAGATCTTGGATTTCCTTTGGTTGATCTGTCAAATTCTGTTTACAACAAGTACCAAAGCAAATCTCCGCTTTGTAGGTTGGTAATTCTTATATCTACTTCTCATTTTGGCTTATTTTGCATTTCATGATGTAGATCCTTGAGATTTTGGTGTAATTGATCCATTGATTCAAGTGTTAATGTTGTTGATGTTTGATTGATTCAATGCATGTTCATTTGATGTTAATTGATGTGAATTTCGTGCACAATTACATGCTATTACATGTTGCATTTGAGCCTTGAGTTGGTGCTGAAAAAGTGATTGTGAAAAGTGATTTTTGCTGTTCTAGAGCTGTGCAATCGATTTGCATCCTGATGCAATCGATTGCACCTGTTTAATTTGACTAGAAATTTGATTCTGGAGCTGTTCAATCGATTTGCATCATGTTGCAATCGATTTGCCCTTGTAGTTTTTGTGTTTTTGGCTTGTTTGGAAGCATGTATTGATACCTATTCCACCTATAAACCTCATGGCTTTGTATGATGCATATTTGTGGAATTTTCTAGGGTTGTTTAACCTCTAGTTGCTGTATGTATGTGAATCTTTGATGCATGCACTTTCGATTGTTGATTTGTTTGCATTCTTGAAGCATGTTCATGATGCATACTTGTTCACATGTGGACAATAACTTGCTAAACTTGTGTAATCTTTTGGAAATGAATGTGATGTGATACATTTGAGTATGATTCTGACCTTGATTCTATGGTGTGCAAAATTTGGATCATGTGTGCCTTATACCTTGCTTGAACATTTGTTTTCCTTTGAGAATGATCATGGTATATTTTCAACTAGTCTTGATGTATGTTTTGAGTTTATGCTTTGATGTTTCTTTTTGCCATTCATGAGTTGATGTTTGGATTGATATACATAGCTATGCTACTACTTTGCTTGAGTTCATGCTCGAATCTCACATGTTTGTCCTTTTGAGGTGTGCCTTACATGATCTTTTTGTGAACAAATGTTTGTTTATGGTTAAGATGCATGCCTTAAACTCTCTTGCTCTTCCTTTGATCATTAACATGAGATGAATGTGACATGATTTGCTTGCGGCCCCATTTTGTTTCTCATATCATTTGACCTCACTTCACCTTGTTTGATGGTTGATTATGCTTCTTGTTTGGTTTTAAGTCATTGGAGTGTTCATTAGTGCATTGTCTTGCCTAATTGTTTTGACTTCCATTCTTGAATTTTGATTTGAAGTGTTTACATGTGGTGTTGGTGCTGGTCTTGAATGATTGGATATGTTGTTTTCATCTCATCTCTTGTTACATCTCCTCCTTCATCTTTCACTTCTTTCTCCTCCCCTAGATTTTAAGTCTTAGATTTGCTTTTGTATGTTCCCTTAGGATTCCCTAGTCCAACTTAATTTTTGATTAAGCTTGGAGTAAGATAGACATTAGGAGCTAATCCATGTATGCTAACATTAGGTAGAATTCCCCTTCTTACCTCAACTATAGGTCCATCATTGCATGATAACATTAGGACCTAGTTTCCCTTAGTGTTTTTCTTTCAATCTTTGAGTCTTCTCTTCTCATCTCAAAAATAAGTCCAAAACACTTAATAAGTACAACGAGCATTATACGCCATGAGCCTTAAGCACATGGGAAATGAAGAATGAGGGGTCTCCCTTCACTTTTCTAGAGTGTTTAGCATACGTTCCATTGGGGGCGACCATGCGACGCATTCGCTCATATCTCATAGGCTTTAGTGCAATGTGAGTTTCAAACTAACTTCAATCCACTTCTGTCTAAAAAACACAAACCAAGTTCAAATCACTTTTATCCTTCGGGATTGTTGGGTTTCAAATCATTCTCAGAAAAGAGCTCGTCGCTCATAAAAAACACCCACCGACCCGTAGGTCGAACTACGACTGCTCTGATTTCCTCTTTCTCGCCCGATTGAGGATACGTAGGCACAAGATGGCGATGTCTTGGCGAGCAACCTTCCCCCTTTAGTGCGTAGTCCTTCGAACTACGTCGACTCTGATTCTTCGCTCGTCCACAAAGATACGGGGCATAGGATTACGACGATTCTTGTGAGTCCATTTTTGTTTTTTCCTTCCCGTTTCTGTTTAGTAGTAGGCTTTAGATAACTCACTCTTTGATTAGACAACAAGCGTGGATTCCATCGAGTACGATGGACGCGTGGGGGTGCTAATAACTTCCCTCGCGTAACCGACTCTCGAACCCGGACTATGGTTGCGATGACCATGTCTTTCCCTTTTGAGGTTTTCTTCGATCGTTTCCTTTCCATGCGTCAGGATAAATAATGTTCGGTGGCGACTCTTCTGTTTTGTTTCCGCCGGTTGTTTTTCTGAGTTGCGACAAAAAGGAGTTGCTTCAAAACCGATCCAAACGAAACCGCGAACACCCCTACATACGGAGAAAGAAAGCACTATTAAACATAAAAGAAAAATTAGAAAATATTTCATAAAAAGTACAATTATAGACATCAGAGACCGGCAACAAAAACAACTACTATTATTAAATACAATATAATTTAATCCTTATAAATGACTAGTTTTCCCTCCATCACTTCTTTCTCTACATCGAGCAAATATGAAACCACTGTCAGGTTTGAAAATTAATCTGTCAAAAACTTTGGTTTAGTTCGTGGGTTAGTTAGTTAAAATCTCCATTTGATTGTAAGAAGACTCGTTAGCATAATCTGTGAAAAACTCACATCTTTAAAGAAACTTTCAAAAAAATTTCTTTGTAACAAGAGTAATTCAAGTGATTAGGCCTAACTTATATAAATTTCTAGTGCACGTTGTCTTTCCTTTATCTCTTTATTTTTTACTGCTTTATTTTATTTACACCAACACAACCTTTTATAAGACCAATCGGATCAGGAGGTAGCAAAATGACTTCAAACTCTTCTTCAGCTTTTAATAAAGGGTTTTTCATGAATACACTTTTAATGTTTGATTGTCAAAGATTTGATATATGAAAAGAAATAATAAAAATATTTTTTTGATTCAATTGATTGTTATTTTGGAATTTTGTCTAAATTGTCTTTTTGTCCCTATTCATTTTATAAATAATGAAGCAGTAGACAAACACAATCATTTGTGGACCATAGAGAAAAAGAGAAAAATACAACTTGGGTTTCAATTTAAGTACTTGATGACTAGCACGTTAAGAACTCGAGAGTTATATCATGCTTGTAATTGTAGTTAAGGCTGTATTTGGACATACGGATCCGAAAACCACCCGAGAACCGGTCCATTGGAACCAGACCATTGGACCAGCCAAAACGTCTATTGGTCTGGTAATGGATATAATTTTAATCTGTATCCAGACTGAAGAACCGGACCAATTATCCAACGGCTACCCGGTAAGCATTGATATAAATTCTTACATTTTTTCATTTCCTCATTTTTCCCTCTCTCCATTCAGTCACTCTCTCTCGTCTCTGACACTCCCTCTTATGTTCCGTCTCTCTCCCCTAGGACTTCGTCTTCCTTGAGTTCCTTCTAAATTCCAATCAAGCCACAATGTTTACTTTCTGTTAGGCGCCTAGTGTGAATTTTTCAAGCCTGCAACAATCGTGTAATGTATCCAAACTCTATTCTTTTTTATTTCTGTTCTATTCTTTTTTACAATGTTTGCATGTTTGAGTTGTTGAATAGTTCTCTACCTGGTATCAATTTTGAACTAAATTTTGACATAAAATGTTGGGATTTTGGATTCGTTCGTGACCCTGAAAGTTTGAGATGTTTTTAGAAACCGTTGTTGGTAATACTAATTCAAAATCTGATCTTGAATTATATCTTGAGGAGCCTCCCTTGAAAGTTCCCCCTAAAGCTAAGTTTAATGTTTTAACATGGTGGATGGGGAATGAAGCCAAGTATCCTGTTCTTAGTAAATTGGCAAAGGATATCCTAACTGTTCCAGTTACAACTGTTTCTTCAGAAGCAACTTTTACTGCTGGTAGAAGGGTTATTGATCCGAAACGATCTTCTATGAAAACTAAGACAGTTGAAACGGTACTTTGTGGGGGTGATTGGGTGAAGGGGAAGTATGGAATTAAAAAAGGCTGCACTACTAGTATTGTAAGTAACTTTTGCTTATGAACTATTTTAATTCAATATTTATATGACTTTTGCTTATTTATCCTTTTACTTTTGTAGCTTGAAGAACCACAAGATGAACCTTTAACATATCATTTTGGTGAGGATCCGGCTGTCGCTTCTTCGACAACAGCAACTTGAACATATATAATTTCAATGCCAATGATGAGATTGTTCTGAGGCATCATTAACAAATGTAATGGTATTTTGTGTTTATTTGAAAACATAAGTTTCATAACTTATGTTTGAACAATGTTTAATTTTTTGAAATTAACTTCTCTTTGAACAAGGTTTAATGATTATGTGAATGTAATGTCAAATGACTGAAAAATTAATTTTGAAATTATTGTGAATGTATTATGAATTTTGATTGTGAATTTTGAAATTAATTTTTTTTTGTGAATTTTATTTTATTTTTACTCTCTAATTCGGGTGGTCTGGATACCCGGACCGAAAATTATCGGTCCGGTCTCGGTTCACCATTCTAAATAATCTATTATCTGGTCCGGTCTCGGTTTACCCGAAAGTACCGGATCGGTTTCGGTCCAACAAATTAACCAAAACAGTACTGGTCCGGTCCCAGTTTACCTGGTTAGGGTTTTGGTCCAACTTTCGGGACCCTGGATACCCGGACTGGTCTGGACTGAAAACAGCCCTAATTGTAGCACATCCAAAGAAGTATGGGATATCCTGAGGAAATTCATGAAGTTTCAACTATGATAAAAATGATAAACACATGTGTCCAAGAAAATGAGATACCTAGTACAAGTAAAAGCTTATTCTCAAATATTTGTTTTAATCTAAAAAATTTGCATATAATAGATTCACTCTGAGTCGGGATGAACCAGATTCACTCCTCAACCTTCCTTTACAACACCCTGTATTTTCACCACTTTGAGGATCCAGGTGTTCACTACCACCTTCAACGGAACCCCTATAAACTTAAAACTATCAATAAGTACTATTAAATTTGCAAGGGAGTGAATAACCGCCAAAGGAACAACATTCGACACCTCTGGGTCCACTACCCCCGTACAAGACAAGGTGTCGCTTATCTTGTCACCACTAGTTATATCTATGAAATTTGCAGGTTCATCTCCTAAGATGGTCATTTTTAAGAGGGAAAGAGCATAAGCAATAACAATAAACATAAAGAGATAGAAGTGATGCCTTGAAAAACTGGAGAGATGGAGTTAATGCAATGATGAAAAAATAACCTGGAAATGAGAGAAACCAAAGTGGGGTGTGAATCGAGAAGGAAAGACAAATGGGCAAGATACGGTGTCGTCATAGCTCAGGGAAAGAGAGTCAGAACTAGGGAAAAAAGAGAGATTGTTTGGACAAAGAAGCTGAAATGTAACCTCAAAGGAGAAACAACATTTATATAATGGGACAATGTGAGTAGATCTACATCCCATAACAAATGGAGGTAGGCACTCGAAACCAACATATAAATTTGTCTCGAAACTACAACAACACTCGAGTGTACTTGAGTACCCTATATAGCAACATTATTCTCTACCATAGGAAGCTAGGGTCATGTGTAAATGTAATGCTGTGAAACATTTCAGTGACAAAACTAGCTTTTAATGCACATGTTTTTTAGGTCATCAGCTCCAACTCATAAGTCCTTTCAACTTCTTTAAACTAAGAGTCTGTCAAAAAGACCACGACAGAGGGCGGTCTGATAAACTCAAATCTTCACATTGCTTCACAATGGCAAAATTTTGAAAACAATTGTTTCAGTCCAATCATAAACCTAAAGATAAAGAAACTCAATTCACTCGCAGTCACTATTAGAAATAATAATTTATATTTTAATTTATATTCACAAACTTAGTCATTAAGTTTGTTAGAGGGTATTTTAGTATTTTATTTGTTGCTTTTGTAACCCTAGTTTTAGCTTATAAATAGACTAGTGGTAGTGAGTGATTTTGTAATCCTTTGTAGCCGTCATTCTATTATAATATATTCTACTCTTTTCATCATTAATTCACCTTGTACACCAAAAATTGGTATCAAAGCTCCGGTTCGGATCCACGGGGAAACACGAGTGAAACGTGAGGCTTTGTGTGATTGATTTTTTGGTTCTTGGATTCGTGTTGAACACCAAGCTTCCAGTATTTGATGGCAAAAACTGGACTCGTTGGATGATTCAGATGCATGTAATGTTCGGTGCTCAAGATGTTCTGGATCTTGTCACTGAAGGTTATGTTCCGGTAGCAGCAGATGCGACGGAGGAACAGAAGAACGCGCAGAAGGATACAAGGAAGAAAGATCAGAAAGCATTGTTCTACATCCATCAGTGTGTGGATGTGAATGTGTTTGAGAAGATTGCAGATTCAACGACGGCAAAGGTGGCGTGGGACACACTGGTCAGATGTTACGGTGGTGACGCATCAGTGAAGAAGGTAAAGCTTCAGTCTCTACGTAAGCAGTATGAGAATCTCAACATGAAGAACAATGAGAAAGTTTTTGAGTACATCTCCAGAGTGACTTTGATCACTAATGAGATGAAGGCGTGTGGAGAAACTCTTTCTGAACAAGTAATCATTGAGAATGTATTGAGATCCCTTACTCCTCAGTTTGATTACATTGTAGTAGTAATAGAACATTCTAAAGATATGAGCACCATGAGAATTGAAGAGCTGCAAAGCAGTCTAGAAGCGCAAAAGTTGAGTCTGACTGAGAGAACTTCTGAAAGGGAAGTAGAGCAGCAGGCTCTGAAAGCAGTTTCTGATAAGAAGCATCAGAAGCAGTCAGAAGCTAGGAGAAGATCTTATGGTGGTCAGAAGTCAGAAACCTCAACTTCTGATAGGCAAAAGAATGCTCAGAAGGGAAAAGAGAAGTATGACAAGAAGAAGATCCAATGTTACTGTTGCAAGAAGTTTGGTCACTTTGCTAGAGATTGTTGGTCAAATAAAGAAAGGAAGTCAGAAGAAGCAAATATAGCCAGAAGTTCTGATGATGAATCTGTGCTACTGATGGCTTCTGAATCTGATGATACGAATTTGACAGACTGGTGGTATATGGACACTGGCTGTTCAAATCATCTTACTGGAAATAAGAAATGGCTGGTTGATTTTGACTCTGAAAAGAGGACAAAGATCAGATGTGCTGATGACAAATATCTTAACGCTGAAGGTATGGGAAATGTCAGAGTTGTTCTGAACAATGGGAAAACAACATTGATTTAGAAAGTGTGGTATGTACCTGGCATAAAAAGCAATCTGATGAGTGTGGGACAATTAATTGAGAAAGGTTTTTCAGTTACCATTAAGGACAATCTTCTGAAGCTGTATGACTGTAATCAGAAGCTGATTATGGAGTCAGAACAGGGAAGGAATAGAAGATTCAAGGTGAATGTCAGAACTTCTGACTCTGAATGTCTCAGTGCAACAAGTGTTGTGGAGGAAAGTGAGCTGTGGCACAGAAGATTTGGTCATTTGAATTTCAGAAGCTTAGAACATCTGAATTCGAAGAAGCTGGTACATGGAATTCCTACAATTAAGAAGCCTGAGAAGTCATGCAAAGTGTGCATGGAAGGAAAGCAACCAAGATTGCCATTTGCGTCAGAAGTTGCTCCAAGAGCAAAACATGCCTTGGGAGTAGTGCATTCTGATGTGTTTGGTCCATTTCTAGTAGCATCGATCGGAGGGAATAAATACTTTGTGTCATTTGTTGATGAGTTCACAAGAATGACATGGGTATCCCTTATTAAGTTCAAACACGAGGTGTTTTCCGAATTCAAGAAGTTCCGAATGAAGGTTCAGAATCAGAGTGGTCAGACTCTGAAGATTCTCAGAACCGATGGTGGGGGTGAGTATAACTCCAAAGAGTTTTAGAAGTTCTATGAGGAGAATGGAATTGAGCATGAGGTTACTGCTCCTTACACTCCGCAACATAATGGTCTTGCTTAAAGAAGAAATCGTACTTTACTTGATATGACGAGAAGCATGCTGAAGGAGAAGAAGCTTTCTCACAACTTGTGGGGAGAAACTGTTGCCACCGCAGCATATGTGCTCAACAGATGTCCAACGAAGAAGCTGAAGGAAATAGTTCCTATTCAGAAGTGGACTGGAGAAAAGTAAAGTGTTAGTCATTTGAAGGTGTTTGGTTCTGTTTGTTACAAATATGATCCAGAAGCTAGAAGACAGAAGCTGGATGATAGAAGCAAAGTAATGTTACAGGTGGGGTACCACAGTACATATGCGTACAAGCTTTATTGTCCAGAAACTAATAAAGTTGAATTCAGCAGAGAAGTTATTGTGAAGGAATCAGAAGTTTGGAATTGGGACAAGTCTCAATCTGATTCTGATGTGAGAACTTCTGAAGGAAGGTCAGAAATAAGAGTTTCTGAAACTGATGGTGATTCTGATTCTGAAGGAGACTCAGAAGATGAAGGTGACTCTGATGATCCAGATTCTGATGATGATCCAGATTCTGGTGGTAATTCAGACTCTGGGAATATGCCAGACTCTGAAGATGGTCAAGGTTCTGGAGGAAGTCAACCTTCTGAAGCAAGAGCTTCTGAAGGAGAAACTTCTGGGGTTTAAGCATCTGAAGAAGATTCTGAACGAGGTCAGAGGCCACAGAGAATCAGAAACATTCCGAGAAGATTCGAAGAGTTTGACATGTTACAAGACACTGAAGTAGATTCTGAAGGAGAAGTTATTCAGTGTGCCATGTTGGTAGACTCTAAACCCGTAAGTACGGAAGAGGCTCTCAAGCAGAAGATCTGGCTGAAGGCCATGAAAGAAGAACTTGATGCCATAGAGAGAAACAAGACTTGGAAACTGACAGAACTTCCAAAGGACAAGAAAGCCATCAGCGTCAGATGGGTTTTCAAGCAGAAGCTAAAGCCAGATGGATCAATTGGCAAACACAAAGCGAGGTTAGTAGCAAGAGGATTTCTGCAGAAACCTGGGCTGGATTATTCTGAAGTGTTTGCACCTGTAGCGAGACATGAAACAATCAGATTGGTGATTGCAATAGCTGCTAACAGGAATTGGCCTCTGATGCATTTAGATGTGAAATCTGCATTTCTGAACGATCCATTAGAAGAAGAAGTTTATGTGTCACAACCTCCTGGATTTGTGAAGAAGAATCAGGAAGGGATGGTGTACAGATTACATAAAGCTTTGTATGGATTGAAGCAAACGCCCAGAGCTTGGAATCAGAAGATTGATTCATTTTTCAAGAAGCAGGGTTTTCAGAAATGTGAGATGGAATACGATGTTTATGTTCAGCATATTTCTGAAGGCAATATGATTCTGGTGTGTTTGTACGTTGATGACATACTGCTGACCGAAAGTTCTGAACAAGAATTAGCTACGTTCAAGAAGGTGCTGATGAATGAGTTTAAAATGACTGATCTCCGGAAAATGACATACTTTCTAGGGATGGAGTTCAGATATTCTGAGAAAGGTATCATTTTGCATCAGCTGAAGTATGAACGAGAACTTCTAAAGAGATTTAAGCTGCAGAATTGTAAGGCTGCTATCACACCTGCAGATACGAATTAGAAACTGGATTCTGATTCTGATGGTGAGGGTGTGGACGCTACAACCTTCAAACAATTGGTTGGTTCTATGAGGTATTTGTGTAATACCAGACCTGATATTTGCTATGCAGTTGGAATGGTTAGCAGATTCATAAGTAAACCCAAGTGGTCCCTGTCATACCCCAAATTTTGACCACTAAGATTTCCCATCATTGTGAAAATCATCATCACAATATGGAAGAACCATCATACTTCATCAGTCTCCCCAAAGATGGGTGAGCATCCACTACAATCAAGAATTAGGGTTTCAAGCCCTCTCAGAGCCTTAGACAAAGGATCAATCAAGGAATGACATGATCTTCAACTTTTCTAACCTCTTAAACATCCACAATGGATCAAGAGGACTCCCACTTCAAGGATTAAGCACAAGGTTGCTCCCTTCTAGGTGGATCAAGCTTCAAGATCGCCAGTGTCACCAAATTAGGGTTTTGGTCGACCAGGGCCTCCAGATGGAAATTTTTCATCTGGGCATGAGCCAATGATCCAAAACATAACCTAATATGCTCCATGGGACCTCATGGACCCAATCATCAAGTCAATTTTGCCTCAGGGGATACATTCATCAAAAATCAGGAATTAGGGTTTCTTGACCTAATTCACCCCTAAGTTGACTTTTGGGACAAATCATGAACCAAGACCTCAAGAGAGAGTTTGAGGGTCTCTAATGAACTATATTGATCCATTTGGAACAAGGGATTAATCCAAGAAGCTTGAGCAACAAGTCTCAATTTCATCTGCACCACCATTAGGGTTTCGCGAGAAAAGTCAACTGTAACTTTGACTTTTGACCAGGACATGCTCCCAAACCCTAGGACATGCCTCAATATACCCTATGACACCCATGGAACATGTTCATCAAGTTTGATTTAGGTCAAGGACATGATTTCCTGAAGAATTGCACAGTTTGGAATTCATCTGATAAAAAGTCAACTGTGCACAAAAGTCAACTTTGACTTTTTGAGATTTTTCACCAAAATGGATTTTTAACCCTAAAATGATGTTAATGTATGATTTGAATCATCATTCATCAAGAAAAACCAAAGAAAGTGGGATAACTTGTAAAAGGGGTAACCATAAAACTTAGAAATTTTTCTAAGTTATGGAAAAAGTACCACTAATACACTAACTTTGGAGGGTCATAACTCCTAAACCACATGACCATTTTTTCTCATCCAAAGATGGATTTGTAGCCATCATTACCCTCTACAAAAACTTCAACTAGACCTAAGTCCAATTCATTAAGGATTTTGAGTTATGGAGTGAGCAAAATCAAGAAATCACACTTTGTTCCAACACTTAGTGAAAATTTCACTAAGTCAGATTTTGCTTCACTTTTTGCCAAATGTAGAAGGATTTTTCACTTGGAATCAAAAGAGATCAAAGCCAAACTTGTTCAAACAGTTGTTATACCATGTAAGGGCTTTCCAAAATGGCCAAGAACATTGCCAAATTCAACTTACCCCATGAGATATGACATTGTCAAGTTGCCTTGCTGAAATCTGTCAAAGGCAAGACAGATTTTGCATTTTGGCTCGATTTGCCAAAATCAGCCAAATTCAAATGCTCCTATCCACTTGGACACATCTGAGGATTGAATCTAAAGGGGACAATCACTGAGCCAAGCCTCCAAAGTCCATGGAACAAGAAATAGCATGTTGAACCTAGAATGGCCAAAATAGGGACAAGACTCCAAATTTGGATTGAAGCATTCAATGGAAGCATCAGGGTGGCATGGACTGAGCCATTCTCATCTGAAATTAGTCAAGACTTATCCAAGACCAAGGGAACCAAAGCTCTGTGCCATAACCTCTAGTCAATGGCTAGAGGAGACTTGGATTTTCATTTGCCAACATTGGCCAAACCTACTTACCAGCTGCCATTCACTATTCCTTGCAAAACAAACTTGCTCTACTATAAATAGAGCTCAATTGTGATCAGTTTGAGTACACCAAAGCCATCTAACAGATGCTTTCCTCAAAATCTCTTTCTCTTGGCAAAAATGCCTTTCTTAGCAAGGTAGCTATCGGGTTTTGAGTTTGAGAGCAATTCCAATGAAACCAATCACTCACACACCTCATATACATCACATATGAGCTGATCAAACACTTAGATCACTATGAAACACCAATTTCACAAAATCACCAGCTGGTTGCTCAAATTTTCAATCAAGTTGCAGCTGGGGTACCACAAATTGATCCAACCAATTTCAATCAAGTCCAACCATTCAAACACACTTCATAGGGTGTAGGGAAGCCGTTCAGATCATCACCACTCATCTGTAACACCTCCAAATCAAAAATCACATTGCACTTGCTGTCACGGCTTGGAGGTCAATACTTAATTTTTGAAGCATTAATCCAAGATCACAATTTGTTTTTCACATGTTAAACAATTTTGATCATTTTAATTGAATTTTTATTCAATTAAAACACATTTTGAAAACAAATTAGGGTTTTTGGATTAATTCAACCCTCATAAATCATTTTTAAAACACCTTGGGCCTCTAACAGAGTGTAAGACCCAATCCTTTCTTGACTAAATCATTTTGGGCCTCATTGTATTGTATAAGTCCCGATACCGTCAAAAACAAACGGCGCGATCGTCGCCCTTTTAAAAATAACCTTTTAGGCCTCTCCTCGAGCTATAAGACCCATTCAAAACACTTTGGGCCTCTAATAGAGTGTAAGACCCAACCCCTTTTGAAAACCAAATTATCTTGGGCCTCAGTCATTGTATAAGACCCACTGCGTTTTCAAAATCTCGGCGCGATCGCCATTTCAAACGAAAAAATCAATTGGGCCTACCCTCGTGTTATAAGCCCCACTCTTTTTCTTTAAAACTTTTTGGGCCTCTTGAGAGAGTCTAAGACGCAACCCCCTTTGTACAGAAAACATTTTGGGCCTCAGTCACTTGTATAAGTCCCTCTGTACAAATTCAAACAGTGCGCTCACTGATAAAACCCTGGGCCTCTCCTTGAGCTGTAAGCCCCAAATCTTTCTTTTTCAAAGCACTTTCTCCTTTGATTTTGTATATACTGCTGTTTCCAATCTTTCTTTGTTGAACAACTAACCAAACAGCATGGAAGCTCTACAACCGAGTAAGTGGTTATTGCTTTCATTTACCGCTTTCATATACATATAACTGTATTGTGGGGCTGTTTCACTGTAAGTCTTCTTTCATAAACTCATATCAACTGTGTAATAATAGTATAGATATTTCGAGTTTCCCCGGCAACTACGTCTAGAACTAGGTGACGCCGTTTGGTTTATTCATAGAAATAGACAGCTAGATCCCAAATAGGATCACCAGATACAGTCTTCTCTTCGGCTGTCCTCATTAGGAACTGTCAAGAAATTCTATCCCCCAGAGATGAATTATTCTCGGTGAAACTTCTCTTGAATTCCTTCAAAACCTCAGAACTGTTCACTAAATGAATTATTCTCGGTGAAAATTTTCTTGAACTTTTCTTTGGTTTGGGACCCACGGGCTTCTTAAAAGCATCGGCCTCCTCTTGGGCATCGTACAAGGACCCACAGGCTTCTTAAAAGCAACCCCGCCTCCTCTTGGGCTTAGTACAAGGACCCTACGGCTTCTTAGAAGTATTCACAGCCTCCTCTTAGGCTTCGTATAATGATCTCTTCCTTCGGGAATGATAGCCTCCTCTTGGGCTTAGTACAAGGACCCGTCGGCTTCTTAAAAGATTCCAGCCTCCTCTTGGGCTTCGTACAAATTGTCCCGACGACCTCCTAGAGGTATAGGAACAGAACTTAGTCATCCTCATAGAACAGTCCTTTCAAAGAGTCTACTACTGTTTCTCAAAGCATAGTACGAAAGATAAAACTCTAGATTTGGACGGTCTAACTTCCTTGAGTCTCAAAGACATTCTCAAGCACCCTTCAAGAATAGGAAAGAAACCTGCAGACTCGGACAGTCTCAATACCCTTCGGATTTCCCGCTTCCTTAAAGAATAGGAATAACCCGGATCCTTGAATCAAATCCATGAGTACAGTGTTACTCATATAAGAACTGATTTTCTCTTTCAAAATCAGTATACTGGACCTGTCACTTAAACAGTTACCTTAGCCCCCTCTTGGGCTTTCTACAATGATTCTCCCCAGCGGAGTCAAACAACATTTAGCCTCTCTCTCGGGCTTTGTACGAGACACATAAGAGACTCCCTCGTTGAGTCAATCACCCTTTTCGCCTCCATCTCGGGCTTTATACGAGATACAAAAAGGTTCTTAATTGAGCCAAACAAACAACAGCCTCCATCTCGGGCTTCGTACGAGATACAAAAACTCTCTTGTTGAGTCAAATAGCTTCCATCTCGGGCTTTATACGAGATACCAAAAGACTTCATCGTCGAGTCAAAAACCTTTTAGCCTCTCTCTCGGGCTTTGTACGAGACACATATTAGCCTCCTCTTAGGCTTTGTATAAGAAAACCACTGGTTGATCCAATCAACCTTTTAACATCAAAGCTGTGCCTCGTTCACAGTACACAAACATCAATAACTCCTTTCCCCTCCATCTAATCGCTGTAAGCGGCAAGCCTCTGGATCATCTACATCCACGCCACTGTCCCTCTTTTTGCATGAGAAATTCCTAAGGAAAGATATCATTGCTCTACACTGAGTTAAAGTCTTCTCCTTCAGGTTAAAATCCCCTATAAAGGAAATTATGGCATTGCTAGGATCCGCGTATCCCGGTTAAAGTAATCCTCCTTTATAAACCAGTCACCCAACAGTTGTGACAAACAGACCCCCCTTTAGAGATGACAAATTCTCTCTAAAGTCGAAGTCCTTCAGCTTCACGTCTTGGGCTTTGAACAAGACACAAATAGACTTTTCAGCTTCATATCTTGGGCTTTGAACAAGATACAAACAACCTTTCACTTCACGTCTTGGGCTTTGAACAAGACACCAAAAACAACCATTTCCTCCCGTAGAATATGAGGAACTACGAACGCTCTGATTTCCCTGTTTCGGTAAACGGGAATACGTAGGCATAAGATCGAAAGAAAAGATCTTAGCGAGCACAATCAACAAAAAACCCAAATCCCATACTCTCATATACCTATCAAAAAACATCAGTCCTAACATCCTAATCCTTGTTCCCCGCTAGAAAGTCCTAAAAAAGAAAGAAAATCGTATTGGCGAAAATACAAATAACCAGTACAAAGGCCCCTCCACATTGATAGCATCCGTAACCTAACAAACCGCTGTTTAAACTCAGTATGCAAAGCAGGGTTAATTGGAGACATCTATTTCCCTTCCTTAGTCAGCTCACAATAGGATAAAAAATGAATCGACCTGTAGTTTAAGCTCAAACCGCAGACAACGACCAGCGCTTAAGAACCGCGTCCAAAATCATTCGCTACAGAAAAAATGGCACCCACCGTGGGGCCAGGTCTTTCTAAAACTTCTTTTTCCTTTTTTCTCTTCACTTATGTGAAAGCCACAGATTGGGGCTTCCGCCGGGGAACCCATTTCTGTCAGGAACTTAGGATTCATAGCTTTAAAAGGTCTAGGATGTTTTAGGACAAATATATATACTGCTTTTCCTAATTAATATACATGTTTATTTTTCTGCTAATGGGAATGCGGGTGATGCCGTATGTGGAAAGAATGAGTATACACTTAAGATAAGTGATGGCGACGGGGTCGACCATCAACCTCAGTGGAGGCTGACCAACGCAACCCATTCACTCTTCTAGCCAATGGGCCGGTTGTTAAGTCTGAGAAGCTGAGGAGCCAAACCCTTTCGTAGTGCGGAAACTATCGGAAATAGTTGTTACGCGATACTACCCTCATTTGAGGCTGGTGATCTATTCTCGGTGAATGGCACTTACTCTAAGATTGCTTTACAACTCGCTGGCGATTCGCTTGTTGTTTTGCTTTCCTGGGAGGAGCTGATGATAATGAGTACATGTACAAAAATCACCCTAGTATAAACCTTTGGGGATGGGTAGAGCCTTGACTTCATGACAACGACCCTTTGACCCCATGTTTTTTCTATGTCTTTGTGTGCTGCATTCATGCATTCATTTAATAAAACATTAAAACATTCAAAAAACTTCTCTTCTAGTCTCTCTGTTTTTCAAATTAAACTAAGACTGTGATTGCAAATATCAGAGAAGAGGATTATGCTAATGGATTTCGGTAGAAGGAGAACTCATAAGTATACCTTCAAGGTTCCAAAGCTGGAGGATTTGAGAAGGTTAGCAGGGATGATCACTAACCAAGAGGCTTTTAGAGCCAAGCACGGAGGTTTGCTACCACTATTAAGAGTCCATGTGATTGAGGGAATCATGGATGCGCTCATTCAGTTTTATGATCCGGTTTATCACTGTTTCATATTCCCGGATTACCAGCTAGCACCAACGCTGGAGGAGTATTCTCATCTGATTGATCTACATATCACCGATCGAGCTCCATTTTCTGGACTGGAAGAAATTCCAAAGAATCAGACCATTGCAAGAGCAATTCATTTGGACGAGTCTGAGGTCAAGACTCACATGACTACTAAGGGTGGCATCCAAGGTTTGCCAGCCCAGTTCTTGACAAAGAAAGCCCTGTATTTTGCCAGTATAGGGAACTGGACTGCTTTTGAAAGCATCTTTGTCTTGCTCACCTACAGGTTATTTTTGTTTCCCAACATTAATAACTTCGTTGACATTAACTCCATTAAGGTTTTTCTCATTGGAAACCCTGTGCCGACTTTGGTCGCAGATGCGTATCATTCTGTACACTTAGGAAATTTGTACAGTGGAGGGGAGATCACATGCTGTGTACCTCTGCTTTACAAATGGTTTATCTCTCACTTGCCCAAGTCTGCTGCTTTTTGGGATTGTAAGAGTGCCCTACGCTGGTCGCAGAAGATCATGTCTCTTACCAACTCTGATATAGATTGGTGTAACAGGATTTATGATGGAATCAGAATCATTGACCATAGTGGAAACTTCCCCAACATACCCCTTATAGGAACTAAAGGAGGAATCAACTACCATCCGGTATTGGTTCGTCGTCAACTTGGATACCCGATGAGACACATCCCACTGGGTGTTCATCGGGAAGGTCTTTTCTTCAAGGAAGGAGAAAACGACAGAGCGCTAAAGATGGAAGTAGTGCACGCTTGGAAACATGTTCATAAGAAAGGACGAGAGTCTCTAGGAAAACTGGACTGTGTCTCGGTGGAGCCTTATCTCCATTGGGTACAAACTAGAGCTCTCAAGCTGAAGATGCCTTATCCTCGTTACGGAATTCTTCCGCCGAGGGAATCTGTCATGTATTTCATGACGGAAACTGAAAAGCTTCAGGTTACTCTCAACAAAGTCCAGAAGGAGATAAGGTCTTGGAAGAACAAGTACCGCACCCTCGACATAGAGTGTATCAAAATACAATAATTTCTGAAAGATAAAGATGCTCTGATCGAGATTTTAGAGCAACATGTTGTGGATAATCAGGATGACCAAAGGAATTTGCTTGCTCCTTTCATCTGGTAAAGGAATGACAACCCAACAACAGCCCAAGAGCCCCGGTCAAAGAAAAGGAAGGTACTAGAGTCAGCACCCGATTTCTCTTCAGAGAGGACTCGGGACCCATTAGCTTAGGTTTCTGTTTCTGTACTTTGTAATCTACTGTATTTCCATTTCTGTAATCCTTTGGAATTCAATAAAAAGGGGTTTCCCCACCGTTTGATATTTGCAATCTAATTGTCGAAGTTTATTTTGATTAAACCAAAAGAACAATTAATATAATCATTGCATTCATCATTCTCACATCGCGTATTCTTCTTACCTACGAATCTCACGTTTGTGTCTCGATTCTAGAGTCAAACTGTCTCATTCGTACAATACTCAGGCCAATCGTCAGAAAAAGATGGATGATCTTGAGGAAGAAAACAGAGAGTTGAAGGAAGAAATCGACGCTCTGAGAGAGGATATGAGAAAGCTTCATAACGACATGCAACCCATGGCAGAAGCTCAGCTACAATGAGCTGTGATCTCAGAGGTCACCTCAACGCCCATAATAGAAAAGTATGATCCTAGGTATCAGATACCGAAAGATCATCCTTGGGGCATGCCTGTTAACTATATCCCGGAAGGATATGTTCCGCCGATCGCTGAAGATCAGGGAATCACAACAGAAGCCGCTGGGCCTGAAGGTTACAAACTTCGGGAAAGCGAAGATGCCAGGGGCATACTAAAAACTCCTGAAGGTTACAAACTTCGGGAGACGCCAAGATTCGCTACCATAGTCACGGTACCACCCCCTGTGGTGCACACTGTCCCGGAAGGACAGATTCCACCAACACCTTCTGGTAAGAAGGAAACTATGTTCGATAGAATTGAGGAATTCCAGGAACAGTTCTTGGAAATGCAGAAGGAGCTGCGAGCCATTCGCGGTCAGGATCTATTTGGAAAGGACGCCGCAGATCTCTGCTTGGTCCCCAACGTGAAAGTCCCGCACAAATTCCAAGTGCCCGACTTTGAAAAATACAAGGGTAACTCTTGCCCTCAGAGCCATCTGGTGATGTACGCTCGGCGAATGTCAGCTCAGACGGAGAATCAGGACCTACTGATTCACTACTTTTAGGATAGTTTAACCGGTGCCGCACTCAAATGGTACATGGGTTTAAACCGTACTACGATTAGCACATTCAGAGATCTTGGTACTGCCTTCGTCCAACAATACAAATACAATTTGGATATGGCACCCGACAGAGATCAACTCAGATCAATGTCGTAAAAGGACAAGGAAACCTTTAAGGAGTATGCTCAAAGGTGGCGTGAAATTGCCGCTCAAATTTGTCCACCTCTTGAGGAAAAAGAGATGACAAAGATCTTCTTAAAAACCTTAAGCTCATTTTACTATAACCGAATGGTTGCCAGTGCGCCCAATGATTTCACCGAAATGGTCGGCATGGGTGTACGTCTTGAGGAAGCCGTCCGAGAAGGACGTTTGGTAAAAGACACTGGATCGACGAGCGGTACTAAAAAATACGGTAGTGCTCTCCCTAAGAAAAAAGAGCAAGATATTGGGAATATCTCTCTCGGAAAGCAAAGGCGACGTTATCAGCCGGTAGCAGCTGTAACTCCAGCTATCAGCCCAGCGCCTATTCCTACGTATCAACCTCAGGTTGCGCAGAGCCAACCTGACCAGCAAAGGACACAACAGCCTCTTCAGCAGGCTCGTCCTCCATACAATAACAACCATGAAATACGGCCACCAGGATTTAATCCTATACCCGTGACGTATGCAGAACTGTTTCCGTTACTACTGGCTAAGGGGCACATCCAGACTAAGTCTCCTCTTACAGTACCGGAAAATCCGCCTTTTTGGTTTAAGGTGGATCAGACATGCCCGTATCATCAAGGAGGTTTAGGGCATAACATTGAAAACTGTCTTAATTTCAAGTCTGACGTGCAAAAGCTTGTTAGGAGCGGGCTCTCATCTTTCAAAGATACGAATCCCAATGTTCTTACGAACCCGCTGCCTCAACACGAGAAAGTTGCAGTCAATCTAATTGAGAAAGAGACTAACGACGTCTATCAAATTCACGATGTACTCTTGTTGAAAACCAATCTGGGCAAGATGCATTGTAGACAGAGCGGATATGGCCATGTGCCACCTCATAATTATCATCGGTGTGATATCTGCTCTAAAGATAACCAAGGATGTTCTGTGGTGCAAGCATCTCTACAGGAACAAATGGATCTCGGATGGATCCAAGAACACCGAGTTCGTGGAGTTAACATGGTCTACACGAATTCTAACGTCATTCAGAACTACGATATCCGCACAATGAATGTCAACTTGGTGGCAATGCACTCAAGGCAAAGCCAGTTTCATAATCTGCCACGGCACGATTACAGTTCCTGTCTGACTTGCTCGGTAAGCAAACAAGGATGCTCTTTCATACAAGAGGCCCTCCAGTGTCAGATGGATCTTGGATGGATCCAAGACTACCATGATAGGAACCCTTATCAGATCAACATGGTTCAGATCTTCGATATTCGCGTGATGAATACCAACCTGGTAGAGTTACATGCTGAGCAGGTCCGACTCGGATTCTTAATATCACATGACTATCAAAGCTGTAAAGCGGGTTGCGAAAACGATCGGGGTTGTACCCTTGTCCAGGAAACACTTCTGCACTTGTTAAATCATTGGTGGATGCCAATCTACATGGACGAAGATACTCATCAGATTAGTATCAGTAATAGAAACCCCACTCGGCGTCAGGGTCAGGATGTCCGATCAGTGGAAGCTAACCTAGTGAGGTTACATTGTATTCAAAGTGGGCGTGGCCAGGTTCCACCACACAACTATGACAGTTGTAGCGTCTGTTCGGAAAGTAACCAAGGGTGTTACCTTGTGAGAGCAGCTCTTCAGGGCCAGGTCGATCGTGGAGAAATTCGTCCCTATTCGGGTTCTGGACGCCAAATTACCTTGCCGAGCAAGTTGAGGATGTTGTCACAATCTCTGGTCATCACAGGACCAGGGATGTTTTTGCCATTATCCTTCTACTTGACGAGTCTAAAGTTCCCAACCGAGAACGGATCGAGATTACTTACGATGGTCAGAAAAATCAGAAAGCTCCCGTAGTCATCTATCTACCGGGACCATTACCGTGTGAATCAACTAAGGCTATCCCTTACAAATACGGTGCAACGACAATTGAAAATGGAAAGGAAATTCCATTACCCTCCGTTGTGAATATTGCAGACATCAGTCGTGTAGCACGGAGTGGTAGAATCTTTAACCGAGGAGTTGGAGAACGTGACAAAGAAAAGGAACTTCAGACGGAAGCTCCCGATCCACCAGTCGGTCAATCCAGTAATCCCGACCTTTCAAAAAATGATGATGAGATGCTGAAGCTCATCCAAAAGAGTGAATACAACATTGTTGATCAACTGTTACAGACTCCTTCAAAGATCTCGGTATTATCATTGTTACTCAGTTCAGAAGCCCATAGGGAGGCTCTACAGAAAGTCTTGGAGCAAGCCTTTGTGGAACAGGATGTAACAATCAGACAGTTCGATAGCATTGTCTCTAACATCACTTCCTGCAACAATTTGGGATTTAGTGATGAGGAATTACCTGAAGAGGGTCGCCGTCATAACATGGCACTCAATATCACAGTTAACTTCCAGGACGATGCTTTAGCCAGCGTACTGGTAGACACAAGGTCAGCCCTGAATGTTATGCCGAAGTCCACTTTGATGCAATTATCATTCAAGGGCCCTCCGATGAGAATCAGCGAGGTCGTCGTCAAAGTATTCGACGGATCTAGAAAAACAATTATCGGCGAAGTTGATCTTCCCATAACTATCGGTCCTCACACTTTCCAAGTCACTTTCCAGGTCATGGACATCCGGGCAACGTACAGTTGTTTATTAGGAAGACCTTGGATACATCAGGCTGGAGTGGTTACTTCAACCCTCCACCAAAAGCTGAAGTTCGTCCAGAACGGCCAACTCATCACGGTTTGTGGGGAACAAGCCTTGCTTGTGAGTAACTTGTCATCATCTGCTGGTATAGAACCCGAGGAGGTTATTGGAACGCAGTTTCAAGCACTGTCGGTGAGTAAAGACAATCATTTCAAAGGAGGAACCTCGATTTCCTCATACAACGATGCTATCAAAGCGGTCGAGAGTACCGATACGACAGGATGGGGACAGCTTGTCATTCCCACTGACAATAAAACAAAGAAGGGTCTTGGTTTTTCTGCAACCTGTACCCGGACAGCTGCCAGCAATGAAAGTCTTCATCTACTTCAAAATTTCTTCCACAGTGGAGGTTTCCTTCACCCAGTGTCTCAGACAGTTCATGCTATCAATGAGGAAGATCCCTCTGACACGGATGGAGAGTGGAAGTCCTACCTTAACAAGGACGGTTATATGTCTCAGGAAGAGGTGCCTATGCCTTTTTGCTTTCCTACAGAAAGTCCGAGATTTATACCCAGGTCAGACGTCGAAATGATATACGGAGATTGTGATCCTGAAGGATGTCGTGCTCCGCCAAATTCATTAGAGGAAGACACTCTGATGAAAGACAAATTTGACTACAACTACTATGGCCCAATGGACGGCCGGCCAATGTGGCAACCTTATCCAGGAAATTTGGGGCAAGAGAGTCAGCCGAACAATGAAAATCAGCTGACCGTCATTGAACAGAATACCTGTGTCCCCACCATGCCATGGGATCAACACTCAGGTCATTCAGAAACTACTCAACATGAAGATGAATTCGCAACATTTGCAGGACTTGAGTTCATCAACTATGCTTTTCCCGAGGTCAACGTCATCGGGAGAGATGACTCCTCCAGTTCCAGAGAAGTTTGGGACACTTTGGGACAACCAAGTGGAAAATACGACTTTACGGTCAAGTACACTGCGCCCGAAAGCTCTCGTATCAAGCTCGGAGATATCCAGCCAACTGGATGGGGAGATACACCTGAGAGCACCAACGCTATGCAAAATGCAACTGAGGAATTCTCCTACGACAATTCTTCCTGGGAGACAGATTCCAATGATCCAGCTCTACCAGAAATCAGCGTCATTTCTGAAGACAAATCAAGGAAGGTACCAGACTTTGTGATTCACCGAGGAGCTCGCCGCCAGTGGGTTGCCGTCGAGGGTCCGAAGATCGTTCATCAGTCAAAGTAATTACCATCTTTTAACCTTTCACCCTGCCCAGGTGAAATGGATGTTTTGATAGGGCTCGCTTTCTGTAAATATCCCTCTTCGCTTCGCCCAAAGCCACAGAGTTTTGTTTTATAGGGCTGTAGTTTCAAGGATCGACTTGTTCATTAATAAAATAACGTCGTTCTGTAATTTCCGCATTAATTGTTGTTTTCTCTTTTTGCTTTTTCAGAAAATGGTAATCCTAAAAAACAATTCAAATAAAAACAAGCAGTAAAATAAAACACTGCACACACTTGCATTTTCCTCTATCTTTTCTAAACACGAATCATCACGTCATGTAGATTGCTTGTTTTAAACCCAGTTGAAACATACGATCCGATGCCTTCTCCCAACTTTGAGTTCCCGGTATTCGAGGCTAAAGAAGAAGTTGACAACGAAATTCCAGAAGAGATCTCCCGATTACTCAGACAAGAGGAAAGGTCTATTGAACCTCACAAAGAGCCGTTGGAAACGGTAAACTTGGGTTCAGAAAAAGAGAGAAAAGAAATCAGGATTGGGGCACTGCTCAGTTTAAATGCCAAAGAGAGTTTGATAAAGCTTCTCAAATAATTCCCCGATGTATTCGCTTGGTCCTATCAGGATATGCCAGGGTTGGATACCAGCATCGTGGAACATCACTTACCATTAAGATCGGAATGTCCGCCAGTAAAGCAAAGATTGAGACGCACTCACCCGGACATGGCCGTCAAAATCAAAGAAGAAGTACAGAAACAGATTGACGCGGGTTTCCTCGCCACATCTGAATATCCTCAATGGTTAGCCAACATCGTACCCATTCCCAAAAAGGACGGAAGGGTCAGAATGTGTGTTGATTACAGAGATCTGAACAAGGCAAGTCCAAAGGACGACTTTCCTTTACCACACATTGACATGCTGGTAGACAGCACAGCAAAGTTCAAAATTTTCTCCTTCATGGATGGATTCTCGGGCTATAACCAGATCAAAATGGTGCCTAAAGACATGGAGAAAACTTCGTTCATTACCCCATGGGGCACCTTTTGTTACAAGGTAATGCCGTTCGGTTTGAAGAACGCCGGGGCAACCTATCAAAGGGCCATGACTACTCTGTTTCATGACATGATACACAAAGAAATCGAAGTGTATGTCGATGATATGATTGCAAAATCAAAAACAGAGAGTGAGCACATTGAACATTTGTCAAAATTATTCGAACGTCTAAGAAAATTCAAGCTCCGCTTGAATCCCAACAAGTGCACCTTCGGTGTCCGTTCAGGGAAACTACTAGGGTTCATCGTCAGCCTGAAAGGAATTGAAGTTGATCCTGACAAAGTCAAGGCCATTCAAGAAATGCCTTCTCCGAAAACTGAAAAACAAGTCAGAGGATTCCCGGGACGTTTGAACTACATCTCCAGGTTCATATTCCTTATGACTGCCACTTGTGCGCCAATCTTCAAATTACTGAAAAAGAACCAGGATTGCGTTTGGACAGAAGATTGTCAATCCGCCTTCGACAGTATTAAGGAATATCTATTGAATCCTCCGATTCTATCACCTCCAGTGGAAAGAAGACCACTGATTATTTACCTCACTGTCCTAGAGGACTCAATGGGATGTGTACTTGGCCAACAAGACGAAACCAAATGGAAAGAGTCTGCCATTTACTATCTGAGCAAGAAATTCACCGACTACGAAACTCGATACACGATGCTCGAGAAAACTTGCTGTGCTTTGGCTTGGGCAGCCAAACGTCTTCGCCAGTACATGATTTCCCACACCACTTGGTTGATCTCAGAAATGGATCCAATCAAGTATGTATTTGAAAAACCTGCTCTCACGGGAAGAATCGCCCGTTGGCAGATGTTGCTATCAGAATATGACATAGAGTATCACGCTTAAAAAGCCGTTAAGGGAAGTATTTTAGCCGATCATTTGGCTCACAAATCGATTGACGATCAAGAATCAATCGGGTTTGACTTCCCAGACGAAGATGTCATGTATCTAAAAATGAAAGACTGCGATGAACCATTACCCAGTGAAGGGCCAGAACCAGGTTCCCAATGGGGACTAATCTTTGACGGAGCAGTTAATCATTATGGAAACGGAATTGGGGCAATCATTGTTACCCCTCAGGGTACCCACATTCCTTTCACCGCTTGACTTACGTTCAAATGTACGAACAACGAGGCCGAATACGAAGCTTGTATCATGGGTCTCGAGGAAGCGATTGATTTAAGGATCAAGAACTTGGACGTATACGGCGACTCAGCCCTGGTTATCAATCAGATAAAAGGAGATTGGAACACATACCAATCAGGATTGATTCCTTACAAAGACTACGCAAGAAGGTTGCTACCTTTCTTCAACAGAGTTGAGTTTCATCATATCCCTCGTGAGGAGAACCACATGGCTGATGCTTTAGCCACTCTCTCTTCCATGATTAGCGTAGGTCGATGGAATGACTTACCTAATATCGACATAATGCGCCTTGAACGGCCCGCTTACGTCTTCACGATCGAAGCAGTCATAGATGACAAACCTTGGTATCACGATATCAAATGCTTCCTTCAGAAACAAGAGTACCCATCTGGGGCACTCAAAAAAGATAGAAAAACCCTCAGAAGATTGGCTGGAAACTTCTTCATGAGCCGTGACACTCTCTATAAGAGAAATTTTGACATGGTCTTGCTCCGATGCGTAGACAGACCAGAAGCAGAAATGCTGATGAAAGAAATTCATGAAGGGTCCTTTGGCACTCATGCCAACGGACACACAATGGCAAGAAAAATCCTAAGAGTAGGGTACTATTGGTTGACAATGGAATCCGACTGCTACAAGTACATGAGGAGGTGTCACAAGTGTCAGATATACTCCGACAAAATTCATGTATCGCCATCACATCTCAAAGTTCTTTCTTCCCCATGGCCTTTTTCCATATGGGGAATCGACATGATTGGCATGATTGAGCCCAAGGCTTCAAACGGACATCGGTTCATCCTGGTAGCTATTGACTATTTCACCAAGTGGGTCGAAGCAACGTCGTACGCTAATGTAACCCGACAAGTGGTGGTCCGATTTATCAAAAACAATATCATCTGCCCTTATGGTGTTCCAAACCAGATCATTACTGATAATGGATCTAACTTGAACAATAAGATGATGAAAGAGTTGTGTGCTGAGTTCAAGATTGAACACCATAACTCATCTCCCTACCGACCCAAGATGAACGGGGCGGTAGAAGCGGCTAACAAGAACATCAAGAAGATTGTTCAAAAGATGGTTGTAACCTACAAAGACTGGCACGAGATGCTACCCTTTGCTCTTCACGGTTATCGCACATCTGTCCGTACTTCAACAGGGGCAACCCCTTTCTCTCTAGTGTATGGCATGGAAGCAGTGTTCCCCATATAAGTAGAGATCCCGTCAATCCGAGTATTGATGGAAGCCAAGCTCACCGAAGCTGAATGGTGTCAAAGCCGACATGACAAACTGAATCTGATCGAAGATAAGCGAATCACGACACTATGCCACGGTCGTTTGTATCAACAGAGAATGAAGAGGGCGTTTGACAAAAAGGTCCGACCTCGTGTCTTCAGAAAAGGAGACCTCGTGCTCAAGAAGATACAATCATTTCTCAGTGACTCTCGGGGCAAGTGGACTCCGAATTATGATGGCCCCTATGTGGTCACGAAAGCTTTCTCAGGCGGCGCCTTGAGACTTGCAACCATGGACGGAGAGGAATTTGCCTACCCCACGAATGTTGATGTAGTCAAGAAATACTTCGCCTAAACTAAAAAAAAAAACGACTCGGTGGATTGAAAACCCAAGAGGGCGGTCCAGGAAAAAGTTAGAGACATGAAAAAAATCATCCCGGTGGATTGGAAACATCATAGTACAATCCAGGCAAAAATTAGGGATAATGGCAAGTAACTATGTTCAACAGAGGCAAGTCCCTCAGCAGCAGCAGTTACATCTTCTGTCAGAAAACTCCAGTCGAGGTCATCTTCGACAGAAGCTCAGGATGTCCCGAATTCAAAGTTGGTAGAAGGATAGTGGTCGTTATGTTTCAACGTAGCCCTTTTCCCTGTAAATTACCATTTTCAAACTTTGTAAATACTCTTTGGAATCACGCGTTTGGCTGATTTCCATCTTATCAATAAAATTTGAGCCCTTGTGCTTTTGTTTGTAATTCTTATTTGTTTTAGCTTTACAGAACGACGTTTTTAACATGATTAATGATTCCTGAAATGAAATAAAAATGAATTTACTTGTTAAAACTTTTTCTGCTTTTTTAAAATAGAGATGGAAATTTCTTTTGACTGTTAAACATCGAAAGAACATCAATTGCGTCTCCAAAGGTGTTCGAACCTCAAAGTGTAGAATCAAAGTACTCCTTCTAGACCAGTACGCCTGAATGAAGGATCAGCAATGTCAGAGACCATGTTTCGTCTGACATCCTCGGCCGAGTTCTCATCTCCTAAGCCCGATCAACGGTATTCCCCGCAGGGATTATCTCTCCTAAGCAAGGTAGAATTGCTATCTTGAACCAGCGATATCTCTATACGCCCCGCGATGGCCTGGTATCCAGTCGTGTTCATCTTTTAGTTTGTGTGTTGCGTCAGTTTTGTCAGCATATACATACATACATCATGCATTATTGATTTGCATTTGCATCGCTATCACTCTAGTCGGTCTTATCCCCTAGTGATAAAAGTCCTCTCGATCGAGTTGTCAGCCCCTTCCTTGTCAGGAAGTGTTACGTCTGAACATTTTCTCTCCTCCAGTTTATTTCTGGAAGAAAGTTGGCCCTCGACCACTTTGATAACTTGAACCTCTGAAAAGCCAGAGATAACTTTCAACAAACATCACTCTTCGCCATTGAAGATGATATCCCTACTTTCCCGGATTAAGGAAAATTCGTAGGGAAAGCCTCGTAATCAAAAATTCAGCAGCATGCCGGTCTCGTTCCGAGAAGACTGCTGATGAAAAGGTCATCGGCACCTCAAAATTGGATTCCATCATATGGCATTTCTCTGGGAAGATCCCGAGAAAAGTATGATGCAAGCTCCCAAACGAATGCAGTCTCCCAAGAGACTCGCTTTCCCCAGTAGAATCGACGGATGGCGTCTCCAAACAGAGAAGTTTGTGTACCTCTACAGTTCAGACGACTGGGTTCTCCAGCAAGTCTGACGTCAAAACTTTTTCCATCAAATGGCATCTCCCCAGGAAAATTCGGCGAGAAGTTTGAGGGAAATCCGCTACGAATAGCGTCCCTTGTCAATAAAGTTTATTGACAAAAGAAACTAAGACCAGTTCCTTGGTAGAAAACCAGGATCGAGGGGGAGTTTAAATCAAAAACTAAGACCAGTTCCTTGGTAGGAAACCAGGATCGAGGGGGAGTTTAAATCAGAAACTAAGACCAGTTCCTTGGTAGAAAACCAGGATCGAGGGGGAGTTTAAATCAGAAACTAAGACCAGTTCCTTGGTAGGAAACCAGGATCGAGGGGGAGTTTAAATCAGAAACTAAGACCAGTTCCTTGGTTGGAAACCAGGATCGAGGGAAAGTTCACCTTTTCTAAGCATCATTGCTTAGCTAAAAAAGATGAATGCGTGAGCTACCATTCATAACCACCATCAAAATTTTGGGTATTCCGATATTTAATCCTCTTGCACCCCGAATGCCCGAACACCTTCGTCATTCACACCTTCGTGTCCAAGAAGATTAAATAGGGGCATCTGTCATACCCCAAATTTTGACCACTAAGATTTCCCATCATTGTGAAAATCATCATCACAATATGGAAGAACCATCATACTTCATCAGTCTCCCCAAAGATGGGTGAGCATCCACTACAATCAAGAATTAGGGTTTCAAGCCCTCTCAGAGCCTTAGACAAAGGATCAATCAAGGAATGACATGATCTTCAACTTGTCTAACCTCTCAAACATCCACAATGGATCATGAGGACTCCCACTTCAAGGATTAAGCACAAGGTTGCTCCCTTCTAGGTGGATCAAGCTTCAAGATCGCCAGTGTCACCAAATTAGGGTTTTGGTCGACCAGGGCCTCCAGATGGAAATTTTTCATCTGGGCATGAGCCAATGATCCAAAACATAACCTAATATGCTCCATGGGACCTCATGGACCCAATCATCAAGTCAATTTTGCCTCAGGGGATACATTCATCAAAAATCAGGAATTAGGGTTTCTTGACCTAATTCACCCCTAAGTTGACTTTTGGGACAAATCATGAACCAAGACCTCAAGAGAGAGTTTGGGGTCTCTAATGAACTATATTGATCCATTTGGAACAAAGGATTAATCCAAGAAGCTTGAGCAACAAGTCTCAATTTCATCTGCACCACCATTAGGGTTTCGCGAGAAAAGTCAACTGTAACTTTGACTTTTGACCAGGACATGCTCCCAAACCCTAGGACATGCCTCAATATACCCTATGACACCCATGGAACATGTTCATCAAGTTTGATTTAGGTCAAAGACATGATTTCCGGAAGAATTGCACAGTTTGGAATTCATCTGATAAAAAGTCAACTGTGCACAAAAGTCAACTTTGACTTTTTGAGATTTTTCACCAAAATGGATTTTTAACCCTAAAATGATGTTAATGTATGATTTGAATCATTATTCATCAAGAAAAACCAAAGAAAGTGGGATAACTTGTAAAAGGGGTAACCATAAAACTTAGAAATTTTTCTAAGTTATGGAAAAAGTACCACTAATACACTAACTTTGGAGGGTCATAACTCCTAAACCACATGGCCATTTTTTCTCATCCAAAGATGGATTTGTAGCCCTCATTACCCTCTACAAAAACTTCAACTAGACCTAAGTCCAATTCATTAAGGATTTTGAGTTATGGAGTGAGCAAAATCAAGAAATCACACTTTGTTCCAACACTTAGTGAAAATTTCACTAAGTCAGATTTTGCTTCACTTTTTGCCAAATGTAGAAGGATTTTTCACTTGGAATCAAAAGAGATCAAACCCAAACTTGTTTAAACAGTTGTTATACCATGTAAGGGCTTTCCAAAATGGCCAAAAACATTGCCAAATTCAACTTACCCCATGAGATATGACATTGTCAAGTTGCCTTGCTGAAATCTGTCAAAGGCAAGACAGATTTTGCATTTTGGCTCGATTTGCCAAAATCAGCCAAATTCAAATGCTCCTATCCACTTGGACACATCTGAGGATTGAATCTAAAGGGGACAATCACTGAGCCAAGCCTCCAAAGTCCATGGAACAAGAAATAGCATGTTGAACCTAGAATGGCCAAAATAGGGACAAGACTCCAAATTTGGATTGAAGCATTCAATGGAAGCATCAAGGTGGCATGGACTGAGCCATTCTCATCTGAAATTAGTCAAGACTTATCCAAGACCAAGGGAACTAAAGCTCTGTGCCCTAACCTCTAGTCAATGGCTAGAGGAGACTTGGATTTTCATTTGCCAACATTGGCCAAACCTACTTACCAGCTGCCATTCACTATTCCTTGCAAAACAAACTTGCTCTACTATAAATAAAGCTCAATTGTGATCAGTTTGAGTACACCAAAGCCATCTAACAGATGCTTTCCTCAAAATCTCTTTCTCTTGGCAAAAATGCCTTTCTTAGCAAGGTAGCTATCGGGTTTTGAGTTTGAGAGCAATTCCAATCAAACCAATCACTCACACACCTCATATACATCACATATGAGCTGATCAAACACTTAGATCACTTCTGAAACACCAATTTCACAAAATCACCAGCTGGTTGCTCAAATTTTCAATCAAGTTGCAGCTGGGGTACCACAAATTGATCCAGCCAATTTTAATCAAGTCCAACCATTCAAACACACTCCATAGGGTGTAGGGAAGCTGTTCAGATCATCACCACTCATCTGTAACACCTCCAAATCAAAAATCACATTGCACTTGTTGTCACGACTTGGAGGTCAATACTTAATTTTTGAAGCATTAATCCAAGATCACAATTTGTTTTTCACATGTTAAACAATTTTGATCATTTTAATTGAATTTTTATTCAATTAAAACACATTTTGAAAACAAATTAGGGTTTTTGGATTAATTCAACCCTCATAAATCATTTTTAAAACACCTTGGGCCTCTAACAGAGTGTAAGACCCAATCCTTTCTTGACTAAATCATTTTGGGCCTCATTGTATTGTATAAGTCCCGATACCGTAAAAAACAAACGGCGCGATCGTCGCCCTTTTAAAAATAACCTTTTGGGCCTCTCCTCGAGCTATAAGACCCATTCAAAACACTTTGGGCCTCTAATAGAGTGTAAGACCCAACCCCTTTTGAAAACCAAATTATCTTGGGCCTCAGTCATTGTATAAGACCCACTGCGTTTTCAAAATCTCGGCGCGATCGCCATTTCAAACGAAAAAATCAATTGGGCCTACCCTCGTGTTATAAGCCCCACTCTTTTTCTTTAAAACTTTTTGGGCCTCTTGAGAGAGTGTAAGACCCAACCCCCTTTGTACAGAAAACATTTTGGGCCTCAATCACTTGTATAAGTCCCTCTGTACAAATTCAAACAGTGCGCTCACTGATAAAACCCTGGGCCTCTCCTTGAGCTGTAAGCCCCAAATCTTTCTTTTTCAAAGCACTTTCTCCTTTGATTTTGTATATACTATTGTTTCCAATCTTTCTTTGTTGAACAACTAACCAAACAGCATGGAAGCTCTACAACCGAGTAAGTGGTTATTGCTTTCATTTACCGCTTTCATATACATATAACTGTATTGTGGGGCTGTTTCACTGTAAGTCTTCTTTCATAAACTCATATCAACTGTGTAATAATAGTATAGATATTTCGAGTTTCCTCGGCAACTACGTCTAGAACTAGGTGACGCCGTTTCGTTTATTCATAGAAATAGACAGCTATATCCCAAATAGGATCACCAGATACAGTCTTCTCTTCGGCTGTCCTCATTAGGAACTGTCAAGAAATTCCATCCCCCAGAGATGAATTATTCTCGGTGAAACTTCTCTTGAATTCCTCCAAAACCTCAGAACTGTTCACTAAATGAATTATTCTCGGTGAAACTTTTCTTGAACTTTTCTTTGGTTTGGGACCCACGGGCTTCTTAAAAGCATCGGCCTCCTCTTGGGCATCGTACAAGGACCCACAGGCTTCTTAAATGCAACCCCACCTCCTCTTGGGCTTAGTACAAGGACCCTACGGCGTCTTAGAAGTATTCACAGCCTCCTCTTAGGCTTCGTATAATGATCTCTTCCTTCGGGAATGATAGCCTCCTCTTGGGCTTAGTACAAGGACCCGTTGGCTTCTTAAAAGATTCCAGCCTCCTCTTGGGCTTCGTACAAATTGTCCCGACGACCTCCTAGAGGTATAGGAACAGAACTTAGTCATCCTCATAGAACAGTCCTTTCAAAGAGTCTACTACTGTTTCTCAAAGCATAGTACGAAAGATAAAACTCTAGATTTGGACGGTCTAACTTCCTTGAGTCTCAAAGACATTCTCAAGCACCCTTCAAAATAGGAAAGAAACCCGCAGACTCGGACAGTCTCAATACCCTTCGGATTTCCCGCTTCCTTAAAGAATAGGAATAACCCGGATCCTTGAATCAAATCCATGAGTACAGTGTTACTCATATAAGAACTGATTTTCTCTTTCAAAATCAGTATACTGGACCTGTCACTTAAACAGTTACCTTAGCCTCCTATTGGGCTTTGTACAATGATTCTCCCCAGCGGAGTCAAACAACATTTAGCCTCTCTCTCGGGCTTTGTACGAGACACATAAGAGACTCCCTCGTTGAGTCAATCACCCTTTTCGCCTCCATCTCGGGCTTTATACGAGATACAAAAAGGTTCTTAATTGAGCCAAACAAACAACAACTTCCATCTCGGGCTTCGTACGAGATACAAAAACTCTCTTGTTGAGTCAAATAGCTTCCATCTCGGGCTTTATACGAGATACCAAAAGACTTCATCGTCGAGTCAAAAACCTTTTAGCCTCTCTCTCGGGCTTTGTACGAGACACATATTAGCCTCCTCTTAGGCTTTGTATAAGAAAACCACTGGTTGATCCAATCAACCTTTTAGCATCAAAGTTGTGCCTCGTTCACCGTACACAAACATCAATAACTCCTTTCCCCTCCATCTAATCGCTGTAAGCGGCAAGCCTCTGGATCATCTACATCCACGTCACTGTCCCTCTTTTAGCATGAGAAATTCCTAAGGAAAGATAGCACTGCTCTACACTGAGTTAAAGTCTTCTCCTTCAGGTTAAAATCCCCTATAAAGGAAATTATGACATTGCTAGGATCCGCGTATCCCGGTTAAAGTAATCCTCCTTTATAAACCAGTCACCCAACAGTTGTGACAAACAGACCCCCCTTTAGAGATGACAAATTCTCTCTAAAGTCGAAGTCCTTCAGCTTCACGTCTTGGGCTTTGAACAAGACACAAATAGACTTTTCAGCTTCATATCTTGGGCTTTGAACAAGATACAAACAACCATTCGCTTCACGTCTTGGGCTTTGAACAAGACACCAAAAACAACCATTTCCTCCCGTAGAATAGGAGGAACTACGAACGCTCTGATTTCCCTGTTTCGGTAAACGGGAATACGTAGGCATAAGATCGAAAGAAAAGATCTTAGCGAGCACAATCAACAAAAAACCCAAATCCCATACTCTCACATACCTATCAAAAAACATCAGTCCTAACATCCTAATCCTTGTTCCCTGCTAGAAAGTCCTAAAAAAAGAAAGAAAATCGTATTGGCGAAAATACAAATAACCAGTACAAAGGCCCCTCCACATTGATAGCATCCGTAACCTAACAGACCGCTGTTTAAACTCAGTATGCAAAGCAGGGTTAATTGGAGACATCTATTTCCCTTCCTTAGTCAGCTCACAATAGGATAAAAAATGAATCGACCTATAGTTTAAGCTCAAACCGCAGAGAGCGACCAGCGCTTAAGAACCGCGTCCAAAATCGCTCGCTACAGTCCCATTACCAAGCTGCTGTCAGGATTCTGAGGTATATCAAAGGAACTCTGAAGTATGGAGTGTTATTTCCTTCTGGTAGAAAGACGGAATCAGAACTTCTGAGTTATTCAGATTCTGATTGTTGTGGAGACAGAGTTGATAGAAAAAGTACTTCTGGATACTTGTTCAAGTTTCTGGGAGGCCCTATTTCTTGGTGTTCTAAGAAGCAACCTGTTGTTGCGTTGTCAACCTGTGAAGCTGAATATATTGCAGGTGCTGTTACTGCATGCCAAGCTGTGTGGATTCTGAACTTGCTGCAGGATCTGAAGATCAAGATAAACAAGCCTCTGAAGATGATGATTGATAACAAGTCTGCAATCAATCTTGCCAGAAACCCAGTGTTGCATGGGAGAAGCAAGCATATTGAGACCAAGTATCACTTTCTGAGAAGTCAAGTTTAGAATGGAGTGTTAGAAGCTGTGCACTGTAGCACTCAGAAACAGTTGGCAGATGTTCTGACAAAGGCTATCAAGACGGATCAATTTCTTCCCTTAAGGGATGGAATTGGTGTTGTTAGTTTTGAGGAAATATAAATTAAGGGATGGTATTAGAAATAATAATTTATATTTTAATTTATATTCACAAACTTAGTCATTAAGTTTGTTAGAGGGTATTTTAGTATTTTATTTGTTGCTTTTGTAACTCTAGTTTTAGCTTATAAATAGACTAGTGGTAGTGAATGATTTTGTAATCCTTTGTAGCCGTCATTCTATTATAATATATTTTACTCTTTTCATCATTAATTCACCTTGTACGCCAACAGCCACTCTTCAAACACTCTTCAAATACCTGAATCTATTATTTCTAATTCTCATCTAAAACAATAGGTCAACTTTATAAAATAAGTAAATTTAATATAAAAGTTTGAAAATGAAATTTGTATTATAGACAAACTCAAGTTTTAAATAACCGTAAAAACATGGAAAAATAATCTTGAGAATTCATAGTTGGCCACTCAAGTACGTTATCGCTTTTTGGCTATATCATGCCTGAGAAAATGGTAACGTGATAACTAAGCTAAAGTTCTTTCTACCAAAAAAAAAAAAACTTCTACTAGTAATTAATTAAGTGAAAGAAGGCCCCTAATGAAAAAAAAAACTATTAGTTACGGGTATCAATAATTTTTTTTTGAAAGTATCTTCAGCGATGATTGAGAAAGTCTAAATCAGGTAGTTTGATACTGAAAGGGAAAGATTGTCGTAATTTATTTAATAATTATTTCAGAATTTTGTTTCAAAATTATGTTACGCAAATATATTTTGTGGTATACACTTTTTAATTTTAAAATTAATATTTTTTTCTTTAGACTCAACATTTATGAGCAGCCCTGTGAAAAAATATGTGTCTTATCACTATTTTTATTTTGTATTATTCAAAAACCCATCATTACTAAGCTTTGTTAATTTAACAGTGTAACTTTCAATTACCTAAGACAGGAAAAAAATTAATTTCTTTTACAATATCAATATGCAAAAGTGTCGCAAATTCATAACGTCATGCTTATGAAATTAGTTAACCTTGTGACTTGTGAGAAAATGATGTTTATCCATCGTTTTCTTTATAACTAATAAAATTTTAGACTCCAAATCAATGATTATAAATTTCATCCAGGTGGTACATCCATAATTAAACACTTATTTAAAATTGTACCCATACCAACAAAATTAAGCATATAGAAATATATCAAATCACACTCAATAACATTAGAAAAGCATTCTAATAAATTCTAATAACAATTAGATTTGCATAACCCATTTATTTTGCTTTTTTTTAAAAATAATTTTTATAGTGTAATATATTTTGGTGTAAAAACTTTTTAAAAATGTTTCAAATAAAAATTTGATTTGAATAGTTATTCTTAAAATATTATTTTATCATTTTATCAAAAAAAATTTTTGATGTCAAAATTTCAAAAAATCACTTAATTTTGAAGTTATTTCAAATAGTTTTTCATAAAAATCATTTTTAAAATATAACTTTTTGAAAAAATTGTGATTTTGACTATGTTTTGATTTTCAATAATGTACGCTTTTTTTATAGTATGTCAAAATTTATCTATTAATTTATGAAAAAATAAATTTAAAAAAACTTATAATATTTTGAAAAACATTTTTGTAGAATCTATTTTTAAAAATATAAAGAAAAAATCGATTTTTTTAAAGTTAAAATAAACTGACCCTTAGTAGCACATAGCTAACAATATCATACTAATACCTATCATATTCAAGAAGAATTCAAAATTAATTAAACACATTGTCATAACAAAAAGAGCATATTCACTCGCATCAAATTTTGATTGGTAAAATTAATTTTAAAATTTAAATTAATTTTAAAATTGTATTGGCGGGCCCATGACCCACAAAATCGGTTCAATCCAATTAATTTTAAAATTGTATTAGCAGGCCCATAACCCATAAAATCGGTTTAATATGCATAGACAATTCTTTTATAGGTTTTGTCACATTGTAGTAGAGGTGGACATGTCTCACACATCAACGCACAAGAACACGTCTTCCCTTTACACTAAGTAATTGAACCATCATTCAATAATCATTCAGCTTCATGTCTGATAGTATAGAGACACTTACAATAGTCTCTCATATATATGTGTAACGTCGAGTCACGCCCATGTTCGATCCATTACACACTTCCAAAGTTTTACCTCAATCTCTTACTAACTCGAGCATTGGAGTTTTAATCTATTTTTTTAGGTTCGTTCTCTTTTCATTGAAAAATCACCACCACTGCACCAGAAGTGTTCCAAGATGGTATTCAACATCAGACCAATAACCTTTTGTGCCAGTCTACGACTGTGGCACCGTATGTGGAAATCAACTTTTGATTCTCTTGAATCTTTTCAATCACACAATCATAAATATTTTCATTTGTATCTTCGATGACTGGTTCAAGGTTGAATCATGGTTGGAATATTGCCAACGTTCGTCTTCGGTCATCTATTTAGGTCCTTCAAGACAATACTACGATTGTTATTTCTCACATCGGTGAAAATCTTCCTCTAGAGCAAGATTAATAGGCTTCAACAACAAAACTCACAACATCTAATTGTCCATAATATTTCACTCTAAAAGAGCTCCTTTCCTCCACTGCATGCTCTCTCTCTCTCTCTCTCTCTCTCTCTCTCTCTCTCTCTCTCTCTCTCTCTCTCTCTCTCAAAAGAGCCTTGGTAAAGTCATTAGAAACCTTCACATTCTCTTTTTGGAACAAAAACAAAACTAAAATAAAATGTGCACTTATTGATTTTGCAACCTTTAAAGATTGGCCTCTCAAACATCTGTTAAACTAACCGGTTAGAAATCAAATTTTGATCTAATTGACAAATCACCTAAATATATAAGACTCGTTTCTAAGAAGTTTCTTGTCGTCCTTTATAATCATAACAATATTTTAAATTGATAATAATTGATCAATTTCATAACAATATTTTGAAATTACTTCTATTATTTTCAACTGTTGTGAATTGAGTTCGTCAAGAACCAACCAAAATATGAGAAAAGATTGAGTTTTTTGAACAAACACAAGAAACTTGTTGAATGTCAAACATGCTTTAATTTGATCCATTATATTTGGCATTGTTCAACTCTTTTGTTATGTTTTAATGGATTTATTCCATGTTTTAATGCTATTCTTCAATTATGTTGCAAATACCTTTGGTTGCTTTGATTTGTGTGTTATTGTGAAGGATTTAGGCATAAAACATCAAGCACTAAGACACGAGTGAATTGACAAAGAAGCCAAAGAAAAGGAGAAGATTCAGCATGTTCGTTGGGCGAACAACAATGAGCAACCAGCGAACATTCGCTGGACGAGGTTGCATCGAAGCCCCAACGAACTATCCCAGATTTGAGGCAGTAGCTAAAGGACCATAAGTTCCCTGTGCGAACTTGTAGCGAAGAAGCTCATTGGGCGAAGAAGTGTTCGCACAACGAACATAGATATTTCCTCAGGGACAGTTTAACTGTTCAAAGGCACTTCAGATGCCATAAAGTGGTGCTCGCTGGGCGAAGAATGGGTTCGTTGGGTGAACTTGACAGATTCTGAAAGTACTATATATGTACTTTTCACACTTTTTGGGAATCATAACCCCATTTTCACATAGAAACCTATATTTTTTGCATTTCTTCACCAAAGAGTGATATTTTTGCAAATAGAAGCTGGATTCGCATCCGAGTTTGATTATTCGATGTGGATGCTCGTTCATCTTCTCTCATTACTTGTAAAGCAAGCTACCATAGTCATGGGTAGATAATTTCCTTTGTATCAAAGGTAGAGGTAGTCTACCTTAGCTTTATGTATTTCTTTTGATTAGTCTTGTATGTGAACAAGTGATGATTAATATATGATGAATATTTTTGTTCTTAATGATCCATTCTTGTTTTGTAAAACTATAGACATAGATTTTATGGAGCTTGACCTAAAATATTCGTCTATCGATTTATAGATTGGAGAGATCGGTCTATGGTTGATATTTGCTTTGTATTGAACTTAAAGCATACTATATTGGTTGTTATATGGAGAGATCGTGTAGCGATGAATACGGTATTTCTCACGACGCCGCTCTAGAGATAGACGATATTGAGAGAATACGCGATGATATTAATCATATCTAACTTCACATGCAAGATTAAGAGAATACGTATTAGTTAGGGTAGATGAAAACTACTTTTGATATACTTTGTTAATCAAACACTTTAGAATTTAAAGCTTTGCTACTAAAAACGTAACAATTTACGAAACAAACTTTGAAAACCCTTTTTCTTAAAATGATAAACTATTGAATGACAAGCATCCCATATCAGAATAATCCCTGTGAAGACGATAACAAAAAACCCCTATAGTACGATTCGAACAAAATGGCGTTGTTGCCTAGGATTGTTATTGATATTGCAATAGTTTATTAATTTTAAGATCTTTGTATTTTGATCTCTCACCTCTGTTTATTTTTCTTGTGCTATTTGATTTGTTTGGTTAAGTATGCAGATTCTGTTTATGCAAGGGAGTGTACCTGCATACCAACTTCTTTTCGATCCTGAGATTGAAAGAACCGCGCGAAAACTCAATAGCAAAACTAGGCGGAGAAGGCAACTTGCCAAAGAAAGACAAGAGCGCATATAAACTTCTTCATTTACACCCATTGTTATGCCAAACATGGCAGATTCACTCCAACCACCACCCTTTGCTTCAACTCCAAGTGTTAACATTCCAAGACACAACGTTCAGTTTACGCGTAATGCCAACAACAGAAGGCATTATGAGATGAACACGGTAATCCTAGCTCTTTTATATGTCAATTCCTTTGCGGGGATGGACCATGAGGATCCGTTTACACATCTCACGAAGTTTTATGAGATAGCGGGTGCAACTGGAGCACCGAAAATCGAAGAGGAACCTTTGTTCAAAAGACTATTCCTGCATTCCTTAATCGGGAAGGCGAAGGAATGGTATCTCGACCAATCTACTCTTGTGATGAAGGATTGGAACGTATTGGAGGAGAAGTTTCTTGAAAGATTCCTTCCTCACAATCGGTTTATGGAGGCCAAGACGGCGATTTCGGTATTTGTGCAAGGAGGAAGCGAATCTCTCAACGAAGTTTGGGAGATATTCAAATCTATGTTAAGAAAGTGGAAAGGCCATGGTTTTGATGACTTGACTCAAGTGTATATTTTTCGCAAAGGACTTCAACCCGTTCGTAAAACTCCTTTGGATGCTACGGCGGGTGGTTCTCTAATGTCAAAAAGCGCGAAAGATGCAGTGTCCATCATTGATAGGATGACACTAAATGATCATCAAGGTTAACACAACCGTGGTACTTCTCAAAGAAAGCCGGGAATTATCGAGTTGGGAATAAATGACACAATTCTTGCTCCAAAAAAATTACTCTCGCAACAAGTGGAGTTGTTGACAAAGCAAATGTCAAAACTTCCACAACAAATCAAAGAGATGCAAGAAGTTCCCAACAAAGCTCAACAAATTGCAAGTTGTGAACTTTGCAAAGGTGATCATCCTACCGGTTATTTTTCACCGGTCGTTGAAGAAGCCAACTATGCAAGAAACCAAAATCAAGGCTATCAACCAAGACCACCGTATCAAAGCAATGACCAAGGCTACCAACCGAGAGGTAATAGCCAAGGTTACCAACAAGGGTGGAGACAAGAACCGAGCAATTATAACCGTCAACCTTACAAAAGTTACAACCAACCTTAACAAAACCAAGGTGGAAGTTCAAAGATTGAGGAAACTTGTAACTAATTCATGCAAATGTCTATCTCCACTCAAAAGAGTACGGATGCGGCAATCCGGAACCTTGAAACTCAAGTTGGACAATTGTCCAAGCAATTAGCCAACCAACATAAAGAAACCTTTCCAGCCAACACTCAAGTGAATCCGAAGGAATATTACAAAGTTATCTTTATTAGGAGTGGGAGAACAGTTGGTGTGGGAGTTGATAAAAATGTTGTGGAGAGAAATGTTGAAGTTGAAAAGGAGGATGAAATTGTAGAAGAAGTTGAAAAAAATAATGATAAGGAGTTAGTTGAAAAGGAGGAAGTAGAAAAGAAGTTAGATAGGATAAAAAGAAAAAAATTAAGAAAGAAAAGGAGCATGAGAGTGAAGTTCCAATGAAAAAGTTGTCATATCCAAATGCTCCTACGAAAAAGACAATGAGAAGCAATATGCTAGATTCTTGGACATATTTAGCCGGTTGCAAATAACCATTCCATTTTCTGAGGCTCTAGAGCAAATGCCAATGTATCCAAAATTCATGAAAGACATACTTACAAAGAAGAAGAGGTATACGGATAAGGAAATCATTGATCTCAATGCAAATTATAGTGCTATCATCCAAAGCATTCTTCCGCAGAAGGAATGAGATCCAGAAAAAGTAGCTCTACCTATAACTATAAGTAGTGATTTCAAGTGTAAGGCTTTGGTCGATATGGGTGCTAGTATTAATTTGATTCCTTTGTCCATTGTGAAAAGACTTGAGAACATGAAGATGAAATCAACCAACATGACTTTGCAACTAGCGGAAAAGTCAAGGAATTGTCCTCATGGTGTTGTTGAAGACGTGTTGTTAAAAGTTAACAAATTCTTATTTCCAGTTGATTTCGCTGTCTTGGATATGGAAGAAGATGAGGATACAACAATAATCCTTGGAAGACCCTTCATGAAAACCGTAAGAATGTTAATTGATGTTGATGAAGGCATAATGAAGGTAAGGACTAATGATGAAGAAGTGTGTTTTACACTTTTCAAAGGTGTGGTGTATTCAAATCTAGTGGAAGATGATTTTCAAGTGAGAAAGGAAGTTGCAAGAGTTGCGGTGATGAAAAAGAAAGACGAAGACGCAAGAGTTGCATCAAAGAAAAAGAAGGAGGAAAGTGCAAAGATTGAAGCGGTATTGAAAAAGAAGGATGATGAGGCTAAGGGGACTATGATGAAGTCTTGTTGGGATTTTTCCTTTTTAAGAAAAAGTGGACCAAAAACAGGTTATGACAATGATTAAGGACCTTTTGTGTTAGTGGTTTCATCTGGAAGCTAATTCAATTGCTTTTAGTTCCGAGGTTTTAACCGTCAGACCGTCGAGCTCAAACAACGTTAAACAAAGCGCTAGTTGGGAGGCACCCCAAAATTGTAAGTATCCTTTCATTTTTATTGCTTTCTTAGTATTAAAATAGTGTAGGAAGCTTTGTGGTAGAGTGAGAAGAAAATATTTTTTTCGAAAAATTTGTCTCATTCACCTTGAGTTCACTGGGGTGATTGCTTGCTGGAAGTTCGCTGGGCGAACCAGAACAAAATATCACTTTTTCTGCCACATCACTTAAGTTTTTTTTGTGGGCCAATTTCATGGGCCCAGTGGCTTTTTAGTCAGATTTGGTGGGGCAAGACCTTTTCCGCATCCCCTTTTGCCTTTCCATTCCTTTTTATTGTCTCTATCACTTTCCAAAAACACACAACACATATTCTCTTGTCTCTCTCACCCGTATCAAGTAAGAAGAAGAAAATTTTCCCAAGTTTTAGTTTCAACTTCCATTCCCTCTAACTACTCATTCCAGGTTTGATTTTATAGTTAAATTCCTTGTTCTTGTTAGAAGCATGTGGTTAGGATTATGTGAAATTTTTTTGGAAACTTTCTTCTAGCTTTGTAAATATGTTATCCATGAGTAATATTTATTGATTTGCATTGCTATACTTGTATGGGTACTGAACTGAAAATTTTTTTTAGAGATTGAGATGTTCTTGCTTAGGTTAAGATTGAACTTGGTTTGATTTATTTTAAGAACTTTGATCTTTGCATGAACAATGTTGACTTGGTTGTTGTTGTCTGCTTGATACTCTATTCAAAATTGAATAACACATATGGACTTGTATAGATTGCATTGTTGTTGTGTTATGAATTGCATAGGCAGAACCTGTAATTTTTCAAATTCGCAGGGTTCGTTGGGCGAACCTGGAGCGAATGTTCGATGAGTTCTCTCTAGGCGAACCCAAGGCAAACATGACAGAAATTTTAATTTTTAATTGTGCTATGATTTCTTGTTCTGATCTTTTGAACCTTGCTCTGTTACTAAAGTGCCATATGTTTTTGCTGGCTATGTTTGGTGTTGTGCAGATGACACCTCTAAGAACCACTCCTTCAAAGATAAGAAAGGTCGGGAGCTCTTCCTATCCGCAACCAATTTCTTATGACACCGAGCGTTTCAAAGGGGAAAAGCAAGTTACTAGATACGTTGCTCTTGAGAGAAGGAGCATCTTTCTAGAGAATGTGTTTAACATTAACCTCCAAGGATCCTACCGAGTGGTAGCCGCGATTCTTCATGAGAAAAAGCGGGACAAGTTAATTACCCCATGTGACAGTTACAATGTGGAACTCGTGAGGAGTTCTATGCTAATGCCCTTTTGGACGATAATGAGGTTTTTTCTTGGACTATACAAGTTTGTGGAAGAGATGTGATGTTTGATAGGAACACTATTGACCATGTGTCGGGTAAACCTCTTACTTTGGAGGAGGATGAGGTGGGTGAGTATCACAGGGATTTGAGGTATAATAGAGATATTGAGGCGATTTCTGGTGCCTTATTGAGGAAAGGCAAGACGGTGGAACTAAACCCATCTGGGGCTGCAAGGAGATATCGTAGGGAGGATATGCGTCCCTTAGCACAGTTGGTGCTACTCTTGGTCTTAACTAACATTAAGCCAAGGACGCATACCTATACTTTACCTATACCATTTTCTCACTTGATCCATAGCATCATGATTGATACAAAGATTGATGTAGCGCGGATCATTGCTGACGAGATGCATGTAGTGGTGGAGAGTGTTATCAAACTAGGGACGCTAGCTAATTTCCCTTTGGTTTTCCCATGCTTGATCATGGATTTGTGTGTGTCATTCGAGGGTGAATTTACCATCCCACCGTCAAGTTACCATTCCGGGTTGCTATTAATGATAATTATGTGGACAAGTTATGTAAGCCCAAAAGTTTGAGAGGAAGACAGACTATCGGTACAGATATAGGTACAGGAGCAGGAGAGGCTTCTGGTTCAGGAGTTGCAAATTCCCAGGGCTTTGACCCATTTCATAGGGAGATCTACAACTACAACTGGGATTGGATGACGGCTACTCAGCGTGCCATAATTAGCATTCATGATTCTATGTAGATTTTACAGCTACAGTACCGTGAACCTACGGTGGAGCGCTCGATCATGACTAAGGAGCAGTTCCTAGCTCATGTTGGTTGGCCTAAGGCCAGACCATTCTCTAGAGAAGGGGTAGATGTAGCTGACACTGATGAGGCTGATGGCGCTGAGGAGGCTGGTGATGATGATGATGCTGATTCTGGTTCTGGTTCAGAGTCTGGTGAGGAGGTTGAGTTGGATGAAGATGAGACCGAGTCCGATGAGGACTAGTTATTTTGTTGTTTTGAGCAATGATCTTTAGCTATTTCCCTTGGTTGCTACAAAGTGAAGTTTTCTGTTAAGCTTAGATCATTGCTATATTTATATTATTATTGTATTTTATTTTGTGTTGTACACTATCCACCTTTGTGGATCATTTTGGATGTTGTATTTATGTACCACTTTTGGGTACTTTCACTTTTTTTGGTGTTCTGCACCATAACATTTTATTGTTATATTAGTTGAATTCTTTAGTTTATGAATGTTCAACTTTAGTTTCTTTTATGTTATTTAGAGTTGAATTCTTCTGTTAGGAATGTTCAACTCTAGTTTTTATGGTTTGTGTTGCGGTGAGAATCGGATAACAAGCTATTAATTAACGTGCATTGCAAAACTTTGAAATTCACCACCGAGCTTTGATTTATCCAAAGGAAAGGGTAAAGAACGAAAACCCTAAAAAAAAAGAATCTAGGTTCGGGGGTTGGTTATACTAAGGGAAGGTATTAGCACCCTAAGTATCTGTAGTACTCTACAGGAACCTTTTGTTAGTTTGTGTTATGTTAAAGTTTGCTTGTTAAAGGAAAAAGTGCTAAGGTAAAGGGCCTAGGGTATGTACACTAAGTATGCTCGCCAAGACGTTGCATCTTGTGCCTACGTATTTGACTAAAGAATCAGAGCAACCGTAGTTCACCTAACTATGGGTGAAAGAAAATGAAATATTGACTATGGCCAACATTCCAAAGGGAAATGAGTGCGAGCTCATTTTAGAGTTCACGATATCTCTCTAAGTCTATGTTATAGGGGGAAAAGTGAATTCTCATGATAGTGAGAATCACATAGAGTTCTCGATAACTCTATAAGTCTGAGTAAATGTTAGAAGAGTAATAGTGTGGGTTGTTTTTAATCGTATCCACATGGATTGTTTGATATTTGATGCGTGCCTTTCGATAGTTTCGATATTCTAAGTTAACAGTTTCAAAAGTTTCTCAATTGTTTTTAACATACACTTGTAGAAAAGATTAATTTGTCACAAAGATTTTTGTAAAAGGTTTTATAAAAACATGTTAAGGTTAGGTTTCACTAATCCTTTCCATGTATAAACGATTAATCAAGCATATGAACTCGGTTTCCGACCAACATAACCGCGTATCCTCCCAACTAAGTTTATGTCTAAAGCGAAATCGTGAGTACCGTTGTTTAAACCGTTAGATGATGTCTCACGCTAACAATCTAAACAACGATCATTAAGATCAATACAATGCGAATAGCAAATCCCAAATCTATGTCTAGAGTTTGGTTTTTGAGAGATGAAATTGTTAGGTCAAGATTTGTGGAATCTATGTCTAGAGTAAAACAAATCAAACATAAAGCATTAAGAGAAAACAACTTCATCTATATTGATCAAAGACCTTGTTCATATACAATAGATCAAAAGCAATACATAAAAAAAGAATCAACTGCCTCTAACCTCAACATAGAGGGTTTAGCTACCACTTCTCATGGTAGATTGGATACAAAGTAAAGAGAGGAGATGAGTAAACATCCACGCCGAATAATCAAGAATGGATGCAAAATCAGCTTCTCCAAGTGAAAATACAAGCTCCAATGGTAAAAAGACTGAAAACTATGAGTTTGGATCAAAATGAACAAAAGATCCTTTCAACAAAAAGTGAAATTCTATTTATACATAGCAGAATTCTGCAGGATTCACACTGCGAGCAATCGACTCGCACTGCGAATGAGGAAAAATGGCACTTTAAGTGCCTCTGAGACTTAAACCGCCCCAAGCAGAATCGTGGGTTCGCACTGCGAACCCTTCATTCGCACTGCGAATCATTCGCTAGCTCCATTCGCACTGCGAATAAACTAGCGAGCCAGAATTCTAAAAACTGGAACTCTCTGCCTCTCTTCGCCCGCACCTTCGCACTGTAAACCAACCAGAGAACATTCGTTGGACCCTCGGTTGGAGTTCGCAGTGCGAACACAAGGTAATTGAAAACTTGGAGCTCACTGCCTCCATTCGCTGGCGCCTTCGCTGGTCCCTCGCAGTGCGAACCTTCGCTGGGACTTCGCCAGATTGTTCGCACTGCGAACACCCTGTTGCAGCAATAAATCAGTGGAAACTTGCATTGGTTCCATGTGTTCACAATTTTGCTCCTTTCATGCCTATACCTGCATATTAACACACAAATTACAAGCTCCACACATATATTCCAATGTCAGCATTACAGCTCCATTTTACCACGTAAATTCACCATTCACCGTTAGAAAGAAATGAAAAATGCCAAAATTCCATACAAATATATAACAAGTTTGACATCTAACAAACTCTCCCCAACTAACTCTTTGTTTGTCCTTAAGCAAAGTATGCCTCTCACGAGGATTTGCTCGAGCACTCAATTCAACCAAGACGCGAAAAACGGCTCAACTAAACAACGATCACAACAATGCACAATTACACAATTCAAGAATTTGAAATGAAAAAGAACTTGCGTCTTAAACAATTTCAAACAATGTTTCAAGAAACAACTAACTCATCCTGCATATGTCATTCTACACTCCTCTTCGAAAAAGGATTGAAGGCAAACGTGCATACAAACACGGGACAATTACACTCAAATGACAAATGATGCAATACTAAGCAATTCATACCATATCTCAATGATCATAACATAAATCATGGAAGTAAAAGATCACTAAGGACTTCAAGGTTATAGTTTGGTCCGGTGAACAAAAAAGGGACATTTCTAATGGCCATTGAAACGAAATTGCCGAAGCAAAAGAACATTCACTATACACATATTCACACAACACACTTCATTTCACCAATTTTTCATTCCACCCTCACAAACTACCGTGTACACTTATTGATTCTATTATTATTATTATTATTATTATTATTATTATTATTATTATTATTATTATTATTATTATTATTATTATTTTATTTAAGCAAGCATTTTCTCCTTTGTACAACATATTCACACTCTTTTTTTACATGCTTGCTTGAAATTTTTTTTTTTCAAAATTTGGAGTAATGCACCCATCTTCTTTTTATTCTCCCCAACTCATTTTCAACTCAACCTAAAGTGAATGTTCCTTGCTTTTTAAGGCAAGGAAGTCAAAGTATACAATTTTCAAAGGTTAAAGAAGAAAATGTTAGAACTCACCAAATTCAATGATGAACCAAACTTGCAGATTATGTACATAAAACAAGTTCATCATTCAATTGAGTTCTAAACTGTTTAGGCTCAAAGGGCTACCAAATGCTCACTACTCATGGGTGAATTAATATATGGACATAGTTGTGCTCAAATTCAAACAAGTGCCTTGATCACTTCTCATACTTCCACAAAATCACATGGTCACAAGATAAGACATGAATTAAAAGTAAAGACAACATTCATCACAATCCTTAGCATATAGTAACCCTGGAGGCTTCTCACTTTAATGGTTTTGATCCTAAAATGACACATGCATTCAAAGGAAGTTGTAACATGAAACAACATTTTCAATCGCACCAAGACACAAAGTTCCAAAACATAAACAATTCTCGAACAAGGTAACGATATACCTTGTCGCAACACAATGCTTATGGTATTATCATAGCCCTCACATCTTGGAGGAATCTACCTTTAAAATCAAGAGTCTCCAACCTACTTCCCCAAATTCATCCTAAAAGGAGGAACATCAAAATAACACATATGCACAGTTTAAGAGTTAAACATTCGTCAATTGAAGAATTCAACTCTTACTAACACTTAACAATAAAAAACATACTGAAGTGTTGAGCATTCGTAAACTGAAGAACTCAACACTTAATATGAAAATTAAAAAACCAACAATTTATTAGTAAAGCGAAACAAAATTTTTTACTGTAAACCATAATCATTACTAATAATAATCATAAAGTGCCTGGTGTATAAAACACCTACATAATCCAAAAAGTACCACACTAGTACGAGTACATCAATATTAGACTAGTAAAAGCTGAAAAAACAAAATACAAGAAACTTCACTTTGATGACCAAAGGAAGTGTACAAGTCTAAGATCCAAAAATCAGTCCTCCTCGGACTCCGTCTCGACAATATCAGTACCCTGGTCATCCTCAGGCTCAGTCCCTATTACATCCATCCTCTGCCCATCATCATCATCAGACATCATAATATCATCGCCATCTCCCCTCTCCTCAGCATCATCATCAGCAGCAGGCTCAACATCCTCTCCCCAACTGAAAACAGGCCTGGCCTCAGGCCATCCAGCATGCGCGAGGAACTGTTCCCTCGACATCATAGTGTGCTGCGTAGAAGGGTCGCAGATCTGCAATTGGAGAACCTGCAAAGAATCATGAATATCAATCATGGCACGCTGCTGGGCAGCCATCCAATCCCAATTATATTGGCAGATCTCCTGCTGATATGGATAGAAGCTGTGAGATCCAGAAGCAACACCCTCGCTTGTACCGGTCTCAGCACCAGCACCAGCCCCAGAAGATTCAGCTCTAACACCTTTCGGTTTGCAGAATTTGTCGACATATCGATCATCAATAGTCGACGGCACAGTAACTTGACGATGCGAAGGCAAAGTCACTCCAGCATCAGCACATAAGGTCATAATCAAACAAGGGAAAGCAAGAGGGGCATTCTTCCTCGAAGCAGTCCCACCTAAACCACTCTCAACGATGGCCCTTATTTCATCAGCAATGATCCTTGCGACGTCAATTTCTACGTTAGTAAGGATACTGTGGACAAGGTGAGCTAAACGAATCAGAACTGTGGAGGAGTGTGACTTTGGCATAATGTTGGTCACAACCAAAACTAAAACAAGTTGAGCCAAAGGCACCATATCCTCACGGTGATATCGAACAGCCACTCCTGAATGATTAAACTTTACATTTTTAACTGGGCGTAGGAGATCACGAGTCATTGCGACAATATCACGATAATTACTCAGTGTCTCATGATACCTATCCTCTTCGCTAGCCCGCAGTGGAAGGGGATCTCCAAGAACTCTGTTAATAGTTCTTCTGTCAAACCTTACTGTTTTCCCGCCAACAAACGTAGTCCAAGTAAACAGATCGCCCTCATCAGGAAGGGCGTTGGCGTAAAATTGACGAACCATTTCCACATCGTATGAATCAACAGGAGTTATCAGTGTATCCCATTTTTTTGCAGTTAACAGGGCAGCAATGGCACGATAACTTCCCTGCTCATTCAGAACAAACCTCCTTTCCGCAAGGATGGTCCTTGCTTATAACACTTCATACCTCTGAGCTTGTCTAATTCCTCAGAACCGGGTGTCATCAAAACGGACTGGCGCTAGTCTTGATGTGGATGTCTTTCTTTTCCTTATCATGGTTTTAGGACCCATCTGCACCAATGACAAACAAGTCCACACAAAAACACCAAGACAGATCATTAGAATTAAAGACAGACAAGCAACAGAATGAACTATCAGAAAAACAAAAATCTGGGCTGCTCGCTAGAATACTCGCACTGCGAAGCCTGGCAAACGCTCGCCCCAGGTTCGCAGTGCGAACAAGCCAGCGAATGCACGAAAATTTTGAAAAATTTATGCAGACCCAGATTTCACCATATATCATGATTTTAAATGTAATCTATACTCAAAATCAGTTGAAAATTTTGACATGCAATGAACAATCCCCAAACAGAATTGAACCCTAACTTTCTACACATTTTCAAGCATAATTCATAACACAATTCAAATAATTAGAAAGCACAGGGACAAGAATATCAAACCTGTTTGGCAATGGAAATTGAGTAAAAAAAAACTTGAGATGGATAGAGTTTTCACGTGAGAGGGAAGGAGAAGTTGAGAGCTTTTTCTTTTTTTCTCTTAGGTTGAAAGTGAAAGTGACTTAAGGTTTGGTCCCCCCCAAGTCAATCTACACTTCAACAAGGATCTTGGGCCTACGTGCAGGCCCACCCATCAAACCCTCCTTTTTTTTTTATGTGGCAGCAATGGCAAGATGGCAGGTGCGCTGACGTTCGCAGTGCGAATGTCTGGCGAATGCTCGCCCCATCTTCGTAGTGCGAATGGCTGGCAAACGTTCGCCCCAGATTCGCAGTGCGAATGAGCCAGCGAGCAAGACAGTTTTTTTCAAAATTACAGGTCTGTCTTGCTGCTACAATTCCAAAAGTCCAAAATGTAAAAATGACTAAAAACAGCAAATTAAAGCAAAAATACTTACAATGTTGGGGTGCCTCCCAACAAGCACTTGTTTAACGTCGGCTAAGCTCGATGGTCCATCACGACCTCACAGATCGCGGAAAGGCACAACTGCGGGATTCCGCTCGAAACCTCCTCCGAGATACACTTTCAGCCTCTGGCCATTAACTGTCCAATTTTCCTTTGACGTTGTGTCCTCAATTACGATTGCTCCATAGGGTTTGATTTCCATAATCCGAAACGGACCGGACCATTTAGATCTTAATTTTATGGGAAATAATTTTAATCGAGAATTGAACAATAAGACCAGCTGTCCGACCTCAAACTGTTTGATGACAATTTTTCTGTCATGGTAAGACTTTACACGTTCCTTATACAATTTATTGGAATCGTACGCCTGAAGGCGCACTTCATCCAACTCGTGTAATTGCACTTTTCTTTTTTCGCCGCTTAGAGTTGGATCAAAATTCAAAAATTTTAAGGCCTAAAATGCCTTGTGCTCCAACTCTACCGGCAAGTGACAATTCTTACCATAAACCATTTTAAACGGTGTGAGACCGATCGAAGCCTTAAAAGCGGTCTGATACGCCCACAACGCATCATCCAGTTTGTTCGCCCAATCCTTTCTCGAAGCCGAAACAGTTTTTTCTAAGATACGCTTAATCTCACGATTGGATACCTCTGCTTGACCGTTAGCTTGAGGATGATATGGTGTAGCAACTTTGTGCTTCACACCATATTGCTCAAGAGCTTTGTCAAGCTGAGTGTTACAGAAGTGAGATCCTCCATCACTTATTAACACTCGAGGTGTACCAAAACGCGCAAAAATATTTCTTTTCAAAAACTTCACCACTATTTTTCCGTCGGCTTTAGCACATGCTATCGCCTCAACCCACTTGGAAACGTAATCCACAGCGACCAAAATATATTCATTAGAAAATAAAGATGGGAATGGACCGACAAAGTCGATCCCCCAACAGTCAAAAACTTCGATTTCTAACATATTTTGTAATGGCATTTCTTGCCGCTGTGAAATACTGCCGCTTCTCTGGCACTTGTCACAACTAAGGGCATGCGCATGCGCATCTTTAAATAAGGACGATCAATAAAAGCCCGATTGAAGGACTTTAGTGGCCGTTCTTAACCCATTGAAGTGACCTCCGTAAGGAGAGTTATGACAATGCCACAGAATATTCGTGGCTTCCTCCACTGACACACACCTTCTGAGGAGGTTGTCGACACCAAATTTAAATAAATGGGGTTCATCCCCAGCAACGGCGCCAATTTGTTAGAAGAGTAATAGTGTGGGTTATTTTTAATCGTATCCACAGGGATTGTTTGATATTTGATGTGTGCCTTTCGATAGTTTCGATATTCTAAGTTAACAGTTTCAAAAGTTTCTCAATTGTTTTTAACATACACTTGTAGAAAAGATTAATTTGTCACAAAGATTTTTGTAAAAGGTTTTATAAAAACATGTTAAGGTTAGGTTTCGCTAATCCTTTCCATGTATAAACGATTAATCAAGCATATGAACTCGGTTTCCGACCAACATAACCGCGTATCCTCCCAACTAAGTTTATGTCTAAAGCGAAATCGTGAGTACCGTTGTTTAAACCGTTAGATGATGTCTCACGCTAAAAATCTAAACAACGATCATTAAGATCAATACAATGCGAATAGCAAATCCCAAATCTATGTCTAGAGTTTGGTTTTTGAGAGATGAAATTGTTAGGTCAAGATTTGTGGAATCTATGTCTAGAGTAAAACAAATCAAACATAAAGCATTAAGAGAAAACAACTTCATCAATATTGATCAAAGACCTTGTTCATATACAATAGATCAAAAGCAATACATAAAAACAGAATCAACTGCCTCTAACCTCAACATAGAGGGTTTAGCTACCACTTCTCATGGTAGATTGGATATAAAGTAAAGAGAGGAGATGAGTAAACATCCACGCCGAATAATCAAAAATGGATGCAAAATCAGCTTCTCCAAGTGAAAATACAAGCTCCAATGGTAAAAAGACTGAAAACTATGATTTTGGATCAAAATGAACAAAAGATCCTTTCAACAAAAAGTGAAATTCTATTTATACATAGCAGAATTCTGCAGGATTCGCACTGCGAGCAATCCATTCGCACTGCGAATGAGGAAAAATGGCACTTTAAGTGCCTCTGAGACTTAAACCACCCCAAGCAGAAATCGTGGGTTCGCACTGCGAACCCTTCATTCGCACTGCGAATCATTCGCTAGCTCCATTCGCACTGCGAATAAACTAGCGAGCCAGAATTCTAAAAACTGGAACTCTCTACCTCTCTTCGCCAGCACCTTCGAACTGCGAACCAACCAGCGAACATTCGCTGGACCCTCGCTAGGAGTACGCAGTGCGAACACAAGGTAATTGAAAACTTGGAGCTCACTGCCTCCATTCGCTGGCGCCTTCACTGGTCCCTCGCAGTGCGAACCTTCGCTGGGACTTCGCCAGATTGTTCGCACTGCGAACACCCTGTTGCAGCAATAAATCAGTGGAAACTTGCATTGGTTCCATGTGTTCACAATTTTGCTCCTTTCATGCCTATACCTGCATATTAACATACAAATTACAAGCTCCACACATATATTCCAATGTCAGCATTACAGCTCCATTTTACCGCGTAAATTCACCATTCACCGTTAGAAAGAAATGAAAAATGCCAAAATTCCATACAAATATATAACAAGTTTGACATCTAACAGTAAAGGAAAGTGAGTTCTCATGATAGTGAGAATCACATAGAGTTCTCGATAACTCTATCCTCCTGCTAAGTTATGATTCCATGGCTCTTATGAGGCCAGGAAAAGGGAAAAACTCTTATGAGGCCAAGGTGGTATGATTGGTTTATTGACTTATGAGTCAACTGAGGAGAACTTTCCTTTGGAATAGTATCGAGGATGTGTCAAATGAAACAGGCAACCAGAATAGTAGTCCACAAGACTTTATCAGAAAATATTTACAAGTCTCATTAAAGAGAGAAATGAAAAAGTTAGTATTCAAATAACTTAAAATTGAAATGAAGTAGAAATAGTCTCGTCTTAGTCATGATTTAATCGAGAAATCGATAATCAATGATTCTTGACTTTCATCGACTAAAAAGTAAATGAAACTGAAATAAAGAGAAAGCAGTCTCATATTGATCAAAGTTTTGTTGATTCAATGAAGTCAACCAAACCATGAAGTTTGTTATGTCATCGACCAAAATAAAGATAATGAAACCGGAATGAAAAAATAAGGTTGGTCTCGTCTTAATCAAGATTTAAATCGATAAATCGATAATCTTAGATTTTTGACTTTCATCGACAAATAAAAATAAGTAAAAAGTGGCCTCATATTTATCAAGACTTTATTGATTTGAAATAATCAAAGTCAAGATTTATGCAATGTCATCGGCCTAAAGTAAAGAAAATGGACTCGAAATGAAGAATAAAGTTAGTCTCGTCTTGATCAAGATTTAATCGGAGGATCGATAATCTTTTGATATTCGACTTTCATTGACCAACAAAAATAAAGAAATGAGCCTCATACATATCAAGACTTTTTAGTCATTTTGCATAAGTCAACTAAGTCATGATTTTGTAATATCATTGGCCCTAAAAATCGAAATAAAGATCGTAAGCGAAAAATAAAAATCAAAACAAAATTCGAAAGAAAAAGTTATGAATTCAAGAAATAACATGATAAATTGAAACTAAAAATTCAAAGTGCTCCTAAAATAAAAACTAGAGAAACAAAATTAAGAAATAAATGGAAAATAAAATAAAAATAGTATGAAATAATAAAAGCGTGGTGATGAAGCATGTTTTTTGTCTTTTTGAATTTTTATCTTATCTTTTAAACATCATTCATAATAAAACCAAACACAAATTATAGGATATTACAATACTTTTTCCAGAAAAATATTAACATGCTAATGAACTTGATAACAACATAGATAAATGATCATGGTACTTTAAAAACGGAGAAATAAAAGAGGTGAATGTTACCTAGTGGAGACGGTCCACTGCCTCTTCAATGACACGAGTTATGGAAAAATGAAGACGAGCCTTCTCTCCAGAAAATTTGCAAGAAAAATTGAGGGAGAAAATTAAGAGAGTATTCAGCATTTGTGTGGGGTGAATCTGGTGTCTCAAATGAGAGAATGAGAGATCTTATTTATAGTGTGAATAAAGTGGGAGTGTTGATTTGGCAATCCATGTGACTTTATGAGAATGATTCTTGGCCATTGATAAGTGAAGTGTAAGAATGCTTTTTGGCCATTGATAAATCCAAGTTGGCAATCCATGTGACTTTATGAGAATGATTCTTGGCCATTGATAAATCCAAGTTGGCAATCCATGTGAAGTGTTTGTATTGTAGTGGTCCCCACTTACCATTTTTCCCTTTATGAAGAAAAATAAAATTAATAATAATAATAATAATAATAATAATAATAATAAAACTAACAATAATAATAAAGCTTAGTAAAACTAATAATAATAAAACTAATAAAATTAATAATAATAATAATAATAAAGAAATAATAATAAATAAAACTAAAAATAATAAAAAAGATAATTGAAAATGGTTAGTAAAACAAACAAATTAAATTCTAACGAAAAATGTCTGATTATTGATTAATGGGCTAAAAAATACGAAAATGATATGACAAATGCCAACGAATCTGAGGGTAAAATTTGGGGTATGACAGTTGCCCCTATTTAAATATCTTCACCGGATGACGTGAGTAATGAAAATCCTCGGGACATCAAGGTGAAAGGTATTTAAATATAGCAAACCAAAAATTTCGCCCTTAGATGGAATGCAGATGCTAAGGACAAGCAGCGGACATGCAAATGCTAACATGCCCTGAACTTCTAGTATTATAGTATGATGTCACGACAGATGCGAAGATGCAGACAAACAAAACACCAACAGATAAGGAGCAAACCACCACAGATGAGCTTACTGGGGAAGGATAAAGGTTAGTATCCACGAGGAAGACTCACTGGGGATACAGACTGACCAACAAAAGGGACTCACTAGAGAGACTCTAAGGATGCACCGGGGATAGAAACATAAAGAGGAAGTCCTACAGGTCCTCACTGGGAATGGGAACCAGAGAGGTGCTCTCCACTGGGGAAAAGTCTAACGAAATGGACGACAGGTTTAAAGGTGACCGGACGACACTGGGGGAAAGAAAGACACTCTTACTGGGCATGGAACCAGAAAGAAGACGTGATCTCCACTGGGGATCAATTTGAAATAAAAGGATAGACATCAACACAAGATTTTCTGGGATTTTCCCGTACTGAAGAGTTCAAACGGGATCTTCGAGAAAAGCCAAAAGAGAAAGACACATCCGGAGAAACGTCAGATGGCAAAAGAAACCAGTCATCCAATAATGGCTTTGAATGAAAGGTACAAGTCACAATATCTAATAATGGCTTTAGATAGAAGTGAACAGAGACTGCATTCAAGAATGGCATTGAATGCAAAGAAACCAGTCACCCAATAATGGATTTGAATGAAAAGTATAACTCACAATATCTAATAATGGCTTTAGATAAAAGTGAACAAAGACTCGATCTGGTAAAATATCAGAAAGAGAGACACATCCGGAAAGGCATCTGATGGTAGAGAAACCAAACATCCAATAATGGCTTTGAATGAAAGGTATAAATCACAATATCTAATAATGGCTTTAGATGAAAGTGAACAAAGACTCGATCTGGAAAAACATCAGATAGAGAGACACATCTGGAAAGGCATCGGATGGTAGAGAAACCAGACATCCAATAATGGCTTTGAATGAAAGGTATAAATCACAATATCTAATAATGGCTTTAGATAAAAGTGAACAAAGACTCGATCTGGAAAAACATCAGATAGAAAGACACATCCAGAAAGGCATCGGATGGTAGAGAAACCAGACATCCAATAATGGCTTTGAATAAAAGGTATAAATCACAATATCTAATAATGGCTTTAGATGAAAGTGAACAAAGACTCGATCTGGAAAAACATCAGATAGAGAGACACATCCGGAAAGGCATCGGATGGTAGAGAAACCAGACATCCTATAATGGCTTTGAATGAAAGGTATAAATCACAATATCTAATAATGACTTTAGATAAAAGTGAATAGTAAGAATTCAAGAAAGCATTGGACAAAAGGACACCAGTCGTCCAATAATGGCTTTGAACGAAAGGTACAAATCACGGCATCTGAGAAAGCATCAGATAAACGTGAGAAAGGTAGAGATCCAAGAAAGCATTGGATAAAATGGATCACAGTATCCAAGACAGCATTAAATGACTGTGAACTTTCAGGAATGGCACTGAAAGTAAAGGTAAATCACTATATTCAGGAATGGTATCGAGTGATAGTGAGAAAGACATCCAGGAATGGCACTGAATGCAACGGAGAAAACTCATTCAGGAATGGTACTGAATGAACAGATAAGAATTTCAGGAATGACATTGAAATATATCCAGGCAAATTTGATGGGGATTACAGAAGAGAGGTAAAACTTCCAGGAATAGCACTGGGAGAAACAAGAGGAACAAGATATCCAGGAATGGCCCTGGAATGAGAGAATATAAAGATCCAGGAATAGCACTGGAATGAGAGAAGACCAACATTTATCAACAGGATTAGATGTGCAAGAGAATGATAATATTCAAGAATGGCACTGAATGAAAAGGACAGGTAACGTTTTGGTAAGGTAAGACGTGGATAACGACATGACCTCGGGAGAAATGGAAATGAGGATGAAACACTCATGATATGCATATGTATATAAATCATGCAGATGATTTATGATCAAATGCAAATGCAGGTGTAGATGTAGATGTCGACGACACGGCACGACTCTTTTGTGGAGAAGACAATACTGGAAGGCTGATTCCTCAACTCAGAGATCACTGCCATTCCACTTGGGACTAGAGATGCAACTGCTGAAAACATCATTGCCACACTAGTAAACTATATCCAAATTGATGATCCTTGTAGAAAGGATGAAGAGCTGCTTGGGGATTCTTCAAGTAAATTGCCCCATATTAGCTGACTGTTGTAGATAAAATGATCATTGCTTCAGCTTGTCTAATTCTGTAAATGACTACTTTCACGGTGCTCTTAGAAAGCTTGCCCCAGTCTGAGTCTTGAAAATGATTGTTTTACTGTACACTGGGAAAGCTTGCCCCAGTCTGAGTCTTGAAAATGATTGTTTTACTGTACACTGGGAAAGTTTGCCCCAGTCTGAGTCTTGAAAAATCTTCTGTATAAACCAATTCTGAGAAGTCGTCATTAAACCACAAATCTTGAACTGATTCTCAACAGGAAATAGAAGGAACTTGCCCCTGATTGGATCACCGACCAAGTTTCTCAAATATTTGAAAATTCCTTAAGAAGAAAGCTAGTTCGCAAACAAAAGTACTTGTACAAACATGGTAAATGCAAAGTTCATGCAACTTTTGAAATCAATCTCATATATTATTATTATTTTTTTTTTAAAAGATGCAAAGTATATGAGTCATTGGTCAGAACACGGCGGTGCAAGACATTAAAGTGAAAAGTATAGCAAAAGTGATAATGTCAAAATAGATGATCTGCAAAGATCTTTGGAGTCAGTTTACGCAACCTTGCTGTAATATGCTTTCAAAATAACCTTGCTTCAGTTAGGTCTTTTGAGGGTTATAATGTGGCCTGGTTCACGGTTTAAGAAATAAAGGATAAAGGCTCAAAGTTTATTTGTGACCCACCTAATCTACGTGATGAACTTCAGTCCTATGCTCAGTTAACTCAAACCATGCACTCAGGTTCCCATGAGTTAGGAATTGCACTGATGATAGCGATGATGGTTCAGAAGTTAAAGGACTTTTGATGGCAGTCACTGCTTCTCACAACATTTTGTTGTTTTTTTTTTTTGTGAGGACCTTAGTCAACTCGTTTTATCTTTGAGGATTTTGGTAACCTCTTGGATGATTTTTGTTATCCCTAACTTTTGCCTGAACTGTGTCATTTGAGCTCACAGCCAGCGGGATACCCCAATTTTTTGCCTAAGTCTCCTTCATAGGTTTTGACTTAGCGAGCTTTTATTTTGATTTTTTTCTTTCATTCTCTCTCTCTCTCTCTCTCTCTCTTTTTTTAGTGACTGTCTGGCTTAATGATTACAGTGAACCATCATTGGCGTTTGACTTGAAAGACATCTTCGACGCTTGCTTGCTGTGTGCGAAGGAACATTTGTGAATGCAACCTTTTGTTGAAAGGCGTCTTGAATGCAACTCTTGTATTTAAATGCACAATCAAGTTAGCTGAGAACTACCCTGCCCCAGGTTAAGATTGCGGGTTTTTATTTGTAAAGAAAGAAACTCCTACTTCTAGGCTCGAAGAGGTTAAAGAGGGGTTATCTTCCTTATGTCTTCGGTGTTTAGGAGTTGAAACAATGCCTCACATCGTCAGCAAAGTTTTGATTTGAAAGCATACCAACAACAATTTGGGTATAACGTTTTCATCATCCTCCCTCCAATCTTTGCATAATCAAAAAGAAAATGGAAAAGAGATAAAGTATTTATTGAAAAAGAAAGCATGGAGATGTAAATAACAAACACAAATGAATTGAATCAAAAAGTTGCAATGCTCATTTCATTAATTGAGAAAGTACAAACATAATTTGAAAGCAAACAGCTATTACAAAATAAGGGAAATGCAAACAACAAGAAACCAGGCCTAGTGACTAATCAAACACAAGGATGAGATATCCTGTCTTTAAGAAGTAGCTGAGCCGAAGTCGACTGAGGCTTCACTTGGCGTGCCCTGGTAGAGGATTGCTCTGAACATTGGGATTGTCCTTAAAGGAGAGGATTTTGTTCCTCATCAGCTCTTGTACTCTAGCCTTCAATGCAAAGCAACTTTCCAAGTTATGGCCTGCACCACCTTGATGGTATTCACAATGAAGATTAGCCCTATAGCCGGCTGGAAGAGGATTTGGAGGAGGAGGCAAAGGCCTCGTGGTAATCAAACCTTGTTGAACCAAACCAGGATAAAGTCCAGTGTAAGTCATGGGAATGGGATCAAATTGACCCCTATTACGATACTGGCTCTGTCCTGCCGCCGGACGTTGGAAAGCTTGAGTTGGTCGTGGTGCAGCAACCACAGGAGTAACAGCAGCAACAACAGGGCGAATGGTATACCGAGGTTGGGGATGAGGCCTTCTTGCTTCAACCATGACAGCATTAGCCTGTTCTTCCTTTTTCTTCTGAAAGTTACCATAAGATTTCTTCACAGCATTGGAAGATTCAACAGCCTTGGATACTTTTCCCTTCTTAAGACCTTCCTCTAATCTTTGGCCAATAGTAACTAAATTAGTGAAATTGGAGGAAACACTTCCAACCATCTTCTCCCAATAGAATGGGGATAGGGTATCCATGAACATTCCGGTTAACTCTTTCTCAGCCAAATGAGGTTCAACCTGGGAAGCCAACTCTCTCCAGCGCTGAGCATACTCCTTGAAAGACTCTTTATCATTCTGAGACATGTTTTGCAGTTGACGGCGATCAGGAGCCATGTCGAGGTTATACTTGTACTGCTTCATGAAGGCATTTGTGAGGTCTTGGAAGCTGTGGATAGAGTTTTGCTCGAGACCCATGTACCATTTAAGTGATGCTCCACTCAAGCTGTCTTGAAAACAGTGGATAAGCAACTTCGAATTTTTGGCATGAGCAGTCATCCTGCGAAGATACATGACCAAATGAGCTCTTGGGCAAGAGTGACCCTTGTACTTCACAAAATCTGGAGTTACGAACTTGGCAGGTATAATAAGGTCTGATACTAAGCATATGTTGTTTGCATCCACATTAAATAAATCAGTACCCTCAGCGGCTTTGAGTCTCTTCTCTATGCTCTGAAACTGCTCTCGAACAACTTCAGGTTCAACAAAGTCTTCACGGTCTTCACCTTGAGCACTGGCAGCATTGTACTCATAGCGGGGATCATTAAAGAGAGCTCGAATAGTCTGGACTATAGGTTGAGGTTCGGCAAAAACAGGAGCTTGAAACACTGGCATAGCATTCTGACCAACCATAGCAGTAGATGCAATCGGTGGGGAGTAGTTGTGTGGCAAACCAAACTCGGGCCAAGTTGAAGGTGACACTTGAACCGGTGGAGGATTAGCACTTGAAACTTCCTGGATGACAGTCCTTTGGGGTGGCTCTCCCCTAGCAATCAAAACTTGGAGCATCTCAGTGAGTTTAGTCATGCTCGACTTAAGGTTATCGATCTCCATTCAGACCTCAACATTGTGTATATCTTGCTCTGACATCTTGCGTCTGTAATTAGCTCTAGTCCGGTATCGGTGTCGAGGGATCAATTTGACGACTAACAGACAAACACTGGAAGATAGAGACAATTAGAGATGAGTTACTGGATAAACAAACGCATGCAATGAATCATGCAAAGATGCAAATGATATGCAATGTAATGCAATGCAAACAGGAAGCAAAACACATGCAACAGGATCAAGGGTTCAAGATCACAGCATGGAGTCTGGGTAAAGAACCAAACCAAGGATGTGTACTAGGGTTTTTGTATCCATAGAACAGGGTTCTAAGAAGTTCCCAGAGTCTACAACCCATCTTTTGGATTTTATCGACTTTCCGAATGACTCGGTAATCAACAAAATTCTCAAGAGAATCTCGTCTGAGTGTAGTATCGCGTGACAACCATTTCAGAAATAGACTCCCTCATGGTCACCGCACTACATCTAAAAAGGCCAAGTGGGGTTAAAGGTAACTACGGTCCTCAGAATCACGGGCACCTAGGTCGAGAGTAGTAACGTTTTCACGAATAGAATCGTTCAACATGACTAAACTCCCAAGAGGGCCTCAACTGAGTGATGGTGTCTCAAGTCAACTTTTTCGGGAATCGACTCCCTCAAAGCCTCCTTGAATATACCATCGTCCTATCATAAGTGTACGCTCAAGTTCGGGTTAGGACTTATCTCACCACTCAATAGTAACAACCCTGCACACAGAAAAAGCCCAAGCACAACAGGTATATATACATATATAAATATACAAGTATACAAACAAGCAAACATGTAAATAACACAAATATAAACAAGATAGGCTTAACCCTCTTAGGGGAATTGATCCCCAGTGAAGTCGTCATTTCTGTTGCAGTGAGAATCGGATAACAAGCTATTAATTAACTTGCATTGTAAAACTTTGAAATTCACCACCGAGCTTTGATTTATCCAAAGGAAATGGTAAAGAACGAAAACCCTAAAAAAAAGAATCTAGGTTCGGGGGTTGGTTATACTAAGGGAAGATATTAGCACCCTAAGTATTTGTAGTACTCTACAGGAACCTCTTGTTTGTTTGTGTTATGTTAAAGTTTGCTTGTTAAAGGAAAAAGTGCTGAGGTAAAGGACCTAGGGTATGTACACTAAGTATGCTCGCCAAGACGTCGCATCTTGTGCCTACGTATCTGACTAAAGAATCAGAGCAACCGTAGTTCACCTAACTATGGGTGAAAGAAAATGAAATATTGACTATGGCCAACATTCCAAAGGGAAATGAGTCCGAGCTCATTTTAGAGTTCACGATAACTCTCTAAGTCTATGTTATAGGGGGAAAAGTGAATTCTCATGATAGTGAGAATCACATAGAGTTCTCGATAACTCTATAAGTCTGAGTAAAGGAAAGTGAGTTCTCATGATAGTGAGAATCACATAGAGTTCTCGATAACTCTATCCTACTGCTAAGTTATGATTCCATGGCTCTTATGAGGCCAGGAAAAGGGAAAGGCTCTTATGAGGCCAAGGTGGTATGATTGATTTATTGACTTATGAGTCAACTGAGGAGAACTTTCCTTTGGAATAGTATCGAGGATGTGTCAAATGAAACAGGCAACCAGAATAGTAGTCCACAAGACTTTATCAGAAAATATTTACATGTCTCATTAAAGAGAGAAATGAAAAAGTTAGTATTCAAATAACTTAAAATTGAAATGAAGTAGAAATAGTCTCGTCTTAGTCATGATTTAATCGAGAAAACGATAATCAATGAATCTTGACTTTCATCGACTAAAACGTAAATGAAACTGAAATAAAGAGAAAGCGGTCTCATATTGATCAAAGTTTTGTTGATTCAATGAAGTCAACCAAACCATGAAGTTTGTTATGTCATCGACCAAAATAAAGATAATGAAACCGGAATGAAAAAATAAGGCTGGTCTCGTCTTAATCAAGATTTAAATCGATAAATCGATAATCTTAGATTTTTGACATTCATCGACCAATAAAAATAAGTAAAAAGTGGTCTTATATTTATCAAGACTTTATTGATTTGAAATAATCAAAGTCAATATTTGTGCAATGTCATCGGCCTAAAGTAAAGAAAATGGACTCGAAATGAAGAATAAAGTTAGTCTCGTCTTGATCAAGATTTAATCGGAGGATCGATAATCTTCTGATATTCGACTTTCATTGACCACCAAAAATAAAGAAATGAGCCTCATACATATTAAGACTTTTTAGTCATTTTGCATAAGTCAACTAAGTCATGATTTTTTAATATCATTGGCCCTAAAAATCGAAATAAAGATCGTAAGCGAAAAATAAAAATCAAAACAAAATTCGAAAGAAAAAGTTATGAATTCAAGAAATAACATGATAAATTGAAACTAAAAATTCAAAGTGCTCCTTAAAATAAAAACTAGAGAAACAAAATTAAGAAATAAATGGAAAATAAAATAAAAATAGTATGAAATAATAAAAGGGTGGTGATGAAGCATGTTTTTTGTCTTTTTGAATTTTTATCTTATCTTTTAAACATCATTCATAATAAAACCAAACAAAAATTATAGGATATTACAATACATTTTCCAGAAAAATATTAACATGCTAATGAACTTGATAACAGCATAGATAAATGATCATGGTACTTTGAAAATGGAGAAATAAAAGAGGTGAATGTTACCTAGTGGAGACGGTCCACTGCCTCTTCAATGACACGAGTTATGGAAAAATGAAGACGAGCCTTCTCTCCAGAAAATTTGCAAAAATAATTGAGGGAGAAAATTAAGAGAGTATTCAGCCTTTGTGTGGGGTGAATCTGGTGTCTCAAATGAGAGAATGAGAGATCTTATTTATAGTGTGAATAAAATGGGAGTGTTGATGTGGCAATCTATGTGACTTTATGAGAATGATTCTTGGCCATTGATAAGTGAAGTGTAAGAATGCTTTTTGACCATTGATAAATCCAAGTTGGCAATCCATGTGACTTTATGAGAATGATTCTTGGCCATTGATAAATCCAAGTTGGCAATCCATATGAAGTGTTTGTATTGTAGTGGTCCCCACTTACCATTTTTCCCTTTATGAAGAAAAATAAAAGTAATAATAATAATAATAATAATAATAATAATAATAATAATAATAATAATAATAATAATAATAATAAAACTAACAATAATAGTAAAGCTTAGTAAAACTAATAATAATAAAACTAGTAAAATTAATAATAATAATAATAATAATAATAATAAAGAAATAATAATAAATAAAACTAAAAATAATAAAAAAAGATAATTGAAAATGGTTGGTAAAACAAACAAATTAAATTCTAACGAAAAATGTCTGATTATTGATTAATGGGCTAAAAAATACGAAAATGATATGACAAATGCCAACGAATCTGAGAGTAAAATTTGGGGTATGACAGTTTGAATTTAAGGCTTCTTTCTTTGGTGATTGAATGTGAGAACTTCTAGATTGGTTTCTATTTGCTAAAAGTATCCAATGAAGATTCTCCCAAGTTTGGATGGTGATGATAGTATTTAAACATGTGAATGCAAGAAAGGTACATGTGTACCGCTTTCTAGGATGCTAGAATGTTTAAGAATTTTTTTCTTTGTGCAAATGCATCTTTGTTTCATTTTGCAGCTTTGTTTGAATGCTTGTTCCACTTAGGTCCAATAGCCAATTTGTGAGAAACGTCCATTGTTTACTAGATGCATGGGATGACTGATAAACTTTGTTTAATACGTTTGATTCATGCATAATCATGTAATTATTTTGATTTTTTTGGAAGCATTAGAAATGATCAAGGTATTTGTTGATATTGAGCACAACCATATCCCAAAAGTAACTTACCCGTGAGTAGTGAGAATTTGCTAACCCCTTTGAGCTTAATAGTTTAGATCATAATTTAGTGATGAACTTGGTGTATGTACATAAATTAAAAGATAGTTCATCATTGAATTTTGAGGGATTCTAAAAAAAATCTTGAACCTTTGAACAAATGTTCTAAATTGTTTCCTTTCCATAAAAAGTAAGGAGCATTCACTTGAGGTTTGGTTGAATTCAAGTTGGGGAGAGTGAAAAGAAAAGTGGTAGGTTACTTCAAAATTTGAAAAATTTCAAACAAGCAATGAAAAGAAAATTGTGAATATGATGTGAAAAAGAAAAAGAAAAAGCATGCTAGTTTGAAAGAGAAAATAGAGAATGAATAATGTGCATAAAAGAAATTTGGAAGGGTAAACAATTGAGAAAATAAAGTGTGAATGAAGTTGTAGTGTGTATATAACCTTGTATAGTGAATGTTTCGTTTGCATTGGCAACTTTGATTCCATGGCCTTAGAAATGTCCCTTTGTTGTGAACCTAACCAAGCTACAACCTTTCAACCCTTAGTGATCATCTTGCCTCCATAATTTTATTTTTTTGATTGATTAGATGAATGTATGAATTGGATTATTATTGGCATTGTTTTTCAGGTGAGTGAAATTGCCCCGTGGTTGCAAATACTTTAATTTCTTCATTCTTATTCGAAGAGGAGTGTTAGAGTGATTCAAGAATGAGAATTTAGATGTTATTTGAAACATTGCATGATATTTGTTTAAGAACTAAATTATTTTTCATTTTTCGATTCTAGGAAGTGGTGAACATTGCTTGTGCGCATTTGCTTGTTGAATTTGAGCAATAAATCCATTCTTGGTTGAATTAAATGCTTGAGCGAATCCTCTTGTTTTCAATGAGAGTCATAGTTTGCTAGAGGACAAGCAAACATCTAGTTGGGGAGAGTTTTTTGAATACCAAACATGCTTTAATTTGATCTATTATAATTGGCATTTTTCAACTCTTTTGTTATGTTTCAATGGATTTATTCCATGTTTTAATGCTATTCTTCAATTATGTTGCAAATACCTTTGGTTGCTTTGATTTGTGTGTTATTGTGAAGGATTTAGGCATAAAACATCAAAGACTAAGACACAAGTGAATTAACAAAGAAGCCAAAGAAAAGGAGAAGATTCAGCATGTTCGCTGGGCGAACAACAACGAGCAACCAACAAACATTCGCTGGGCGAACAACAGCGGGCAACCAACGAACATTCGCTGGGCGAGGTTGCAGCGAAGCCCCAGCGAACCATCCCAGATTTGAGGCAGTAGCTAAAGGACCATAAGTTCCTAGTGCGAACGTATAGCGAAGAAGCTCGCTGGGCGAAGAAGTGTTCGCACAACGAACTTAGATATTTCCTCAGGGCGGTTTAACTGTTCAGAGGCACTTCAGGTGCCATAAAGTGGTGTTTGCTGGATGAAAAATGGGTTCGTTGGGTGAACTTGACAGATTCTGAAAGTACTATATATGTACTTTTCACACTTTTTGGGGATCATAACCCCATTTTCACATAGAAACCTATATTTTCTGCATTTCTTCACCAAAAAGTGATATTTTTGCAAATAGAAGCTGGATTCGCATCCGAGTTCGATTCTTCGACGTGGATAATCGTTCATCTTCTCTCATTACTTATAAAGAAAGCTATCATAGTCATGGGTAGCTAATTTCCTTTGTATCAAAGGTAAAGGAGGTAGTCTACCTTAGCTTTATGTATTTCTTTTGATTGGCCTTGTATGTGAACAAGTGATGATTAATATATGATGAATATTTTTGTTATTAATGATCCATTCTTGTATTGTAAAACTCTAGACATAGATTTTATGGAGCTTGACCTAAAATATTCATCTATCGACTTATAGATTGGAGAGATCGGCCTATGGTTGATATTTACTTTGTATTAAACTTAAAGCTTACTATATTGGTTGTTATATGGAGAGATCGTGTAGAGATGAATACGATATTTCTCATGACGCCGCTATAGAGATAGACGGTATTGAGAGAATACGTGATGATATTAATTGGATCCAACTTCACATGCAAGATTAAGAGAATGTGTATTAGTTAGGGTAGATGAAAACTAATTTTGATATACTTTGTTAATCAAACACTTTAGAATTTAAAACGTTGCTACTAAAAACCTGACAATTTACAAAAAAAACTTTGAAAACCCTTTTTCATAAAATGGTAAACTATTGAACGACAAGCATCCTATATCAGAACAATCCCTATGGAGACGCTAACAAACCCCCCTATCCTATGATTCGAACAAAACCCTATTAGGTTTTACAAAAGATAGAGAATAAGGAAGAAGAAGAATAAGACTTAGTTAAAATTATTTTACTATTCACTTACTCAATAAGGGTTCAAAGATTACAAGTGAATACCAACAACTAACCTCTCTCAACAACTTGAGAGAACTAGTTTATTTATAGACTACTAAGCTAACTTAGACTACGAGCTAACTTAACAATTGGACTTACACGCAAGGACCAATTCGACATGCTAACTTAAACACAAAGCTAACATATTTCGATAGCATGCTTGAATAAACTTCGACTCCAACATGCACAACTCTTGTCAAACCATGAAACTACCCTTGTCGACATTAGATTTTGATCCAAAATACCACAAATCTCCACCTTAGAACAAACTCTACACTAACAAGGTAACAAACTAGTTTTCATCATGCAGTTTTATCAACCGCATATAGTGGAAAAACTTGCTACTTCGCAATGTCTTGGTGATCATATCAGCAACATTGTCATCACTCGAAACCTTCAGCACTTGGACTTCTCGTTGCTCGATTATCTTTCTGACGACGTGCAGCCTCACATTGATGTTCTTGGTTCGCTCATGATAGGCTAAATTCTTTGATAGATGTATTGCGCTTTGACTATCACATTTAGTAGTGATAACTCGACCTTGAAGTTTCAGCTCCTTATCAAAACCTTCAAGCCACAATGCTTCTTTTACAGCTTCAGTAAGGGAAATATATTCTTCTTCAGTGGTTGATAAGGCAACAACCTTATAAAGTGTCACTGTCCAACTAATTGTTATGCCGAAGATAGTGAACACATCCAAAAATAGATTTTTTGGAATCCATACAACCTGCATAATTAGAGTCGACAAATCCTTCGATTTCGACTTTGCTATCATCACCAGAGGATCCACCATAAATCAGGACTCTACTCAGAGACTCGTGGATGTACCTAAGAATCCACTTTAATGCTTGTCAGTGTGCCTTCTCAGGATTGGCCATATACCTGCTTACAAGGCTCACTTTGTACGTTATGTTTGGCCTTGTACAGACCATAACATACATCAAAGAACCTACTATACTAGCATATGGAATGCTATTCATATATGCTATTTTGACTTCAGTACTAGGACTTTGAGTCGAACTTAGCTTGTATTGAGGATTATTCGGTGTTAGAACAGACTTTGAATTCGACATGTTAAACTTGTCGAGAATCTTCTTCCGGTATGCCTCTTGAGATAAGTATAATCTCAACTTCTTTCTATCTCTCCGGATGTCAATCCCAATAATTCTGGAGGCAGCTCCCAAATCCTTCATGTCAAACTCCTTATCGAGTTCAACCTTCACCTTTATAACATTTTTGACACTGTTACTTGCTATGAGGATGTCATCCACATAAAGCAACAAAATAACAAGTGAATTTCCCGATCGAAATCTGAAGTAAACACAGTGGTCAAAATGGCTCCTAATGAAACCAATGTATTCCATGAACTTTTCGAATCTCCTATTTCATTGTCAAAGAGATTGTTTCAAGCCATATTCCTTTCCTTTTTCTGCATACCCTTCAGGTTTCCTCATCAAGATTGTTTCATCTAGATCACCATATAGGAAGGATGTCTTCACATCTATTTCTTCAAGTTCTAGGTTGAACTTTGCCACCATGGCTAACAACATTCTAATGGATCTATGTTTTACAATAGGTGAGAATACATCATTAAAGTCGACACGTTCTTTCTGAGTGAACCCCCTAGCAACTAACCTTTCCTTAAAACGCTTCAACATCACTCCTTCGATTCCTTCCTTAACCTTGAAGATCCACTTACATCTGACTAACCTAGCCCCTGTAGGTTTCTCAATTAGCTCCCAAGTGTTATTATCATGGAGAGATTTCATCTCATCATCCATGGCTTTCAGCCATTCAGTCTTATCTCGACTCCTCATAACTTCCTTATAGTCTCTAGGTTCTTCGTCAAGAACCTTACTTGCAGAGATTAAGGCATAAGCGATGATATCTACATAACCAAGTCTTTAAGGTGGCTTGATGACTCTTCTCGACCTGTCTCTTGCTAGCAGGTAGTCATTATCAGTCTCCTCATCTTTGTCAACAACTTCTGCTTCTTCTTCGACTTCATCTGGGTCATGCGATTTAGTATCAATATGCTCCACCTCAACAGGAATCTCTTCCTATTCTAGCTCTTCTTCAGAGATCTTCGAACTTTGACCAATGTCATTTATTTTCTTCAAATCCATCTCAACTTCATTAAAAACTACATCTCGACTTGTGATACACCTCCTGTGACCTGACTCTAGGCACCACAACCTATAAGCTTTGACTCCTTCAGGATATCCAAGGAACATACATCTCATAGCTCTAGGTTTAACCTTTTCTTGCCTAATATTAACATAGGCTAAACAACCAAATACTCTAAGTCTGTCGAGAATAGGTGGATGTCCTGACCAAACTTCTTCAGGTGTCTTCATTCCCAAGGCTGTCGAGGGACAGCTATTTATCAAGTATGCTGCAGTCGTAGCAGCTTCTGCCGAAAACACCTTCTTCAATCCTGCACTTACCAACATGCACCTCACCCTTTCAAGAATGGTTCGATTAAACCTTTCAGCCAAACCATTTTGTTGGGGAGTCCCTGCAGTAATTTTGTGCCTTTCAATACCATACGCAGGACAATAGCCGTCGAACTTCCTGCTAGTTCGGTCCTCAACCTCTTGACCTTCCTGCTAGTTTGGTTTTCGATCAGAGTCTTCCAACTTTTGAACTTTTCAAAAGTTTCATCCTTGGTCTTCTATATGAATACCCATAAATTTCTGGAGTAATAATCAACTATGGATAGAAATTACTTAGTGTGAAGGATTCCTTGCAGGCCCCCAAAGATCAGCATGAATGTAATCAACGGATCCATGTGTTCTTTATTTACTTTGTTAAACTTCATTCTACGGGATTTACCAAATACACAAGGTTCACAAAACTCCAATTTTTTTACCTTGTCACCACCCAACAAATTTTGTTTCGACAATTTGACCAGGCCTCTTTCACTGATATGGCCAAGTCTCTTGTGCCATAGCTCAGTATTTGACACAGGTTTCATGGATGCCACATTTGCTGAACCACTTACAACTTCAGCCTCAAGGGTATACAAGCCTTGTTTCTTCATGCCTCTCAAGACTTCCTTCGACCCCTTCATTACCCATAGGATTCTTTGCTCTCCTTTGAAAACATATCCTTTCTTGTCGAATTCACCAAGAGAAATCAAATTCCTCTTAAGATCAGGTGCATACCTAACATAAGTTAATAGCCTTATTGGCTATTCATGGAGCTTGAATCTCACAGATCCAATACCTGTAATTTTTTACACTTTGTTATTTCCCAACAACACTGATCCACCATCTTGATCACATAATTCCTCAAACACGTCTTTGTTTGGAGTCATGTTCCAAGTACACCCTGAATCTATAATCCACTTCTTTCTAGAGGCACTGCTTGAAACCAACAGGACAACAGATGATTCATAACCATCTTGCATAATGGTTGCATTACCATTATCATTTCCATCATGATTATTCAGTTGACCAAGGCATACTTTTCTTGTATGACCCTCTTTCTTACAATGATAATGCTTAATAGTAGGAACATTACCATCATAAGAATTATGTAGAACTTTGCCCTTCTTCTTCTCAAACCTACCATCTTTCTTCAAGAATTTCCCCTTAACGGACAAATTTTCACCAACAGAAGATGGCTTATGCTCCTTTCGTTCGCTCAAATCCTTAGAGTATAAGGCAGATTGAACATATTCAAAGGTCAATGAATCTCTTTTATACGAAAGAGTTTCTTTTGAGCGAGCATGACACTTAGGTAAAGAGCACAACAATAGCAACGATTGATCTTCATCATCAATCTTGACCTCGATATTCTCAAGATTAAGAATTAAATTGTTGAACATATCCAGATGCTCAACCAAGGCTTTATCTTCACTTAGTTAGAACAAATACAAAGCTTGCTTCAGGTAGAGATGATTAACCAACGATTTCGTCATATATAAACCTTCAAGTTTCGTCCACACACCAGCTGTAGTTTTCTCCTTTAAACCTGCCAGAGAACCTTATCACCTAGGCTCAACACAATGGCACTATGGGATTTTCCAACCATCGTTGTCTTCTTCTTCTCTGATAGGGAAGCATCCATCTTCTCTGATCCTTTCATCGCTTCTAACAAACCTTGTTGAAAAAGAAGGGCTTGCATCTTTAAGCACCACAAACCGAAATCATTCACACTGGTGAATTTCTCAATCTCATACTTTGTTGACGACATATTCTCTTCCACGCTCACCGCACCAGTTTAATGTGAATTGATATCGTCAAGAACAAACCAAAATATGAGAAAAAGATTGAGTTTCTTGAACAAACACAAGAAACCCTTACAATAGATAGAGAAGAAGGAAGAAGAAGAAGAATAAGATTTGGTTAAAACTATTTTACTATTCACTTACTTAATAAGGGTTCAAAGCTTACAAGTGAATACCAATAATTAACCTCTCTCAATAACATGTGAGAACTAGTCTATTTATAGACTACTAATCTAACTTAGGCTACAAGCTAACTTAAAAATTGGGATTACAAGCAAGGCCCAATTCGACATGCTAACTAAAATACAGAGCTAACATATTTCGACCACATGCTTGAACAGACTTCGACTCCAGCATGCACAACTCCTGTCAAACCATAAAACTACCTTTGTTGACACTAAAGTTTGACCCAAATACCACATCAACAATGAATTAACTCGAAATAAAAATTATAGCTAATGCAGTTGCAACTAACTTTATATTAATATTTATGATTCTAAAAAACTACTATAAAGGTTGATCTGGCTCTCGAGTCTCCCATTCAAATTTATACACCTATAATCGAAGGTTCATATCAATTTGACAAAGAAACAGTATCTTCGATGACTAATCAAGGTTGACTCATGGCTGGAATGTTGCGATAGTTCTCTCTCTCTCTCTGTCTTTCTCTGTCCCTCCCTATCCATCCCCCTCTCTCCATCTCTCTCTCTCTCTCTTACTCTCCCTCTCCCTCTCTCACTCTCTTTCCATCTCCCTCCCCCTCCCCATCTCTCTCTCTCCCCCTCCCTCCCCCCCCCCCCCCCTTCTCTCTCTCTCTCTCCCTCTCTCTCTCTTTCCCTCTCTCTCCCTCTCTTTATCTCTCTCTCTTTCTCTCTCTCTCTCTCTCTCTCTCTCTCTCTCTCTCTCTCTCCCCCCCTCTCACTCCCTCGAAACAGTATCTTCAATGACTAATCAAGGTTGACTCATGGATGGAATGTTACGATAGTTCTCTCTCTCTCTCTCTCTCTCTCTCTCTCTCTCTCTCTCTTT